>CM067474.1:40952090-41102264 GCA_034552555.1 Semaprochilodus insignis | reverse complement strand
GAGAGAGAGAGAGAGAGAGAGAGAGAGAGAGAGAGAGAGAGAGAGAGACAGAGAGACAGAGAGACAGATGCTCTGGTTTAGCGTCACTCTGTAATTACACAGGATGAGGGAGTTTGTGCATGTTGCCTCTCATGTATTTAAGGTCTTGTTGTTTATCTGTCTACAGGTCTGTACTTGCATGACTGGACAGAGGAAATGGTACATAAAATGGTACGAAATTGTACAAATGTGTGTGTGTGTTTGTGTTTGTGTGTGTTTAAGAGAAAGAGAGAGAGAGAGAGAGAGAAAGAGTCACTGTTATAGCTGGTTGTTTTAAACTCATTCTCTATTTCTAATCCAGGTGTAGGAGGAGCTCTTGTGTTCTTAGGAGGCTTTGTATCCACTCAGCTCGGATATTCAGTCCAGAAAACAAGCGGATTGTGGCTTTGGATTAGACTTAGAAGCTGTTATTTTCCTTTTTGTGTGTGTGTGTGTGTGTGTGTGTGTGTGTGTGTGTGTGTGTGTGTGTGTGTGTGTGTGGCAAGAAGCTCCTCCACTCTATACGTACAAACAAAGCATCTTTCACACTGTTTAGTCACACTGGCTTCCTTTAGAGCCTAAAATTAATCACTGCATGTCTTGAAAACTTGATTATTGACGTAATTTGCTTTGCTTCAAGTATATTACAGTGCTATATTTAGTTACTCTTATCTAGATTAATACTTGATATTGAGTCTGCAAATGTCTGTGCGGATGACCAACATTTTGGCCTGTGAAAATTATTAATTAGCCAGCTGGCTTGGTTGGTTTTTGGGACAATCATGGTTATTTAATCTGATCCCACTACTTTGCACAGAAGTTGGCTTTCACAATCATATATTTGGGTCGTGACTAATACAGCATGAATTGGGTGTTTCTGTTTGCTGGGTTAATGTAATGTAATAGAATGTAATCAAAGAAAGCAGAAAACACATTTTATTGATACATTGAAAAAATATGAATAACATTTCTATTAGTCCCTTTATGTCTTTCCTTTACGTCTTGAGTTTTGGGACAGTTGTCAAAAAAGGGATTGTTGCAAAAGGTCTGATAGATAGCAGTTGTTATAAAGCTGCTCCAGAAAACTCCAGAAAGCCAAAATAGATTCTGTTATTTTGTTTAGTTGTAGTCAGTAATGACAAGAAGAATGAAACACCAACCTGCCCTAGAATCGTTTTAACACTTCTGTACTGTGCTATGATTGATTGTTGGCACATGCTGTAACAGTTACTAATAGTCCTTCCTTTTTCATTGGCAATCATCCAGTTGAATCTTTATGACTGAATATGTGTGATATTACTCTTATTTGTTATAAAGGAGCAATAGGTAAGATATGTAGTTTAAACCATTCAAAATTTTACAAAACTATCAACAAAATGTGAAGAAATAAACCTCTTGATGGTGTGTCAGAGATGTCTGTGTATGGTGTTACTGATGCAGGTATGCTAGCCAGCTAGCTCGGCCCATCCTGTCTGTAATACCACTTTATACCTCAAGAGGTGATGGTGAGTATAGTCAAGTCAAATCAGTCCAACATGAGAGGATGAAGAACTAACGCTGCACCAACAGCATATTCCAACCTCTTATCTGTCATGTTGATGGTCCTGCTCCGGTTAGATCATTTAATGACAGATAACCAATGAAAGGAATAGTAAACCCATGATGGCTCAAGCTCTTGGCAAGCGGCAATTTTAACAACCACCACTGTCCATTCTCAGCAAGAATCCATTTTCGGCACTAAACAAAAGAAGTAATTTAAATACAAACAAAGCAAGAGTTTACATTTGTGTCGCTTTCCATCGCTGAGGATGCCCTTGGTGAGTGAACGGATGAAGTTTGATACCAAACTCTCAACATTTCTTCTAGCCTCGTAAGAATAGAAGAGGAAGAGGAGGGACAGCACATTTTATGTTGCCCTCTAGTATTTGGAGTATGAATTTGACAGGTTGCGTCATCTTATAATTTGCGTCTTAAATCCTTTAAGAACATCCTGATGTTGGTCTTCCTCCCTGGTTGCAAATTCGCACCCTTGGTGACCCGCCTACCAACACTTCTGTGAAACAGTGTGCTGCATAGTATATTTGTGGGTAGAAAGGTATTCAGTACGTTGACCTATATAGAGCTCTTTCTGTAATTCGGTTTCAAAGGAAAATGGCTATGTAGCATTATTTATTCATCAGCATACCGCATAATCCTATGGAGGAGCTCAGTGTGTGATCCATCATCCCTGTGAAATGTGGTTCAGCTCAATCTGTGTGTGTGTGTATGTGTGTGTGAGTGCATGTGAGTAGCTGATGAATTTTGAGTGGCATATATCAGTGGGGCTGTCATTCCGTGCCCAGCTTTCTGTCAAGTTCACACACTTTCACTCCTGATATGCACAAATGTTTGCCTGCAGAGTTGGAGGGTGAGGAGTCACACGCGTTCATGTGCTCACACCCTACAGGACTGAAGTGTGTGTGCTTGACTGACAGTGGCTACAGTTTTCTTGTTAGCCGTGACAAGCGTTTGACAGAGCAGTCCCCCTGAGTGCTGATATTCCACAGTGCTTAGAATTCATTCATATTGCTTTTTTCCTCAACTACTCTTTTCATACACTGCTTTGGGGCTCATCCAATGACTGTGGAGACTGTAGAGCTTCTCGTATATGAGAGAGAGAGAGAGAGAGAGAGAGAGAGATTGGACTTTGGTCTGCTTACCTTCTTACATGATGTTGGTGACAGTGGAAGACAGAAGTAGGGGGGCTTCAGAATTATGTGATGTCCCGTTGTTTCAGATGATTTCTCACTTCACAATAATGAGAGTTCTTCAGAGAATTCCTCCTTCCCAGAGCTCAGGACCAGCTTATGCAACACATATGACTGCAACAGATAATATTCAATAAACACAATAAGTAAAATATTTGACCCTAGCAATTGAATAAGCAGGACCTTTATCTGTTTTATGAAACAAGGCGTTTCTGTAGTTAAACAAATGTTTGTCAAGCTAAACAATAGGTTCTCAGCCGTAGCACACAGCTGGCAGCTTTCCTGACCGGACTCACTGTGGACTCCTTGTGATTTGGCACAGCTTGCAGGAGTCTTGCAATTCCAGGCAACAGTATCTCGTATTTTAACTCCGGGTTCCTACTGCTCCAGATTGCTAATTGGCTAGCTCTCAGGTGCATTTATGGTCCAGAATAAATGAGAGTCCTGGCTAGCTAGCTGTCCACAGAATATTATTCAAACGACATGGTTCAGTGCAGGATTCGGGGGGTGTGTGTGTGTGTGGGTGGGTGTGGGTGTCTGAGTGTGGGTGTGGGTGTCTGAGTGTGGGTGTGGGTATGTGTGGTTGTTTTAAGCTGCTCGGACAGATCCAGATCATGGTTGCCAGATTAGATAGAATGAGCAGTTTGCTTAAAAAAAAAAAAAAAAGGTTAATTATTACCTTCTGTTAAGTTGAGTTAAAATCGATACAAATAAATATGATTTATGCTGCAGTCCAACATTTTTTTTTTCTAAACAGTTAAAATGAAATATATTGTTATAGTATATTTATAGTGTTGAAAATTATGTTTGGTAGTATTCTTGAAAATAAAAGTATTCCTTAGCTGCAGGGCTAGCAACACTGATGTTACAGGCAATGTGATTTAAGCAGCCTTTTTTCTCTGAGACGTAGTTGTTGGTTGACAGGTGCTAACTTAGAGATACTCCAGCAGTTCCCTGATTTCTGCTTAACCTTTATAGTGGATGGTTGATTACATTTCCCTATGTGTTCCCAAAACAGAAACCACTAATAGTACACAGTGGGCAGTTGCTGCATTTCATTGGTTAATGTTTGTGTTACACATAAGCACTTTATTCACTTTCAGACTAGTTTTCCAGAGTGAAGAATTTGCAGCGATCTGTTATTAGGGATGCATGATGATAGAAGATATTTTCTAAAAAAAGATATTTTCAGTGTATTTAATGCTCCCCATGTTATTTTGACATGCAGTAATAGTGCCACACTATAAAAGCTTCCATCAAAATCTCTGGGAAAACATTTCACACATACTGAACTGTAAGTTACACAGGACTAATGGTGCTCTGTTTTTAAGGAAACAAGCAGCTGCACAGTGTTTAGTGTTTAAGATATTCATGGTCTGCTCACAAAAGCATACTACTTATCACCACAACAAAATTTGTCACAATAACTTACTATTGCCATATTGACCACATCTCTGCTCATGTATCGACACGTAGATAACTGGTTATGAAGATAAACAGAAATGCTGTTTGTATTAACTTTGTTACTCTAGTACTGAACAAGAGCAGCTTAGAAAAAACCCTAATGTGTCTTATCCTAAAACCTGAATTACTGGAATGCAACAGTGCTAGTTTGAAATGTAATTATTCATCTTCATTTATAAGTGATTTCCGAGTGCTCATATATCTTTCTTTTCTAAGTGCAGGGAAATGTGTTGAAATGTGTGTCTGTGCTAATAGACGGTAAGCCACAGATGCAGGAGATGGAGATTAGCCTGAAAAGTACTGGGCACGGTGTGGCTGAGTTGCATGAGTGTGGGTGTGAATGTGCGTGCGAGTGAGTTCATACCTGTTGCTTATTTAAGTGAGAATGTGTGGATTGGCTGAGTATCAGATAGTTGCTGTGTGTGAGTGGAGAGAGTGGGCTAGTAGAGGAGCTGCAGGTGCCTCCAGATCTCATACAGCTGAGGATTCTAACCTCAGAGTTAGGAATGATTTAACTTGTTCTCTCAACACCACACACACAGTGCACTAATAACCCCTCACGGCTTCCTCCTGAGGAAGATACTTTCTTTGTGTTGGTGTTTAAATGAGAATCTGAATGAGAGAGATATGTCAGGCATGTTTCTGGCTATAGTGGTGGCAGCATTAAGTGTTTAGTGAATATTAATGGGGACCCCGATGCATAAACACAGTCACCTACTGAGGTTGTAGGCGTGTTCATACCTCAGGAACCTATTCCCCAGCTATAGCTCTCCTGTGTCCTGGGATTTCCTGTGCATTATTAAAGGACTGTGTTGAAACTGCTTGTGTTTAGCCCAGTGGAGCTCTGAGTAAGATCAGTAGAGCTGCAGTTAGAGCAGTAGGTGGAAGAAAGCCAGAGTGCTGTCAGAAAAGTAACCCTGCTAGGACCCCTTTGGTCTAAACACCTTGAAGCACCTCTTCTTACTTTCTGATTTAAACACGCAGAAAAGGTCTGTAAAAGATGCAGGTTCAAAATGTCCAATGGATACTGTGTTTGTGTATGTAAGTAGAAGATAAACGTTCTTGATTGTTTTGTGACATTTTTATTTCCACAAATGTAAGACGTCAGAAATCCAGGCTCAAACAGAATGTACAGAATGTTTATTTAATGTAAATGGAATTTATTTAATTCCTAACTGTGTAGTTAATCATGTGATTATATGCAAATGAGTGGATCAAATCTTTAAAGTAATGGTAAGTCAACTTCAAAACCTACTGTCTACTGTCATTTTCAGTATTCCTCTGTTCTTTCTGCTGACCAGCTTTCTGCTTCTCTTCTTCTTTCTCTATTACTCTATTACTCTCTCACACTTTCTCTCTCTCTCTCACCACAGTCTGATTCTCTCGTGGTCGACGCTGTTTACCCCTCTGGACATATCCCGGTATGCTCAATTACAGAATGCCGTACAGCACTGAGCTGTTAAGAAAATAATGTGCTGCATCTTTTTACCACAGTTTCTCTCTTTCTCCCTCTTGTTCTTTCACTCCCTTTCTTCCCACTCACTTTTACTTGATATTCTTGCAGTTGCTGTGTACTGTGCAAAATCCAGGAGCCTTGTGACTTAGCCTACTGTGCATTTGTGTGTTACTGGCCATTGTAGAATGACAACCTCATGAATATGAAGATGTGGTGGGGGGATCTACAGTACACACATGCGTACACTGGGGCTGTCCAAAAGCCAACTTTTTGGCTCCAGAGCTTTAGCAGTAATCAGCAGCAAATATTTGATCCTTTGTCAGCAAATCTGTGTCCCTCTGTTTTGTAGCACAGTGGATCGTTTCTCTGTCCAGCTCCAACTGAGATTTCCAGCCGCTGTCCTCACAGAGCACTGCACCACACTGCCGCTCACATTCATGCTCACATTAGTGCCAATTAGCCTCTGCTTTCGTTTAGATAGGGCAATAGTGCAGTGCACGTGTGCGGGTTCACCAGTGCTTCATGTAGTACAGCAGTGTACTGAAAAACACTATTGTGGTGCTGCCACGCCACTTTGAAACTAGTCCAGTTTTTAAAGAAAGGAAATGTTCACATTGGGCTGTTCAGGTTAATTTCTACAATGAATTATGTTGAAGAGCCTGAATAAGCGTGGGGTTGTGGGTTTTCTGCAGCTGAGCACATTTAGTTCCAAAAAAAGAAAAAGGAAAAGCAAATATTCAAAGCCTGAAATTAAAAAAACTAATACCTGCCCAACCAGCGAATGCTAGTTATTATTAGCATTTTGTGTATTAGAATTTTTTAAATAAAAAAATATGTGCTCTTTTCTATAGTAACAAATTTGACCAAATTTGATCTCTATCTGTGGAGAGGAGAGTAGTTCAGATCCTCTCCAGCAGTTGGTTCAGGGCAGATGGAACAAAATACTAGTGAGGACTTTTTGGACCTGAACTCCCCACTTCTGAGTCTAGAGTATATGATCATTTAAAAGCCGTCTGACATACTGGAGGTACTAGTGTTTTGTGACATCTTAATATCGCGTTGCAAAATTGTAACCATGGGCATCATAGACATGTGACCGTGCATCATGCAGAATGAACATTCTGTTAATTGTGCCATCTAAATCAACAGCATTGTTTGAACACCAAACTTTGCAAACAGTCAGCAGCAATTCTTTCCAGACTCTTTCCAGTGCTCCACTTCTAGTGTTGTAGTAAGCAACAACATGGTCCTAGGCAACATTTTTTTACTTTAATTTTTTTTATTAAAATATCATGAGAGTGCTGGGTCAAGTCCTAGTATTGTGAATCGAGTGTATTGTTACACCCCTGGGTTAAATTTGAAGTGGAACTTTTGCTTTTAGAGGATGCCGTTACCATTGATTAGAAAGTTATGATTTATATGTGCATGATCAGCATCCCTCATTCGGTATTTGCACCTGTGGCATTTCAACAAGTCTTGACTGATTTAGGGACTGCTTTAAAACAGCTAAATAAACTGCATAAACTGTTATGGATGGCTTTTAAATGACCATTTGTAAAGATCTTTAACATTGATTAAACCCGTTTAAAGTTGGGGATTGTAGCTGTTCTTTGCCTCTTGAGATTAGCCCATTTCCTGTTACAGTAGGTAGTAATTCTGCATTATTACACAAAATAAGAGGCCTCTTGAGTCTGCACTGCTCGCATATACCGGTCATTTGTGCCGTGCCAGGACTTGTGAGTGTGCATGCCCATGGGTGTGTTTTGTAATGCTCACACACTGTTTGCCTTTCGACATGTTTGTGTTTGTCATTGTGGGTCATTTGCTAGTTGGTGCTGGTCAGCTGTCGTTGACAGTGTGTGAGTCAGAGCTGTGTGAATGAATGCCGGTCTGTCGCCCTCTTGGCCAGAGTGGGTGTTCACATACTGAGACAAAACAGACCTCTACATGTAGTAGCAGCATGGCAAATACAGACCGATGCAGAACGCATTGCTTCTGTGTTTGTGAGTGAAGCATCAAGTTTCTGATCTGACCTATTTTGAGGCAGTATTGTGTAGTGGTTTTCCCTTAAAGTAACAGATACAGAATCATTTTGATGGTACACTGATTTATAATATGTAGAATGGCGTCTCTGTCCTGCTTATTAAAGGTCGAAAACACGTAATATTGTGATTTTATATTATGTATAGTGAAAGTATCTTTTAAGGATTGTGATGCAGCATTTTGTGCATATCATCTGCACCTAATATGCACACGGTACTGTAGGGAAGTCTAAGACCTCAGTCAACACGGCCTGGAGATGATGGGTGGTCTCTAAATTTAGCGCAATACTGTATATTCTCAGTCTGTTGATGTATGTGTTAAAGTTGATACATTAACATCTTGTTAGCATGATAAATGATTAATCCCACTAATGTTTAAATGCTGTAAATGCATTTTTCTTACTTGTTCTGTAGTTCCAGCCTGAAGCACAGCTGCTTTTGCATTGTTCTGATGACTCTGCAACTGTTGCTTTCTCATTTATATACAGCTTTTAAATGGCAAGCAGGTCCAATGATGGCTCAAAGTTATTTCCAGCTATTGCCATGCGTATTTGTCACCAAAGTCTGATGTTTCATTTACAAGCAAAACAGATGCTGACAATATCAGTAATGTTGGCACCAGAATACATCTTTTGCCAGACTACACTGGACACTGCTCGCGGGATGACTGTGGAAAAATCTGCAAATGAACAAAGAGCAGCAATAAAGTGATCTCTATTTCCTCCGAGGGCAGTACATTGTGTACCAATATGAGAGAGGGAGACAGTGAGGATACAGTCACGGAGGAGTTGGAACATGCAGCCACTATTGCTCTAACTGGATGTTGGTGATGAAAACTGGGAACTGTGTTTGTCTGATTTTCATGTTCAGGTTCATTTTATTGATTTATGAAGTAATATTCATGTACAGTAGTGTACCAGTTTAAACATGGTTTGTTGATTTTCTAAGTGAAAGTTATTTCATCCTTTACAGACAACACACATCAGTTGGACATTCTCCTGTACACTTTTACTTGGCATAGTTTCCTTTTATTTGTTGATATTTTTTGCTGAGTTTTCAACAAGCAATATTTTATATTTTGTAAATTCATCAGTACATTTTTGCCCAGGGGTACATACACTTTTACTACAGCTTTTACACATGACTACATTTCATGGTAATTTTTGAGCAAAATGCACAAATGTGATAAATCATGATTAACTAAATAAAAGCAGGCCATATATATATATATAAAACCCAAGTATATTATGTCTATAAGTTATTTCACGTTGGGACGTATTGAGTGAGTCTTGCTGTGTTGTTTCAGGTCTCTGATCCTTTGATCATCCACTGAGACATTGGTACACACTGAACACAGTGACCATCCATCGTCTGTGGCACTCTGACCCATGCCAATGTTCTTGATTGTATCTCTATGAAAGTGCATGTGTTCTCTCTCTTTTGTTGGCCCTTTCGTTTGCTCTCTGTAGCTCTTTCTGTCTCAGCTGTTTTCATTGGCAGTCTGGTAGCAGTGCTTGTCTTTAGTCGGCTCTTTCAGTACATGTGTGCTTGTGTGTAATGTTCTTCTGTAATACTGTTTCAGTGGGATTGGGGAGACGCTCTCTTGTAGCGGGATGATGAACCTGAAACGTTTCTGGCATTCGCCCGACCACATGGGTTTTTAGGGGTAAAGGGGTGGTGCGTGGCCTTGCTGTCATAACACTGTAACACTCTTAGGCCTGGAAAATTACAGCCTCCCAGAGCATTGTTCCTCAGTTTTGGTAACATTTCATAAAGATATGGCGTCTGTTTCTGTTCAGAAAGTTGGCCTCAGCACAGCGTGTGGAATTTCCTGTTGCGCTGGACTTTGCGTCTCGTAGCAGAAGCCTCCGAACCTTTTAGAACCGAGAAGAAAAAACACTGAGCATTCTTAATCTGTCTTTACACTGTGAAGCTTTCAAGCAATTAGTTGTGAGTTGCAATGTAATTTCCATGCAGTTGGACAGGTACACAAAGCAATTTAAATACAAAGTTGCACGCAACATATTCAATTACTCCACTAGTTCGCCAGATTAAACAGCTTTACACATGAAAAAAGCATGTAAAACAAACTAAAAGGGTTAAACAAGTGTGAGTGAAGAACTAGCCAGTGAAAAGCCAGTGTTACCATTAGCTGTCTAGTAAACTGGCTAGGACAGCTGGGTACAGAAATGCTAGCTTTGTGAAACTTGTTTGTTTCTTGTTCCCATCCCTCGGTTAACTGACAACGTAAAATTCGACCAACCTTGCCATGAAGTCTGTTAGGAGTATCTCAAGTTTACGTGTCCAAAAGACTGTCCTCTCTTTCATTTTTTTAGTCCATACAAATGACATCATTTGTAAGCAAGCAGTTGGAAATGGTTTTGTTTTCTGTGTGATGCATATCAGCATTTTGATTGGCTCTTTCATGAACTTGTTCACTTGAACCTGTTGAGACACTTGCAGCAAATGAGTTTTAAATGTGTTGCAGCACGCTTTGCATTGTGCAAGCAATTCAAATCCAGTCTGGTTTCATTTACATGAAAGTTTCACTGTGTAAAGCCAGACCAACAACAAGATAATGAAACTTGAAAAAGTCTCAGGGATGTAGAACTGTTGCCTACTTCCTGTGAGCAGTTTGAGTGAGAGCACATAGATTGACCACCTGCTGGTAAAAGAGTGTGGTCTGGGGTTTTGGGAATTTTCCACTTAAAGGTCGCAGGTGTCGTGTTTGTAAGTAGCACAGGCAAATATTTGTTATGATTTGAATTTGATGAAAGGATTGGTTGTGCAAACAGTCATACAAAAAGAACCATCCTTAAAATCACATATCATGGAAAACCAAATTTTCCTCTCATTTTATTTGAAATAAAACTGCAAATCTGCAGCATGTAAACTCTGTTACAAACCCTGTGCCATAGGATGCATTTATTCAGAACTTTAAATTGTTCTCTGAGGTCCCTATGATTTACCCTAGAACTAAGCTGTTTTCACTTTTTTTTTTTGAGCTCATGAATAATGTGATGAGCTCTGCTCTGACTTGCTGGGTTATGGCGAGACCACACCATGATCACACACGGAAACAACATGTCGAAACAGACATGAAAATAAAACAAACCTCGACATCAGTGCAAAGTAAATTACAGTTGTTAGCTCAGTATGAACCTTTTCAGGTCTGACCGCAACCAGGAAAAAGTGCACAAAATCACCCAGCATGGCTGCTACTCACAGGTTGGCGATGGGTTGTGATGGAACTGCTCCTCTCTTTGTTACGCCAAGCCTTGATATTGTCCGGTGATTTTTTTCACATGTAGTCTGCCATCGCTGTTGCTCCATTATCGTTGTTTCTATTGTTTCCTGCTGGCCTGTGTTTGAGCTGGTACATGTCAGTCTTGGGGGTGTCATTTCAGGTGGAGTCAGGACTGTTACGTAACGAATTTGGAAATTGCCGGTTTTACTGCCCTGTTTTGTAAATGTAGCTCTCCTAAGTCAGATATGACAGATTACTGTCTGTACAGTAACACCCTGTCTGTATATGGAAAGCTAAAACCCAAAGCACTTAGATATATCCAACTATTCAGCCAACAGCAGATGATCTCATGAACACTGACATGATGTCAGCGCAGACTGGATTTGGAAGGAGTCCCAATACAGGATAGCCA
Organism: Semaprochilodus insignis; assembly: GCA_034552555.1. Lineage (NCBI taxonomy): Eukaryota > Metazoa > Chordata > Actinopteri > Characiformes > Prochilodontidae > Semaprochilodus > Semaprochilodus insignis. Next base: position 41,090,878 of record CM067474.1, on the reverse strand, counting down.
GAACCAAGATCTTTTACATGCATCAGTCTTAAAGGCACAGTAATGAAAGCAACCTGTTTAATTCTGATAGATAGAAAGAAGATGGAAAATGGTAGTAAGTGTTTTTGGTACAAAGCAAAGATCATTAGTAGAAATAAATATACAAACAATATGTGGGTATTTGTATTTTGGACATAAAAACAAGGATGAGAAGTATAGCAAAAAGGTTGTAATCATGCCAGACTTCTAAGAGTTAACTGCAGTCACAAACATAATATGGCTTTAGATCAGAATCAGAATCAGGTTTATTGGCCAAGTATGTTGACACACACGAGGAAATTGGTTTCGGCAGTTTGTGTCTCTCTAGTACAGTACCAGCATACACATAACTAACTTACAGTCCACAATATACACAATGACTCCACATATACACAATAAATACAGACACTGTACAATATACAATCTACACAGTATACACAATGTAGAAGCAATAAACAAACTAACAAATAAAATACAGTTTACATATTATTTACAAACAGTATAAAGCAGTAGTATTGGGGTAGAGGCAGTATGTGGAGGTAGAGGCAGTAGTGTTTAGGCAGTGCAACAGTGTTAGTATACATGTATGGGGAAAAAACTGTAGTGTATAACAGGAGTAACTATCAGCTGATCACTGATCAGCTGTTAATGAAGGTGATGGCCTGAGGAAAGAAGCTGTTTCTGTGTCTGGTTGTCTTGGCTTACAGGGTCCTGAAGCGCCTGCCGGATGGGAGGAGTTGGAATATGCTGTGTCCAGGCTGGTAGATGAGATTAGGATGAGTGCTAGTCTACTGTGGAGAGAGTTCCTGTATTCCTTTTTAATGTGTGATGTCCCAGACTAGTGTATCCATACAGGATGGTAGCTGGTGGCCTGCTTTCTCTACTGTAAAGTGTGTTAGAGTGCTGGAGGAGACTGCCATAGCTCTACCTTGATTGCTCAATTGAACCTGAATACTTGCTTTTAAAAAATCATTGGTTGAGATTCAACTGAACAGTAAATGAGCACTGCGTTCTTTCTTTCTAAGTTTATGTTGCTGCGGCATGCCTGTTACAGGTTTCCAGTAGCTGCCTGCATGAGATTTATGGACTTGATGTTTACCTACAAACCCATGACCTCCTTGGACCTGAAACTCACACCGTATCTCCTGCCCTTTAAAACTTTATGTACAGTTTGGATTAAAACATCATTCTTTAAGACGCAAGGAAGACAAGCATCGAGACCCTTTCCTGCACCCAAACAATGGAATGAACATCTGAGTCTTCAGTCACTGACAATCTACTACTTGTTTAAATGTCTTGAATACTGAATTGCGCTTCTGCTATGTCTTATTTCTGTATGGTGTATCTTTCTAATTAGGTTCAAACCTGTTTGTACATGGTAGAATGACATCTCCCTGAGTGGACAACAAAGACCTTTTGTAAGTCTCTCTGGATCCGAACGTCTGATAAGAGCTGTAAATGTGAAACGTTTTCTTAATGAACTCTTCTTAAAGGCTTCCTTTTTTTCCTCTGTTCCCAGTGAACTCTTTAAGAATCATTTTGAGGTGTTTGTACTGAAACTTAATTAATCAAATAATCTATAGATGAGTTCCCTACACTGCTGTGGTCCACTGGTGTGCAGGCTGTAGTGTGGATGGATAGGGCTCGTGTAGAGTTGAAGTTTGACATTTAAATGCCAGGAGTTACATGGGAAATGATAAACACTCACTTCTCAGGTTAAAAGCGAGTGTGTGGAGGATGTGTGTGTGTTCAAATGAAAGGTGCTGAAGCTCTTCCTGTTACTGCATCTTAGGACAAACAGAAAAACTGCACGTCTGTGCGCACGTATGATGTTGTGTGAGCAGTAGAGATCATTAGAGGAGCCGACTCTTGCCTATTCATATTCTCCCCCCCCCCCCCCCCCCNTCCCCCCCCCCCCCCCCCCCCCGTCCTATCTTCTTCCTTCCCTTTCTAAAAATTATTTTTCTTTCTCTCCCTTTTACTACACCCTATTTCTATCTTTTCCACTCTCTTTCCTTTTTCTACTTCTTTTTCTCTCACTCACTCTTCTTCTTTCTCTCCTCTTCATCAATCTCTCTCTCACTATCTCTCTTTTTCTCTCTCTCCCCAAGCATTAAATACAGAGGTTGTGCAATAGCACACAGAACTGGAATGTTGTTCCTGTAGATGGTTTTAACATCAGCTTTTACACACAGATCTCTCTCTTACTCTCTCACGCACACTCTCTCTCTCTCACACTCACACTTACAGACACTTACACACATATGTATTGTATACATTCGTTGAAAAAATATCTGTAGGCAAAACCCTTAAATAACAGTGTTTGTGTTCCTAATGCAATCAGTGTTTAGTTTCCCACCAAACTTTTCAACAACAAGGTCTCCGTGGCTCTGTGATCCATGTGACCTCTCTCAGTCATGGTCATGGAATGCAGTTTGGGTCTCTGCAGTCTGCACCATGCCCCAGAGTCAGCTTGAGTCATGCCAGGCGACACTGGCCGTGTGGGGGTGTGGATTCCTTCTCAACTCCCTCTTTTTTGGAGAACACATTCCCAGCTGCAGCCCTCGGCAGCATTCTGGCTCCTGTGGAGCTGCGTGTCAGAGCAGGAATGGAAAAGGCCATTTGGCTCTTGAGATGGGTGCCTGGTGCATTCAAGCTGAGCCACATGTGAACGCAGGCAGTGAAGAGTTCATCAAAAGAGCTGGAGGGTCTGGAGGCTTCTGCTGAGAAATGGTATTAGCCATGCTGGCTTTCCACTCGTTCTCTCTCGTTGGTGGTCCATGCATTGCGTTCACTGTGAAGGCAGTGATGAGGTTTATCGAGACACAGTGTTTGTCATTGTGTTTTCATTTGAAATTCCTGTTGGTCACCTTTATTCTGTGTGGGACACATTTCAGTTTAAAACACATCCCGTACATCAGTACAGAATTGATGTAAACAGTTGTGAACAGTGTGGCTAATGGCAGCATACAGCCATGTAAACTTTCCCATGATGGTAGCATTACTTATGGAGGAGTCATTCCAGTCTTTATTGACATCCTCTTTTAACGTAAAGATGAGTTTAAAGAGGACGTTTTTGCTGGTTTTTTTTCTCTTTCTCTTAGTTATGTGCTTGTAAATGATCTGCTAAGTTCTAAAGCCCAAAGTACATGCCAGATGGAGAAACTCTCCTGCAAAAACTCTCAGCTCCTTAAAGCACCTTGAAATTCCATCCTGTTACAATGTGACATCATTTCGTAACACAATGCTTATTGCCAACCTACTGTTAAGCTTGGCCCACAACATAACGAGAGCTAAAAAAGGAAAAACTTACCACTCTGAAGTGTCCTGCTACCGTCTGGTTAGTCGATCTGCTGTAGCTCATTTTCTCATAATGTTTCTTCCGTGTTCAGTGTGCTATTTTAAATGAAACAGCTTTATTGGAAGTAGACGTCGTGTTTTTATACACTGTGACCATATAAATTGTAGGCTTTGCCTGTACATGTCGGTCTATTCAGACATACAATGAAAGTCACCAATAAACAATCGGACAGTGTATGGCTGGCTTTAGTGGACATTTAAACTGCAGCTTCAACAGCCATTTCTAAGTAGGTAGTTTGTTATGGTACTGAACTCTGTAATAGCAAATGTTAAAAATATGTACTCTGTCTGAAAAGAATGGTTTGATACATTCTTATTGTTGATATTTTCATTTTGTATCATGTGAGTATATAGAATTTCAATCCTGTTTGTCACAGTACTCATAGCGCAGTCATAGCACTTCAGATGTCTCTGTGCCATGATAATAACTACTGGAAATTTCAAGCAATAAACTCTTTCAAATCAAACCAATAAAAACAAATCCAGTCGTTCAAATCTTTAAGAGGTGATCTGAGATGCTTTTGAACCACATATTACAGCAGTGTAAACTCTTGCATCTCTCTAAGACACCACCCCTCCCTCTGCTGTGCAGCACTGGGCACATGATCCGATACGGACAGACACAACTGTGCAAAACAAACTGCAGACAATAGAGGCGAAGTTACAATCCAGATACTAGTCACATGAAGTGAGCAGGTGTATAGTCATAATGTATACATGTATAATGCTGTATTTCAGTAGTAAGAAAGATGTATAAAAAAGTGTAGTGCTGTTAAAAAGCACCCATTAGTAAACCATTCTCTCTCTCTCTCTCTCTCTCTCTCTCTCTGTCTCTCTCTCTCACCCTCTTGTTCATAAGACAGATGTGAGTAGGTGATTTTAATGTGTGTTGGTTATTAAGTGAGAGTGGCTGCTGATTTTACACTCCTTTTGAAGCTTGAAGGAGTGTGAAATGAGTTCTCTTTTGTGCACTGTCCCGCCCTCTGGCAGCCACACTGACACTTACACATATGCACGCTATCCACTCTCTTCCTCTTTCTCTTATAAGCACAAACAGATTCATATTCCATCACTCATTCTGACAGTACTGCTTGACCTGTGGGACAGGGATGTAGGCCTTACAGGTCAAAGGTCAGCGTAAACTCATTTTGGTGTCCCTCCGCTTACTATATTTTTAGTAAGATATGCATGGTGACAGTCACCTTTCAATTCATTTTAAGCATTCATTAAGCCTAATGCATAGGGGTGCACTGATTACAATTTTTCATGGCCAATTCATATTCTGATTTCTTTATAGAAAAAAAACTGTGTGGTGGGTTTTTATCAGGATTTAATTTTAATTTTAAAGAATTTTAATTTTTAAACTTCTACACTATGTGGGGTAAGTGAGCACACGAAACACAGTAGCAGTGTGCACTACCAGTACATTTTCTTTGCTACAATTGCAATATGAGTCTTATTCTTTAATCCAAACATTTATTATACATTTCTAAATTGATTAAAATAATGTGAGTCAAGTGTAGTGCAACTTGGTATTTAGGAGGGGTGGCTCAACTACTTATTCATGTCTGATACAGACAGTTTAAATTGAGCTGTTGCTGTATATTGCCTTATATCACAAGTTATTGAAGCATAACTTTTGTCATAATATTTTAAATACGGTTCCTGTCTATACACATCCCTAGTATACATAAGGGCAGCTGGTATAGGTCCTGACAAGCTGTTCTTGACAGCATTTTCTTGGTCAAACCTTAGCTCTTCTGACTCTTTTATTACAGTGCTCTAATAATGCAACAGCAACAGCAGCAGCCCTCTGAGCAGCAGACTGGAGTGTACGTGCTGGGCTATGAGCAGAGATTTATTCTGACACATCAGTGGGATTTGTTGGTGTGCGAGTAGCCAAATCTGGATTGTTATGTACTCATTATTAACTAGGCTGCAGTAATCTGAATTAACGCTAATGAGATTTTTGACCCTTAACTGCACTTTCACTACAGGACAGAGTAGTGTAACCCTCTGCAGAACAGCCAGCTGCTTCAGAACATGAAGCCCGTGAAGTCGTATTATATATTAGCACTTGGCACTTGAGTTATTGCCTTTTTCACTGTTATGTTTCTAATTGCAAACATGTTCTCTCTCCGGAATGACAGACATTGTCAGACCCAAACAGGCATGAAATTGAAGAATTTGAGCCCTGACAACAGAGCAAAAGATAATGGATCTGGAATCACCAGAAATATTATTGAATGTTATTGTCAATATTGTATATAGAGCTTATACTCTTTATGGGCCTGAAGTGAGCGATCACAACATTACAACACAGTAAAAGATCATTTGTAAGCGAGATATGACTTGGGGATGAATAGACATATGGATAGTGAGAAGTGTGGCTTAATGATTGAGTGTGGTTGGATGTATGGCCAAATGGATATATGTGTACAATCTGCCAGTGAATTTTTATTCATTACTTTATTCTTTAAGCTTAATTGCTTGTTGTACAGATTGTCATATTAACCCTGTCTTACCTAGCATCTGATCAGTGATGCATTCTTTACAATTGCTGTTGTTGCTTTTACTTCATGAAGATCTGCCCCCAGGGTAGCTGAGACATTTGTGTAAGGCCCAGATCCTCATTCTTGATGCTCATATTCGGGCGTGATACTGGGAATGTGTCAGAAAGGGCTGAATTTGTGTATAACAAATACCTAGGTGTAAAAAATGGTTCGAGTAGGACCACAAACCTTCATTTGGTAAATAAATAAGACTTATGTGTTGCACTTTGCCTGTCAGTTTTGTTACACTGTCAGATAAAAAGGTACTGTCACTGGGTTGGTAACCTCAAGTGTTTGTCCTCTGTACCTTTAGTTAGGTAACATAATTGTTCTATATTTAAATTAAAGGAACCGTATCCAATAAAAAAAATGTACAGTAACGTGCAGTTATTATTGGTTTACTGGAGTTCTCAGTGGTGTCATGTGCTATACAGCTTCTAGTAATAAACCCATTATTATAGAAAAACCTTCAGTTTGATAGATAAAACAATGCACTGCATGCAGTAAATCCACTGTTTACATGAAAAGGCGAAACAACTTGAAACAGTTGAGTAGCATGTAGCTTGGATAGCAAGCAAGCGTATGGTAGCTAATTTAACTGAAGTTCCTTTAGACTTTGCTAAAGCTTGAGCTGGACTCGCTTGTACTTACTGCTATACAGCAGACTATAGGCAACTGTTTTAAAAAGTTGTGACTTTTTACTTTGAATTTCTTCTTGTAATGCTTAATCTCTGTCTTTCAGGCAGAGGTTTATCTGTTAAGTGAGGCTTATTATCAGCATGTGAGGCCAACAGTCATATCAGACCTGATATGTGTAGGAATTTACTTTTCTGCAGTTCCTGCAGCTCATAATGAAACTAAACTAAAATTCTGTACTAAAGACTCAAGACTAGACTTTGAGGGTCACCTGACATGACTTGAACCTGCATGGAGCCACTAAGTATCATTTCATTTGCATGTTTGCTTCCTGAAATAACAGTTTTAAAAGATTCTGCACATATTAAATTGAATGTGATAACAGTATTATGAAATCAGGTTGTCTAAGGAGAAGAGTGGAGTGAAAGGCAAAAATGTACCTTTACATTAGGGTTTACTGTTTGAACTGTATTGATTAGTTTGTTTTGTTTTTTTATTTTATTTTATTTTCTTATTTTTACCTAAAAGATCAGCCTTTTGTACCTAAAGATAAGACATTCATTCAAACACTACACTGCTAATACAGGGAGTACAGTACTTTCATATCTTCTTGTGGCTTTTGTGGGCATAGTTCTGGGAACTGGCCTTGGGGAATAGAAGCATGCTCACCCCTGAATGAACTCAAAACAGAAGTGTCTTTCTCTGGATTTTAGACAGAAAAGTTGTTTTCCGTATTGTCTATCTAGCGTGCGCACTCTCTCTCTCTCTGTAAGAAAGCTCTTTGTTCCTCTGACTGGCTGTTTACAAACCGAATGCTCATCAGTGTAAGCAATGACACGAGGCATCCATCTACATCTGGTACCCAGAGAGAGGCCAAAAAAGGACAAGCAAATAAAAAGAGAGCACTTTGTGTGAGCAGCACCCATAACAGGAGACAGGAGGCGGTCATGAGTCATGCTGTGTTGGGCAGGAAAGAAAAGGAAAGAGGCTGCGGTGATTGAAGGGCTGAATAATGCTCTGAACTTCCCTTTGTTTCGGACAGTGAGTGATGCGTTTCCTGTGGGTGGAGATTCAGGAGCACAGATAACAGGAAGGTGAGAGTTAATGGCTGTCAGGGAACACACACTTCTTTCACAGGCTGTTTGTGTGTGTGTGTGTGTGTATGTATGTGTGTGTGTGTGTGTGTGTGTGTGTGTGTGTGTGTGTGTGCGTGCGTGTGCGTGTGTACGTGTGCACATGCTGATTACTTAGAGACAGTGACAGTGCCATTACTTAGCCCTCTAAAAGCATCAGTTCAGCACAGACTGTGCATGTATGATGAACAGCATGTTCTAGAGTATTTCTAGATGAATGGCAGGACCAAGTTGACTCATTTAAAGGACTGTATCATGAAAAACTGAAATTTCAGTTTTCAGCATACCAATTCAGGGGCTTTGGAGGCTGCATTTGATGACCAATAATGCAACGGTGGCGCAACTAGGCTGTCCCATTTCAAAGGCTTCTTCATATGCCATGTTGTCAGCCAACATATTCAGAGGTTCATTGTAGGGCAGTGACACAAACAGGAAATCTGCCGTAGAGCAGATCGGCTCATTTCGTCTCACTTAGCAGTCTATGCAGCCTTTGAAGGATATGCCTTCGTAGACCGCATCAGGGCAGCAGGGGTTACCTACAGCATGGTATTGTCTATTTTTCCCCATAGAGAAAATATTCCCAACGATGTACTTCAAAATGTTGGCTCAGAAGCCCGTGAGCTGCTTTAGGACTGGTTTTCCAGGCACAGTTAGCAGCGTTAGCAGAGCCGAGGATGAGCTGTTGAAGCTAGGCACCTCAAGAAGAAGGTGATTAGTGTATGTCTAGTCATAAAATTAAATCTATTCACTTTAACACTAAAGACTGGGAATCAGGCTGGAATGCAGCTCCATGGCATTTAAGGAGTAAAATTTACTTTTTATATTGAAGAGGGTTTCATGTTCTAATCACAGTAAGTAGATAAATGACTGAACCTCTTCGTAATGTTTGGTCTGCTGAGTACACACACACTGAAAAATCAATCAGGCATCAGTCAATTCAGATACTCTAGCCTAGATTATATTGTTTGCCAACTTAATGTAATAGGAAAGTAGGTTATGGCACATTACCACTCCAGTACTGATAATGAAGCCAATCAATTTTTGTTTCTTTAAAATTGTTGTGCTTAACTTTTTTTAATTGACGCACATGATTTAGGATGATCATGCTGAAAAATACTCAGTCACTCTGCTACCCCACACTGACAGCATCGCATCACACAGTGTGCGTGTGTGCTATTTGAGGATAGATCTGTTACATACCCTACATATTAAAGGTCAACTCCACAGTATGATTATTTTCAGGCCAAAAAAATGTTTTTTGGGGTTTTTTTTTTCCCCTTTCTTTTTTTTTTTTTTTTTTTTTTTTTTAGCTCAGTGGAACCTTTTACTCTCTTCTTGCGTGCAGCAAGAAGAAAACGTAAGGAGGACAAATGGATTCCATGTGCAGTTACAGCAATGAATATATATATTTTTTTCTTTTAAGCACTGGAACTGGAAGCAGCACACACTGTGTAAACCCTTTTCCACAAAAAGACGAGGCATGCACATACTGGGAGACCCCTATATTAACCATAACACACTGTGAACCGTTGCAAAACTGTTGCAGTTTTACAGTGATCATCTATTGGCTACAGTCGATGGTAGTTCTTCCATAGGAGTTAGTTTGTCTGTAGGTATTAAAAAGTTGAGGATTTTTATGATCTTAAGATCATGTTACACTACATACACATTACAAACCTCCTCGCTCAGTGCAGTTCATGCGTATGCAGTTCATAGCCATACGACCTTTTATGAAAAGAGCCGGGTCTGAATTCATGTTGTTGATTTTGTATGCGGTTCACGCGTGTGGGTTGTATCAGGATGCTGGTTTGTTCACATTAATGACAGATTGTCTCACTTACCTACACAAATGTCAGTTAGAAAGATTGGATCTGAGCCAAAAATTGGAACTGGCCAATGCCAACGTGGCTCAGATCTTACTAGTAAAGAACACATATTTGTGTTCATACAGTTCTACAATCAAGTCTGTCTCATCTTAAGGCAAAAACATGGATCTGTGCCGCTTCAGCCATAAGTCTAAACCTTTTGTGACCTCAATGTTCTTCAGATGTCGAAATGTTTGAGTGTATGAAATGCACATACATGCTTGTATTTGACTTGTGAAAGTGTTAGTGAATAGGAGTTGAATGTTTGGGCAAGTAATGTCCAGATGTGTCTTAAAGGCACTTCCTGGAGCATGATGGTCAGAGAGCACAGCCTTGACACAGTGGATTATGGCCACTAACATGCTGCTAGAAAAGGAAAACCATTGTGAGCATAGTGTGCCTTGTGGTTTTTGGGTCATTCAGAGGGAGACGTTTTCCTGCTGTAGACGTGTCTGGTGGGGGGCTGGTTAGTAATGGTGTTTGATTGATTGTGCTTTATGTGCTTTAGCATGAGTCAGCGGTCACTGGTGGACTGTGTGTGTGTGTGTGTGTGTGTGTGTGTGTGTGTGTGTGTGTGTGTGTGTGTCTCTCAGGTCAGGACCCTGGAATGGGTGTTCCTGGTGTATTGTGTCTGCCTGTGTTACTTGGCGATATTCTCAGAGCCGGATCTGACCACTGTGCCCTTGTCTGGCAGCCTTGTCCACCTTTCATTGCCTGCATATTAAAGGTCTAGTCACAGTATGATTTTCAGACTAAAAGACTTTCAGACCTTTTTTTAGCTCAGTGGAACCTTCAACTCTCTTTCTTTCTACACTCTGGGAACACAAGACGAGAATGTGAGGAGGACAAATAGCATTCAAGTGCTGTTGCAGCAATGAATTTATCATTTATTCTTTTAAGCCCTGGAACTGAAAGTTGCACACATGGTATAAACCCCTTCTACAAAAAAGACAAGCCATGAACATGCTGGGAGACCCCTATATTAACCATAAAACACCGTAAACCGTTACTATGTTGTAATAAAGTGCTGGCTGTAATTCCCCAGCCTATGGTCTGCCATATTTTCTTCCACTTCTCTATTTAGTGGTCAGTGTGTTGCTTTTTGTATAAGCTTTTGTGCTGCTGCAAGCAAAATGAGCTCTTCTGCCTCTAGGTGTGGGCAATATGACTGTGTTTTGTTATGATCATGATTATAGGTCATATGCTGTCTCTTTCAATTGACTAAATATTGCAATGCATATTATGTGTTGTTTAATATTATGCTTCTTGCAATCTCACAATATTTTGCTATACTGCCCACTTCTGTCTGTCACCTTCATGATGCACCTTTGTTTGCGCTGCAACAAAGACAGACAAGCATTGATCAAACTAATGTTAACGTGCATATACAATAACGGAAAAGCATGTGTTTTTTGGTGAGCATTTTTTGTTTTTTGTTGTTGCTGTTGCTGGTTTTAGTTTTGTGTGAATAGGGTTTTATTTTTTATTTTTAGATTCAGAGAGTGGTCTGATGTGAAATGCTTTGTTCTGGAGAAATTTACCAAGGATTATTCCCAGTGGTGGCGATAGTCTAAAACATTTAATGCATGTATAAGCAACCTATCAGCATTTACATATCAGATAATGACATATCTGAGTTGACCAGGTTCACAGCGAAAGCTTACTTTTTTTTTACCAATATTTTTTACCAACTTCTCTCTCTCTCTCTCTCTCTCTCTCTCTCTTCCTCTCTCTCTCTTTCTCTGAGAGAATATTTGACTAGCATAGCCATGAGTAAAAGTGCACACTGAAGTGTTCTTGTGTGCAATATGCAGAGCTTAATGAAGCTATTGAGCACTAATTATAACAATGTCTACTTGCGATTGAAGAAACGTGTGCTTTGTTTGTCTCCTACTGTTAAGTGGTTAAGTGTTTGGCAGCATGACATTTAAGCACATGTTCTCCTCTTGTATTTCCCTGACCTCTTCAGTATTCTGTAGTGAAAGATCTACCCAGTTGAGTGTTGAAAAAGGAGCTAAGAGAAGCATGTCTCATGCTATTACCCGCAGCAGAGTACTGTCTGTCTTTCACAACTCGATTTCCCCCCAGCTCTGTGGAATTGGTTTGGTTGCATGAGTGAGTGAACTGGTCAGGGTTGACCAAGCAGGAACAGTGAAAATGATCCATTTCTCTTTTTCTCTGACCCAAGGGTCAAATGGAGCAGTACTGAAATGAAAACGCATGATTGAATATTCAGTAGCAGTTCTCCAGTACCCGAAGGGACTTTCACTCTATTAACCTCCAGTTACTTGGTCACAGACTGGAGAAACTGTCCATTATATGTAAATCACACTAGAAATGGGTTCTAGTTCAAAAGAAAAACAGTATTTATAAAATAGGTGCCATACTGTGAGTTCAGGAACGCCTCAGTCTCTCTTTTTTTAGTGATCTTGCATTAATAGTTAGCGGCAGGCTCAAGGGGAAAGACAGACTATGTGGAAGAAATGAAGAGCAATGTAGGAGCAGGTGTGTGTGTCTCCGTGTGTGCGCGCTACCCCATTGATGTAGCTACAGGGGGCCCTTCGGGGCCCGACACTCTTTGCAAAAAGGGATCTATGTGGTACTGAAAAGGGGTTCTTTGATTTAAAACGGCAGTGGAGCCCTTTTCTGTGCTATTTTATGCTCAGAACCAGTCACTTGTCAGAGGTGCATTGCTGCCTTCTATCTTTCATAACTGTTTCATAACTGAACAGTTTAAGTTACAGACATGGTATGCATGTCAGAGCATTTAGCAGACACAGCCCTCGCTAGCCAGCATGACCTCATCAAGTTCAATATCAGTCCGTAATCGGGCGCCAAAAATCCTGAAATTAGCTCTCTGCTTTTAGCCTTCATATTATAACAAGAGGTTAAGCAACATCATTCACACACCACAGCACTCACCCGACCCTCCTCTCACTGACCAAGGTGATTTCACCCCCCTCTGAGACCACCCGCCAGCACCAAAACAACACCCAAAGTCCACTCAGTACACTTATATTATCGCTCTGCCTTTAGCCTTCATATTATAAACGAAGGGTTACAACAGTGACATCATTCACACATAAGAACACTCGTGATGGTGAACATGCTGCTTAATTTGAAATGAAACACATCAAGTCTGTTTTGCTGTGCGTGATAGTTTTAGTACTCAGCAGGAATCCAGGAGGCCAGAACAGCAATAAACCCATGCTTGCTTTTTACTGATCATTTACGTTTACTCTGTAATGAGCAGTGGAATGAATTGCATTGCCTTGAATTCTTGTATTGTGCAAGACTGGCACTCATAGGATGTCTCTCAGCCAATCACATTGTGGAATCAGAACTAACTGTGGTATTTTTTAAAATAATTTAACTGTAATTGACTGAAATACCAAAACGTTACATTACACTATGCAAATAACCATTTATGTATTCAGATGTTTATGGATTGTTCATAATTCTAAATAGAACTATGCCTTTATTGAAGAACGCTTAAAGGACCCGAGGGCCTGTCCACTTGGAAGCCAGATTGCTAGTTGTTCTAGGGGGGAAAAAAGCACTAAAATGCCAGTGCAATGTATGAAAGTATTTTTTTTTTTCCATCTTCATGCATTTTTCCCTACTCAAATACTGTTTTGGGCCTGCTTGATGGAGAGCTCATGATGATTGATGATCTCCATGTTACAGAACAAGATTCACAGTACAAATTGAGTCAAATAATTTGAATTAGTATATACTTAAACATTCAACAACCTTCTTTTCTTTTCTGGTGTTCATATTTGAACTAGTTTTCTGTATTTAGTCGCTCTCGCTTGTGTTTCTCTGCTGAAAATAGGTTGAGGTTGTGTGTGAGTCTGGGCATGTCATGAGGTGACTGATAAGTACCTGCAACTGGTCTGAGCTGGCTGCTAGAAACTGAGTGGAAAGTGTTCAGCAGACCAAATGTTTGGTGTCTGGATGGGAGAACGCACTTGCACATCTGTGTGAGTGACCCGGCACTTTTCATAGTGAAATTCATATATGCTGGGGTATGCAAGGTTAAACTGTAGGTAAAGCAGTCTCTTACTTTAGAGGAAGAACACTGCTCCCCCTGCTGGAAACCCTGAACTGATGCAAGTCTGAATACTAAAGTGACTTGTCTTTCAAAAACATTATAATGACTTTCAGATACGAGCGGATATTTACGTTAATGATTCAAGTCAACATTAAAAAGTAATAATTCTAGAACAGCATTGTTGATTTTACTAATGTTGAGCTTTTCTTTGTCTTCTCTTTTTTTAGGTGCCTAGTGTCTTAAGCAGCAGTAAATTGTTTCCTGGTTCCTGGACTACGACAGCAGTGGTGTACCCAGCCATGAGTGTGATGGAGGACTTTCCTGTCCACTGAGCGTGCTGCTGTCAGCACTGCAGCCATGTCTGCTTGCAACACTTTTACTGAGCACGTGTGGAAGCCTGGCGAATGCAAGAACTGCTTCAAACCGAAGAGTCTGCACCGCCTGGCAGAGGGGGGCTCACGGAAGGGTCCCCACGAACAAACCCCTCTTGAGCACAGCCTCACCCCCACAGGGGGCAGGGCCAACATTAATCAACATAGCCACTCTTCAGTGGTGGGCGGGGCTAGCATTAATACTAACATTGCTAGCAGCACTCAGAGAAGTGGAGTCTCGTCCCGCTCTGGTCAGTTCCGCCCTCCTGTGGCAAAGAAGCCCACCATTGCTGTGAAGCCTACCATGATGCTGCCATCTTCAGGGCTGGACGCAGAGGGAAACCCACAAATTCCAGCAGAAGGGGTGGAGCCTGGGAAAGTTTCTGCTTTTACTGTCTGGAGTCACAACGGCTTGAACCGAAAGAGGCCCGCAGGACCAAACAACAATGAAGGAGATGAAGAAGGTGGGGAGATACAGGGCTATGCTTCTCTTTGTCCACCCAGCAGCAGCAGTAACAACAACAATGGACTGACGGATGTGCTGAAGGAGATAGCTGGTCTGGGACCTGGCCCGAGCTCTAGCAGAGACGATTTTTTGGGCCGGATCAGCTCCTCATACAGGCGCTCCCTGGAGAGAGGCCTGCCTGCTGCTGGTTGCCTGGCCCTGGGCAGCAATACCAGTGGCGGAGCAGCCAAACATGTGTCTCTCAGTGACAGTGCTGAGATCATAAGCTCAGAAGGGGGGCGCTTTTGCTACCCAGAATTTTCTAGTGATGGAGAGGATGATGAGGAAGGGGCTGACGGGGATGATGATGAAGATGATGATGATGGTGATGACGATGATGATGATGATGACGACGATGATGATGGCGAGCATGAGAGCTGGGATGAGAGTGATGAAGAGCTTTTGGCCATGGAGATAAGAATGCGAGGACAACCACGCTTTGCTAATTTTCGTGCTGCAACCCTGTCTCCTGTTCCCTTTGCAGCTGGTAAGAAATGGAACACTGTCCCGCTGCGGAACCGCTCACTTCAGAGGATCTGTGCAGTGGACTACGATGACAGTTATGATGAGATTTTGAATGGGTATCCTTGTGTGGACTCTAATGGAGCACCTGGCCTCTTGTATGGGAGTGATGCCCAAGGTAGTGGCTTCCTGTCCAACTCTGAGTCCACCACTTCGCCAGAATCCTCTTCTTCTCTCCCTGAGGACTCCTGTACATCCAGCAGTGGCAGCAGTGCCCCCTGTGGCCAACGGAATGGTCTACATCTGGCTCCTGTTGGTAGGGGACTTGCACACCAAGGTGACCCGGTGGGACGAGCTCTAAGCTCACCTAAAGCCACTGAGACTCACAAAGCTGTGCTGGCCATCCGACTACAAGAACAAGACACCAGTCAGAGAGAAGGCGGGCCTCTTCCCCAGGCTCTCCCTGGTCAGCCAATCACAATCAGCTTCAGCCCTACAGAGGAACAGGCTAAGCCGTACAGAGTTGTGAGTTTGGAGAAGACACCTATCTGTAAGCCCTACACTGTGGTGGACGTGTCTGCCTCTATGGCCAGCACTGAGGAGCGAACTTCAGAAGGCATCGCCAAGCCCAAGGGTCCGAATCCTGCATTTGGTCCCCCACCTTACCCTGGAGCCTCCAAAAACATCCCCTTGTCGGCTGGCTCTCCTTTCTCCCCAAAATCACCCTTATCACCTAAATCACCTCTTTCTCCCAAGTCTGTAGCAATATCTCCAACCTCTCCAGTATCTCCAGTTTCTCCTTCAGTACAGGTCTCTCCTAGCACTGCTGCTGCTGCACCCAGCCCCTCCTCTAAGAAGTCTGGGAGCATTCGCTATCAGGAGGTGTGGACGTCCAGTACCAGCCCCAGGCAGAAAATCCCTAAAGTTGAATTGCTGAGTGGAGGGCCATCTGGGCCATCAGGGCCATCAGTCCCTCCCAGACACAGCAATTATAAATCGGCCCCCACCTCCCCTGTTGCCGGCCTTTCCTCCTCACGCACTGTACCTGTCAAATCACCCAACTTGTCTGAGATTAAGTTTAACAGTTACAATAATGCAGGCATGCCCCCTTTCCCTATTATCATCAGAGATGAACCTACATATGCACGCAGTTCAAAGAATGCTGTGAAAGTGCCCATTGTGATCAACCCCAGTGCATATGATAATCTGGCCGTGTATAAGAGCTTCCTAGGTCTGAGTGGGGAGCTGGCCCAACCCAAGCCTGGAGCAGGTAGCCGTGTAACCAGCCACACGTATGAGGAGATCGGCTCGTCTGAGAGCGCACAGCCTTCTCCGACAGAACACATGCCTAGTTCCAGAAGACCTGTCTCAGCCACTACTGAGGAAGAGAAAGACACCACAAGGGTAGTGGAGGCTCCTCATGATGACAAAGCCAAAAGTACCCCTGAGTCCAATGTAGCATCAGCCAGCTTCTTGGTTACTTTCTCCACTCCCAGGGCCAACATTACGCCTACTGGCAGCCCTCTCTCTGGCAGCCTGACCAAGAGCAGCTCTGCCACAGCCAACCTCAGCCGCAGCCGAAACCCCAGTGGTGAGCCGCCAGTAGGCAGCAGTGAGTGCCAGTCCTCCTCCACCAGTGGATCAGGGCACAGAGAGAAGGCAAGCATGGTGCTCTCTCAGATAGTGGCTTCCATCCAACCCCCCCAGTCACCTCCAGAGTCGCCCACCGCTCAGAGTAAAACCTGTAGCGCAGAAGAGCTTTACTCCCTCCCCCCCGACGCCACTAAGGGTACCCTAAGCAGACCCAAGTCCCTTCATTGCCCTGCAGACAATGGACTGTCCAAATCCCGGAAAGAAACGCCATCCAAGCTTCTCCCCAAGTCTCAGAGTGCCTCAGCAGCTGAGCCTCCAACAAGTCCCAAACCTGAGCCCAGTGCCCCCTTCCCTCCGCCCAGATCCACCTCCTCTCCCTATCATGCCACCAACCTGATCCAGAGGCACTTCAGCAATTGGACAAGACCCACAGGCTCCAGGCCCAGTGATGGGGAGGTCAGCCCCGTGACAGAGGGTAGGCGCTCAGCCGACAGCAACAAACCCAAACGCTGGATCTCCTTCAAGAGCTTCTTCCGCCGGCGGAAAGACGAGGACGAGCAGAAGGAGAAGGCAGAGAGAGAGAAGGAGAAAGGGAAGCTGGTGGGTTTGGACGGGACTGTGATCACCATGCTCCCACCTCCTCCCATCCAGCGACAGCACTGGTTCTCAGAGTCAAAAACAGATGATCCCACCCAGAAACCCACCATCATATTCACTTACAAGCCTGACAGCGGGACAGGGGGCGATGGGGAGGGGGAGCTCAGGGTGGAGGAGTGCAATACATCAACTGCGACCAATTTCAACCAATCAGTTGCTCCTAAAAGCAGAGCCAGCCTCCTTATCAGCAAAGTCATGAGGTAAGTCACGAGTTTCTCTCTCTCTCTTTCTCTCTGTCTCAACTATCACCACTGAATTCCAATTAAATTCCTATGAAGTGCCCTGGTAACCTTGGTTCAGCTTTGTCTGGTAGATTGAATTGTTAGCTTTGGAATGTGTGCAGTAGGCTAAGGCGTTCTGATCACTGCATTACTTTATAATGCGCTTTTGGATGCTGAGTCTCTTCTGGGGCGTGGGTTTGTTTATGTAGTGTTCTGTTTGTTTACACACTCTGTGTTGCTCCACACTTTGTAGTACACACTTGACATACAGTCCATATCTGGTCATTCTAGTCACTTATCATTTCCTCTCTGTCGTGATTGTATCACCGTTCATTTCATCATAAATCTCTTTGACTCATGTATTTCTTGATTAGGGTACAAAGGTTTAAGGTCAGTATGCAATGCACATAACCACTACAAGTACAGGTACAGTAAAATTCCTATTGCCGACTGACTCCCAGTAGTGAACTACTGTGGTAAACTAAAGCCTTTAGGTAGATGGCATAGCAACTATATAATGGATTATATATAAGGGATTATATTAAGATGCTATGCATGTGTCATTTGTGTTTGTGTCTTAACCTAAGGTTATGCTCGGTGCCACTGAACAATAGTTCCTTTGGCCAAAGCAGTTTATAGTGTCTTGGTAGGGAAAATACAGTTTTTCCGGTTGAGAGTTAAAATCTGCCCTAATTTGTTCAGTGTCTCCCAGACGGAGGAAGGGTTAATCACTCTTTCCTGTTTATGAGTGTGCACACTAGTGGAGGGTGTGTCCTGAAGCCTGCCGAGTAGTGTTCACAGGTGAATAGCTGAGAACAAGCGAGAGGGAGAAGGTGAGATAATGTACAACCACCTGAGGTCTTTTCTCTCCGACCCCGAGTGTTAGAGGGCATCCAGACATGGGCAGCTGTGTGAGCCGGTATAGCAGGTAGGTAAGCTTAGCACTGACCTGATTGTTGGTTTAGCTGGGTGTGTGAGGAGTGCTTGTGCATTCTGAGCAATGAATGCCTCATTGGGAGTGCTCATTGGTTCAGGCTGTTATAACAAGTTCTGACAGTTCGGTTTCTGCTGCTTAGGTATGAGGTCATATCTTCAGAAGTGTTTTAGAAGTGTTCATGGTCGAAGGGGGAGCTAATACTCGATTTACCTGTAATGAAATTTTGTGTACAATTGTGTTAGTAGTAATGCTAAAGATAAGTGTTGGTTACTCTGCAGTTTTCGTCTGTTGTTTAGTATCTTGTATACCAGGTGGGAATGGAATGTACTGTGAGCCGCTTTTCCGCCGCTTGATACTGTTCAACACGACTCCGCTCACTTTTGGTGCCAGCTTCTTCTTCGTTTTCCACTGCAGGCTTAGTAGCTCCTTAAAGTAGGTGGTCATCATAGTGTCCCCAATGAAACTGTCATGATGTGAAGGAGAGAAATTTTGTTCAGAAGAGAACCAGGTTTTACAAAATGTGTAGTTAAATGAGTGTCTAAGGGCCTACAGCTAGTAAATTACAAAACATAATGAAATTAAAGCCGAAAATGGAAATAATAACTGACTGTTAATGACTACAATGTAAGAGAGTAAAAAGGAAATTGCATTGCGTTCAAATATACGTAGGTGTGAACACATATGGTTTGCATACATAAAATAATTTTTCCCCCCACTGTTCTGCTCATAAACCAGGCTTTCGCAGGATGGATAAATAAGGTACTGTGCGATTTAACAGATCCATATTAGCGGGATAATAGGTTTTGGTGTTTCTCCTGACCTGATGATGCTTTAGCAAAGATACGTTTACTCATCGATCCTAAAGAGACTTTTTGTTCTAATGGCTCCTAGCAAACCAAAGCCTGACTCTGCTCTCTGTGAGAGACAGTTCAGCTGTTCAAGTTGCAAATAAAGTAAAAATAAAAGTGTAATTCTGTATGAATTCATTTTTGTGTGATTACCATATGAAAATATCACAGTGAAGGAAGTTAAATCTGGATAAATTGTGGCTATTGCTAATGATTAAGATTCAGAGTACGGCTATGAGTTTTATACAGTTTGTAAGCTGTGCTTAAAAAAGGGTCACTGTCTCTAGAGGTTGACTGTTACGAGTATACTTGAGTAGAAAACAGTTCATCACTTAAAAATACTCCAGGAAGTGCAATCCTTAAAAATGTTACTTGTTCATGTAAGTGATTCTGGTTGTTGAGGTGGGAACCTCTGGCCAACGCTGTTGGTAGCCCTAGAGTTTCGCAGAATGATATGAACTCAAGACTGTGACTTTTAAATGCATGGTATGCTACTGAAACAAAGCATGACCTGAGGGTAACGTTTAACCCACACTCTCAGGTTTTATGTCTATAACCTCACCTCACCCCATGTTTGTGTTGTTGTTCTGTATCAGTAGTGCTGACCTGGAATATCTGCAGTAAAATAAATAATGATATGAATTAGGAGCTATAAATAATAGCGACAGTAGTTAATTAGTGCAGCTCTGCCCTGTTTCTCTGGGCTAAACTCAGTAATCAGTGCATGCAATTTGGGGTTATGCATAATAATGTTGCTGCAGTCATATCTGGTCCAGCATCTGGGGCATCATACATTAGGCATCATGTGAGGCCACTGAGGGGCAAAACTTGGCATGTGACAGTGTGTACCCTGGAGCCTGATTTTAACTGTCTCTGAATATGAACACTCACACTTTACAGATTTATTTCTCTCTCTCTGTTTCTCTCCCTTTCCCTCTCTGATTGCACATAAGAATGAAAAACAGAACAATAGTGGTTTTGCTGTATATTTAGATGGCATGTTTCTTTAAATGTAATTTAATAGATCAGTAGTTCTAGAATACAGTCAAATACCAAACGTTTTGGCAGATCTGGATTACAGGTATTGTTGACCGTGTAAATAAGTTACACATTCCCTACAGAGAACACACTTCTGCAGTGTTTAATATTATTAATTCAATTAAATTATATGATTATACATGTTATGGGGAGAAACAATAAAACATGTGTCCAGCTACTTTGGAAGTCTGATCATCATTCCCCTTTCAATCAAAACTACCGGAGTAAACTGGGCAGAACCATCTCATGAAAGGCACATCCACTACTCTTGAGATTTTTGAGAGCACTAAATTTATAAATTTATATATAAGATTATGGTGCTTATGTTATGTACAAATCATTTCTTTACATTCATTTATTAAATATTCTGTATGTTCTTGTTACTCAGAGGTGCACTTAATTTCTTGTTTGTTTTTCATTTGTTTATATAATCATACTTTTATGCAGTTTTATTGCCAGTAGAAGTCCCTTCCAAAAAGCAAAGTCCGTAAATTGGCACAAATGTTGTGAACCGCCACAGCAAAATCGAGTATTTTTGCTTGCAGCAGTAATAAGAAGGCTTCTACATACTGTTGAGACTGGAGAACTCTTGAGTTTATACTATCTGCTGTGTTTGTCTGTGTCCTGTAGTCAGATGCCAGTTGAGGGACCGGAGACCGAGATACCCGCCGCCACCTCTCTGCCTGCCAAGCTGGAGCTGGCGCCTGTGTGCGAGGTGGCCAGCCCCTCCACTCGGCCCGCTGCTCGTCCCCTCTCACCCAGCGAGGGCAGTGCCAGCCTGGGGGAGCCAGAGGAGCATGAGGACACACATGCTCACTCTCACTCACATTCACCTGCTTCTAGCTCCTGCAGTGCCACATACACCAACCTTGGTGAGTATTGTGCACATCAAACTTGTATAGCCGCACATAAACATAGACAAATTTCGTTTCTAGGGTCTGTGTAACTCTCAAACATCAGCTCAGTAAAAACAGACACTTGTGCACAGTGCACAGATTTGTGCATGTTTTGAGTTTCTACTGAACATTGTTTGTGTTCCTGTGATTTATTAAACAGTGTAGCTGTCACATTCAGTTTCCTCACAAAGGACTTTGTCAGCATGTCAGTGACATTTGCCTCCAGGTCTTCTCAGAGAATAGGATTAAGGGGAATGTAGGCTGTGTGGTAACACACTGTGTGCTGTTCAAGACTCAGCAGAACTCATTCTGGTCTTAAGCTTATCTTTGGAAAAAATCTGTTTGTGTTAATGAAAACAAAGACACTGCCACATTTGAGTCCTTGAAGGTTATATATTGTGGTGCTTTAAGATATTGAAGATTAAATAATAGCAATCACAGTTTTAGTACATTAAGAGCTTTTGTATATTGTTTTCGGATTGACTGTGGTAAGGGTCATAAATAATCACTGTCAGTCATCACTGTTATTATGTAAAGGATTTGCTTTTCACATAGAAAGTGAAGTTCTAGCAGTTGTTCTTTAAGTGGTATGTTACCTAGACCTGTTACAAGAGATCTGGGCTTGTATGACCCAAGTTGATGTGAGTTGAGTTAACTGATTTGTGCCTTGGGATTTAAGACTCATGTAAACTTATCCTGAGGGTGAGTGCGTACACGCACATGCCTTTTCTCTCGTACACTCCGTCTCGGTGTGAGTGCCCGCATCCTCCTTAAAGAAACACAAACCCCAATTTTACAACAACGTGATACTTCACTAGCATTGAAGTCCCACTCACCCTTTTGGAAAAGTAGAAGTGCCAGCCATTGTTATTATCCAAGAGCAGCAGAAAAGGCTCTGGCCCTGGAGCTAGTCATTGGAAAAGCTCCCCTGAGTCATCCGAAGACAGCCTGTAGGGAGAAATCGGGAAAGATAAACACCACTAATTACTGTCATTCTCCTTGCAGCACACAGCAGCATCAGGTTTGATACTGCTTCAAATAAGCTTTTCATTATGGAAAAACCCTCTGTCTTAGGAACAGAGCAAGAGGCTGGATGCAGGGTTTAAATGACAAACCAGCAGTAACTAATTTAGCTTTAATATGATCTATAGACATATAATCCATTTTTTTCCACATCTGTTCATACTCATTTGTATGCAACAACAAACTGGACATCAGAATTAAGCAATCTTTCATTAATCGGTTGAGGCAAATACATGTACATAAATGAAAGCAGAGAGTGGATTATTGAGACATGCTATAGGTGCTATACATGCTATACGGAGGGCAGCAGTGAGTATTGTTGGTTTATATGAGCTAATGCTGAGTCTGTTGTCAGTTGGGGCTAACAAGTATGCTTGGCTTATTTTAGCTTTTTGGCTTGCACTTTAAAACACCTTAATTTATATGGCAATTAATTGTCAGCTAAAACTTAATGAGCATGAAAGGCCTCATGCATCTATGATCTCTCCTGTGTCAAAGACTCTCCAATAAGAAATGCTGTTTATCTTTTACAGGCTAGAGCCAACAAGCCATTATTGTATCATTTATTGACTTTCCCAGCTGCAGACTTGGCCCTGCTGGCTGCTGATGAGTAATGGCAGCAGCACTGGTACGTGCTTTACTGAAGCTTTAGCAGTTAAGAGTTTATCTGGCTTTATCTCAATATTAGAGGAGTAAAGCTGTAATTCCTGTCTGAGTTGGGCCTGTTGAACATGTCTAAACAGCAACTAGTAAGCGGTAGCTTTTCTTGCTCTAATACATCACACACGTGCAGACCACTGGGTGCATGTGTTCGCTGTGGCGAGGAGAGCAGGTGAGGGGGTAAAGCTAGGGACACGTAGCTGTGGAGAAGACAGGATGATTTCTCCAGCTGCTTTAGCAGGTCCTGGTGCTGTGTGACTCCTCTGTTCTCTGTTTACTCTTCGTTTTTGGATCTTCGAATAAGTTGGTGTAGATGCTGCATGGCTGTGCGGAAGAGTTACTCACTTTGTACTTGGTATCATGCATGCAAGCACATGCTAGCTCTCTCCCTAACACTCTCTCTCTTGCGAACACACACACACACACAGACCGGGGAGGGACGGCAGCTGACTGACTCAGTCTCAAATAGAGCTCAAACAGAGCAGGACAATCTCTCTTTATCTCTCTCTCTCTCTCTCTCTCTCTCTCTCACACACACTCTCTCTCGCTCTCTCTCTTTCTCTCTCGCTCTCTCTCTGTCTTTCTGTCTCAAACTCTCACTCTCATACACTCTCTCACTCTTACTGTTGGTGGGGTGTGTGTTTTCTCTGCTGTCTCCTCTCTGATCTCTGGACTGAGAGGGTAGCACAGAAGAGGTAAGTCAGAAGAGCTCTTCTCTTCTCTTCAGATATGTTGTCTTAAGTTCTCAGCAGTTATAGTCTCTTCTCCTCAGTTCTCTTTTCTACAGTTCTCTTCTGTTTAGTTCTGTTCTTTCCATCTCTATGCTATTGCTGTATTCCTTTTTTTACCCAAGACAGTTTGAGTGCATCAGTCAGTGTTTGGAATAGTATTTTGTCCATATATTTACATGGTATATTTTTCTGATGAGTAATTATTGCTGGTAGGGATTATCAGAGGAAAAATGAAGCGTGTATTGTAGCTTTTTTGTCATTTAATGACCACCACTTTACGACAAAAATCAGAAAAATAGTAGCTTTGGTCATTTTCAAGGTAGGATCTAAGACGATGTTTAGTCTATTATTTAACAAGCAAACGAAATAAATTTTAAAGAAGCTTGTAGAAATCACTGTAATGCACTTTTTGGAGGCCAAGATTCTGACGCACGTTAACAGTTTAGAAGAGACTGGTTCAATTGATGTCTGTTGCTCATCAGAGAGATTGAGTGAACCAAGCTGAATGTTTTGAAGGTACTTTCTATGATTGAAAATGACTGATTTGCTGTGAAGCTGGAAGAGAGGCAATATAGTTTTTGAGGTCCATGTTGGAATTTCTGTCATTTGCTAATGATGAAATCGTAAACCATCATTGGCTTTTGACTGAGTAAGAAAGTTTCTTTTAGCTCATAAGGGCATCTGAAACTGAGTATTTTTTATAATAAACATAGTGTAAACTTTCTGTACACAAGTTGCTTTTAAAATGTATGTGGCTTAAAATAATGAGGCGAGTATCAGCAGTAGAAGATGCCAGCAAACGATTTGAATCAAAGAGCAATTAATTGAATTGGCATGAGGGTGTGGGGAAACTTAAAGCTTTGGCACATTCTCCCATGAGGCTTTGGCCCTGGGCTCACACTGCTGAAGTTGCCATGTTTACCGAGCCTCTGACTGTCATTAAGACTGCAGCACAATTTGAAAGTATCTCTTCACAGTAGTCACAGGTCAGGGAGAGTTAGTGCTGTATTTTCTCACATAAAGTTTTCTATTTTTAAATACTGAATTGAAGAATGTTCTCTAGTTGATGATCTACACTTCTCTCTGTAGGATTTTTTTTGCATCCCTGGTTATTCTAACCTGAAACCTTCCTTACTTATGGTAATTTCTATCTATCACACACAAAGTCAATGCCACAGGTTTGCTATGAACTTATTTCTACCATAATTAACCGGCCAGTGTCCCTGCGTCTGCGTCCCTTCTCTCACGCTCCTCACCGTCACGTTTGCCCCTTAGTTTCTGCTCTGTTTTAATGTCCTGACTCGGTAGAGGTCTCCACCAGTTCCACTCTTGCTAATCT
The DNA here is from genome assembly GCA_034552555.1 of Semaprochilodus insignis. Taxonomy (NCBI): domain Eukaryota; kingdom Metazoa; phylum Chordata; class Actinopteri; order Characiformes; family Prochilodontidae; genus Semaprochilodus; species Semaprochilodus insignis. The sequence goes on along the minus strand of CM067474.1, from coordinate 41,065,979 downwards.
CTTATTCGTTTAGATGGTAATTAAGGGCATCGTTGATATTCACACTCACACGTTTCTGCAGCTCTCAGTTAGTAAACTCTGCTTGTGACCTTGGTGGTGTTCAGCATGCTCCTAATGCTGAAACCCAAGCTAAGGGAACAAGTAACAGAGCTCACTGTGGAGATATGAGATTAATGATATTATTTGAACTGCATTAACTCGCCTGAAGGATTAAGACACAGGCCTGTTTCACACTTACTACCTCTCTGTGGCGTGAGCAGTGCATAATGTCTTGCTTTTCATTGTGGCAATCACGACAACAGGGCCAAGGTTTTACTTAGAGTGTTTGAGACATATTGTCAGTACCGCCAGTGATGTGAGCAACAAGAAAGCAACAATGCTGCCAGAGGTCATTCTTTTTGACTGTTTGGAGTCTGTTTATAGATCTCAATGAAAAACAAGGTCTGGTAGATTAAAAAGAGTATTTGATGTTGTAATGATAACCATGACATTGAAACCTAAGTGAAGGCTTAGCATAAACTCTTTGTGAACTCAGCTTATAGGTCAAGAAAGCTGTTTTGGTGAATGGATATTGAAAAACGTGAGGAATCTGCTTTCCTGAGACAGATGCAGGTCAGTCATGATCAAGAGTTAACAATGTGAGCAGTATGGTTACCTGCCAGGCAAAAAAAACTGACACAGACAAATAAAATATTCATTATTTTAGTTTGTTGTTTCATTTTTAATGTCCACAAATTTTGTCATGTGGTGTTAGTTAATAAGCAGTAAGTCATAACTGGCTTCCATGCTTTAAGGAAATTGCACAACCAGTCGATCCAACTGAATTCACTGCCTGCCTGCTCTCACTTTGAAATGCCCACCAGGGACTAGTTGCTGCCCACGCGATGCTGAATTATTTTACCATCAGTGGTGTGTACACAGGGTAAGAGAGCCCTTGCACTCTCTGTGTGGTTAGGATGGCTGTCCTTCTTCCTCCCATCACTCATGTGTGATGTCAACATTGGTTAGCTGACATAGCACAACTAGAAGTATTCTCCCTCAAGCATGCCGAGCGTGCGTTAGCACATAGAGGTCACATGTTCCAGACGGGGGTAAGTGCAAGAATTCACCCTTTCATCCTCTTACTGGTGGTAGTATCACATCATTGGGGAGATCTAGCTAGCAAGTGGAAGACGACATGACTAAATAGGGGAGTAACTTGGGGAGAACTGACAAAAAACACAAATTCTTCAATTCGTAACTATTATCAAATGAAATACCAGCCAAACACGTCATTCTACATATCCATTTACCAGGCTTGAAATGATTGCCTAATCAAAAGTCGGTAAGCTGTTAAGAGAAAGCAAATGTATTTCTGCCACAGTACTCATGTCACGCAGAGGGAATATGTGCAGAACAAGCCCCACACCTGTTGCATGCATGCTGTTAAGAGCAATTAGATCAAAATCAAATGTAAGTAGTTTTGCCTTTACCCCTCCACCGCAAACTTGATCCATCGTCCAACATGTTTGGTGTCTGAATTTTGCTTGTTTAGAGTTGTTGAGATGTTGTGGTTTCTGACACTGTAGGACACTCTGTCTATAAAAATGGAGAGAACTGTGTTGTATAGCTCAAGTCAATAGTAGTGGTCACAATTAACCTAATTTTTCTCTGTACTCTTTCGTTTTTATAGATAACAGTATACCGTAGAGTCTGTTTACACTTTACATTAACCTGCTTTTTCTGGAATCATGTAAACCAGGAGTAAGTACATCCAATAAACCCTGTAATTGGATAACAACACATTCACTCTTGGAGGTGCTCAAATATGAATCTTGACTTTAACACAAGTTCAGTGGGCCCTGTAATCTATTTACACATATAGTTACATGAGCAGAAATTGTATGCCACATGCTGTCTAGCAGGTGAAAGGATAAATAAGAAAATACCAAGAAACGATCCTAGGTTTCACACTTTCAAGTTTTCCTGTGCAAACCTTAAAAAAAAAAGCTAACTTTAGAGACTTCCGATGTCTTGGCTAACCAGCAGCATTTGGAGTAAGGAGGCTATTGTGCCAATTTTATGTTTTACTGAGCTTTAGCTTTAAACCCAGCTCCTCTGCCACAAATCCTTGGACTCCTTTTGATGAAATCATTTTTGTCACTTAAAAAAGGAGGTTTGTCTAAGTCATAAGAGCATCTGAGGCAGCTGCAGATTGAGATTAGAGTAGAGATTATGCCTCCTCAGAAGGATTAAGGCAGATTACGGAAAGGCTGTTCAGTGATGTTACACTGTTCTAAGGTTTCCTCCATCTTTCCTTATATTTAGTCTTCGAGGAAAAGTAAAGGTCTGAGTTTTTGGTAGTGCTTGGAGAACATAACCTGCAGAGACTTAAATAAGACAAGAGAGATACAGGTATGACATGCTACAGGTGCAGAGGAGAGTGGTTTGTCATTTTCATAGTTCAATAGGTTTTCAAAATGGAGCACAGTTCAGCCAGTAACTATTATTGATCACTTGTCTGTGCACTCTGCTGTCTTTTTCTGAGAAGCTTCAGTGGTGAAAATGTCTGAAATGTCATGAGTTTAAAGAAATACAAATCGGGACAATGCTGCATTTTCTTAACGCTCCTACTGTGTGCTGGTGCTGTCTATCTTTCTCTCTACTCTGCAAAAGCTCCCCATCAGTCTATTCCCAGCAGGCCGCTGAATCAGGGCAGAGTTAACTAAAGCCCTCAAACTCAATCCCAGAGAGAGGGAGAGAGAGAGGGGTGGAGAGACAAACAGAGGGAGAGACTGTAACGGATCAATCCAGAGCTTGCTCTATTGGCGTTCCTGTTAGTTTTACCCATATAAACTCAGCTCTGGACATCTGAGGCTCAGCAGGACGCTTCACAACTACATGCCTAAATGTTTTATTGATAGAGCTGTAGGGCATGGATACAACAATCAAACGTCTTGTTTTCATGGACTGTGTTCTGTGGTGGGGTGGTGCACTGTTTCTGAAATTCGATTGATGTTTGTGAACTATGTCTTAGTTTGAGATTGGAACAAACTTCAACAAGAGTTTAAATTCACTTTAATTCTCTCTCTTTCTTTCTCTCTCTCTCTCGCTCTCTCCCCCCCCTCTCCCCCTCTCTCTTTCTCAATTCTCTCTCTCTTACTCACACACTAGGTCAGTCCAGGGCCAGTATGATTCCCCTGAAGCATCCCAGGCACCCTAAAGCTTCTGATGACACTCTTCACTCTGAGCCTGAGGGTTCCGATCCTAGCTCTAAAGCCACTCCTCCTCCACTGCCTAAGAAAGCTGTTCCCCGGGCCCATACAGAGCCGTCTTTATCCAGAGAGTCCATGGCTCCACGGCCTCGTGGCGAGGCCAAGCCGGGTGGGACCAGCCTAAGTGTAGCCAATCCACTGTATGACCTGGACTCCACCTGGGACACAGCCAGTCAGAGTTCCTCCCTTAGCTCTGACGCCCGGCAGCTCGATGAGTCTGGAGACTCTCTGGAGCGACCTGCAGGGGGACGTAGTTTGTCGTGTCTTACCAACAGCAACTCCACACAGGGGAGAGAGAAGAGGGCAAGCGAGCACAGGGGCTGTCGCAGCACGGAGAGTCTGACAGCCAGGGGGCGCTCATCTGGCAGGTAGGATCCCAACCAACCATCCAAGAGTCACAAATGAGTTAAAACTGTGTTAATGATCCAGAAAGGGCATGTAATATATCCATATATTCTCTCTGGGTGGGTAGGATGGCCTTGCCACTTTCCTCACCCCTCAGTACGATGCTAGCCAATGCAGGAGATGTTTTGTTAGCTGACATTACAGAAGTTGGCTTCACGTGACTCAGAGGAAGCATGCAGTAGCCTGTGTGATTAGGGGAATACCTAGCTAACAGGTGGAATTGTTGTTGCCCAAATATGGGGAGAACATTTTGGCTAGAAATAAAAGAATGTACAATAAATTACAAGAATGTACAATAATTAATAAATGTTTAAATGTGCATTTGAATATCCAATCAGGAAGATATTTTGGATTGATTATAAATAAATAAATGAAAACAGAAGACTCAGAACCCCTCAATATGACAAAAATTGTACATTTTTGTCATAGTTTTCTTTGAAGTATTTCTATATAATTCTGCTTAAAGGGGATTTCCACTGATTATTTGATAGATTCTACATATTTGAGTCATTGCAATGTAAATAACTTATTTGAATTGCTTTCCAGTGAAACCTACCAGCTCTGATTTCTTTACACTTATGGTAGTGCAATTATAAAACATATTTTCACCTGTTTTTAATATGTTTCCTCTAAGTTTTATATGTAGTATTCATTATGGGAGAACAATGTGGAAGTTTGTTTGGAAACATTTTTTAAAACACCTTGTAGGTGCTACCTCTCTTCCATAAACAGACCAAAATCTTATTGGAAAACTATCACAAGTAATATCACTGTGCACCAGGCAACATTTTTGTAACCAAAGTAATGTAATTTAAAAAACCTCCTGTCACCACCATTGTGAACAATTCTGACTCACTTATACAGAATATTTCACATTAAAATACTCTGAATGATTTTCTTTATATCTTAACGCCTGTATTATGCAGACATATTGACAATTCAGCGGAATTCCCTGTTCACGTGACATACAGTGTCAGCTATAAGTGCTGTTACTTTTATAAGTGTGGGCAATATCATAACGAGACCCGTCCTCGATTGCAGGGGCAGAGACAGCAGCAGTAAACCCCAGAGGCAGGCTCTCTATAAAGGCATAGACAGTTGGGAGGAGGTGGTGGGCCGCATCCGCAGCCTGCACACAGAAACCCTCTGCAAACTGGCCAGCCGCTGCGAGGATCGCTTCATGGCTGGCCAGAAGGACCACCTGCGCTTCGGTACAGACAGCTGGTCCCACTTCAGGCTAACCACAGGCAAGCCCTGCTGCGAGGCAGGAGACGCTGTCTACTACACTGCTGCTTACGCCAAGGACCCACTCGTCAACTACGCCGTTAAGGTAGATCACTTTCCAGCTTGGGATTTACAGCATGTGGGTTTACAGCTAATTATTCTGTAGGAATGTGTTAGAATGTGAAGAACGTGTTAGTTGGTGCAAAGCAGAAAGTTAGAAAAGGAACAAAAATGTGTTAATATTTAATTTGATCATTTACATTTTCAAACTTCATAGTTTGTTTGGGGATGTTAGCATTTTTATCTAGAACTTTTGGCTCACAGGTAACTTCATAGATTAGCACTGCCTTATATCCAACCTCAGATTCAGACACAACTATTGGATGTGTAGTTTTGTGGTTGATTGACAGTTGAGAGGGGTTATTAGTATTCCTAAGAGTGGGCGAGACAAACAGACGGTGGATGAGAACGAGAGAGTGAGAGCTGTATTATTTACATGAGAAAACCTTCGGTGTCGCAACACATCAAAGACTTTTCTACATTAAAGAGACGTACTTGTTTTTCCCCCTACACACTCTTAGATAAACAACCGCAGCATCCGCATGGAGACACTCGCAAAGTCCCATATTAAAAGCCACCCTCTGTGTCCCATATTAAAAGCCACCCTCTGTGTCCCACATCCCCCAACCCTCCCAAAACTGTTCTTACACGCCACATGTTTTATTCATAAAGCTCAAATGACTTTGCAGAACATTAGTTTAGGGGAAAAATGAACTGGATTTTTTGGTTCTTATGCAGTTTTAATGACAATCAGATGATATGATCAAAGACTTCGATCAGTGTAATGATTAAATTGGAATATTAACATGCTATTTTAGCCATGGGACACTGGCTGAATGTGTTTGGGGAATTTATATACACTGGAAGTTGGAACAGAGCAAAAGTGGATTTGGTGTTCATGTGGTTAAAAATTGAGCTTTACATTGTTTCATTTAACGGATTTAGTTAATAAAACTAGTGTTTCACGTTGCTAGGTGAGGTGCATTTTTTAGTTTGATCGGTCGAGCTGTTTTTACTGTGTAAGTTTTAAAACGAATATTTTTTTGATGTGAGAGATACCTATAAAATATGCATTTTCACTGCCGTGCTGCCAGCTTTAGGGGAGGGCAGTATGCCAAAAAATCAGAGCATCACACAACCTAAAGGACCCATGTGTAACAACAACAGCATAAAACATACAAACATTGGTAGAGGGTATATGGGACCTTTAAGACATTTACATGATATGTGATGTGTATTATGCTGTGTTGTACTTTCTGAGGCTCATTTAGAGCAGACACATGTTTTATTCATTATCTTACTGCATCTGCTCATCACTACATCCAATTAAGCAGACCAGTTATGCTCTCATTGATTCACGATCTCCAGTTAAGCAGCACCAATCCTCCTCATCAGCTCAAAATATCTTGACAGTAGGGGGAGATTTTCAGAGAGGCGTGCCGTATACAGTGTTCTAGTACTGACAATATCCGTGAAATGTTCAGAATAGCTTATCTTAATGTCATTTATTGTGATACTGATATTATGTCATCTGATTGTCCACCCTTGGCCATCCTCCATTGTTCCCCACTTATAAACCTCCTAATTGCACACATTGCACTAACCTTGCACTAACATTGCACTAACCTCTTTTCACACAGCCCTTACTACATCTAAGCTGTTTTCTTTTTACCTCTGTTATGGGCATATAAGTGCATTGCTATGAAGTTTTGAAGGTTTAAAGTTGTGTTGACTTGTTGTAATTAAAGGGGAAGTGATTTAAAGTTCTGTCTGTTAGCATGCAGCTCAGCTCTGTCCTTAAGGATGCGATTCCCACCCTTCACTGACAGAAGACACATGTGGAAGAGCAGCTGGGAGATAAGAGGGTAGATAAGATGACTGCCGTGGCTTTGATCAAACTAGAAGAGAGAGGGAGAGAGAGGAGAATAGGGATATTGGGAGAGGCTGTCACTATGTATTAAAGCTTGGAAGAGCCGCTCAGCCCACGCTCAGTCCTCCTCATCTGAGATCTATAGCTGAAAGAGTAATAACCCTCATCATCAGGCAAAATGAGATTGAGCTAGGGGAACATCTCTTTCCTGTCACAGCTCCTCAGCTTATAGAAATTTCATGAGTTGCTTTAGGCGAGGCAGCTGATCAGGCAGCTCATAATCATGACTATTAACATATGTACTTGTCTCTGAGTGATGCTTCAGCTTGCTGTTTTGTATGCATTAGAAAGTTATATCATTGGCTATGTCACATATCTTATGGAACTATCTGATCATTGCAAGCATACCGTTGTTATTATATAGAAGTAGATTCCCTCATAGTCCTTGATTATATGTAGTTAGTACTGATAAGTTTAGAATTCAGTGATTTGCAGGGTACAGTGTCAGTATTGCAGTTGTTTAATGAAAATATCAAAGTATAAAATATAAATAAAACTTGCATTGTCTATATAACATTTACCACTATAATGAGTATGTAATAATTCAGAATCAGAACATTTTTGAACTGTTTAAAAAAACATATTTGTATAATAACTGAAACTTTTGGTCGCTCGCTGACCGAAAAGCTGCCTTTCAAGTTTAAGACAACATGGTTAAAAGGATGCTGTTTCCTTTTCTGTCCTCCACTAATCCTCAGGGATATGTTCAAACAGTCATCAGCCTACTGGATGGCCAGATTGGGCAGGAACATCCGAACCACTTTTTGTCTTCGTTGTCCAAATAAAAACAAACATGTCCAACATGAAAGCTTTATAAGAGGGAGACAAAATCATTCTTTACTTCAAATGTAAGTTACTGTAAAGAGCGTTTATACAAACTAATTTTAGGGCATTTCTGTTGATCAAATCATCACAACAGTTTCACACAATATAGTTATATTGCATAATTAGAGAGTTAGTTATGTGATAGATTATGATTACAATTAGGCAACTGATTTCAAATTCACTTTACATTCTGTGTCTATCAGTGAGTCTGCACTTATAACAAAAAGATGGGAAAATGTAAAGGATGTTTTTTTTCTTTTCTTTCTTTCTGCAAATTTCCTCTTCTACTTACAGCGATGTGGTATTGACTGAGAGGTTAGAACTGTGAACTTTTTTATAACCTGTGAGTTGGAATAGGCAAGATAGTACTGATAATACTCACCAAGTGACATCCTTCAGGCCCCTTGGCACAAAACACAACTGCAGCTCATGCATAAAGTGTTGATACACAAAATTGTGAAAGAAGTACAAACGATACAATAAATAAGTGATGGAAAGGGGTGCATGATCAGTCAGTTGTGGATGATATATCACAGCATCAGTAAATATCACTATACTGCCCACCCCACATGTGAGTGAGACATATTTCATTTCAATTGTTTAAATGTATTGCTGGCAACAACTGTGACTTCTACAGGTAAGTCTGTACTGGGGCATTTGTGAAATTAGTTGTGTTGCTCAGCCCTACCAGCAAGCATCACAAGTGTGGAAGCCCTGTTTCAAAGCTTCTCTTTCTTGCTCTCTCTCTCTGTCAGATCTGCAGATACAAAGTAAAGGAAACTCAACAGCAGTTCTTCCACAGTCTGGCTGTGCGCCAGAGCCTGCCCGTGCACTTCAACATCCAGCAGGACTGCGGCCATTTCCTGGCAGATGTGCCTGCCCGCCTGTTGCCCTGGGAGGAGGAGGAGAGTGATGAAGAGAGGGAAGAGAAAGGAGAAAAGGGAGAGAAAAGCGAAGGTGGGGAGGAGGAACGTAAGGTAGTGCGGAGCGAGGAGGAGTTGCCAGCAGATGCAAAACTTCGAAGTCGCGTGGTGGTGATCACGCGCGAAGTGCCCTTCCAGACAGTGGCTGACTTTGTACGGGAAGGAGTGGGGCGGCATGCCCGCAACCCAGAGCTCTATGAGCGGCAGGTGTGCCTGCTGCTACTGCAGCTGTGTGCCGGCCTGGAGCATATGAAGCCCTTCCACGTGACGCACTGCGACCTGCGCCTGGAGAATCTGCTGCTGGTGCACTGCCAGCCAGGCAACCCCTGGAACCTGGACCTGCTGGAGCCCAACAACAACAACAGTGCTGCTGCTTCGGCCACATCTTCTGCCTGCCCCGCCCGCCTCATCATCAGCAATTTCTCACAGGCCAAGCAGAAGAGCTCGATGGCCGAGGAGCCGTCTGTAGTGCTGAAGGACCGTTCACGGCTAGCCCCAGAGTTGCTGAGTGCCACGCAGTACCGCAAGTGCGACGAGTTCCAGACGGGGATCCTCGTGTATGAGATGCTGCATCGACCCAACCCGTTCGAAGAGGCCCCAGGGCTGAAGGAGCGAGAGTATGCACGCTCGGACTTACCGCAGCTGCCTGCGCGTTCCCTGTACTCACAGGGCCTTCAGCGTTTGGCCTCCCTTCTACTCGACGCCAACCCGTCTGAGCGCATCAGGATGGGGGACGCTCGTGCCTGCCTGCAGTGTCTACTGTGGGGACCGAGAGAGGACCTCTTTCAAACGTTGGGCGCGGGCGCAACACCTGCTCAGCGGCAGGCCACGCTGCAGAACTGGCTAGACCTGAAGCGCACGCTAATGATGATCAAGTTCGCAGAGCGATCACTGGACTCGGGCTGCGGCGTCAGCCTGGAGGACTGGCTATGCTGCCAGTACCTGGCTTTCGCCACCACAGACTCCGTCGACAGGGTTATCCACATCCTGCAGGAACCGCAGGGACAGCTGCTCTGAGCTTCACTGCTCATGCCCGTAATCGTTTGGAAAGGTGGTTTTGTATCCTGGTTTTGGAGCTCCAGTCCTGCATATTTTGTTGTTTTTCTCGCTCTAACACAGTTCCGCAAATGTACAGCATGACACGCTTAACGTCAGTTTTTCGAATCATTTCTTGTATTGCAGTACCATCTTCGTTTATGAACGCTGATGATAAGGTAAAAAGAGAGTCTCACACATAAACAGTTATGAGGAAGCATACAAAATCCCAGATCTCACTCTTATCACATAAATAAGCTAATCTGGACTGTATCGATTTGTGCTTTTATCAACAGACAAATATTCAAAAATGCTGTCAGGGATGAGTATGTGCTGAGAAAAGTAAATCTAACTCTGAGAGCTGGAGGGAAAACTTTACTTCAAACTGGTCGAAAAATTGAAAAAGGAGTGCCTTGATGTCTGGGTTGTCACATTCTAAAAGTTGTGAATGCTATTATTTCTTTCTCCTAGCTCTCTAATTTTCTGTTGCCTGAACCAGTCATGTAAATGACATTGCTGACAATCTTGCACTGCAGGACATAAACGTGAACACTTTAAAAATCGAACACGTTTGAAGCTATCGAAAGCGATCCATGCACTCCAGAGTTTCAGTCATCTGCACTGTTAATCTAACCAAGGTTGCAATACATACCACGATATTTTGTTTTCATGTGAAGTCAGAACATGTGAAGTAGGCCCGTCACAATCAGCTGCTAATAACGATTTCAACAGTTTGTCTTTTTTGTTCACTGTATGCATTACAAACTTAAAGCGGTCAAGTTAGCTGTCTTGCTTCCTAGCTGTGCAGCTTAGACACAGCTCTAGCTTAAACAAACATTACTCGTAACTGCCCTCTAAACGTTATGGCATCAGTCAGAAGTAGGCCTGTCACAATAATTACATATTCATCTGATTGCACTTATTTGAGATGATTACACACAGATAGTTTCCAGTTATTCGATTTTATGGTCATATTGTATCGTAACAAGCATAATGTGAGCCAGATGTATTTTCATTAGTTGCCTTAAGATCTTTTTTTTCTTCTAACTTTCTTCCATAAAGTTCAAACTATTTACAGGCTGTTATAATGTGTTTAGGGAGCATGTTTGTCCGCTAATTAGATAGCTAGTAAAGCTAATGCAGTGTTTTTGCAGAACGAGTGTCATGAGAAAAGTGCACACTTTGGCTGTGTGTAGACACTTGTTATGTGCTGTTCTGTGCCAGTTTAGCCACTTTGGACTTGTAGATCATTTTTTGCATCAGGTGAACAAAATGGACAATAAAATTGTTAATCTCAATTATTTATATAAGAAATAAACATCACCTAGTAGTTTATATAATAATGATGAATCTGGTCAGAAGCGTTTGTGACCCATGACATCCCAAAGTAAATGTGTTTTTTTTGTTTGTTTTTTTTTGTTTGTTGTGTCATCAGGTAATTAACACGTCCTCCCTGCGGTTTGTTAGAGCAGGTCAAACAGCACACCGTGCAGGACGGAGCTACTCCAGAACCAGGGCTGGGAAAAACCCACACAAAGCCAAAATGACTACAGTCAGCTCTCGTATCACAGGCCACAGCCCTGCTAGAGACTGCTATCACATGCACATTTGCGCTGTACACCTGTTTTTTCTTTCTTTTTTTGTTCGGTTTTTACTTTTCTTGCTTTGTGTCAGGTTTACATATCGAGTGGTGAAGAGTAAAGGACATTTTTCTGTCGTTTCTTTTGAAAGAGCTTGATAGTTGTAAGTGACGTAGTTTGATGGATTATCTGTTAGTGGACAAGCTGTCGAGTGTATGGGTGTTTTTAATCATCATCCCTATCTTCAGTATTTTGGAACAAACTTGACTCAGTAAACTCTCCACGATAAACTGCTAATGCTAACAGTTCATAGCTACAGCTGGTTGGGAGAGCACTGATCTGGCATCAGCAGCTTGTCTCCCTCCTGTGCTGTGATTTGTAACTAGACTTTTTTGCCTATATTGGTTCGGTCAGAATTTCACCCTGGGCCTGAGAGATTTCAGTGTTACAGCAGTGTGTCGGTGTAGGACAGGGCAGGGGTGCATGTTTTTATGTTCAAAACCTGTGCTGTGGGGGAAAAAGCAGCCCGCCAAACTGCAGCAAAAAGAACCACTGAGAGCCACCTATCTCTCTCATGTATCTCCTTCTGTTTACTCCTTCTTCATGTCTTCCTTTTTGCCCTTCTCCATCTCTCACTCACAGTCGAAGAGAGAGGGAGATCAGAATTCACTTTTCGGAAAGAAATCTGTTGTTCTACTGACACCCGAGGGGTTTACGTATTATTCAAGAAACACAAATACAAAGGGTTCCAAAGCAGCTGGAGTGGGATATTTTTGTACAACCAGAAGTTACCAAAGGTTACCAAAGACAAAGAGTTTGGCCTCTATTTTGGCTTTCAGACAAATTATCAAAGCTAAATGTTTTGTATTTTTACATGTTTTTAGCGCTTAGTTCAGTGCTTACTCAAGGAGAGCTGAGTTAGCCAGTAAAGTTACATATTACTAAAGTGACCTTATACAGATGTACACCGAATAAGCAAGTTTGGTCCTCAGATCCAAGACTGAAAGATGGACTCGGAGGATGTGTGGTGAAAGTGCACTGTGGTTTAGCGCTCCGTTCAGAGCGAGCTAGTTCCATTTCTGAGGCCCCCCAGAAGAGTTCAGCTGGACAGCAGAACTGCAGAAGTGGGGCAGCTCAGCCCCGGAGGATCATGGGTTGGAATGACTGACACTCTTTATGGACACCTTTATGGATTCATGTGCAATCATTGTAAATTTTGTTACTTTTGAAAACAGTATTTAAACGTATTGTATGTACTTGATATTGTGCATCATTTAGTTATTCAGTTCTTCTGTTTGGCACATAATTGATGACAATGCCTGCACCAAGGCACAGCTTTGGTTTTTTTTTTTTTAATGAACTAAAATTTTACATGAATTATGTTCACAAGCTTGGATAAGATGCTGTCACAGTGTGTGTGTCGGTGTGTGAGTGTGCATGTTTGGCAAAGGGTTTGTCAGGGAGTGCACATACATTATCACTTTTTATTTTGTTGTAGTTTCCTTCATATCTGTGTTTGGGTTTGGGAATGTGCGTGTATGTGTGAATGTTGTTTCAAAGAGAAAGGGACTTGGAAGGTGAGAATGGAGCTTTGGTTTCAGCAGCAAGTCCCAGTGGAGCAAAGGCTTTTATTTAGGTCGCATTCACGTATGCACACATCCAGTTCACTCTGATCAGTAAAGAAAAGCAAAGACCACTGCTACACTTTCAGAAGCCCCCTGAACCGACTGTGAAAAGCTTCTGTTGTCTTCTACAGTCCACCACAGCCAGATACAATGCAGCATGCGGTAAAATACTAAGCCAGTGCATCAGGGGTGCTGTTTGAGCAGCCGCAGATTATGCCGGTGATGCATTTGTCACATTACTGGGACAACAGTTGTGCACCAGGAGCCGGATTCACAAAAGCATATTAAGAAAGATCATCGTTTTAAACATCCTTTTTTCCTTTACTCCATACTTATAATAAATAGATAAATTATTATCCTTATTATTAGTTTTGAAATGTTTTCAATCACATCGGCCTCACACTGTGGCCATCACTTGTTACTTGTTTCTTACTTTGGTTTGATTTTGTTATTCTTCCGTTTTGCTGTCCTTATGCATTGATCATTAAGACGGACAGGTTTTAAGTAGGGACTCCTGGTTTTAAGTAGGGATTTATTACTTATAAAGAGCTTGTGCCTACAGGTAAGGAAACATCTCGCAGTTCAACTTTCAAGTCTGATGCCAGAAAAACTGGATGTCCTGGTTTTCTTGGCCAAACAAACAGGCCTGAACCTAAATTAATTTCAATTTAAATCACAGTCGCCTTTTTGGAGAATTGCAAGTGCTTTTCCCAAATCGGTCCAACCCTGCTGATCATGCATCAAATGTGGCAGCGTTTATGGCGACCTGTAAAATGTTACATGATATCAGTAACCTGCGTAACAAATGATCTATAGCCTTAAGTACAGCTGGATGATATGCCAAATATGTAATGTCACAGTACATCAACAAGTTTCCATAATGCAAAATGTGTCCCAGTATTTGTCTATATTTACCTTTGGTAAGTTGTAACAGACAAAGACTATGACTATGAATCCAGTTATTTGTATGTAATATTTCAGTGTGCTGCAGTAAGTTCAGTTAACAGGACGTATTATGCTCTCTGCTATCAGGCGTGAAGTTCTAAACTGTTTTAAAACACTGACTGCATCCACAAAACACTGAGAAAAGCTTATTGTGACATTTTTAATGTAATTTATTGTAATAATATTGTTGTAATATTGTCATATTGCCCAGCCTTAGGAGAACCTGTATTCAAGGTTGTATTGTCTAAGAACATTAGGCCTCATTCATTAAATTAGTTCTTGAGAAAGTCCTAATTCATTATGTGTTGTCAGAATTGTTTGCATCTTTGTGCTCTTGAGTGTGTGTAGATATTGTACAAATCCCGAATAAGAGCGTATGTCATTCTGCTGAATGTCAGAATCTTTGCGCAGGGTTTTAAGAAGAAATGTCTTCTGAATGATGGTTGGTGAACGAGGCCTGTTCTTATGAGATGTCTTTGCAACTTTTGCCTTAGGAAAGCTTTTTGTGAATCCAGCCCCGGCTTTTTAAAGTGGCCTGACAAACTACAGGATGCTGAAAGTTACTGAGTTCTTACAAACCACAGGGTCCACGGCTAACACACCAGCCACAATGTCTGCACAGCAATGCAACACAATAGAATACTTTTCCAGTTTTTCATACAAGAGCTTTGTAAGGTTCCTCAGTCTTCCTCAGTCTATTACTTTTCAGTCTGGAGTCTTTAAAGCTGTGGATCTGAGCACAGGTCTGATCCTGTTATCACCCATGTAGGACTTTTTAGTGACACTGTGGAACAGTGTGAACTTCTTTGAATGAAACTGAAACATGATTGTAATGAGATGCTGTTTGGAGCCAGTTGCGAGTGGTGGGGGGGGAAGTGCTGATCCAGTCAAAGCTATTATCCCAGAAGGGACAGCTATGTGAGAGGGAATGGAGAAGTATATGTCCGAGCAGAACATTCAGCTCTGTCTGAATTGGGCAGGACAGCTTGCTCACTTACATGGATCCCGGTGCTGCCCGATTGCAGTTGCAGTTCTACTGTGGAGAAGAGATTGTTCAATCAGTGTGTATGTCTGTGTGCATGTATGTGTGTTTTATGAGACTCCAGTTGCTGCTGAGCTGGTTGATGTGCTGGGGAATGGTCATGGACTGCACTGGTGGCCGTCCTTCCATCAGAGAGTTTTCCGTTTTATTGAGTTTTATAGAAATGCATCAGTACTGTCAGAATGGCACACACACCCGCAGCTCTCTTTGCTCCAGATGCTTTGCTTCGTCTGTCAGACACGGCTTTTCTTACGCCTTTTTAAGTAGAGGGAAACTGTATGCTCTTGTCCTTATAAATGAGAGAGTCTGTAAGGCCTGTAAGCTGTACAGTCCATGCTGTATGGTACATATGCTGTGTGGTATATGCGCTGTATGATCCTCCTCATGTCAACTGTCAAAAGGTTAAGAGACTTTTACCACTTTATACACAGTCACCCTAGACAAGATTCCATTTTCATACACGGTATTTTTCAGTTTTCAGTAGTTTTGCCAGCAGTGTGTTTTACTGTTGCTTACCAGTGTATTTTATTGGCCACTGATATATAAAAGAGCTCTACTGGCTTTATAATGTATGTATGTATATCTCATGGCTTATGGCCACTCATTGTTGTCTGAGTTAACCAATAGTAATAAAATGATGACTATATGTTTTTATATGCTGTATGTGTGTTTTTTTTTTTGAGAGAGAGAACTATAGAACTCATAATAAGAGTTATGCACATAAAAATATTTATATTTATTAATCTAATTACATAAACATTTGCCATAGTCTCACTGTTCATTGCTTTAATGGAAACCTTTAATTGCTTATAACAGAACAACATCTGGTCCATATAAGAAAACTGTGCTCCCTGTTTTGAATTCATTGTGGTTGTGATGTCTGTGCTTCATATATAACCAGCCCTTCATACTTCAGCAGTTGAGAGAAACCGTTCGGAGTAATATGTAAGCTGATGCGATCCGTCAGTTTATACCCCACACAGTTCTTCCTCCTCCCTCTTTACTCCCTGCCCCTTTACTTACTAGTCTAAAGGATCATTGCTAGTTCAACTTCAGACTTCATCCCTTCATCCCATGCCAAGAGCATCTCCAGCAGTGGAAAGCAACATCACTGTTGACTAACCAGCTAGTTAGCATGCTTACTTTAATAGATATCTCTGAAACATGATACCGTCAGAACTGTTATTTCTTCACATTGTGTGGATAATTTAGTTAATTAAAAATGTTTTAAACTAAAATAAATAAATAAAAAATACAGGTATTGTTCCTTCAACGTGATGAGGACTAGTTGTGTTGTTACTGATGCAGAATAAAGCATGACTGAACAGGTCATTCACCGTCAGAGCCTGCCCAAGAAAGTTATACAAGCCATCTCAAAACACTCAACTACATCTAAAATGAGAAATAAATGAAAAGCAGAGATTCACAAAACTGGACTCCTAACAACGGTGTAAGACCTGGTAGACCCCCGAAACTCACCATCAGACATATAGTACCAAAAGCTTTCTCAGAGAGAAGATCAAGAAACATCAAGCTCCACTCCTGCTTTCATATCTAAAGAATTCTGCGGATGTTTCTGTTTATCCTTACACTGTGAGAAGACAACACTCTGAGTCTGAAAGAATGTGTAGCTATTAAGAAGCTGTTGCTGAGAAAATGAAACAGACTTACAAACTTATTTTTATGGTCTGAATATGTAATAGGGATTACTAGGAAGCAGTGAACTCTCTACCAGCCTGTAAGACTGAGGTTTGGAGGTGTGCAGATTTCTTTAAAAACTAAAGGCAGATCTATAATAAAGACAGGAGACTTTTGATGCTGGGATCTTTGATATTTAGTTGTTGAGGCTTCTGGATGTTATCCTTTTTTCTGATGATGAAAACTGAATAACTTAATACCATTTCTAGTGGAAATGAAATCAGTGACGGAGTGCTCGCTGTCATTTGCACAGTACTGTATGTATTGCTTGTCACTGGCACAGCACAAGGAATTATGACATTTCGATACATAAACCCAGAAGAAAAATGTGTTATACTCACACAGTATATTATATGTTATAAGAAAAGTTTTAATATAAATTTTAAGGAGGTAGCAAAAACAAGAACATGTGAAATGTGGGCCTGTCTGTAAGTTTCCTCAGATAACTAATTCCCTCTGGTGTACACTGTGATTAAGTGATTTATGTGTGATTATGATGTAATGCATGTTAGATCCCAGTAGGAGGCAGAAGACAAGGCGTTTCACTTCCTTCAGCCTTCTCACATGGCTTGACTCATTGCGAGTGTGTTCTCCTTACGTCAGCACGAGTGTGTAATCTCTGCAAGTGTTCTCTATGGTGGATGAGTTTGATGTCTCAGCATTTTTCTGATCCTTCTCTAGTGAAGTAAAGGCCATGCACTCAGTATGCAGTCCGTATGCTAACGCACACATGCTCGGCCCCTGCTGTGCTGTAAACTGCAGGGCTCCAGCAGTAAAAGCTGTTCTGCGCAGCGTCTGCTCTGTGCTCTACAGCTCGTATAGCAGCACAGTGTCCTGTAAACTGCAGTGATTCTTCATGCTGCACTGTTTACAATTCAGAGCTAAATCTGTCCATCCTCTGTCAGGGCTGATGTTTCTGTCATGCCTGTATGTTTTGGCAAACAGGTGATGAAGGGCTTAGTGTATGACTCAGAGCGTGTAAGCCGGCGTGGACGTTCCATACCTGCGTGAGTACCTCCAACAGGTAAGCACTGTGACAAGCACTTCAAGCTCCAGTACAGCCTTCAGACAGCACAGCCGTCTGTTGCAGAGCAGCTCTGACCTACGCCAGCCATGACTGAAAAAGAGTACTGCAGGTCAGTCTGTACACCATATGCACAATGCTTAGACACATTCATCATTGTCTACTATTTCAGCTATTCAGTAGTGTGTGTGTGTGTGTGTGTGTTCTGATAAATTGTCAGGGCAGTTCCTAGTAGGAGAACTTGAGAACGTAGTGATAACCTGCATATTAACGGTGCATATTGTCACGATCCAAAGAAAACCAACTTCAAACAAACCTCTCCAAAACACTGATTAAAGTAGAGGACAAAAAAGGTCTTTACTTTCAATGTAAGTTAATGTGCAGAGAACTGATGTGATTGGTTGAGTCATCTTGAAAATGTCAAACAATGTAAAAACAGTAAAAATCGTTTAGAAAAACATGGAGATACTTGTTTTTCTTTGGACGGCGACGTGTTTCATTTCTTTAACCTGACAGGACCATTTAATGTTACAGAATTTAAGATTAGAGCATTTGTGTGGAGCATATGCATATGTGCAGAATACTCTTACTAGTCTATTGTGTTATTACAGTTCATGTATTGTTGTGATAGTAAGCTATTGTAGTTATATACAATGCTGCCTGTTACTGTAACTGTAACTGGACAATGACTAGGATTGTCAGTCCAGTTTTGAGCTTCATTGTCCAGTGTTGTGTTTGTAATGTCTGTTTTATAGATCAGTTATCAGTGAATAAGCAATAGTTTTCGCAAGGCTTTATTTGTGTTAGACAACACCAGAACAAATAGTAGAAACTTTAATAGAAACAGAATTTTGTGTCAAGTGATCCTATACCTTAAATATGGTTATTTTACTAGGAAATTATAGAATGTTGTCAGAGGTTTCAGTAATGACTGTTTGCCTCTAAGACTGAGGTTTGGAGGTATGCAGATTTCTTAAAAGCAAATATATAATACAGTGTGGAGATCTTTCATGCTGGGATCTTTGATGTTTAGTTGTTGATGCTTCTGGATGTTATCCTTCTTTCTGATGATAAAAAAATGAATAACTTAATAACTGTTTCAAATGGACATGAAATCAGTGACAGCGTGGTCTCTGTCATTTGCACAGTACTGTATGTAACCCCAAATATGCCCGACAGTACAGGACTTGCAAAAACAGCTTTGAATAGTTCTGCACACATAAAACCATAATACTTTTCATTACTACACAACAAAAAAGTTTACTTAACTGCAGAAAATAGTTGGTGCCAATTCTTAATGATACACATTGTTTTTTTTAGTGACACATTTTCTTCAACACAGTGAGATCTAGCTGCTCACCATGTGGCCATTGATGTGTTAACTAGTTTACAGTCAAGGATTTGTTGCAGATAGTGGTTCATATTGTGTTGAAATCCTCGACCCCTAGATAGCAGTGTTCTTCCACTCCAACATAAGCAAGCAGCATAAGGGCTCATTGCTAACCTTAGTATTAGCAACCCTATGTATATGGTGGTGTGTTTTATACTATGGTGGTTTTCCTATAAATTTGTTTATAATATGGTGATATATTGCCATCTTTCTTACAGTATCACAGTATATCAGTTGGTATCATGTGTATTTACCTGTATCATGATGTGTATTGTATAGCCAAGTTCTTGTCTACACACAGCCCTAGCCATGATAGACAGGGATGCAATCTCACTTCCTGCTCTAAAATGCAAGGGTGTAGCTGTGTTTCGCCAGTGATATGAAAGTTTTTTTTTTTTATTGCTCTAATGATAAATCTAAATCTTTCATACCCATATAATAGAATACAGAGCCAAACCAACACCCAGGACAACCATCACTATGACATGAAAAACAAACAAAACTACATTTAGTCATATTTTGTATGCGTGGATTAATGTGTGGTTTTGTCTGCCTATGACAGAATGGGCAGTCTGGATGAAATCCCCTTTGGGGTTCCTATGGGTTCTCTTGAAGAGCCACTGGGAGTGATGAACGTAGTCACAGCTCCGGAAATCAATATACCAGACTACCACCAGATACTGAAGGACACGCAGGTCTTTTACAAACACACAGTACCTCAGCAAGGCTTAATAAATAGCATGCATAAATGTCATTTTGCCTGTTTTTATATAGGATTGCTACATTCATAAATGTATTATACACATATGATTTACATTTGTTGCTTGTCTAATGCGTACATTACACTAATTTGTGTGTATCATTCTGCAGTATGAGTTCTCTCTAGAGAACTGGGTTCTCACTGGGCTCCCTGCAGGTTCTAGTAAGAACCCTGACGTTCCAGTGTGCCCACCTGGGTGTGCGGTTCCATCCTGCCCACCGTACTGGTTCCTGATTAGCAGCCCCCAGGGGAAGCATACCACACATCACCTCAGAAAGGAATTATGGGAGGCAGGCCCCCGACCACGCAGCCTGAGTTTGAGTGCAGCAGCAGACCCCCACAGGCGTCGCCTACCACGCTCTGTTCATTTCCTCATGGTTGACTCAGAATGTGAGGGTGCAGGCTACCGTGAGGATGACGAGAGCTCCTCCAGCGAGGAAGATGCCCCAGCTTCACGTTCCCACAGTGCCGAAAGGCCTCGCAGTTCTGGGCACAAGAGACCACCGTCGCTGCTCCGGGAGGCACAGCGGCGTTCAGCTTCTCAGCTCCTGCTGCCTGGCTCACCCCGGCTCCTGGCAGCCCAGACCAAGAAGAGTTCCACAGGTAGCCCCCACAACCAGAGGTCCTCACGGAGAAAACCTGGTTCTGGGGGCTCTGGGGGTAAACGCCACTCTCTCACACATAAACAGACAACCACACACTCCCTTCTGCAACAAAGACCCTCCTCAGCTGGCCCGCAGCCATCAACCCGGCTTCACAAGCCCTCTCTGCAGGTATGACATGCAAACAGTTGTTCCAGACAGCCAGTGTGAGATTTCACAAAGTAGGATTTGTCCATAAGCCAGATAAATTAAGCCAAAAATGATGACCAATGTCCAATGAAGTCAAAACAGTCTTGACCTTGGGCTTGATTTGTTTTCCTCCAGATAAATGTTATGTTGAATATTTATTGATCCACAATAACCAGGTAACTCTTTGTCTGCTTTTGCTTTTGTACACATACCAAAGAGTCCAAGAGTGAATTGTACTTTGTGTGTAGTTGTACACAAGGTGTAAAATACAAGAGGTCCTGGGGCGCCTGGGACCACCTGTTTATGGTTGTCCTGCTTCAGCCATGATGTAGCACTTGTCTGCCTCAGGGTGGCACTGCAACAATTTGATTCATCCAGTTGGTCCTTCATAAACTAGCAATAACTACCCCATGATACGTCTGAAAAACAAGCCACAGTATATCTGTAAATCTGAAACTTGCCTGATTTTCCCAAGAGTTTGATAGAAAGGGTGAGTTTTGTTCCTCATTTCATTAAACCAGTTACAGAAGCAGAAACATAGAATCTCAGTCAATAAGGTGAAGAGCTCGTTACCAAAATTAAAAAGAGCATTTCCAGAAGAAAAACTATTTAACCGAACATTTTACTGTCATTGAAGCATTAGTACTGCTATGGCGAGCGAGTTAGCAGCCAGCCAACGCTGGAGTAGCCGGTCAATATGGGACCCAGGGGGTGTTTGGTACACTGGTTGTACCCCTGCAGGTGTTAATATAGGCGGTGCAGACAGAGTGACTGGCTACTGCTTCCAAAGGTAGACTGGTCATTGAATTTGGTACCTACCAAATCACTAAAGTACTATCAAAAATCCAAGTTCCTTCACTGCCACAATTCAATACCTAAACTGTCCATCAGCTTGTCTCAAACCCTAAACTGATGATTGGCTGTTTAGTACATTGTGTGCGATTGTTAGTAACAGATGAACAGAAAGAACTTGAGCTGCAGAGGTGAGCTCAGCAAGAACTGGAGAGACCATCAGCTGAAAGAGGAAAAACAAAGTCAGTGGCTGTCAACATTTAGGATGAGGTTGGGTTTTGTTAGTGCTGTGAAGACATTGGAGGCTGTTGCCATGGATGGCAGCAGTGCACTACAGTATCTCAGTACTACAGTATATATATGTGTGTGTGTGTGTGTGTGTGTGTATGCATGTGTCAGGCTCTCCGTCCACGGAGTTCCCATGGAGGTCGTGGCTTGAGTACAGACTCTTCGGTGGAGCTGCTCTATGCTCTGAGTAAGGAAGAGAGAGAGCTGCTAGAGACTATCACTGCACAGGGGTACACACCTAACTCTGCCATTCTCGCTCTGCAGCGCACAGGCCCACGCAGTCCAGAACAGGTAGCTCACTTGTACACATAGTGCATGACTTTATTAAGCTCTGATTTGGATCTGTGACTACTTTACTTTCTGTCTTTAATGAATCAGATTATGCGTATCTGAGACAAGAAGTGATTTTAGCAATATATAAGATGACACAATCTGCCAACAACTCTCCAGCCCCATTTAATTACCAGTATGAAGAATTGTTGCAAGTTCATCTCTTTACTCACCAAAAACTTAAATTCGTTTACTCGCCAAAAGCATCTCAAGCAGTGAAAAGAAGCACCAGTGTTAATGTTTTGTTTCTGTTTATGTCACTTGTATTCTTTGCTTTTGAAAGTGTTCTCTTGCCAAGAGTGGGTGTGCTTCTTCTTCATCTGCTCGTTTCCTAAATTGGATCCATACTAACTTTAAGTGTTTGATTTGTACAATGTCTTTACAATTGACAAAAATACAAATATACAAGTGGACTTGTGACCCTCTTGGTTTGTTTCTTTGACCCATTGTGGGGCCAAATTCTTTTTTCCCAGGGCATCAAACATAGCTTTGTGTGGGCCTGGTTATGGCTACTTGAGGGATGGAGCTAGCTGAAAGTTCATTGCAGTTAAGAAAAAGTCCTGAAATGACATCAAACCGAACAGCAGCCTCCTCTAGTCATATTTCTGCTCAGACTGCAGTACCAAAACTGAACCACTAGATGTCCAAAATAAACCAAGTTTACTGCTGGCATGTCCAGACAATACAGGGAATGAACAGTGTGTTTCACATTCTGTGTTTTCACAGATTCTGAACTATTTGCTGGCATGTGATCATCTGTGTGCACTTGGTTATGAGAAGAGTCAAGTGGAGGATGCACTGGAGATGTTTCAGAACTGTGAGAGCAAGGTAAGAAACATACATGTGATGTTAGAGCTATATATCTTCTCTGTCCAGTATAAATAGTAACTTTACAGGAGAAAGCATAAACTAAACGTCTTAACATTTAACCCTCCATTGCATGATGCTACCGCAGGTCAACAAACTAGTTTTTTTTTTTTGCATGATACATGCCAAAACCTTTTTTTTTGTTTTGTTTCTACACGACATAATTTCCTTTACAAAAAATTAAAAATTATCTGGTTACATTTTTCATCCATGTATCTGTTGGAGTGTACAGTTACTTTCTTTTTTTACATTCAGTATCATGTAAATGACTGACATTACACTTCAACATTTACCTTGCCTACAAGCAACACTGTGCGAGAGTGGAATAGATATCTAGATTTACATGTTACACAGTTTAATTCCAAATACAGTACTGAGCTAATGTTTCAGGCACCTTCTAAATAAAAAAGTATTTTCTCAGAAAAGCACTGAAGTTGCAGTAAATACAAATAACATTCATACATTAAGTAGCTATTATGTCAATGTTCCTCCAAACTCCTCTTTTACAATAATCTGGTCAATCTTATTCAAAAAAGGAGAATCAAAGGTATGCAATGGAGAGTTAATCCAAAGTAATGGAAAGAGAAGTAAGTTTAAAGTCTATTGGTGCATTGTTTATGAAATGTTCACACTATTTTAAGGACAGCTGCTGTGTTCAAATAATTACCAAAATTATTATTTTTTTAATTAAAAATACTACAAATGCAAAAACTGTACTGAAGATCTATACTGAAGGACAGAGAAACCTAATAATGTGGGTATATTCAATGCTACAGATCCATATCTGACAGTCTGATATTGTGTGGAAAAAGTATGGCGGTTTTCTAAGAAGTTTGATGGGCAATGTTTGATTTTTTTCATGCTTAGAAATGAAAATAATTTTTTTAAACAAAACAGTCAACGGCACATTTTTGTTGCCATGCTAAGTTTTTAATGTATCGTTAACAAGCTGCTAAACATCTGAACAATGAAACTGCCTAATCATTGTTCTGAAGGTCTTTTAGAACCTTTTACTACTTCAGATAATCTATGATCAATAGGATGTCACCAAATCAAATACAAGCAGCGGAGCAATCAGGATGTCTGGTGATTGCCTCCAAGTCTTACCCTTTCTGTGCTTAATCAGATGGGCATAAAGAACAAAAATGCAAATAGAACATGATGATATTTCACACTCAGTCATCAATCCCTGTCACTGAAGGTGCTCCTGTTAGTGAAGGCCTTACACAGATGCAGCGTATCGGTCTGAACTTAGTTAACTGGTGTGTCTCTGTGAGCCACTCTGATTGTGATGTGTTGGTGTGCTTCTCTCGTTGTGTCTGACAGGCTGCCGAGTTCCTGCGTTTGCTGTCTCAGTTCTGCGAGATGGGCTTCCAGCAGAGCACCATTAAAGAGGTTTTGCTGTTACATGAGAACCACCGGGAGAGAGCGCTGGAGGAGCTCATGACACGCGTTGCCTGAAGCTTCTGGAACCGCAGAGAGATTTTCAGCTCCAGCCCCAAATAAACCCTCACAGCTCATTCACACACTGTACCGTCCTGTTCGAATGTAATTTCTAACTCTTACTCACCTGAACTGTGGTTTTAAAACCCTGTGACTGATTATGAAGATTAGGCTGATTATAATAAAGATGATTAGTCATGATAAAGTGTCAGACTAAAGACATGAACTACATAAACTAAGTGAACTTTATTTAAACGTTTTAAACCAAAAGTGAACACTAGTCACTTCTCATTGGTGAAGAGCTGAGCAGAGTGATTTCGCTGTTTTGGGTCATTAACAAAGCAAGTCTGTTCACAGCTCCTTAAATTGAATCATAGCAGAAGAGCTCATGTACACACTGACCTTCACATAGTTCTGTCATGTAGTCTGATATTTAGAAGTTGATATAGATGAAGTGATGAGAGATTCAAGTACAAACTCAACTGATTGAGTTAAAGTTTGATTCATCATAGCATCTAGTAACCTGCTCACTTTCACCTTTCAAAACAAGCATTGTCAGCCTAACGCATTGCACCAGAGAACACATCAGTTATATAGGTTGGAGCAGAGTGACAGTTAAAGGTAAATCACATCACTTTCAAACCATGTAAACATTTTATTCCAACTATTAAAGTGATGGAATAATACAAAGTCTCTGTTCTGTTCATGTAAATGTACTGATAGTGGATAATATGTTAGCTATTATTTAACTGGACATGCATGGTATTAAAAAAGTTTGTGAATTGTAGGTTACACATTATAAACATCTCTACTGTACAATATTTTAGTTGTGCTTTAAAAGAGACAGCATGTTTTTCATGTAATTTGACAAAATTAATAAAATGTAATTTATTTAAAGTGGAAATGCAATAGTTATAAAAAGACCCGTGATTCTTTTAAATCTAGAAATGGCTCTTTTCAGTAATGGAAAATCTGTGGCTCTAAGAAATGGCTCTACAAAGCACCAAAAAGTTATTCAGAAATCACAGAACTCTCCAAGCCTCACACGCTACACTAGGCCTATTCACATGAAGCATTGTGTCTGAAGTGTAATATATTTAACACCTTCAGCCGTTTAATCAGTAAGTGCGCCGCATTGATCTAAAAATGGATTAGAGGGCCTGATGATGAGTCACTGCACCAAAGCTGCCCTAGGCTCCGCCCCCTCCGGTCAACTGCCCAATCAACTGGCCGGGGCGCTCAGTTTCGATGACGTATGCGGCTCTCAGCCATTCAGAGAGTGAGACTCGGTTTCGCTGCAGGATTTGAATCTCAGAGAGAAAACGGCTCCTGGCTCTCACAGAAGACCGGAGCTTATTTACCTTCTGAACTGAGGAGTTTTACTGTCGCCGCTTCGCCTTATATGCTGGAGTTGTTTTTAGAGTTTTTGTTCGAGTGTCACGATGAGGAAGAGGTAAAACTGTTACGAGTTTTATTAGAGGGCTAGCAGTGCGTGAAGACCACAGTGGTCAGTAGAGAGGTTAAACTACATAGACGAGTGGAATGGAACTGAAATCGGCTTGTTGTTTGAATCTTGCTGGTCCACCTTAAATGGTACAGCAGTCACATTTAGTGCTGTTTGTAGTAAGTGGTTTGATGTTGAGTCATTTTTATTTAGTCTGTTATGGATTTAATGACCTGACGTTAAGATAATGAGCCAGTTGAGCTAGCATAGCTAGCTAGCTAGCTAGAGTTACTAATGTTGCTGCGCATTAGCTAGCAGCTAACTAGTTCGCCTACATTAGTTATCCCTCTGTAACTGGCTCACCGAATGTTAATATAAGTTTGGTAGTAAAAGGTCGTTGTCAATCTCACTATCGACTGTTATGGCTATTATTAATATTAACACCCATTTATGCTACCTTTATGGATAGACTACGCTGGTAGCTCGGTTATGATCTTTGCTCAGCTGTCGGTTTACCTCGGTTTACCTCGTAGCTCAGGCTGCAGCTGGAGCTCCAGCTCTGTAAACAAAGCTGTAGGCATGTGTTGAAAGGGATGTACTAAGTTATGTGTTTGTCTTTGTGCAGTGAGCTTCATGCCGCCGAGTCGGTGGCGTGTCTCAATAAAGCCCTGACCCGCCTCAGAGACATCTGGGAGGAGATAGGAATCCCCGAGGACCAGAGGGTGCAGCGGACTGATGCAGTTAGAATGCATGTCAAGGTGATTGAGAAGCTGTTTTTTCCCTTTACCTATCTGGCATCTGTTCAGTTCTGTCACTTCATGACTTGTTTCATTATTTTGGATCCTGGCTAAAGCAGTCTAAACCTCTCTTCCTTACATAGAACCTGTTGGACATGATGATTGCAGAGGAGGAAGGGCTGAAGAAGAGGTTGCTGAGTAGCATTGAGTCTTGTCGGAAAGAACTGGACACTTTATGCCAAGAGCTTCGGCTTCCTCCGTTTGAGGTACGTCAGATGAATTTGCACACTTTCCAAACGATATTCCACGTTGATACGTTTCTGGTGTTTGGTTCTAGATTTTTAGCTGTGGTCTGCTGTGTGTTTGTCCATTTGTCAGGAGGACGATGGCCTGACCATGCTGCAGCTGGAGAAGGAGATCCGCACTCACCTAAAGGTGATGCTGAAGCAGAAGACTCAGAGAATGAATGAGCTGAAAGATCTGATGCAGCAGGATCGGGATCTGTGTGACATTCTATGTGATAACCCCTACGTCATCAACCCTGACCGCGTGCCCTCCGCTCAGCAGCTGGAAGACTACCGTCAGCACATTACTGTCCGCAACCAGGAGAAGGTAAAGCGCGGTGGGCTCAGAAACAAAATACGTTTCATGACAGCCCATGAAATTTTTCATGAGGATGTGCCATGATATCACTGATCTAGCGGAGAAGGTTAAATATACCTTACCTTTAATGGAAATCAATGAAACTAGACTTTTTTCACACATTTTTGGGTCATTTCTTTTGGTCCATTAATCATAAAATCATAAATTGTCAACATGTCAAAACTGGGGAAAGGGATATACAAGATTTTTTCCCCCTCCGACAGCAGCTGACACAACAGACATATTTGCTTAAAAAAACGGAAAGATCTTTAGATTTGACAGATATTTCAAACTTTCCTTAACTTAAGAAATGATCTTTTGTTAAATGATCTTTTTCTTCACCATGACATTTTGACACATTGGAAAAGCTCAGGGTAGCTCAGGTTTCTAAATTATGCAGAAATGGACATAGCAGATTTTTGTGTGACAGCAACATGTTGCACTAATTGGAAGAGTAGAACGTTTTAGATCAGGGTCATTAAGCACCTTCTAGTGGGCCTGTACTCAATTGGAGGTAGTAGTTTGTAATGGGCGGGAAACAACGCATGTAACCATATTAGTGTGATATTAAGTATACTAATATGAATAATTTTAATGTACACGTGTACAAAAAAAACAATCACAGTAGCAGGCTAATCAAACATCAGTTTGAGACAACATATTCTCTGGGTAGCCACAGATGAAAAGGTTTCTTGGGGGTGCTTTCACAGCTCCTGTGTTTGAATTTAGACATATAATGGTCTGAAATGTTATTTTATTCATTTATTACATCATTTGTGACCATATATAAATAGGTTGCATTTTATAAATGTTTGTGTCTACAGTGATTTACGGTTCCTATGTCTTTTACTATATATTACAAGCTTATAACGTTTTTTTACCATGTTTATATACTTCTCTTCAAATATCTGTTTAAGACAATAGTAGTTTTCTTTAACATACATGCAATATGCTGACTGGGGACTGTGTGTTTAGGAGCGTCGTCATGCAGAGTTTGTGGCTATCAAACGGCAAATCATTGTGTGCATGGAGGATCTTGAGCAGATGCCAGACACTAGCTTTGAGAGAGACGTGGTGTGTGAGGATGAGGAAGCATTCTGCCTATCAACAGAAAACATTGCTGCCCTTAAAGAGCTACTGAGCCAGGTATATACACACACACACACACACACACACACACACACACACACGGGTAATCACTGTTCTGAGAATGATACTCATGTTTGACTCATGAGTAATCCTCTCCACCAAATACAGTCACTGTGTCTCCCACTCTCCCCTGCTGATTGCTTTTCATGTCCTTGAAATGAGTCATTCTCACCTATTCATCAAATAGATTAATCCATGTGTTGGACTGATCTATTTAACATTTTGCTGTGGTTATTTATTTATCACTGGTCTCTGGTTTGGTTTAAGTGCTCTAATGATTGAATGCTTATTTAATCATGTGTCTGAACTGAACTGTATTTTGGCCTCATTTTCACAGCAGGAGACGGGCTGTGTGTGAATGTGAGATTAGATTGCGTCACGCTGAGATGTGTGTTTGGGTTTCAGTTGGAGAATCGAAAAGCAGAGAATGAGGCAGTGTGTGTATCCTACCGTGGCCGTATCGAGGAGCTGTGGGAGAGGCTGCAGATCCCCCAGGAAGAGAGGGACTCTACTGCTGAACACATGAAGAACAACAAAAAGAGGAACATGGAGGCTGTAAGTGTAACCTTAAATCCATCTTTTTCTGAAATATTTGTCTCTAACAGGTCCCTGTAATGTAATGGCTGTTTTGAAAATGTTGCTGTGTTTTCCTGTTGCACAGTGCAGTGGATCCAAGTAGTACAACATGGCCCAAAATAATGACTGCACATTCAGTAGTGGTGCTGTTTTCATGCAGATGCAATCATACACACTGTGTGCAAAAGGCCTGGGTTAATGAGGAACATTGTTAGAAGGGTGTGGTGATTTGATTACTGTCTTCTCAACTGGTCACACTACTTTCCACTTTCTGCACACTTGTCCTTAACTGAATGCCTAAATACAGCAATGGAACCGTCAGGGTAGCTCTCCTATGTTGTTCTTGTATTATATTTCTCCCTGAAATCTAGTTATGACAAACTTGTCATAATATTCCTACATTTTCCAACTTTTTTTTTTATCCCAATCCTGTGTGGTGTTGAAAGACCATTCACCAAAGCTGAGTGTATATAGTTTAAAAAAAAGAAAAGTAATAAAAGCACAACCAAGTTACTTGGGGCAGCTCTGAAATCACTTAATCAAGTTGACTCTCTTATCCATTTTATATACACATCAGCCTTTTGATCACAATGCCTCTTTTGTCCACGATTGTCCACATTTTACAATAAATAGTGAAGATATTAAATCTATGAAATGACCACCAGTGACAGTGTTAAATAAAAAAAAACATCTATTTTAGATTCTTTTGGAGGCTCCTGGAATTTTTTAAAACAGTTTAATGAGGGGCCACCTCAGATGTCTTTCTAAGAGGACCTAAGATGATACACATATGATAAGACTTTGTTTTTTAAGACACATTGTTTGTGTGCAAGTTTACATTTATGCCTAAGTCTTTATATCAAAATATCTTTGTCCACCAGTCCTCCCACCATTCTGTCTTTCAAAATGCTAAAGGCATAAATGATACTTTAAAATGCACTTAAGATATTACAACATCCTTTGCAAGTAAGCAGGGCCCCTAAGGTGTAGTGTAGGAAGAACATTTAAACGTTTTGGCTTCTCTTTCTTCTGGCCTTGTGTTCATGCACTCTTGTTGCGTCTTATGCATGTTGCTTATCTGTACAATTGCATCTTCCTATAGCTGCATGCAGAGCTGCAGCGTCTGGAGGAGCTAAAGATCAAGAACATTCGGAGCGTGATCGAAACAATCAGAGTAGAAATTGCACTTCTCTGGGAGAAATGCTTCTACAGCCTGGTCCAGAGACAAGCCTTCACTCCATACTATAATGGTATGTCAGCTTTTACTGCTCCATCAGGGCTGAAAATTGGTGATTGCTTATCACAGTTTAAAATAGCTAGTTGTTGTGCTGCCATCTGTAATGCCACACTTGGATGTGAGGACCTAGCTTTGGTTGTTAGTCTGTAGCAAAGAAATCGGTACAGTTAGGAGCAACTTTCTTGTTATAATTTCTATGTTATTGTTTATTTAGTAGGATACTGTCTGTAATAGTATGGGATGGATTTATTTATAAGCTTATCCGTTATAAATTCCGTTACTCAGATTCACAGATGTCTTAAAGTTTAACTGTTTTAATCAGTGTATTTTTATTTATTTTAGACGATTTTACTGAGGATTTGCTGGCTATGCATGAGAAAGAGGAGCAGAGGCTGAAACATCATTATGAGGAACACAGAGAGCTTTATGATGGGGTCACCACCTGGCAGAACAACTGGACCCTCTACCAGGAACTGGAGGTGAGCTCCTGTTCTGTACTAATAAACTGTCATGCGTCACGTATGGTTGAACACACAGTTTGGGATCACATATACTTTTATGTCAGTAGTCAAGTGAGAGATGCACATTAATTCTGGTTACTACAGGGCAGTAATGTGAACTCCTCCTTTTGCTTCCTGCCTTCAGAAAAAGGCCACAGATCCATCTCGCTTTAACAACAGGGGAGGCAACCTACTGCGGGAGGAGAAACAGAGAGCAGAGCTGCAGAAGAGTCTTCCCAAGGTCAGTCTGCCACTCCCAGTCATCAGCACACTGTAACTGTTTGTTATGGTGCAAAAGTCAGAGACCACCCTTCATTTATTAACGTGGCCATTAAATATAAGCTGTTAATACATGATGTACAGAAAATGGGGCTCCTGATAACCATGTACGATGGTTGGTTTAGCTAAAGATTGATCAAACAGTCCTTAAAGCTAAACAGTGCCGGTAGAAAATCAAGCTCCACTCCTGCTTCAAATCTGACACAAGTCAACACGGTGGGTGTGAAAGGATGGCTGTCGAAGCTTTTGCTGAGAACAGGAAGTAACATTCCTTTGAGTGTCCTAAAAACAAAGGATTGACCAACCAAGAGTCCAGATCTCAACATCACTTAACGTGTTTGGAATTCCTTGGTTGGCAAGAAGCAGAAAATATAACCAACCTCTAAGACTAAACTTTGGAGTTGTAGGAAACAAAATTATCCCTGCAGATTTTTACGGAAAACTGAAAGCAAGTCTCCTGGAATATAAGCTGTAATGAAGGCAAATAAATATGAAAAAATAGCTGTAGCTGTTTTTTCCTTGTTTTGCATCAATGAAAGATGTTCTGTGGCTTTCATTGACAGTACTGTAAATGTGCGTAAGTGTGTGTCCGTACATTGTACTGTGTTAATGCTGATGTAAATTAATGAGTTGTGAGTAAGACAATGTTTGTTTTTTCCTCATTGCTCAGCTGGAGAAGAGTATAAAAAGCCAGATTGACCAGTGGGAGGCAGCACAGGGTTCAGAGTTTCTGGTCAGTGGACAGCGCTTCATGCAGTATGTGGAGGAACAGTGGAACCTGCACCACCTGGAGAAAGAGAGGGAGAAACTGGAGAGGGTAATTACTGATCATAAATTAATAATTATCATTACTGCATGGAGAGGCATGGAAACTCTGAGGTAACAGATCTATTTAAAATAATTATTATGAGGATAATTAGAAGGGAATGAGAGAAATGGCCAAGAGCAAAAGGCCTATTTGAAAGCATTATCATAAGGATAATTAGGTTATGAGGAAATGAAGACGGAAGGAGTCAGTAAAGGGTAAAAGAGCAATCATCATGACTTCATTATACAGAAGCTCCATGCTGAATTCTTCTCTGCTGTAGCTTTCTCAGAAGGATTCTGAAAGGTCCCTTGTTCACATGTGTTTCTAATATTGTATCACTGTGTTTCCAGCAAATGAAAAAGAATAAGCAGACTGAAGAGGACATGCTGTATGGCACGTCCATTCGAACGCCCACCAAGAGGAGGCTTGCAGGAATACCCACACCAGGGAAAACGCGCAAGGTACCTTTCCGTCCATATTTGTGTACTACTGCCCTGTGAATCACTGAGAAAGTTGTTGAGGTGTAACACTGAATGTTTCCCTCCTTTTTTTTTTTTCCTCCCCCATTTATTGTTTTTTAAGCTGAATACTACCTCCAGTATCTCTAGCTCCACACCCAACACCACCCTCCGCTCCATTTGCCACTCTCCATCTATGAGACCACCTCTCTCAGCCAGCAAGGTGAGACGCACTCCTGGATTTCTTAGCCGCACACCAGCATCAGAGTTTGGCTCTTGTAATTCTTGGAGTTACTGCAGCTGTTTGATTTGACTTTGGAATTGGCAATAAAACATTTAAAGTTAAATGGTTGAATTTTGTACCATTTTTGAATAGGAAGATACCAACAGAACATCATTCTCTAGTGACGACAGGCAGCATATCTTAACCTGCAAAGATTAGCACATTAAATTTTAACACACAAAGCTTTTTTAATAGTCTACTTACATCAAGCAGTCTCTGTGTCTTTGTACATACCAGCTATATTTACTTAAATACATGTTATAAAATAAAAGCAGAACGTGTGAATTTAATAGACATTGTTTATATTTAGCTAGCTATGCTATACAAAAGCCATTTTGAACACCATTTTGTAATTCAAAACAAGGTAACATTAGCTACTGGTACCAGCTAGCTAACATGGAACAGTCTTTGTCACATTTACATTTATATTATAAAATGAAAGCAAACCTTTCATATGTAATGGGAATTTGAGCTAATTGAATTAGCTTTCTTCTAGCTAATGGCACACTAGTGGCATAGATGTGCTGGTTAACTAGCTTGACATTAGCCATTTTAAGAACACCAGCTTCATATCAGTAGTAAATGTTAGCTAGACGGCTATCTGTGCTAGCAATATCATACAGCAACTGTACAGAAACTCTCCCCCCCCCCCTCTTCTCCTTCATTACAAATTTTGAAACAGTGCTTCAGAAAACATTTACAATTCACTACTCACTAGAAAACGTGACTCTTGTGTCCTACTGTCACATTTTGATTTCCCTTTTCTGGGCTAACATACTTTAGCTGTACATACTATGCTGATATAGGAGAAATTACATTGTTGATGGCTTATTGGCTGTAGCATTAACTTTTTAAAATAGGCAGTAAATATGATGTACAAGGTTTGCTTTGTCGGCTGGATAACAGTTTGGGATAATAGCCGCTGTTAGCAATGGCATTTGTGTAGTATAGCTAGCTTAATATAAACTACTAACAAGTCTTTTGAAATTTACACTGCAGTATCTTTTTAAGACATATTACGGAAGTCACTGACATGTTGGGCAAAGACTGAGACTGACATGAGTAGCTGCAGTGGCAGTAAGCAGAGCTCCATGCATACAGCATTTTAGCGCTGTTTAAAGTTCAGCACTTCATCTGTTTCTTATAAAGAGCTCTGTGTTTAAGTGCTATTGCACTTTACAATATTACATACAATATTACATCCTCTGCACAGGTACACGATCAACACTAGATGACCTAGGTAATATTAGTGTTTTGGTAGCATCGTTTAATAAAATGACCCACCCATGATTGTCATAAGGACTGGTGGAAGTTGCTGTAGAGTGTGCAGAGGGAAGAATGGGCTAAAAGGCTGTTGGTGTTGCTCTTAAAATCTAAGGTTCCTTTAACTGGTCCAAGAACTTATGCCATATCAAGTACCACACTATCTTTTACACTGCTGCAAATGTATTTATTTATTTTCTTGGTTTCATTTAGGTCGGTTTAGGGTTGCGTACACCGGCTCGTGGTCGAACCCCCCGTGGTCTGGAGAAGAATAAGGAGAATCTGTCCCAGCTGAGTGGAGCCCTGCGCACCATGACCTCCAGTCCACACCGAAACTACTCCATCAGCTCCGTTGCCAGCTCCTACTCAGAGTTTGCGGTAAATCAGCCTCTCTGAACTTTATCCGTTACTTGTCATTGCCCCTACCACTGCCTTCAAGCAGAGTCCCAGCAGCACTCAGTCCAGTCACCTCACTGTCTGCAGGCCATTAGTCCTCCACCTCACACTCATTTCTACTTAAAGCCACACCCACTTTAAATAAATAAAAAAATAAAGGTGTCAAGGAAAGTAACTTTGAGGTATTGTTCAGCGATGCAAAGCCCTTCACACATTGAATTAATCAAATCTTAACTGTTTTTGCAGGGTAGCAGATAAGAATAGCAAAATGTTGTAGCAAATGTTTCTTCATGGTTCACTAGCTCTCCAGTCTGTTTACTCACTAGAAAAAAGGTCCGTTGTCGGTACACAGCCCTGGCTCTGTAAATGGAAAACTAAGTACCTTGGACTGAAGAACACGGTACAGTTCTAGCCGATCGGCAGCAGGGTGTGTTCAGGTTCTTTATGTAAGGCGCAAAAACGCGAGGAGCTATGTTCTGAACGCCACACGCAGAGCCTTGAAGGAGAGATGGCTGAAAACAACCATTTGAATCAGATGAACAAATATTCAGAAACAAGCTTTTAGATCCAGCAAGGGTTGAAGCCGTTATTACATATTCGACTTATTCTGCATGTACAGCTGTGTCTGTTGTCAAAGCTTTGAGGATTTTTATTTGTTTTCTTGATTTTTACTTATTTGACTTAGAGCTATGGTGCTTACTGCACCTTTGTGTCTTCTTAATTGTTTTCTTTGTCAAATGTTGTTTATAGTCATAAGACCCCAATTTTGAGTTCAGCACACCTGTGTAGGTAGTTGCCAGTCCTGGGATGCTCCTGGCTATCTAACTGTGCATTCTGTTTATAGAGGGATTGTGACATTGAGTCAACCACCATCTCCAGGTCTGTATGAATTGCACCATATGCATTATTAACATCTCCCACTTTATTTACCTATCTTCTTTTTATTCATTTACTTCAAAAATATACTTATTCACACATGAAAACTCGTTTGCACATGAACACCTCTAACCTGACTAATGACAACTCATGTCCTCACACAGCTAAAAGCTGTGAGGTATATTCCTGCTTCAACTCCTCTTATTTGACTGGACTGTGAGCTTCTGGCTCTGCTCAGCTGATCGGGTTAAACTCTCCCTGCTTTCTACTGTCACTGCTTTGCTCTCTTGCTGGTTCACTTGGCTAGAAAGAAGTGAATGAATGTTCTTCATGTCTGTGGTGGGGAGGTGGATGTTGTTTTATTGGTGTAATGGTAGTTGGCATAGTAACTAGCACATTCTCTGTGGCTGCTTCTTACACTGAGTAAACAGACACAAAGGTCTTCTGCTGGAGATGATGAGGTTTTCTCTAAAGCCAGTACATGAGAAAAATGCCATTCAGTAAAATGTGACATTTACACATACAATATATTATGGATGCACAATCAATCAACTAAGCTTATCAGTGCTCAGTCAGCAATCTGTCAATTTATTATTTTGATTTTGGCCATACTGTGTTATGGTTTTATAGTGCAGATCCAAAAAGCATGAAATGCTTTCATTGTGTTAGATTATTTATCCTGAAAAGTTGCATCCATGAAGTCTCAGTGAGCTGGAATTAGGAATACACAGCATCTGCATTCTGCTAGTGCTTGCTCTTTCCAATCAGCATGCCGTAATCCTGTCAGTAGCACAAAAAAAACGCTTTTTGGGATGTACTGAGACAAATTTGAACAATTTGTAGTAACACATTTTACATAAACAATCTATAAAATAATGAGCAGAGTTTAGCTCAAGCCTGCAGCTAAAATTCTGCCTCCACCTTACCTAACTTCACCGCATCTGATCCTGCCTCTCAAGAACTTCTACAGAAGCTAATTGGCTGGAACGGGTGTGGCATATTGTGGTGGGAGCTACACTCCATGGGAAGGTGGATTTTCAGGTCCATTTGATGGTCACTGCTGTAACAGATCTACCCTGAAATGGCACGTGCCTGCATTGTGTGGTGATGTTAGCTGTGTGCATCTTCCTGTGGGGTAGTAAGGCTCAGTATGATGACCTGCTTTCATCTTAAGTACTTCCTTTAAATTGCTTGTCTTTTTCATAGAAAAAATATCAAATGAGAATTGGCTGATATTCAGGGTTTCGGTGTCTGTATCGGAAAGAAGAAGCCGTCTGCCGTCTGTAGTTTAAACTCCTTTAAGATAATAAATTTCACTTGTGCTCACTTTATCACATGTGCACAGTCAAAGCTGATATTTATGATGTCTGTTGGATGTCTTCTTTCAGCGAGAGCTCTCGCAGGCTTCAAAATCTGGCTGCAAGACTGGAGTTCTGAACTCCACAATCACACGCTGAGCGCTGCTCCAGAGGAACTATGGCTTTCTGACTGCAGCCATCTTCATTCAGCATTAACCCTACTGCAGATGAAGGGAAGAGAATATTGAATGTAAATTACTTGCAAAAAATGTGTTTATGCGAGAATCTTTGTAAATATTTTACTTCTTTCTTAATGTTTCTGGTTCCTTTTCTTTTTTTTTTTTCTTTTTTTTTTTTAAAAACATTCTTCTCATTTTAGAACAAATCTGTCTTCCACGTAAAGTCAGGTAACCTTCATGTCGATCAAGGTAGTTTTTATAAAAACTCTTTTGCAATAAACATACTTTTTTGAGCTTTTTCATGGAAGCTTGTACAGTATGTGTTGGATTGGAATTGCTATGATTTTCTACTGTTTTAGGATATTCTGTCCTGTCTGTATTTATTGCTGTGCTGTTTTCTATTACCTGCATAACACTAGATATTAATTCTTGAGGTGTTTCAATTCACACTTGACAAGGCTATCGGCAACCTGTAAAATAAATCTTTTCACTGAGAAGCCTGTTTGCAGTTGACTTATTAAATGGGATCAGAAATGGCTAATACTGAAAACAAGTGAGTATTATGAGATGTCTCAGCAAGGAAGTGACAACTGAGTGGTAATGGGCCATCCTGCAGTGACATCTTTACTGTTTTGCTGATCTATTTTTCTGCTTTCAGTAATGTAATGGCATTGCTGGCGTCGCAATCGCAACTCCTTTTTAATTAGTAAAAATTGTTTTCTCATTTTTCAGATTTAGTGGCTCAAGATATTGATCCACCTGCTGTTGACTGCCTATATGACCTGAGCACTCATTTATAGCTAAAACCAAGTAATCTCTCTTTAAAGGGGCATTTTCCAAAATGTCTGCAAAGTTCTGTCATTGAGACAGTAAAACTGATGATGATGTTAAAATAGTAATAATTCATGATCGGGTAAAAAGCACAAAAAGGCCAAAAAACTGATGGTAAATCATGAAGTCTGATTTAGGCAGTATCTTTGTATAAAGTACTGTGGTGCTTGACGACTTAAACTTCATTTGATTTTCACTATTTGAAGTCCTAAAGGGAGATAAGAAGATCCAAATTAAACACATGATACAAAAGTATTAGACTTGGTTATCTGTTAATTGAGGAAAATGATCCAGCATTACAGTCCAGCATTGAGTGTATGTTAACCTTCAGGATTAGCAGATAATAGACTATCAGGTGTGAGTGGGTGCCCTTTTTTAGAGGGACCTAAACAGGAATCTATCAAAGTCTGATATTCACAACACATGTTTGTGGAAGTGTATCATGGCTTGATCAGAGGAGATTCCTGAGAACCTCAGAAGCAGAGTTGTTGGTGCTCACCAGGCTGGAAAAGGTTACAAAACTCCACCAATCAAGTCAGACAGATTGTGTACAAATGGAGGAAATTCAAGACCGTTATTACCCTCCCCAGGAGTGCTACACCAACCAAGAGCAAGGCATGTAGTAGTCCTTCTTTTGCAAAGGATG
Organism: Semaprochilodus insignis; assembly: GCA_034552555.1. Lineage (NCBI taxonomy): Eukaryota > Metazoa > Chordata > Actinopteri > Characiformes > Prochilodontidae > Semaprochilodus > Semaprochilodus insignis. The sequence continues at coordinate 41,028,146 of CM067474.1, read as the reverse complement.
CTACTGAAAGTGGCTTCGGCATAGCACAGTCAGGAAGGAGAGGATGCCCAACAGGATGACCTTATATAGTCAGTCAAGTACAGTGATAAGGCCCGTCCTTGCTTACGTTACATGTGCAGGGGATCATAAAAGTTGACTAATTAGCATGTCTCACAATGTCAGACCTGTCCTGTGGGCTGATTCCTTCTGGGTGCACCTTTTTTAATGATGATGGTATGTATGATGATTGTATTGTTCGTCCGTCGTCCGTCTACACGCCTGTTCATCCGTGATTATTTTGGTATAGTGAGTGGCACATAAAAGCTGGATAATGATTGTAGTGCTGGATGGGTGGCGGAGCAGTATATGTGTGTATGTATGTGTATATATATATATATATATATATATATATATATATATATATATATATAATTCACTTATTCATATCTTATATTTTTCAAACGTTGGAGCTTTACTGGATGCTTATCATAAGGCTCAAATTATTTATCATAAGTATCAAACAGACGTGTTATGTTGACCGTGAGACTGCAGCGCTGTCCTCCACAACTGTTAGTTGTTCGTTGCTTTGGAAGCGTGTGGCTAAAACACAAGCAATAGTAGTAGCTGCGTGAGTTACAGGCATTTAAGCTCAGAAACTTTCTCTTTTTTGTTGTTTTTTCTCCTCAGCCAATGAGTAATTACCCCCCTCTCTCCATAATCCCTAGTCATAATCTCCGCTAGAAGTGCGCGTACAGCGGCCGCATATGAGCAACCTGATTGGTCGACGTTCACCTCATTTGCATACAGGTCGTCCAGCAGGGGATGGAGAGATAGCGGGGTTTATAATGCATTCTCCATACAGTTCAAACAACCAAATAAAACATATACCACTTAGCATGACGTCGCGGTCTACGTCAACTATACGAGGTTAAAAAACTCAGCAGTCGCTTATTTACTACCTCAGTGTGTGACACTATGTAACCGCTGTTTGTGGTTAGGGGGCGTGGCCATCGCTATGTGAAAGACTCCGCGGAGAAAGAGAGAAGGAGCGCGAAGAGAGAGAAAGAGGGAGAGAGAGAGAGAGAGGAGATGGAGAGGGAAGTGAGAGAGAGAGAGAGAGAGAGAGAGAGAGAGGCAGGCTGTGCTTGTGGTGGAGCGGTGGAAGTTGCATTGCAGGGGTGGGACTCCTGCATTCGGGAGGAGCGCTCTCTCTCTCTCTCTCTCTCTCACTCGCTCTCTCTCTCTCTCTCTCTCTCTCTCGTGGCTCGCATACAGGGGGAAAAACAGCGTCTTCGGAAGGACTCGTGCAAAGCCGACTGGCCGAAACACAGCCTCTCTCCAGCGTCGACTATGTCCTCGTGAAGCTGGTGCTGAGCCTGCCCGCTGTTTGATGGAGAGAGGCGCGTGAGGGCTGCAGGAGGGAGAGCGGACTTTCCCCCCTTCGTTGCACCAAGAAGAAACTCCTCCAAGGTAAGCGCCAGCCCGCCATCTCCTCCTCCTCTTCTAGCCCGTCCTATAGACTCCAAACGGTGCAAGACTGAGCACACATGAGCTCCTGCCTGCAGATCACTCCAGCTCAACTCCCGGCATCATGACGCGCCTGAGCTCTGGCTGGCATCACTGCACGTAAATATAGTTTGAGATATTAATGCTGATTAGCCGGTGCGTGGTTCCAGCTCTGCGTGCTCTGCTTGGTCCTAAGTTAGTAGATGAATAAGCTGTTTACATTATTCCACACATGGCTGATCACTGGAGGCCCACTGTCCATCAGCAGCTCTGGAAGCCTCTGAAAAGTAAGAAGGAAGCTGCAGAATTCCTGCTGAAGATTTCCATGGCCTGTGCTGTTACCACAGTGGTTGACATCTGAGTGTGATTTTAGTCATCAGCACAGATCAGCATGTATGAACCTGGCCTCTGCATGTATGTATGTGGAAGTAACTACAGTATATGAGAAAGCCTTTGCATGATCAGTGGAGGCCTATTCTTCTCTACACAGTCTGTAGATCTCATATAAGAATGTCTTCTGGACATGTGCACTGGTTTTCCAGCAGAGACAGAGTGAAGCTCAGGAAGAGTGACATCCTGCGTTAGGATGTGTCAGTGTGGCTCTTCACAGTCACACAAGGCCGAGTTATACCTGCTGTGTTGATATCCAGCCTTGGTCCATGTGAGGACGTGTTGAGGGGGATATTTGCTGTGCTGCACACTTTTTAATAACCTATTTCTCCCTTGATGACAGAGTCGCACGACTGCTCGCAAGGTTGTCATGGTCACCACCATGCTGCAGCCCCTGTGCTCCCTGCCCAGTGCGTTATTATTGTTTATGCTGGTGGGTTGTGGTGGAAGGGGGGGTGGGGGTGGAGGGGTCTTCACCCAAAGCACTTATTATTAAACACCTACACACCACCAGACTCTCCTTTAACCCCCTGACTTCCAGAGGGAAGCTGTGTGATGAATACAGGCGGCTGGCCGTGTTCTGATCCAGTCCGTACCTGTGGAAGGGGAGTGTGAGCTCCACCCTGTTTGTACCACTCACGGTAGAACAGGAGATCACAGACCGTGCTGCTATTTTTATCTCCAGTTTTATCTGTGATTGATCCGGGTGGTGATTCACTGCGAGTGGGAGCTTCCGCTGAAGTTTTCTTCTCCAAGCGTCATCTCTGAGCCTGCTAGGGAAAGTGTGGTGTGTGTGTGTGTGTGCGTTTGTTTGTTGTTTGTTTTTTGTCCCTTTTCAGGACACAGAAAATCCAACTTTGTAGGAAAACCACAGAAAAGCAGGACTATCCCACAATGCCAGGTCCAACAGAGCGGTCATGGCTTTGTAAAGCACATTGTAAAGCTACATATTACAGTTTTTAGGGTTATGGGTTGATTATCATTCATAAGTTGTCATGTATAAGTGACATAAGTCAAGTGAGAAAATCTTCTGCATAAAACATATTTCTGCACATTTTAGTATATGGTTACTGTTTATGTTACTGAGTTTAACATACATTTAACATGCAGTGTGGAATGTGCAAAAAAGTGATTTAACAAAAAAGAATTAACAGTTTTGACTGTACGTCAAAGATGTCTATGTTTGGTATTGCAGAGAAATCTACTGAAGTTAGCAAGCTAACCGGCTAGCCTTGGCACTGGCCTGTCTTGTAAAATCACTGTACCTCAAGAGGTGACAGTGAGTTACTGTAGCATCGCATCAAATTAATCCATCATGAGAGGATGAAGAAGTAACACTGTCCCACCTGGTTAGACATCTTACAAATTGCTTCTTTAAATTCAACAGTTGAATTTAAAATAAATAGAAATTCTACACTACAGTTTGCAGGATATTAAACAGAATATTTAAGGGTGTTCTGTGTAGAGGATGTGTTGGCTTACTTTCACTTATCATTTGAGCAGGGGTGTTCAGACTGTTGCATACTTCTGTATAATACATATGGCACATATTCCATATAGGTACTCACATATAGATATAAAACATGGGACATATTAGAGATAATGCAGAAAATCCGTTACAAGATATCACTACTAGGCTGATATCATCAGAAAATTATATTATCAGAAAATACTAGATCGGATGTCAGAGGGATTAAAGGATGAATCTGATCTGATCCAGAAGCAGATCTATTCTGAAATAGCACTTGCACTGTGTGATGTGATGTCAGCTGTGCACTTTGTTCTGTGGGGTCGTATAGTATAGTTTGAGTAGTTTGAGCATGACTGACTACTTTAAGGTGATCATCTTAAGTGCTTCAATGAAAAACAGCTCATTTTAAAGATTAGTAGTAGTAGAAAATGTCAGATCGTGTCAGTATGGACCGACACTCAAGGTTTTGATTTTATTATAGGAGAAGGATAGTGGTGTTGTGGCGGTCTCTAATTATTATATAATTGGCATTGTGTAAAACAAGCATGCGGGTCGTCTCTTAGTCACAGTGCATGTGACACTGATTGTGTGTGTGAAAGGGAGACAGAGATAGAATAAGAGTGTGTGTGTGTGTGTGTGTGTGTGTGTGTATGCGTGCATACAAGTGGGTGTTTGTGGTATGCCACCGCCGTGCCAGCATGCAGTGTGTGTATGTGTGTGTGTGGTGATGGAGTGTGAGTACTCGGCCACGATGCAGTTAATGTTATCATGACTCATTCTGGAGATTAAAAGCAAAGTTGATTTATTAGTGTGTGTTCACTTGCTTTGCTCCTTAGCTGGAATGAGCTGACAGTGCACACACTCACCCCTCTCCGTCCCACCACCCAGCCCCCCTCCCCTGGACTGGCTTCTCTGGGTTTTCTCGCAGCACCAGCACAAGCCCATTATTATTGATCACTGCTGTTATAGAATGGATGACCAATAAAGGGAAGTACACATTTTCATTTTTCCTCAGCAGCCTGTATCTTGCTCTCTCCATTAAGTTCAGATTCATCAAAGTTTCAAGGTGCCTTATGGGCATGAGTGAATCAAGGTATTTTTGTTCCCTGCCACATCTATGTGTTTTCCCACCGTTGTAAAACCAGTTTTAGCAGCTGACTGAAGGAAATGATTCTCTGACATATGAAATTCCTGGTGTTTGTTCCTGTATTTGTGTGTAATGCCACACGTCTAGCACTGTAACTGTAAAACGAGGCGAGCAAAGTACATCTACAATTAAATTACAATTAAAACAGACAGTATTATTAACAGGTATTACTTTGTATACTTTGTATAGTCAGAGACCCTTCATGTACTTAATTTCCAGTCTAAACAACAATTGACTGGACTCAGAAAATGCAACCAACATCTATGACTGAACTTGGAGGTGTGGAGAAATATCCCTGCGGCTTTCATCATTCTCCTGAAAACAAGGGAATGTAATAAAGGCAAAGACTGGACACACTAAATCATTTTATATTATAAATACCTGTTGAGATTTCTGATCTTTTTGTATTAAAGTTTCCTTTGCTTGATTAGAATGAATGGGTCTGAAGTAATATATAAACACTGTTAAAGGTTACTGTTCACTCTACAGTTCATACAGTCCATATATGGAATATGGGAAGCTGCTAAAACAGCCTAACTAATTTATATACATCCACCTATTCAGCCTACAGCAGTTTAGCCCTGTCCACTCATACTGAAGTTCTAAGGAGTGTTTCAGCTCTGAGTGCTTTCTTGAATGAGGCTCAATACAGGCCAGCCAATCAGAACAGAGCTCATTTATCGTAGCTCAGTCTTATAGGCACAGTAACAAAAACAGCCTGTTTCACTCTAAGGGATAAAGAGAGGTTAGAAAAAGGTCATGTAAACTGAACGATGATCATGTTTGGTACATAAAACCACACAAATGTTATAAGTTAGCCTTAAGAATACAAGGAAGACAGGATATGGACCCTGGAAGTGAATAAAAAGTGGTTTTGCACATTATGTAATATAGAGATTCAGTTTTATTATAATTCTCCATTGTGTGACTGAAAAATACTGGGGTGTCATGTGTATCTGTTCCACCAGCCTGCCTGCTTTAGCTTTCAGTGTGATGTGGAAGCTTTTATGGAAGAAGTACTCTCAAATATACATATTATGAGTAATATAGGCTCTATACTTTTCTCAGCAACCATCCCAGCCAAAATGATCTCATGCAGTTTTGTGCCAGTACACACATAAAACAAACCAATGATATTATTACAGCAGCAATCTGCTCCTTATCCAGGAAGCCATTCTGCCAGCGTTCTCTGCATGACTGGGTAAGCTTGTGTGAATGTTGGGCTCCATCTGTGTTCCTGTGATCTCCACAAGCTAGTGTGAAGTGCGTGTGGTCGTCCCACACACACGCACAGTGCATGTAGCTGTAATACTCTGCTCTTCTCCACTGCAGAGCTGACACTGTAATCTGATCATTTTGACACATGATCGTTCTGATTCACTCCTAACTCTAGTGCTCATTACCACACGCTTTTATGTACATTCTCTCAAACTCTCACACCACACACTCCCTTCCACACCTCTTTCTCGCGCACAAATACACACTCCTTTCCACAGTTCTCTCTCACACACAAGTACACACACAGACTTTCACAGCTCCCTAACGCTCACATCCCTCAGCGTCAGTATGACTTCTGCTATTTATTCCTAACATTTCTAGTGTTTGTCAGCAGGAGGGCTTTGCTTTAGCCCTGACAGGCTTCAGTGTAGCTTCACTTAAATGTTCCTACAGGAGCTGAATCACAGTCTTTTATTTATCGAAGTGCAGGTGTTTATCAGTCAGTGCTCATGCTAATCAGATACATAAGACCTGTGTTAGTCTGGTTCTCTATAATTTCATGCATATGCATCAGAGGCCTGTGGGTTTTTTTATGCATCACTGTGATGATTAATTGATTAATCAAGTATTAATGATTAATTAGACTTAGTACCACACGCTTAGACTTCATCATAAATGTTTGGCTGTGGAACTGGATGTAGTGCTATGTGGTTGGTTGCTATAGCTCCCCTCGCTTGTCTGTCAGTAGAAAGTACTGCCGGCCTATTTTTACACCTGGTTTTTCACCCTAAGAAATGAGGTAAAATGCGGCAAATATGGACCCTGCTGAAAAAAACCCAGCACAGAGCAGCATGATGCTGGGCTTGCTGGTGACCAGCATAGTAAAGACTACCATGTGATGTACTATACACTTGAGATTCAACACTTCAGGGACTTTCCTTTGCTTAACAGCTAGTAACCATTGAGTCTGACTTAACAGGGGCAGAGATTAGAAACTAATCAAACTTAATGACGTTTGTGTAAAATGAGTAGACTAAAACTTCAATGTATAAGCTAAACCAGCAGAGACAATGCTGGTCAGGAAATGTGCATGGGTTCTCAAACTGCTCAAATAACGGAGGTGTCACTATTTGAATAGTCACATCAGCGTATTCTGTACATTTCATCACATAAAGCTAGAGCACATTTACAGACCGACAATTCAGTAACAATCTAATTTACTCCATCTGACCTTTTTAGCAGGGCTGTAAGTGTGGCTGTTGTGCTGGTATTGGTAGGTAACTATACTACTTTGCTACTATGTGAGCATGTGAGCGTGCTAGCAGTGACACATTGCTAAGCATGCGACTGAGTGGGCAGGGATAGTGCAGCTAGCTCTGGTGTGGCTTTGTTGCTAAGCAGTCTACAACTCTAGCTGATATTAACTCTAGCTAATGATTAACTAGCTGAAATTAAAGTCCAGAAACAATGAAAATTTATTTATTTCACAAATGTACCATTCGCCACATGGTCCACTGAGGACAAAAGACCACTTGTAAGAAAACAATGACCAGTCTCCATTAGCATCCAGCACTGTACTGGTGTTCTGATGATTCGTCCTGCCGTGTTGTGATGTTCTACCATAGTTCATATTTGATCTGATCTGCTTATTTCTATGTTGCCAGATTTTGAATTATCAAATATGTTTTTAGATGTATTCCTGTGTGTGCTGCGCCAATGTGTTACAGTGCCTACCGTATAACTTTCATGTCGTCTGAAGTCTGTTTCTTTTTTTGTGTGTTATTTTTTCTTCTCCAGTTTGTCTATTAATTAACTCTTACAGATTAGCAGAACATCAGGATGCACATCTGTAGTGGTCACAAGCCAGCTTCCTGGTTTTATTCATAGTGTATTTATAGTTTATAGTTTATTTATAGTTTAGATTGTCTTTTCTTTTCTTTTTTTTCTTTCTTTTTTTTTTTTTTTGCTCTTCTTTAATATAAGATACACCACACATATTAAGGTGACCAGATGCCCCTATTTTCAGTCCCCATGTTGGGGGGCCTGTCCCCAGATGGAGCTGTCCCCAGAAAAGTCCCCAGTCTAATTGGAATTAAAACAGACTGGAATATCCTAAGAAAGTCCTGGCAGCAGTGCAGATGGGCAGGAATCTTGCATTGTGCTTGTTTTGGCCAACAGAGGGGGCTGCTGCTTCTGCCACTTGCTGGCCTAGTTTTAGAGAATACTGCTGGGTAAAACTCCACCACAGGATAGCAAGTGTCAAGTGAGTCCATCACAAACATCTTTTCAAGTCTTATGAGGTAACCCAGGGATTAAAGCAGTGGTGGGATTACAAAACTTCATGCTACCTGGTGATGGTTAGGTATCTGAATGTATCTAACACGTGCTCTTCAGCCATCCATATATGACATATGGCATATGTTGATAACAGATGTCTTTGTGTCTTTAGAATCTGGGGTATATTTAGGGTCTGGCTGCTGGGCTATACCCGTGGGTCTTTATTCTGTATCTACAGGTCTTTTTACTGCCAAAATATTGAATATGAATATGAATTATGGGCTCATACAACCACTGGATCTTTTGGGGTAATACATACATCGTTTGCTTACATAATACATACATACTCTCACACACAAAGGCTCAAATAAGACATAGAGAGAAACAGTCTGGTGAGGGTGTGAGTGCTCACAGGTGCCCTCTCCATCTAACACACACTGGTGAAAGCAGTTACAGCTTTATGCAAATTATATGCAAAATACACATAATCTGCTGATTTATCATCACAAATCAAAACTGCTATATTGCACACTCAGGTGCTAAACTAACCACAGTGTCATCGATTCAGTCAACAAAGTGTCCCTCTTAATGACATCAGCAGGAGTCACTCTCAGTCAGGCTAAAGGTTCCTGAATGGTCACCTTTCACCCAGTTATTTTTATTACTTATGTTCTTATCTATGTCACAGGCCTCACGGAGACACAAAAGCTGAAGCACTATTATTTCTAGTTGTAAGAAATAAATCTAAAATATTATATATTAAAAAGATTTGGAAGTTTGTTAATAGGACATAATCTGTATTTCACATGTTTACCAACAGATAATGTTAAATTAGTTTATATTTAATAGTTATAATGTTTGCTAAGCCGGTACTTACTTACTTATGTTCTTACTGTACAACCCTTTTTTGTATTGTATTACTGTGCTGTATTGTGTGATTGTGTAACTGCTACTGACTGCTAAATTTCCTCTGGGATCAATAAAGTATCTATCTATTTACCTATCTATCTAAAAGCTTCTGAACATTGGCCCATTTAGACACACATGGTCCCATGTTAAAATCTCCTCCTCAATTCTGATCACAGTGTGTGGCTGTGATTCACTAGAAGAATAATAATGGACATCCTTGAAGTCAGATTATATTGTATTATGAGGCTAATCATTCATTAACACTAGAATGAACATAAAACAGAGGGAGCTGTTTCACTGATGTTCATTAGCACACGATAACGACTGTATTCTAGTTCTATTGCAAATTATTATTTTTGTCTCTCCCAAGTTCAGTTCTAGTCCCAGGAAGTATACTGTGCAAAAGCTCAGACTTTGAGCATAGATTATAAACAGTGTTTGATAAAAATCAGGGTGTTGTGTTATTAAGCTCAGTGATTGTTTTACATGGCATGTAAACATGTGACAGAGGAGGTTTCCAGAGGCCATCAAGGAGTGAAGAGTTCTGCAATCAGTTCTAAATCTCATTACTGAGTTTTAATATAGACCTCTTCCTAATGGTAATGTTAGGTCTAGATATGGCTTACAATTGTGTTGTGAATATACAAGATTGTGGACAGCTGCTCATCTAGAGGTTCTTTCTGGAATTAAGGCTGGAGTTTGTGCCCCCTCTGCAACAGTTACAGTCACTACTGTACTCCGCTACGAACATTGCTGAGAGGATTTAATTGCATTAGTGAGATGAAGTATTGATGATTAGTTCTGGATCGCAAACACCACACCAACTCATCCTAAAGGTATTGGATAGAGCTCCATCACGCCAGAGAATTCTCCAGAGGATCAAAGCACAATGATGCGAGCCTTTATACCCTTCTAGCCTGAGGTTCGGATTGGGCAAGGTGACCTTAGACTCATGTGTGGCTGCTCTGGAGAGTCCTATTCCACTAGCAGTGCTTTTCTATAGAGATTATAGAAGCGTTTTGTGCACTACTGAACACCTGTATCCACGATGGGTGCACCTTAAAGTAGCTGAATTTACTAATTAGGAGCTTCTATAATTTTGGACCCATAATGTATCTGGTACAACCCTGTTTCAACCCAAAAAAGTTGGCACACTGTGTAAAATGTAATTGAAAAATAGAATGCAATGATGGTCAAAAATGGTACAAAGACAACATATGAATTTTATTGTGAACTTTATTTGAAAAACATATGCCCATTAGAATTCGATGCCAGCAAACCCTTTAAAAAAAACTGGGACAAGGGCAAAACTGGTGACAAATGATGTTATAATTTTAGTATAAAAAGAGCTTCCCAGAGAGGCAGAGTCATTCCAGCAATAAAGATGGGATGGAGTTCACTACTCTGCACAGGCAAGTGCAAAAAAAAAAAAAAAACTCTAAACACAGACATGAGTTCAGGAACACTTCTGAAAGCCATTGTCTTGGAACACTGTTTCTGCAGCCATCATTGCGGACTCATGTAAAGAGGAAATCGGGTATAAACAGCATCTAGAAATGCTGCCACATTTTTTGGACCTGAACTCATTTGAGATGGACTGGGATGAAGTGGAAAAATATCATGTGGTCTGATGAATCAAAATTTGAAATTCTATTTGGAGGGTTTAATCCTCAGAGCTAAAGAAAACAGGAATGATCCCGCTTGTTACGAGGACACAGTTCAAAAGCCAGCATCTACTATGGAATGGGGGGCACATTTTCTATTAAATTAGCTGTTTTAGAAATGGGGTCGTATTTGGTGCCTACCAGTGATGTTTGTAATGACTAGGTTCATACAGATAGTGGTGGCATTTGATCTTTCTCTGTATAAATTGTATTAAAGACTTGCTGCTGAATGAGCCTACTGACGTTGCAGTGTACTGGACAGAAGCAGCCAGTTTTACAACTCCGCTATCTGAGAACATCCACTTTAGGTGATTGAGCTATGGTAAGCAGATTCTGTGATGTGATATTTGAGCTGCATCAGGGAATTCTCTGCTGTATTCACATGCAGGATGGGGAAGAATTCTCCAGATAGCTTCAGCACAATGCATAAGTAGGAAAATATGAGAAGCAGCTTTTCCTTTCCTGATATGAATTTCTGTTGGAGGTACTGGTGTGGCAGTTACCCTAGTACATTTAAAGCCAGGCTCCACGAGTGTCAAGATGCTGCAAGGAGAACTGCTTTGAGCATAGTCACATATCAAAGCTTCTAACATCTTAGCCAGAACTGACAGCTTTGAAAGACTCTTATATAAGGACTGAATATCGGCGGTGATGGCAGGGTGGAATGATGAAAAAAGTTTCAAGCCATATTCCATACTGTCCCCATCAGACTAGCAGTCCCTACATCATTACACAAGATGAATACAACACTCTGTGGATCTGAGAGGAGAGAGAGAGAGTATGTGTGTCTGTAAAGCTGACATTTTGAATGCTCCATATGTTACATTTCTTTGTTTTTTACTTTTCCCTGCGGTGAGTTTGAGGGTTGAAAACAGTCATGCTTAATTTTTACCTGCTCATTTTCTGGCCGCTCTTGATCCCCTAGAATTCAACAGGCTGTTGTTGTTAATGTACCTTTAAAACTGATGTAAATGAGCTATCTTCTGGTTGGCTACCCAGTATTGGTACCTCATTCAATAAGCAGCCTGGGCTGAACCAATCCTTCTAATTGGAATCTGATGTGAAGTACGTATTCCAGAAAAAACCTACGGAATCAGGATTGTTCACGGAGGTGGTGATGGAATCTGTTGCATGATGCCTGAGACATTGTTTTATGATAGTTTTGAGAAAAAGGTTTTTGCTAACATCCATTGCAAGTATCCCAACATCCATTCAAGTTTATCTTAACATCCATTTATGGCAGAGAGGTACATGCAGGATATTATAAGGCGACATAGCATGCAAAGAAGCCTTATTTTATGGGATTTCCACTATGTGTTATTTATTATTAACATTACCTATAGAGACTCAGAAGACACATGTAGGTTCACTGGTCATCTTGGAGAAAGCAAATAAAATTACTGTATTTGCATTATCAACATCAGACCCATAGTTACTATCATCACCACTGTAAAGAACTCGTTTTTCTACATTTAACCGTATGTAATAAATGAAACCCAGAAAAAAGTGGAGTTGGTATGTTGATATGTGTGTATATGTGAACACTGAGTGGCTGTGTGGGCTGAGCTGTTGTCACTGTGCTGCAGTATCACACTAGCTTGCCTTTACATTTCTTTCCTCAGAACTCTGGGTTTTTCATCTCCCTCTGCTTCTTTCGCCTCTATCCCTTTTTTCTTCTCATTAGTGTAATGTTCCTGTCTCTGTGCCAGGGGAGAGGGGGTTGACTCATACCATCTCTGTCTCTCTCTCTCTCTCTTTCTCTCTTTCTCTCTCTCTCTCTCTCTCTCACTGACAGTTTCTGTCTTTTGCTCTCTTCTTGTATGCACACACACACACACATCCCTATCCTCCTCTGCTACAATCACATTCATACTAACCCCATCTCTGTGAAATTTAGGACATTTTGTAAAATGCAATGCAACAATAAGCTGTGATCTATTAATTCTCTCAAAGCTTAAATTAACTCACTCCTTAAATCTCACTGGCCATCTTAATTGTATTTTCACCTTTCCTTTTATTGACATTTTTTAGTCATTTGTGAACTGAGGATATTTATTGTTGCAGTTTTGCAAGGTTTCAGCTCCTGAACAGTCCAAGGTTATCGCTGTCTGAGTCTCCTCTTCAAGATGTGCCGTACATTTTTAATATGATACAGATCTGGACTGCCTTGCTCAAATAATAATGGACTTCCCAGGAAAAGATGTCATCTTAAAAGCAGCTCTCTAAAATATCAGTATATGTCATCATGCTCCCCATTTTGTATCAACATCCATTTCACCCAAAAACAAGCTGAAGTGTGGGCCCATATGACCACAGCACAGCTTTCCACTGCCTGTCGGACCATCTGGAAGGAGATTGGGCCCAGAGAACATAGCAACATTTGGATTCCCTGAAACATTTTACAATATCTTGTACAGTAGATGATAAATAACTAAATTATTCCCATTATTATTAAATTAAATTAAAGATAATAATAATTAAATTAAATTATTCTGGCACTGAGAAATGTTCTTTTTGAACCGTTGGATGTAAGTATTAGGGATTGATCTATACCTAAATATCGATACCTCCGATCCTGGCGTTCACATTTAAGAATCGATTCTAGTGCAAAAATATCAATAATTTGTTTATTTATTTACCAGGGTGGATATGTGTTTCTCAATGAATATAAAAAAGCAAAATGCTGGTTGAAATGATGGCATAGAATAGGAACTACATTTCCCCTGACTTTCCTGCACTAATTATCAATAGACTCACAAGCAAGTATTATAAGATGTAACATGGCTCTTGTAAATAACATGGTACATATGTCCTACACTACCACTAAAACAACCAGCAGATAATTAGATATACTTATTTGTTACTTTAGAATCTGGCATACTTTTAATTATTGTTTCATTTTTTGTAAATATATACAGAACAGAGGGTATGAGTTTACATGTACTAGTACAAGTTAAACTGATCATTATTTGAACATTGTTGAACACTGAATTGAACACTAGTAAGTAGTATATTTACCAAATGCAATCAAGCTGGTCAGCCAAAACAGTCAAACTCATTTCATAGATAAATAGATAGATTGAGAATGATTCTCTAATGCTGAGTCTCTCATCAAACTTGTCTTTCTCGGATACTGAGCTGGGCTTCACGTGGTGTTCGCCCCTCTGTTCCTTTAATTGTGTGCCAGAGCATGAAGCTATTCTCTCTCTGACTCTGCATTTCCATTTCTTGTTTTTGTTCTCCAGGCGGCGGGACCATGTCCTCGGTGCACGGGGACATCTCTGACTACCATATCAGCGGTGAGAGATAGACCTAAGATCTTACTGATGTGTACTGTTAGCAACACGCTAACTGAGAAATTTTGTTTGTATCTGTGTCTCAGTGGTCCGTGATCCGCCCGCCTGGGAGGTTGGTGTGTATGTGCTGGGGTTTCTTGTTCTAATGGTTGTGGTGGGACTAAACCTGTGGAAGCTTTGGAAATCTGGCTCTTTTCCTGCTCCCTCTCCGTACCCCAACTTCGACTACCGCTACCTGCAGGAGAAATATGGAACCTCCTACTCTGAAGTCAGACAGAAGGTGGAAGGATACTTTCAAGTCATGCTGCTGTAACCTAACCCACTAGTCCTTAATGTTAACATAGTAACCAAACATGACTAAACACAAGAAACTATGCTCTATACACTGTTTTATTCATTTTACACAATTTTGTAGAGGTGCTTAAACGCATAGCTGATCACGTTCACTGAAGTCTTACAATCCCACAATGCACCTCAATAGATAGTGTACAAACAATGTACCCTGTCAGACACAGAAAACCCATATTGCGTTATATGGGACAGAATGTAACTTGAAATGAAGGCAAACTTCTGTTGCCTGTAATATTCTTTTATATAATGGTACTAAACTGTGCAGATCTCCATGAGGAATGATGGTGGCCACTAATGTGTATTATTCTATTACAGTGCATTGCAGCCTCTAACCACCGGAGAGCATCAACAGCAAGCCGCAAGCCCAGCCTGCAACTGGCGGACACCCCTGATGGCTTCCGGGAGCTGGGGACACTGGAGCTGATGAGCAGGGAGCTTGACCCAAGTGGAGGTGGCCTGAACCGCTCCGTATCCACCGACTCGCTCTGCTCCATCTCCTCCATTGCCCACACCTTTGGCCACGACTTCACGGTGGGCCAGCTGGAGGTGACACTGGAGCTGGATTCACGGGCGTTCCTGCTGCACATCACCCTGCACCAGGGCAAAGACCTGCTGGAGAAAGAGGAGGAGAACTTCCCCGGCTGCTACATTACCATAACCCTGCTGCCTGATGAGATCAACGTGGGAGTCACAAGGGTGAGAAGCTGAAAATATGGCCACATGCATATAGAAAACATGGTTACAGCTACACTAGGGCTGCAGTGACAAATACTGTTAGTAAAAATATACCTTTATAATGCTTTACACAGGGCTGTTCAACACTGGTGATGGAGTACAGTTAGTTGCACTGTGTATGTCTACAGTCTACAGATTAATTGATTATTTAGATAATTGTATGTTATGGCCCTGAGCTACACCATGCAGAGCTGCAAGGATTAGTGTCCTGAATATAAGTCACTCACATCTCTCAGTGATAATGAGCAGCAGTGGTGCTGCTTTAGAGCTACACACTGAGGCTCATAATGCAGTCCAAATGGCCCTCTTTCAGCCAGTAGAGCCATAACAGAAAGAGTGAGACTGAGGGGGAGAGAAAGAGAGAGAGAGCTGACATCAGCATTTCCCTTCAGCATGGTCCCACAGCAAGAGAGCCATCATTCTCTTCTTCTCTTCTTTTAGTGTATAAATATGGATGAGAGTCTGTCACAGCATGGTAAAAAAAACTCAGAGCCCACAAAATTCTATGTTTCTGCTTGGAGACTTATGAATTGCAGATACAGAAATGATCCTTGGAATTCACAGTAACTAAAACAGCAAACATCCAGAAAGTGCAGACAATAGTCAAATTTCACCCCAGTGTGATAAGGACTATGAGGAAACATAAACAGTAGCATTATTCATTATTTATTTCCATTTTGTATCATAAATGTGCAGTTTAAAAATCTCCAAAACAAGCTTAGATTATAGCATGTTCGGGTATTTGTAGGGAAATCAATTGTGACTATACTCTGACCTGCCAAAAGTGATGGGATAGCAGTATGAAATTGATTATGAAGTAGCGGTAACTCAGAGGACAGCGTGGGAACGCCCATACCTATATAAGTTGTGAGCGAGGTTGAACACTGGCCAGCGCACTGATGGCAAGGTGATATGCAGTATCACATTATAGTTTCGAATGAGTTATGATAGTGGGTGCCAGATGGATGGGACATAACCACCCACAGTGGACAGCGCAGTGGCCACCCACAGGTACTTAAGGATCGTGACCGGCGGTGTCTGGCCAGAATCTGTGCAAACAGATAAGCAATTCTGGTAGAAATCGCATCCACGTTCACTGCAGGAGGCACCGCAAGCACATCCCACAAATTAGTGCAGCGTTCTTTAGCTTCCATGGGATATGGGAGCAAAAGGCCCACTACGACACAGAACACAGAGCCTCACTTGGGTTCATGAGGTTGCTAACTGGACCCTAGAGGGCAGGCAATATGTGGCACGATCCAATGAGTCCGATGAGTTGTTTCAGGTTGATGGTAGGGTTTGTGTGTGGTGCAGACTATGACTTCATGTACCTCCACAATAAAGGGATCCCCAACGGGCCCAAGTTGTCAGGAACTGGGAGATTTGTGAAGCATGGTGTGGGCTTCATGTTTGTCCGACATCACCCCAGCTGAGCATTTATATATGTGGTGGAGAGGTCCATTCGTCCCCGAGATCCTGCACCTACAAATACCAACAATCATACATTTGTTGTCCGTGGATTTTAAAAAAATCTATATCCAGTTTATTGCACAGCTGTGGAAAATTGATCTCTTAATGGAACATTTGCTGCTCCATTGGAAACACTAGAAAATCGGGTTTGTCATTGACCACCAACTGCCAGTAAATGCCATGTAAATGCAGCATTAGTCAGCCTAAAATACAGCCTCCACATGGTGCGGTTAGTTTTAGCACACTAAGAAACAGAAACCACTATTCCCAGCTGTCTGAAATGCCTCTTTGGAATTCCAGCCCTTTTCTCTGTTACAAGGTGATGCCATCTTGTAACACAATCCTTATTAACCGCCTACCAGCAAGCTTGGCACACCTTTACACAACACACAGAGAGCTCATAAAGTAAAAACTCACACTCAAAATGTCCTGCTCCTGTCTAGCTTAAGAAGGTGTATCAGGTCTATCAGTCAGGATCGGTCTCTGACTCTGAGAGAGCAGATCTGACAGCATTGTAGAAGTAATCACAGTGGTGTGGGGACAGAACATCGCTCTGGTGGTTGACCAGTCAGAACAGAATGGGTGAGTTGACCAATCAGAGTACACTGGGCTCATCAGGAGGCGGGGCTTAAAGACACAGGAGCTCTAACAACACATTTGAGACGGAAAATTGGAGCATATAAATCTTTAGAGATGTAGTTTTGTGCTCTTTAACAGAAGTTACATAAACCATAACAGAAATGTAGCAGCCAAGGCAGTCTGTATACCTATTATAGCATGCATGGTGATTTTCAGTCTTAATTGCCTACTTTTCCTTGTCAGACTTAACAGCGTGGGTGAGTTGACCACTCAGAGCACACTGTTCTCATCAGGAGGCGGGACTTAAAGACACAGTGGTTTAGGAAAACTGAGTCATGCAAATCTGTTCTAGTAGAGCCCCAAAATAAAATTATGAACACTAGAAATTAGCATAATAGGTCCCCTTTAACATGGAGTAACATTTGGATGCTGCTTTCGGCCAAATAGTTCATAAACTGTAGCTGCTGGAAACGTGTGGGTTGCTTGTAGACAAAACAGGTTGATCTTGCAAAAAAAACTTTTTTCAGCAAAAAACTAAAGGTGTTAGATTGATACCTCTCTCCCCTTCTCAGTCTGAGACAGTCAAGCTGTGTTGGAAACTGATCTGGCATAGAATAACAGTTTGCATGCTCTGATGAATCCTGCCATTGCTCTCTTTGTTCGAAGTTGAGGATGCTTTAAACCCAGTTTAGCCCGTGTTTGAAAACTGATATTCTAAGCTCAGACCATCTTTATGTAGGTCACTGTGGGGGGTATCCCAGGTTTCTGAAGAACTGTGGTGATGTTGGCATCTCTCCAAGCTTTTCCGCTCTGAGATTCCTAATGGTGCTGTAAGGGATATGATAGTTGCATCAGTCGATTTGGCCACAAGTCCTGCTTCCTCTTGGCATTTCTTAGCCTGAGCAGGTGGCTGTTGTTTACAGGCATGACGTTATTTGGTCTGTTTGGTATGGAGAAGGTTTTCTGGCTTCAGCCTCCTCTAGCCTGGATGCTGGGCTGAAGAGCTGAGGGCAGCACTGCTGCCTTTTTCTTTGCTGACACAAAATTCAATCAAGCTGGCTTGCTTTCTGTCTTTTGTGATTAGCCTGTGAATTGTGGAATATGTTGGAAAACATTGTGCTAACGTTAACAGTGTTTTTAGGGTTAAGGCCTTGGCCTTCTCATTTAAAGAATGGAATACTTCACTTGCAGACATAAACAGTATAGTGTAGAGATTTAGTTTTGTGCTCTTTAATAGAAGTTAAATGAACCATAGCAGAAATGTAGCAGCGTAGGCAGTCTGTATAGCTATTATAGCAAGCCTTGTGAATTTTCAATCTTAATTGCCCACTTTTCCTTGTCAGACTTAAAACTCAGAATGTGGCTTCGCTGGATGAAGGTTCACTTTTAGCTTTTTAAGTGATTTTCTATTGGACTGTATGAAGGGACTTTTGAGCAGTGTGGCTGAATGATGTGTTTCCTGCAGGTTCAGAGCAACGCCTTCGCCGTGCTGTTTGATGAGCGCTTCTCTGTCCCGCTGGATGCAGCAGCTGTAGATGAGAACAGTCTGCGCTTCTCTGCATATGGGGTGGACTTGGATGAACGGAACATCAGTGCAGGAGTGGCTGAACTTAAACTGTCTGATCTGGACCTGTCTATCCGGCCCTTCAACGCCTGGCTCTACCTGCAGGACATCAACAAGGTTCTGACCTAGGCACCTAGCCACCCTGAGGGGACACTCATGTTTAGGCTGAAGATTCTCCACACTGGTGCACTGTTTGCACTAAAATAGTATTTGGTGCTTTGCATCAATGACACTTTGTGTCCTCTGTTATTAGGTTGGATAAGAAACGTAGGACATCTAAAATGTTTTGCAGCACTCTTCAGTAAGCATTAATGTTTCATGATCAAATCAGAGGCTCTCATATTGGCAGTAGATGTTTATTAATGAAAAATGAGATATAAACTAGATATGTAATAACTATGGCCTTGGTTACATAAGCATCACATATTACAGCAGCAGTATATGATCAGAAAATATTTATAGGCATATTAATTTCAGTCATGATTATCAAAGATAAAATGACACTAGAGACCAGATTTATGACACAGAAGCCAAGTCCTAGCCTAAATAGGATAAGGAATTAACATATTTTCAGTTTTTATTTTTGTATATCATTTGAGCACAGTAGCTGCTTTAAACTCGCTTGGAATACTACCTTGTTACATTAACTTGCAGTAAAAGTAAAGAACGTTTTTTTGACCTCTCCTGAACATTTACCATTTTTGAGATACTTGTTTGTGTTGGGACAGCAAGGTTTTGATCTTGGTCCCTAACCTCTCATTTATATCTACCTTAGGCATAGTATGTGGCACTTTCCATGAATAGAGTTCAATTAATGTCCCATTACTTTCAAAAGCAATAAAGTGACTGTTGTTTTTTTTCATTTCTGTAAAACATGTAGGAGTTTACATGCCATAATTATAATGTTATTTGGTTCAAATAACATTATAATTATGGCATGTAAATTAATGTTAAAAGAATGATTTTTCCCCATTTGTTTATTTAATTTAACAAAAAAAAAAACATTTTGACCTGTATCCCACATTTTAAGCACAACTGTGTTACTCAAACCTGTTCAGTTATATTTGTTATGTTATATTTATTCATCATCTTGCCATTTTCTATAGAATCACAGACATCAGACAGGTCAACATTCTCATAGCATTTTCTCAGTTTACACACACAAAAAATGAATTGGCTGAGTGGATAAAGCTGGATCATTGGTTACCATAATTATTGTTAGAAAAAGAATGTATAGATTAAGAATAAAGATTTTACATATTTTACTTTTATGTCAAATATGTGGTTATTAGTAGTAGCATGCAACAAATGCACCCTGTCAAGTTGACCACTCTGGAATTATAGCTTATTTTAGGCTAAATTTGCAGCCCTGTTACCAATTTTGAAGCCTTTTTTAACATGTTATTTTACATGACTATGAATGATTAAATTTCCCTTCTACTTCTATGTTCTGTACTGTATATGTTTTTACTGCATTGATATCATAAGATTAAGATTAAGATTAAGATTAAATAATGGGGAATATGATCTATGTGATCAACTGTGTTATTTGCTTCAACCCTGTTACCCAGTAATTTATGGTGAAAATAGCTCTTATAGTATCTGATTTGACAGCCTGAGGTGAACGTTAAGCAGTTATTTACTTTTATTAATACTTCGTCAAAAAACACCAAAGAAAAAGGTAAAATAAGTCATATAAAAATAAGAGCTGTGAGGTCGAAATGAACTCTAGTCATTGAACGTGCCATAAAGGATCTATGTATGGGTTTTAAAAGAGTGGTTAAATACTAAACGTCTGCACACAAACTGTTTTACAGCTACATAATGTTGAAGAGTCAGCTTCAGACCCTTTCACTGCTTAAAGGAGGCGTTCAGTGAGAAAACACATTTACCCAAATTTCCACTTCCCCAGATACCTGTTTGCTTTAGTACTGGACCTACAAAGCTAGCATCAGCAGAACCTCCCCAAACTGCTCAACCTGCTTCCAGGTATTCATTACTGTCACACAGACCTGTTGATGTGGTTTAGAGAACAGTATGGTTTACTGTGATCTGTAACAATGAACAAGTCTTCATCAACACCAGGGCTAGTATTCACAAAGCAGGACTGATCATTGTAATTGATATCGATTCTGCAGCACCAGACATTGGACAATCAACTACATCTGGGGTCAGTAGAAAATTGTGCATGATTGCTAACCATAAAACAGTAGCTCCACTGCAGTGTTTTGGGTATATTGTTTGTATGTTTGTTGTGACCAGGCTGTGTACTGTTTGTACAGGCTGTGGATGCTGTGGGGGAGATTCTGCTCTCACTCAGCTACCTGCCCACTGCAGAGCGCCTCACTGTGGTCGTGGCGAAAGCAAAGAATCTGGTCTGGACTAACGGCAAAACCACTGCAGGTCAGTACAGCCTTACAAAGCTTCCTCTGTTTTGTAGTTTACTTTGGAGAGAGCTGTCACTTTCCTCACACCCTCAACCCCCACCCCCACTTCCTGTCCTGATTTTGCTGCCTAACATACTCAATGTTTTCAAACAGATCCGTTTGTGAAGGTTTATCTCCTCCAAGATGGAAGGAAGATCAGTAAGAAGAAAACCTCCATCAAGAGAGACGACACTAACCCGATCTTCAACGAGGCTATGATTTTCTCTGTGCCTGCCATTGTGCTGCAGGTAATACACAAAGAAGAAGATCAGCTCCCACTTTGATAGTCCATTATGTATCACCTAAATGCACTGGAGATGGAGGCGTAGGTCCCTTGCATTGCATTGCTATTTCCCGTGCATAGGGGCAGTAGGAGGCAGCAGGTGTCATGATTGATTGCTGCAGTTAATAGTTTTGTCCAAGCTGAGTACAGTGGCAGTTCTGACGTCCCTGTTCAATTAGCTCTGCCCTTATGCACTTGACCTTAGGTTGCATGAGGCTGCACCACTTGTCTCTAGAGTCTCTTTTTTTTCAACTGGGGACTTGTAAAGAAGAAAGTGTGTTAAATGCACAATTCTGGGAAACAAAAGTTATACTTCATACCTAATTTTAATATCACTTTCAGCCTTGATGATATTCTGACCATCATCATTCAGGATTTCCTGATAAGGTGCTGAATTTACCTGAAGTTCTTGCATGGACGTGGAGTGCAGTGCAGTTCTTCTACTGAAACACATCTACTAAACCCAACAATTAACAAATGAAATGATATGGTGAATTTGACCAAAGACTCTCTAAACTGGACACTTGCCCTCCAGGACCTGAGCACACCTAGCATAGACAGACAGCATCCAGATCAGAATCAGAATTGCTTCATTTTGCCAAGTATGTCTTGGTGACATGTAGCATACTAAACAGACCAGACAAGCACACAGACTAGAAACACATATTTAACCAAGGAACAAATAATACAATACAACAAAGAGAATAAAGAATAAGAATAATAAAGAGCCATGGAAAGGATGTAAAAAGATGTGTGAATACTTGAATACTACTATGGATATATGGATATTCTATACGTGTGCAGGTCTGAGTAGACATCTAAAAACTATTATATACAGAATATTACAGAATGAAGTTTAATATCTGTGCAGTGGTGCAAATAAGCATCATGTTAGAGGAGTTACTGTAATACAGTCAGGGAGGTGTGTTTGGTTAGTTTAAGTTTAAATTGTGAGGTGACCACTGTGGTTAATGAGCACTACAGCTGTGGGGAAGAAGCTGTTAGCATGTCTGATTGTGCTGGTTTTGATGGCCCCAGGTCTCCTACCAGCGAGATACTGGATGCATTTTAGGGCCAGGTTTGAACAGGGCCTGTTAGCTGCTACCTTTATCACACTGTAATGTTAATCTCTAACAAGCTGCATTATGAGTGATAACCTTTATGTAATTCGTTCAGTGACAGCACCTCTTTAACCTCTTTAACCCTATAGCTTTTACTTCAGGTATTGATGTTTAAGGGACACTGTGGCCAAAAGAAAAAATGTAAACTGTTGTAAACATGCCTTCTTGCATTCTACAGTATTGCCATAATGGTCTAAGAAATCACTCTTGTGATGATGTGTCTTAAAGGTGGGAGGAAGCACCTTGGGGTGGTCACCTAAGTGCAGGCTTTTTTTTTCTGCCGTCTGGCTATCTGGTTAAGAACAAAGCCAGATAGCTAATGTTACTACGAGGAAGCTGAATATGTCATCTGTATTTAGTAGCGTCTGCATTTATTAGTCTCCATATTACTGGAGGTGCTAGAGTCAAGATTTCTTTATCACGGTAAAAGGGGATATAACATTATAAATTCTATTAAACCTGTGAGCCAGAGGGATACAGTTATACACTACACAATGTTACATACGATGACAAATAATATTAATGCTACCTTTTAGGCAGCAGTGCTCCTTCAAGGCTTATTATTCATGAAATATTCAGTAAAAAGCAGCATAAAGGGAATATGTAAGTCATTTAGTTATAAGAGTGAATTGAAGTGTGGGCCTACATACGGGCTCTTGGGGTTTAAAGGAAGGGTTCACTGAAAAATTGACGCTATTTTCCATCAGCCAAGCCATATTTGATGTCCAAACTTTGCTTCTTTATTATATGGCTAGAGCCACAAGGCTAATGTGGTTAACAAACACTAGAAGTCAATAGTCACCCAAATCTTTACTGTGAATTCAGAAAAAAAGCTTTATATCAGGGTCACACAGACTTTTCACTGTGGTTTAGGAGACAGTATGACTTACTGTGAGCTATAAAAGGAACTAAACTTCACTGCGTAATTGAACACTGACTGCGGCACGACATTTTAGACATTAACATTTCACTACGCGGTTTTATTTTGGGGAAAAGATTTGGGGGCCTATCTGTCTGTCATTTGTTTGTTAGGCTTGTACCCCCAGTGCTAAACTAAAGAATGGTCTACTGAAGTGGAAAATTGGGTGTCAGATTGTACCAACCATTTCTTTGAGTGGTTAAAGTTTATATTGACCATTTTGCAGGATCTTGCAGTAGTTTGGTGGAATGTTTCTTGCAATCTCATGCTGAGATCGGAAGGTAACCAGTATTCAGGTAACCAGAACCAGAATATGTGTGCATGACTGTTTTACATCTGTGCTGTATGGTCTCTCTGCCGCTTGTGCAGGACCTGTCTCTGAGAGTGACGGTGGCTGAGAACACAGACGATGGGCGCGGTGAGAACGTGGGTCATGTGATCATTGGACCAGAGGCCAGTGGGATGGGCATCACTCACTGGAACCAGATGCTGGCGACGCTGCGGAAACCTGTCTCCATGTGGCACCCGCTCCGGAGGATCTAACCTGACCTCCTCAAACGTCTGCCTGCATGGTGCCTACTGTCTCAGTGACCCAGTCTGAAAGACTTTTAAAAGGTCAAGAGAGAGTCTTTTTCAGGAAAACTCATAGTCTTTTTAAAGCAGTGGTACAGTCAGAGCCACAGATCTGTTCTTGTAAGAGGACGACTCTGCCTGTCTCTGCTTTAAATCCCAGGTCCTTTTATCCAGGTTAAAACAGTCTTCATTTGTAGCAGTCATAACAGGGTGGCTGACCTGAAAAAGAAGGCTGGAAAGTGCCAGTCAACGCTGCATTGTAGTCATTTGTTCAGTTGTGCAGTTGTGTTCCCAATGACAGTAGCCACTTTCTATTGAAGTGAAGGTTATTATTATAATAATTATTATTATTATAATTATTATTATTATAAAGTTTTGTTTTTATACTCAGTAAATAGCAATAGATCAGTGTGTGTGATGGAAAGACCTTCACCTGTTACTCCATGAGAGTGCAGAAGTTCAAACAGTGTGAAAAATGCAATTGCTAACGTTCAGTTACATCTGCTTCCATATCTTCTTCCTGCAACAGAGCAACAGCAGTGGAGACACTGCAGTGTTACAGTGAAATAATCAGTATTGTAATATAGTCGTGTTTTATTTTTCACACTGTCCATGCACCTTGTGTTTGCTTGCATTTAGACTTTTGAGGTGTTCGAAGTGTGTTACTGCGGTCATTGTTGATTCAGTCGACGAGTTTATTCACTTTGCACACGTCTTTTCTGTTTTGTTTGCATTCCGCTTACTTAGAGGTGGAAAAGAAATCCAACCATTATCGACTACAATGAGTAGTTTGGCAATAAATTTTCCCTCCTTCGACAGAAAGTCAGTTAACACATTCACATTCAGATGCAGTTTTTCTTCACATGCAGACAAATTCACTGTCGGGTTTTTTCTAAGAAATATCATAAAAAAAAAACTCTATTAACCAGATATATGTTTTCTCACTGTAGCCTACTCAACTAGCCTATGTGAAGTATCTCAGTGCCGAGGTCTGTTTCATGACTAACTGACATTTTACACAACACTCAGCTTCATCCTGTGCCAAATTCACCACTAGGAAAGCAATATTTTCATTTAGGCTTAAGGCTACATTTAATCAGTTAATGTTTGTGATCTTTGATGAAGTAAAAAATGTAAAAAAAAAATTTTACAATGCATGAAGGTGTTATGGATATGGCATTCTGATGTTCAAATATAAAACTCTTTAAATAAATAAATGCCTCACTTTGTTGTTTTTTGTGGTTTTAGAAGAGCAAGGTACCCATCATGATCCATCAGAAAATAGATATCTTACCTTCTTATGTTATCTTACCTAAATAGATGTCTTACCTTTCAAAGATTTTCATGACTCTGTTAATAAATCTGTTTTTCTGTGATTTGGTAACTATGGTCCATCAGAGAGAGCTGCTTAGGTTCCTTTTATAGGAGGACACAGGTTTAGTTCTTCAGTGTTCCATATTTAATTTTGCACACATACTCTACATGCTGTATAAATTGATTATTTCATGTCCCATTGCTACATGGTATCATTGACAGACTGATGTTAGTGCCCTGGTAATGATGGTGGTAATATAATGTAAAGTCACTGGAACCATTACTCTTAATAAGAGTGGCATCATGGTGGTATGGGCCGTTTCTCTTGAGCTTTGTCTGTGCCCAGACATTTGCAGAAGCTCTGTTCCTTCCAAAATCAATCCAGTAATAGTCTCTACTCTTGGGTGATTTACTACAGCATAACTAAGATTAAAATTCAGAAATGTATGAAAACCACCCATTCATTATTCCTATAATGAGATATACCCTAAAATCGAAAAAGACAAGACCACCGCGAGTTTAAAAAATATCTTCAGAAAATATATTACAGGAACAAACCTTGATATAAATGGAGAAAGAAAAGCTCAACAGATTATCATATTCATACAAATACACCTAGCCTCAAATGGGCTAAAACTAGATTGAGAGAAAAAGAGAGTGGTGGGGTAAAAGCACCCTTGGATTTGGTCGAAGCATTTATAGCCTTATGCAAATTGTAAAATAGACATAATCTACATACACTCCCTTAATGACATCATCAATAGTTGCTTTCAGTCAGACTAAAGGCTTTGAAAGCCTCTAAACGGTCACCCTTCATCCAGTTATCATCCTTCTCAAAAAGAAACAAAACATTATAGATGTTAAAAACACTCAAAACTGAGTAAAGGAATTCATCTACACACCCCTCTTCTAGGAGGGCATTCTGCTTATACATGCTGGCTCATTGCTGTGAGGATTTGACTGCATTCAGCCACAAGAGCATTAATGAGGTCAGGTACTGCCATTGAATGACAGGTTACTGAACCACAAATGCCACTCCAACTCATCCCAAAGATATTCCAGCTTTATACCCTTTATTATCTGTCTTTGATTTGAGTACCGGTGAGTACCAGTTCTACTTTTTCCATCAAACTTGGGGAAACTGGGTAATTTATTAGATTTACACCAATGTTGGTGCATACTGTAAGTATTCTTTGCACGGACTAACAGCATGAACCAGTTTGCTACAGCCTCCCCCTGAGGCACATCAGCCCTGCAGCTCTGGTTAGTTACATCTACCACAGAATACATTTTTTCAGCATTTTAAATTGTTTTCTGATCTCTACATAGAAGGCATATGGCTTTGGATGGGTGAAAAATGACCAGATGCCATTTTACACACCCATTTACAGCCTTTAAATTTGGCTCTTGAATGAAACGAGCTGTTTTCCTTGCTTGGTAAGCTCATGAATAGTTTGATAAGCTCTGCTCTAATTGGCTGTCTTACAGTGAGGCACCTCTATGATCACACAGAAGCAACATGTCCAAACAGACACAGACAGGAAAATAACACAAACCTCGAAAACAGCACAAAGTTAATAGTTATAAAACTTTCAGTTTAAGATTATCTGACAACTGTCAACTAGTGCATGACATCACACAGCATGGCTGCTACTTACAGGCTGCTGTTGGTTTGAGTGAAACACCTGGGAATTAAATTTATCCAGGATCTTGTTAAGATGTCTGAGCTGAAGTTGGATTCCTGCCTGTTTGGTGAATTTTTCATTCCACCTTAAATTGTGCTATAGGTATTATCTGGTGCCTGTGTAGCTGTAGCACTTAAGGTGGAATGTAACATTTGATTAAAAAGCTGGTGAACGTAGAGGTCAAGTTCAGCCTTATTTAAAGATGAATTTGATCCATGGGAGGATGGAATTGTCCTTACAATGATCTGCTGGGTGAAGTCATATTGAGTCATATTGCGCATGCACCATTGCGTCAAATATAACTTTAGATGATTCCGGCCTGCTTACTGGAGGGTCCATCTTCCATTTAGTACACAAAATATTAGCAAACTACATAATTTTTTTTTTTACAATTTTCCAGATGTGAGAAGCTCCTCCTTTTCTGTTTCCCATTGCATTGTGGTACAATAGTGTCTTTTAGTGTCATTACCATACTCAAAAATCGACTAGTTCTGAGTGTGCATTGTGGATTATTCAGTATACTCAACTTTGACATT
Source organism: Semaprochilodus insignis (assembly GCA_034552555.1). Lineage (NCBI taxonomy): Eukaryota > Metazoa > Chordata > Actinopteri > Characiformes > Prochilodontidae > Semaprochilodus > Semaprochilodus insignis. Next base: position 41,000,733 of record CM067474.1, on the reverse strand, counting down.
CGTAACCATACTATATACTACATAATCAAAAACCAGTTAGTATTTAGTGCGCAGTTGGGACGTACCCCATGTTTATGCATGCTCGCACTTGATTGGCTGAAAGGGACCACCTCCTGACGTTCAGGTATTGTGCTTGCTATCAGACAGGCAGGGCTGTCAGTCCACACACCTCAAGCACTGGCAAAAAAGTTGTTCACATGACTCACTCACCTTTCATCTATATCCTGCACTGCACAGGACACAAACCACCAAAAAAGAGAAGAGATATCATTAACTTTTTCACCACCCAGGGTTTAAGTAATAGCCAGTAAACTAACTAAGCAGTAGCCATGTAGCTTTAAAATGAAAGCCTGCAACCTAACATCAGCAGCAGTGGAAACACTGTGAATAGTTGGTTTCATGAGATCCTATTCACTTAGTATTTAAGCTAAGTAAGTAGGACCCCTAGTTTAATCATATGTCAATGTTAGGCCCTTTCTGTGTGGAGTTTGCATGTTCCCCCCATGTCTGTGTGGGTGTCCTTCTGGTGCTCCGGTTTTCTCCCACAGTCCAAAAAATGCAGTCAGGTGAGCTGGAGATGCTAAATTGTCCCTAGGTGTGTGTGTGTGTGTGTGTGTGTGTGTGTGTGTGAATGTGTATGTCTGCCTGTGATGGGCTAGCAGTCTGTTCAGGGTGTTTCCTGCCTTCTGCCCAATGAGTGCTGGGATAGACTGGGGGCAGAATTAGGACTTTTAAATAATGGTCTAGGATTTGGAAATGGCTTGTTTTCCTGACCTCTTTAATAAACACAGGATTTGTAAATGACAGCATGTCAGTTCTATGTACTGATATGCCATTTTATGACCCCTGTAAGAAAATGAAAGACTGATTGTGGCTCGCTGATTGTGGGTAAAGCAGCTAAACCATCACCTTTCTCTAGATTTGTATTTGAGCATCTGTTTTACCCTAATGGACAAAATAACGTCACAATAAGTTTATTTTTAGGGACTGATTAAGAATTAAAATTTTGAGAAATCAAGGGGGTCTAAAAGGTTAATTAGGAGGTTCCGGAACCCCAGGTGACCTATACGTGCGCAACTGGTGCACTTTAAAGTAGCTGAATTCACTAATTAACAGCGTGTCTGGACACTTTTGGACATGTAGTGCAGGTAACGCAAGGAATCACACAGACAGTGTTTCGTCAAAGTTAACGCTTTTGACTCCATGAGATGGCATACAACCCCCCAAGTACATGTAACTGCAGCCTGGAGAACCGATGGGCGTGGCAAATAGGCGGAGACACTGTCCATCATTTCTTGCATCAGCCAATGATAGTACAGACATGAACTGTCAATCAGAAATTGCACAAGTCTGTGTTAATATAATGACAATAAAGTTGAACTGAATTTAATTCTTGAGTCTGAGTCGAGTCACAAGTCACTAAAAACACAACTTGAGTGTGACTAGAGCACGAGGCCTAGCTCTACTTTTCAATAGGCCAATACAACAAACTTACCAGCAACGTTTCATCTACCCCACGATTTTTCACAATAAAGTTTACCTGCTGGGCCTGCGACATCACCGGGGCATTCCTACTAGCACATGCAACCATGTGGATCTTTAACATCTCACTGAGTGGCAAAGATCAATACAGAGACAAATAGAGGCAGAAATGGATGGTAAAACACACGGATCAGTGAACATTTCTTGACTTTACTATTGATATGTCATGTCACATAATGTCAGGTTATTTTTAAAACAATAACAGCTATTTTTACTATTTAGCTATTTTGGAGATGTTCTTTAAATTATTCTAAACAAAATATGACAAACATAAGGTTTTAATATTGCACCTTTCAAAAGTTTCAAGTAATGTTTCTTCCTCAACTGTCATTTGATTGATGAATTCAGTCTCCATCATAGATCCTTCAGTCTGCATCTGCTCTTCAGTCTGCATCTCATTTCTGTACACAAACACACACACACACACACACACACAGTACAGATGGACTGAGATAAAGATGCTTGAAGCTATATATGAAAAATTACAGGAGAAAAATACATACATGATGTTGGAGTTATTCTCCAACACCAACAAACACCACCATCTTCTAATGGCTGACATGTCCCTCTAAGAAAGAAACAATCTAAAGATGATCAAATTTTTGAATTTAGTTCATAACTAGTTTGTTTGTATTGCTTCTAAAAAGACTCACAGCAGTGAAATCGAAAGGCTTCCTCAGGGTCACATAAAGAGAGTACTGAAATAAAGCACAACAGCGAAGTACTGCATCTACCACGCAACACCACAACATTACACCATCAAACATTAAAATATCCAACATTAATCTATTAAATATTTAGCATTAGCAGAAATATTCCACAGTCTAGAGAACCTGGTGACTGCTGTGGCAAGTACTGAAAGAAGATGAAAAAATACAAAACAACAGATGAAAATTAGTATAGTACCTTGTAGATTCTTTGGGCATTGATGAATCATGGATTACCCATACTCATTCGGTGCTTGGTGTGAATTTCAAAAGAAAAAGTTACCTTGTTCTTGATTAATACCAAGTTTCCTGGACATAATCTTATGGCTAGTTTGCTAAAAACAAATATCACAGATAAATATGAATGTACGTATTATAATAAATTACTGCAACAAATTCATCATTCTCTCACGCACACACAAAACTGGCAAAACATACTCACAAGGGCTTTTTTAGGAAAGCCTGTGCACCTGTTTTCCTGGAACACTTTGGGCCTGTTATACTGCTCAATTAGGAGGCGGGCGAAGGCACTGCTGGAGGTCGGACGGGCGAAGGCGCTGCTGCTGGAGGCCGGACGGACGAAGACGCTGCAGGGGCCTGGACAGGCGAAGGTGCTGGAGCCGAAGGTTGGTAGGAGCAGAAGGAATGTAGAGGCTCCTTGAATTGTGATGTTTGCTGAGTTAACTCAAATAGCTCTGCTTCATCACATCCCTTTAGATGGATTAAAAAAAAAACAGTTTTTTGAAGAATAGTGCCACTACATTTATAGCAGTGATAATGGGTATCATGTTTGCATCCCAAGTTGCAGCGGTAAATAACTTTAAGATGTAACAGAAAAATGAACAATTAATAATACATTTAAAATAGAAACATGCTGGTGAAACATAATTTAACATTTGGAATATTGTCTTCTATTGTTTGCAAAAAAAAGATGTTTTTAACAACAAATAGGCCAGAGGTTCACCAGCAATTAGTGCATTGAATTGAGTATGTGGTCCAAAATAACATGAGCACTCACCTCGGTATTAAACCACGTACTCTGGGCTGACAAAATGAGCAGGTGTATACGCCATTGTTCTCTATTATTGCTGGCCTCTAACTCTGTTCTCTAATGCTTGTCTGTAACTAAAAAAATAAAAATAAAAAAATAAAAAATACCTCACACATTGTCAGGAAGGCCCAACAACACCTCCACTTTCTACGAAGGCTGAGGAGAGTCAACCTGCCACAGCAGCTCCTCTGCAACTTCTGTAGATCCACCATGGAGAGCATCCTGACAAGCTGCTTCACTGTGTGGTATGACAGCGCCACTGCTGCTGAGTGCAAGGCCCTGCAGAGGGTGGTAAAAACTGCACAGCACATCACCGCAATTGCCCTCCCACCCATACAGGACATCTACGACAAGAGATGTCTGAGGAAAGCAGTCAACATATCCTCAGACCCCACACACCCCAGTCATCCCTTGTTCCAACCTCTGCCATCCAGAAAGAGATACCGGAACATCCGAGCCAGAACCACGAGATTCAGGAACAGCTTTTACCCTAGAGCTGTCAAACTGGTCACACCGGCAGCACCTACCAGAACATGAGTACACCACTAAAGACTGTTACTGATTTCTAGGCCGGATCACCCCAGCACTCACTGGGCTCCACTAGCTCACAGGACTGTTTGCACTGCACTTAACTTTAACCTGTATACTTGAACATCTCAGCTGTGTATTTATTTATCTATATACTGCACATCTGTACTAAGCTGTTTAGCTGTTTACCTGAACATTGGGTTGCTATTCTCCTACCTGCACTGTACACTTCATATATCCATACTGTTTACAACCACATACTTAACTGCACACTTGCTACCTTGACACACTGTACACACTGTACATGTACACTAGTACTCTACATTCTGATATAAAGATACCGCTCCTACACTTTGCACATGTCCTACTGTACTGTTTACACACATTGTTTTTGTTTATATATATATATATATATATATATATATATATATACATATATTCTTATAACTGCAACGGAGAAGGAACCTGACTGTGTTTCGTTATACTGTACAACCCTGTATTGGTATAATGACAATTAATGACAAGTTGAACTGAATTGAATTAAATTTAAGTGAATTGAAATACACCTGCCATCCAGACATAACAATAGACCACAAGCCTAATGTTGTGTAGGTACACCCTGTGCTGTCAAAACAGCTCTGACCCATCAAGACTTGACATCTTTCTATCATAGCCAGCATTACATAGCAGTTTGTGCTGTATAGTAGCTTCTCTGTGGGATCAAGCTGGCTGTTCACATACTGTCTAATATATCCACCCCTTAAAACTGTAACGAGACAACGTAATTCACTTCACCTGTCAGTTTTAATGTTTTGACGGTTGTTACAGTGTATTTTCAAATCTTCTACTGACTGGCTATCTAGAGTGTGAAATTGAAACAACATATAGCCATATTAGTCAGAAATACTGAACACTGTTATTCATTACGTCAGCTAGCTGATTAACCAACACGGACATTCTATAACGCAGTTTGTGTTAGCTAGCTAGCACTTAACAGTAGGAACCATTCAAAACGCACTTCAAAAAATCTTTCTTGGTGTCATGATTTCATATAACGTAGAATAAATTGCTTGCATCTCTATTTCCAAAGGATTAAAGAACCTGTGAAATATCGGGTGTTAAACTAATCTAACCTAATCTGCGACTGGCCAATGCAAAATATGATTGACGGCCAAAACCAGTTATTCAATTGGTTGATGCAAAAAATGATTGACAGACTCATGCCCCCCAGCCCCCCCCCCAAAAGTTCCCTCCCCTTTGGGTTTCCGTTCTGCAGCATTCCCCTTCTCCAAGTCTGCGACAAACCGAAAATAGGTCATGTGTCCATTGGCCAATAGAATACAGAGTTGGAGCAGGGGGCGGGGCCTGCTGAAGTTCGCCCACAAAAGCGCCAGCAGCGCCTTTTGCCTACATACAAGAGAAGCGGAGCTTTAGAAACGTGTGATAACTAAACCAGAGACAGATATGGCGGATAACAGGGAGAAAGCTACGGACCAGATGAAACTGTGGAAAGAGAACCGGGGAGCTCAGGTTTGCATGTGCATGTGTCATTATGTGGTATGGTTGCCTTTCTTCGCCAGTTAGCTTGCTAGCTAGCAACTGCGCTAGCTGCGCAGCGGCTAAATGAGGCAGAGGTCTGTGGTTTGTGGAGGTTAACCAAAGTTAGAGGCAGTCAAGTTCGGTTGTGCAGGTACCGAGCAGCCTCTGTCGCAGTAACTGATGTAGTGATTACAGCTGCATTATGAAATGACTAGCTAGGAGCTATATAGGTAAACGTGATCACACGAATGATGCATCTATGGCATGTTTAAGAAATATGCCAACCCTTGCAAAGGGGTCTCTGTGTCTTTCCGGGGTTTGGGATTAGTGTAACCTAGCCCTGAGCTCCACCCCTGATCATAAACCTGATACATGTATGGAAAACAGGACGTATGAAACTACGTTTGCGCTTTATCATATACATGCTGTAGGTGACATAAGAGCACTCTAGCTGTCTACCTATGAGTGCAGTCGGTTCTGGAGAGCTTTGCTCTCAGTAGCCAACAGTACAGCTCAACTTGACCTATGAGACCCTTCCCCTTCAACTCGCCTGTTTGCTTCCGCTAACAGGATTGGTCCAAAAGATCCCACACCAGAGAGCCAATCAGAGCGCAGCAGCGCTGCTCACCTACAGCGCAAAGTGCTTCTTCACTGCTGTTTGTACGTGCAGTTGATCTTTAACAGGACCCCTGAATGCCCTGCTTATATAATCACCAGTGAGCAAGGACGGTCAGAGAATGAGGGGGCAAAGGCCTTTAATCAGAGCCAAACAGCACTTGGTCACTTTGTTTAATGGAAACTAAACTCTGAAATAGTTTTCTTTCACTTCACGTAGTTTGTCACGCAGGGCTGGGTTTCCCCAAAAGCATCTTGGCACAAAGATGATTCTTAAATGGTAGAGCAAGCATCGCAGTAAACATACGAGGTGGGCCATATGACAAAGTATAACTTTGGCATATACCTCAGAAAAAATTCACAATAAACAGTTTATATTTACTATCAAGAAAAATCAGAGCAATTATTTTATTCAGTATTTGGCTACCGCGTAAAACCTAAATCCAGGTAATTTAGCTGTCTTTATAATGAAATCATGCTGTTGGTCAGTGTTCTGCAAATATGTACACCATACGTTCACAAAGCATATTGTATTGTATTGTGACAGAATATATATTGTCATGTTGCCAAGCCCTACCGAAACACAGTGTGTGGTTAAGATCATCATGCTTTTGGGAAGCTGGGCCCTCACTGTCCCTATTGAGTTTCTCCTGTTCTCCCCCCTGTTCTCATGCTTAGGTTACTTAAACTGCTATGCACCAAAGAGCCACCTAGGAACTGATTAAAACGAATACATCCACATTGACTTTTAGTCTGTTCATGTTTAGGTTGAGGGCCTTGAAGCAGCAAAGACTGTCCATTCTGGGCTTTAATAACCTCAGCGTGATGCACGTTGAATCTTTTTCATACCTCTGACTTGGTTGTTTTTATGTCTCAGCGAGCAGATGTTCTGACCACTGGGGCAGGTGTCCCGGTAGGTGATAAGCTGAATATTCAGACAGCGGGGCCACGGGGGCCTCTTCTGGTGCAGGATGTCGTCTTCACAGATGAGATGGCTCACTTTGACCGGGAGCGCATTCCTGAGAGGGTAGTGCATGCCAAAGGAGCAGGTCTGTCATAATTAACACACACATTTGTGTACTGTCAGGCTTAAGCTGATTAACCGATCCATTGTGGTTGTGCATAGGAATTGAAAGATTAAGAGTTCTTGGCATTCCTGTCTTACTCCAGGCATAGGAAATAAAAGCCTAATTGTGGTTTGAGCTCATCTACACACTAAAGGTTCAAGGTGTATGTATTCTTGTGTTTTAGAAAATGAGATTGAACAGTTATAGATCAGATAAATATGTGGACTTCATCATGTTGCAGATGCTTGTGTGTATATATACACTCATAAAATAGTTGCACCCAGAAGGAAGTGTTGGATTGCAATGCTATTCAGAAGGTAGCTAAAGGTTACCAGAAACAATAAATGATCATAAATTTAGATTGATATGGGCAATATTTTTTGAGCTACACACACAGAAGTAGTGTCTCTCAATATGATGTCAGGCCGCGATGTTTGCTAATGCAACATGCCATACGTCTCGGCATGGAGTTATAGAGGTTCCTAATGGTGTCCTGTGATAATCCATCCCAGGCAGCTTGAATATTCTCACACAGTTCCTGCAGAATGTTTGGTAGGGGTGGAGTGACTTTAGGAGTGCCTTAAGGATGTGTGACACGTGGCAATAAACCGTTCATCTTGCTGCTGACCATGGTACTTCCACGCACGTTGGTCGTCTCCACCAAGACAGAAGCGGGACTCGTCGCTGAAGATGACCTGCTGCCATTCTGAGTCACTCCATGACAGTCTGACCCGACTCATTGCAGTCTTTGGCCACGTTGACGTGGTGTTAAGAGCAGTTGTCGTAGCAGTCTGCATGCGTGTAGTCCTGTGTCGTGCAGCCGTCTGGCAATGGTGCTGACTCATCCTGTTCGTGCCATGGTGTCTCAAGGGCATCACCGCTCAGGACCGCAGTCATGGCTGTTGGGTCAGTCAGGTACAGCGATAAGACCCATCCATGCATGCGTCACATGCGCCGCCGAGAGTAACACAATTCCCATGTCTCACAATGTCAGACCTACCCACCAAGTTTCATTGCTGTCGGTTGATTCCTTCTGGGTGGACTCTTTGTTTGTTTGACAGTGTGTGTGTATATATACACTATACAATTTTCTTTTGTGGTATCTAGGTAGTTGCAGCCAAGCCAGCTCTCCCGTTGTTATGGCCCTCATGAGCTCAATTTTGCAAAAGAAGAGGAAGTTCTAAAATAACAAAATGTCACTCTAGGTCTTTTATCTTAGTTAAGTCCTAGATAAGTCACTGTCTTTGAATGAGTTGTAGTCTCAGCTGCGTACAAGGTTAAAAAATGCAAGGTATTGTAGAGCTTTACTGAAAACATGAAATGTCTTTTCAGATGCTTTAAATGTCAGTGTTTAATCTAAAACAGCCAAAGAATATTTGTGCACTGCTGTTAGCTTAGTGCTAACGTGCCACTGGAACACCATAGGGACAATATCAGAAACTAGCATTCTGGTAGAGATGTGTTTTCCTCAATTATGAATGATAAACAACGGTTTACCACTGTTGTGTACAGACCTGTGAGCATTTATTTGACTGCTAGCTGGTTGCAGGAGTACAGAATTGAGATGGAACCGCAGCTGAATGCTCCTCTCCTTCCTCCACAGGTGCATTTGGCTACTTTGAGGTGACCCATGACATTACACGCTACAGCAAGGCCAAGGTGTTTGAACATGTCGGAAAGACCACTCCAATTGCTGTGCGGTTCTCTACTGTGGGTGAGACACGCAGTCCTTCTTTTCTCCTAACAGTTCCCATTGTCTCCATGAATAAAACTCTGCTTAAAAGACTTGGGATCAACAAGTAAGGTATAACTGCTATTGCGTAACTTGTTTGCTAGGTAGCACTCAGTGCCTGGATGCCAGCACTGCAGGAGTTTGGACTCTGTATATATCGACTGTTCTTTGGCAGAAAGCAGAATGTGCCAACTAATGGCGTAACAGATGCCTTGACAGTTGCCCCACTGAAGTGAGGCCAAATGGAACTTGTGTAAGAGCTTGTGGGTGTGTGAGAGCTGGGAGAGAGACTGTTTTAGTTAGTCAGCAGAGATTCAGATCTCCTGCTTGGCTCCGTCTGTTTCACCCACAACACCTTTATATATTTATAGCCTATTGGGTGGAGTATTTTGTGAGCCACTATGTGTTTAATGTTCATTTTCTTTTGACTTTATTGGAAAATCAGAGAAAAGTACATGTAACCTGCAATCTTACTGGACCAACATAACGGTCCTGGCTATGTAAAGGAATTTTTACAAAAAGGATTCTTTCTTTCTTTTTTCGTTCTTTCTTTCTTTATTTATTTGTTTGGATAAGTGTAAGGATAAGGGTTACAAAAAATGCATGTAGGTGCTTGCATATGCATAATGCAGCACTGCAAAGTTTTATATTAAAGCCTTTTTTGGATATAATATTTAAAAAATGTATAATTAAATATTGTAAATTGTAAAAGTCAAGCAGTTTGCTCAGAAATACAATAATATTGAAATAAGTACAAATAGTGTAACAGAATACCCAATTATGTTTTAAGTATGTTATCTCATTCAAACTGGCAAAGGAAACAACATTTGTTTGGTATGTAATAGGTTATGCTAGCATCTGAGGTTTTTCAGATTTAAATTGTTTGCTTATTTAATTACCATGAATCAAATCAAATGCACCACTGATGCTAAGAAACAGGTGGCTATTCAGCACAATCTTGAACAATTACATGGTGACATTTTGCTACACCTAGCAGCATCCACATACAACACAAGTGCAATTACCTGCATCACATGTTTAGGGGGAAAATTCAGCTGGGCCTGATCTTATTCCTAATAGTATATAATGTGTGTGCGTGTGTAGCTGGTGAGTCTGGCTCATCTGATACTGTGCGGGATCCTCGAGGATTTGCAGTCAAGTTCTACACTGATGAAGGCAACTGGGACCTGACTGGCAACAACACGCCCATCTTTTTCATCAGAGATGCGATGCTGGTGAGCAAGATCATGTATTCTACAGATGTGCTGGAAATAATTTTTTGATGTGATATTCGATTCTGTGGTTGTTTGAGTAGAGACCAACTTTCTTATGGTATGCATAGTGGGGATTCATTCATAGTCTGGAGTATTCTGAGTGTGTGCATGTGTGTCTGTCTGTAGTTCCCGTCATTCATCCATTCTCAGAAGCGGAATCCTCAGACTCACCTGAAGGATCCTGACATGGTGTGGGACTTCTGGAGCCTGCGTCCAGAATCTCTGCATCAGGTATGGTGTTTCCTTTAGAAAAATGTGATGGGTGAAATTTGGGTCTTTGGAATAAACAAAAAAGCATACCCAGTTGGAGCCATTTGTCGTATTATTATTATTATTATTATTATTATTATTATTATTTTAAAAGGTCTTAGCACTTTTGTTAGGAAAACAGTTAAATTATGTGTTGGTGTTGTGGCTGTAGTGTTGATGGGATTAGTGGGCACATGTCTGAGCAATTTATTTTGATAGGGGAAACAATAAAGTGCATTGAACATGGAAATGAAGTCAAGATAAACTTGTTTGGTTCATTCTAATCTGAACCTTGGCACCTTCTATCACTGTACGCTAATTTTGCTCTTTCCACAGGTGTCTTTCCTCTTCAGTGACCGTGGGCTGCCTGATGGATATCGCCATATGAATGGATATGGATCACACACCTTCAAACTAATAAACTCTCAAGGCGACGCTGTGTACTGCAAATTTCACTACAAGGTGTGTGCATGCTTGTGTCGCATGTGTGTGTCTGTGTTCTTAAATGCATTTCTGTGTGTTTGTATGTGTAACACATTTCTTCTCTCTCTGTCAGACTGACCAGGGCATTAAGAACCTGAGTGTGGAAGAGGCAGATCGTTTAGCCTCCACTGACCCTGACTATTCCATCCGTGACCTGTACAACTCCATTGCCAACGGCAACTTCCCGTCCTGGACCTTCTATATCCAGGTCATGACTTTTGAACAGGCTGAGAAGTATCCATGGAATCCGTTTGATCTGACCAAGGTACTCAAATGTTCAGTAACTTAAACCTCTCAGCCCTTACCCTCGCTCCTGAAATGCTAAGCTTTTAGTGTTTAGCTAATATTCTTATATCCTAACATAAATTTTTGTGTTGTATTTCATCAATTGTTGATTTATTTATTGTAACCAGTTTCTACCAGAAACAGGCATAATTCATTCATATGGACTGGTTAAAGCCTTTGCTGATGCTCCTCATTTGAAGGCATTCGTATTGCTCTTAGGGATGCTGTAGATTGTTTAGTCGATCATATGATCAGTGATTAATCAAGGATGGTTGTTCTGTGTTTTGTCATAGGTGTGGTCTCATAAGGACTTCCCTCTGATACCAGCTGGACGTTTAGTGTTGAACAGAAACCCTGTAAACTACTTTGCTGAGGTGGAGCAACTGGCATTCGATCCCAGCAACATGCCACCAGGCATTGAGCCGAGCCCGGACAAAATGCTGCAGGTACACATATATGCTCCCCCTCCCTCTCTCTCTGGCATTATTGTGTTACTGCCTGGTTTCCATCAGTAGGCACTGTCTTGCAGGGTGAACATGACTATGAATATTGATATGGAAAATAAAACGGATGCTATTTGAGTTCAAATGTTCAGGAAAAGTTTAATTTCTGAATAGAATTTCTGTGGTATTTGTGATCTGTTGTGTTTTTTAATAATTGTTTTTGTCTGCATGAGCTGATGACAAAAAACAGTTGAATTTGTGGTCCAGTGTCACACTGTGCAATAATAAGAATGAAAAATGAATTAATTCAGAAATCAGAAATCAAATTATTTGTATTTATCACTTTGGCAGGCATGCAGAATGCCATGGAAATTAGTAACATTGCTGTTGCTTGTTGCAGTCAACCGTAATTGTTTACTAGAGATGCTTCTTGGTCAGTAACAATTACATTATTAAAAACTGGGATTTTTTTAAAATCATCTCTTGAAAAGGGTGAAGTTGCTCCTTAAGACCTAAAGATGGAGCTAGAGTGCCAGTAAATTGTAGCAGTCGTGATGATTAAAATTATGGATTTGTTGTTTTCCTGATTTGATTATTGTTACATTTCTTGTTGATTCTCATCGATTTGTAGAATTTAGTCATACGGATTGTGGACTGTTGCTAATTTGTCAATGAGGCAGAACACTGTATGAGCATATGCACTTCAAAACAAGCAATATGATCAAAGAAGCAGAGACACTGTGTTGTGTAATTTAGCGGGATTGAGTACTGTGTCGTGCCTGCCATATGTCTGCCTCTTTGTAACAGGCTCCTTTAGTACGTAGTGTGCTATAAACTATCACATGTGTTCAGGGAAGTACCTGTGAAAAAAGTAACTTTTTGGGTGACTTTGAACCCAGCGTCTTTTACATAGTGTATGTTCCTTCTTAGGAAGGCATGTACCCCAGAATAATGTAGGCATATTTTATTAATGCAGACATGTGAAATAAGGTAAGGTAAGGCGTTTTTGTTTTCTACAAACATAGTAGTGTGCATCTACCAAAGCGCAAGTATTAGGCGATGAAGAGGGGCAAATCAGTCAGAAATCTAATTTCAAAAGGCTCAAATCAAACATGGTTTTGCTGTAGTAAAGAGAATTGTTTATGGTATCACTTTTTGTGTTGCCTCCTTGGTCTAAATCAAAATTATGAAGCTCGAAGTTGTGATCAATTAAATACAATGCAGTTGAACAGGAAAAGAGGAAATGGTAATAACATGTTAATAGCTACAGTTTGACTGAGAAAGTAGATTCCATTCTTCACTAATGTGCTGATGTAGAAGCAGTAGTATCAGTATTTGAAGCTACTCAGCAAAATACTACATAATTATTACATTTTAGTCCTTTTTAAACAGCAGAGTTTTCACAGTAATAAGTGTGTATTGTGTTGTGTTCTAAACAGGGTCGTCTGTTCTCATACCCTGACACCCATCGACACCGGCTCGGAGCAAACTACCTCCATTTGCCTGTTAACTGCCCCTTCCGTACCCGTGTGGCCAACTACCAGAGGGACGGACCCATGTGTGTGTCTGACAACCAGGGTGAGAAAACATGGCCCTTATGGATTAAACTCCAGCAGCATTGCTGTGTCTGAATCACTCATACCAGCTCAACACACACAAATACACCATGCCATGTCAGTGTGACTGCTGTGCTGAGGATGATCCACCACCCAAATAATAACTGCTCTGTGGTGGGTCCTGTGTGGGTCTTAAGCATTAAACAACAGGATGAAAGGGTGTTAACACATTATGCAGAGAAATAGATGCACCTACATGGCAAGTGGAGCTGATAAAACAGAGTATATCCGGAGAATAAGGAGGTGGTTTTGTTGAACTCGCTCGCTATACGTGATCATTAGCTAGTTTCATCTCCATATCTTTGGAAGATAAGATTGCAAAATCTGTCACATGTCCATGTGAACATGCCTCCTTGTAGCTACCTTGTAGGTTATTTTGCTCGTCAATCATCCTTTGCGTTATTTTAGGCGTTTCTCAATGATGTTAAGCGGCAAAATCCATCAGAAGCGTGGTTTGGAAAAATAAATGCTGACTAATGCTGCTAATTTTTCCACTGGTTTGTGCTGTACCTAGGTTCATTCTTTCTCCTGGCCTAGCAAGTAAATAAATAATGTGGCAAAGTTACCTGACCACAAAATAGGACAACTTAATTGTTTTAACAAACATACCTTAACTATGCATTATAGCACACCCTGACAGGACCTAGTGCGTTGCACTAACCCCGGTAAAACAAGATGAAGACATGTATGCAGACAGTACAAACACATGAACAACAGTATAAAGTCTTCCACACCAGCACATACCACAATTTGATGTTGCATGAGCTTTCCACAATCCTGTTGTGGTAGAGCATTCACCATTGCAGTTAACAGTTTGCAAAATTATGACTGTCACACCTCTAAGATAGTCACAGTCATGTCTTAACTAAGGAATGAACTCTGATAAAGCATTTCAAAAGCAGTAGCTTAAGTATTATTGGACTACATTATTGAAAAGTAGTTACTTATGAACGTGTAATTGAGACACACCTTGTCCTGATAAGTAGTGGTACCCTTAGCTACTACTATTTCCCCCTCCAATGTTAAAATGGACCACACTGTTCAAGGTAAGTTCTCTTAAGAGGCATACCTATTTGAGACTAGCTTCTGTGTTAGCTTTAGCATTAGCTCATCTGGAGGTTTAGCTTCTGAGCTTCTGTCACTGAAGTATTGTTAGGCATGAAAATCTGCCGCTTTAACACTTAATGGCTATAAGATTTTCATAATGTCAACATGCTTTCTAGAATTTCTTTTTTTTGCTCTATATTGGTCTACCCTTTATATCTCCTCAATTTTCATACATGTATGCCTGCACTGAATCTCAAGTGAACTCTTCTGTGAGCTTCTACATTTTCCTTAGTTCTACTGAACTTCTTCATCTGTTAGAAAGAGTGCTATGAATGCTACCATGTGTCCTGAGCTCAAAGGTTGACGTTCATTGCAGCAGTAACTTGGAGAGACAGTTGAGAACTGCAGAGTAGCAGGGAGGCAATAGAGCACACGTACGCCTGCTGTATGTAAGACTGTGTTGTTTTCTTGGTTTGTCCACAGGTGGAGCACCCAACTACTACCCCAACAGCTTCAGTGCTCCAGACTGTCAGGCTCACTTCAAGGAGTCCAAGTTCAGTGTGTCTCCTGACGTTGAGCGCTACAATAGCGCAGATGATGACAATGTGACTCAGGTAGGGGTGGAGCGAGTGGTTGAGTGACTCTGTGCACGTGGGTGATGGATGTTACACTCTCTGACTCCCTCTGGGCTTCGACAGGTGCGCACCTTCTTCAGGGAGGTCCTGAATGAGGCGGAGCGTGAGCGTCTGTGCCAGAACATGGCCGGGCATCTGAAAGGGGCGCAGTTGTTCATTCAGAAGCGAATGGTAACGTCTTCTCTGGTCCATAGCTACAGATTTTTCAGGACTGTTCTGGGTTGTAGTCACTCTTTGCCTTGCATACTTGCTCGCTCTCTCTCGTACTATTTTTCGTTCTTTCATTCTTTCTTTTGTCCTCTCTCTGCAGGTTCAATGTCTGATGGCGGTGCACCAGGATTACGGCTCAGGTGTTCAGGCGCTGCTTGACAAGTACAACGCAGAGGGCAAGAAGGTAAAATTTTTGTTGTTGTTGTTGTTGTTGTTGTTAAACAGAGTCACATATACATCACACATTGCTTGTATGTCTTTACTGTTGTGTGCAAAAATCTACATTTAATATAACAATACATTTGCATGGTCAGATTGCATGTTTTGATGATTTGTGAACCTAAAAATTCTTTCTTTATTTTTTCCCCTCAGTATGTTACATTCAACATATAAACAGTAATTGTGTAATAAATGTGCGGAAGTATAGAGGATGTGTAATTGAAATTCACATGTAACTTGTAACTTTTACATGTGATTTGTATGTTTAAAAGAAGATGTTTTAGCATGATGCATACAAGGAATCTTATTTGCTCTTCTTTTTTTTCCCTCCTCTCTCCTGTTTTCTAGAACTCTGTGCACGTATATACTCGTGGAGGAGCGTCTGCCCTGGCTGCTTCCTCTAAGATGTAACCGCTGTATTTAATACAGCTACTTGCCCTACTGACTACTTACTTCTCACATACTCACTTACATACAAACACAGTAAGAGAGCTCAACCTCTCGTCTCAGGACTCTGTGTAAGAGCACTGATGTAAGACCAGCTCCCCCACATGCATATTATCATTTTCTTGAAGATTTAAAAGTCACAAACTGATCTCTGGTTAGTACTCTAATCTCTGATATACTGCTTCAGGCAGTTGGGTTAGTGAATCATCTGTCAAATGCTTTATTTTTGGTGTGTAATACATCAAATTTCCGCAGTTATTTATATAGCAGATTATTAGTTGAAGTGTGAGATTTGTCTTGCTCTGCCTTCTGTACCTTCTGTGTGCTCCAGTGAAGATGAGCCCAGTCCTGGGGTGATATCACAAGATATTTTGAAACACACACACTCTTCACTGGTTTTCAATGAGAGGTTTATGAACATTATCACACCTTAAAGTGCTGCTCCTGTGGAGATATCCAACTGTGCAAAACTCCCAGGATTTCCCAAAAGTGCTGACACAGTGATGATTGAATCAATATGATGTTGATTACATAAACTGATCAGTAATTTTTCTCAACAGGTCAAAATGGAGTGCTTTGTAAATCAGTGGTCTTTATAACTTTTGTAGAATTGAGTCAAAGTGGGGGAGCTGAAACTGTGGCTTATCTTCATAATTCTCTCAGTACAGCCTTAATCTACTTTGGCAGTTTGATAATACCCAATAATACTTTTAATATACACTATGTGAACAACTGTAATCTAAAAATAGATTGATGTTTTTGTCATCTCAGCATTAGACATTCCCTGATTGTACTTCAACAATGAATAAGTTACCACAGTGATCCTGTTAAAAGTATTAGTTCATTTTGTGCTTTTATATGTAGATAAAGCAACTATGCCTCATATCACACACTGTCAATGTGAAAAGTCTAAACACGGATGGTAGCAGAAGAGCCACAATATAATTGTGCCTTACTGTTAAGTTTCTTGGTTTAATTCTGTTTCCAAGACTAAAAATAGCTCTTTTGAATAGTGGAGGAACAATAAATGAAGGTTTCACATTTGCTTTTGCTGAGGAACCGGATCACTTCAGCCGTCCAGTTACTCTCAATGTAAAGATTATGAAAAGGTGCATTAAGCATCAGTTTTCCATGTCATTTCTGGATCCTGTCTTTTCCTCCTTGCCTGAAGAGAGACAGAGGTTTTAATGCTGACCTCTGTTCTGTTCTGTAACCAAATGTAATAAATCATAATGATTTGCTCTGCATGTGTGTGTTGGAGAGTTTTATTTTAAATCCACCCCCCCCAATACGGACAACCAGTTGTGTAGCAGAATTAGGTCAGCCACACATATAACAGTGTGTAATGTGGACGTCTATGCTTTCTAAGTGCTGTTTGTTTGTCTACTGCTACATTAATACAATTTTCTGTATTAACTGAATCCAGTGACTTTTTCCATGTTCGCATCACTTAGCATCAAGTTAATAGGTTTAGTACTACTCAGATTCAGCATGCACACAGGCAACCGACACATTTACCAGACATTCAGGTGGTGTATTTTCACCGTGTATGTTAACAGATCTGCACTGATTCTTTCAGTAACCTTTGCATCTTAAAACCTAAAGCCCAAACTCTAGTAGTACTGTTATATGTCAGGGTGCACATCAAGGCTTCAACTCATAAATCTGACACTAGAGGGCATCCACATCATCTCCTGGAGCAGGTTATGGTGTTTCACAGTTTCTCAACCGTGTGGGGTAGTTTGTGTAGGTTTACAGTCTACAATAAAGTAGAGATGTATGGCTAGAAGTGACCTGCCTGGTATCTCAGCTGTTTCAGCTGAAGAGGAAGTTTTACAGCTCAGTGTTCTTTTGTTTTTTGCTGATGCCAAATCATGTGATCTTCTGGAATAAAACCCACCTCGGCTTCCTGTTACACTTACTGAATTCAGCCCACAGCAGTTTTACCCTACCCAATCAAATCAACATGGAGTGTTTCAGTCTGGACTGCCTTTTGAATTAAGCGCAATACACAACAGCCAATCAAACCAGACATAATTTACATGTATCCGTCTTCAAGATACAGTAACAAAAACAGCCTGTTAAATTCTAAAGGCTAAAGAGAAGTTGAAAATTATCACAACTCCCTAACACTCTAGCTATACTGAACACAGACAAGCCATGGAGGCTTTTCATACTGCTGATCACAATATTCTTTTAAGTAGTGATGCTCAAATATGCACATTGTGTATCTAACAATCACAATAACGATTATATTGCCCACCCCAATACCTAAACTCTGAGTTTGCGCTAGGTAGCCAGCTGTTGCGTGTAGTCCAGTTTATTGCTGAGAGAGTGGATGTTGGAGAGGAGAAGAGATGGTAGGGCAGGGTGGCTAGGGTGAGTGTTTAGCCTAGCGTTAATGCCTGAATGCTTTGCGAGTTTCCACCTCCTGGCACACTGTGTACACTGATTTCTCTCGCAGCCAGCAACCTCAAGCAGTCCCAAGGTCCTGAGGCCTGGTACATGTAGCAGCTCATGGTCACGCAGCACCTTCAACAGTCCATCATTTATTGCATCTGGACTGAATATCAAGAAGGATCAGATGATGATTAGGACAGGATACATAGCTCGGCCTTATCTAGTACCAAAAAGGAGCTACTGGGGAGAGAGGAGAAGGTGACTGTGTAGAAACCAGGAAATGTAAGCAAATTTTTTTTTTAATCCAACCGAAAAAGTCCCACCCTCCTTCTAAAGCCCCTCCCCTAAAATGTACGAACACGCATGGCATGGCGAGCCACATGGAGAGAGCATTGGAGAAAGCGCTGATTACATACGATATAAACACATCCAGCCAACTGTGCAAAAGCAGCTAGCTATGTTGGCTAATTCAGAAAAATAACAAATCCCTCCATACGCAAACCAGATGAGATAATTAACTGTCTGGTAGAAAAACAGCAAGCTCTGTGTCGCTTTCCAGGCCTTTCTAGGCCTTCAGGGTCCTCCACCGCTGGGAAGTGGAGCCCAGATGAAGCCCTCTCTTTTTGTTGGATGCATTTTCTGCCAGTTTTTGTTTTCTTTTTGTTTAGCAGCGAAAGCAGTTGTAATGTTTGCAAGTCTAGTGCGCATCTCCTGGGTGATGAGGAGGAAGTCTGGCAGCTTTGCATTTACAAAAAACGTCTGAATATTCTGCATATTCAGAGGAGAGAGTTACCACAACATCAGTGACTGGGCTTTCAATACTGGTGGTAAAACAGGGCAGAGCTAAACACTCTTTACAACAGTCGGTACCACACTTACAGCTCACCTGTGGACCACTGTATCACAGGACCATGTTTTTCAAGCCAGAGATATCCCAGAATAATGTGAGAATGCTAAAAGTGAAAGTGTCTCTGTGTGAAGGGCTCCATTGTGTAATGTATGGGTGGGCGGTGACTTCACTGACTCTGCCAGAGTCTAGTGGTTTACCATCTTACCCTTTAACGGTAAGGAATGTTACACAGGAGAAGAGGGGAATTCCAAGTGATTAGCAAATCTCTATTGATAAAATTTCCAGCTGATCCAGAGTCCGGAAGGGAAAAGTAAGAAGATGTTATTTGTACAAGATGGCAGAACTTGTGACTTTCAGTTTCAGGAAAACCATTCCCACTCACCCCGATAGAAGGCATTCTACAATAGAGTCCTACCCACATGCACCCTTCACGTTCTTGTGTAGATCATTTGACATGGCCTGTTTCTATGGGGTCTGGGTCAGATGGGGAGCTAGTGACACCCTTAGGGAGTTCCCTGGCCTTTATAAGATTATTCAGCTTGATTAAAGTTGATTGTAGAGTTAACAACTATACCTACTTTGGTACAGCAATTGATGATCAGTTGTGTTTTAACCAGAACAAACAAAATCTTCAATGTCAAAAATGAGTTCCAAGTTCCAAGTGTACTCAAAGCTTATGACTTATGACTATGTTACAAGTGTTTTATTGAGACAGTTTTGATATTTGCATTTATTAGCTGGTTTGGAAATAAGACTGTTAACAATAAGAATCTACTAAGTAACTTTGTTAAAACTAGTATCAGAAGACCATCTTCTACCATCAGGTTCTCGCTATAGACCTCCAAAGAATCTATGCAATAAATGTAAAAAATGGTTTATCCCTTGTGCAATCATGTTATTGAATAAGAGGGATAAATGAATGATTTACTGTTTGCTCATCCATATGCTGTCTTTGTCTTGTGGAATTTCTGTTTTTAAATTGTTTTTGTTTTAGCATCTGTTTTTAGTGAGTTGTTTTATTGTTGTTAGTGGTTGTGATGAATGATAGTAACTGCTTGCTTCTCTTTAAGAGATAATAGTAAAGACTTAACTAAACTAAACTGAACATATTGTGAAACCTCCAGTTGTCTCTGCAGGCCATTTCTGCCTTATGTGCTTCATTAAGACTTAAATGATAAATGTTTTCAAGGTGACATCACCCTATCCACACTCTGTGGCTAACATGCGGAACGTCAGTGCCTGGTCTGCAGACAATTTTTCTCTTTGTCTCAGTACTGTCAGATGTTGTTCCCCTGTGTCCATCCCTGACACTGAATGATTGAAGACTTCCCGAAATGTGTTGTCAAAGTCAGTACAACATATCCATGCCATGGAGTGCTCAGTCCATCTAGCAGTGGTTCTGAGGGATATGCTGTGGGAATATAGTTAAAGCATTTTGCATTGTAGTATAAACCCTGTATAATGTCCGGGCGAACCATCATAGATATCAGGGACGGTTAAGCAATACTCTGGGTGCACTGCATGTTGGAGCTAGCGTTGCTCGGAGGAGGTGGTGCAGTGGCTTGGGAGGGAGTCAGGCTGTGAAGAGGGTGCACTAGCTCATCTATTAGTCATTGGTCACTGTAAGTGTTGCTTGTGAGAACCAAAGCAGGCGCCCATGAGCTACAGCTGTCTTGCCGTTCCTGCAGACCTGCTGGATTTTGGTCAGGTAAATAATTTTGTCACAGAGCAGACCCAGGCAGTGTTAAGGGGGATCCATGTGCAGGGCAACTTTAATAACACATGACCAAAAAATAGGACAAAAAGGTCAATAAAACCAAAAAGTTCAATAGTGGAAAAAGAAAAACAAAGCCACAACACAGTCTTAAAACAAGCAAAAGAGTACAAAAGAGGACCTCGCTGATGAACAAATAACTAAAATAAACACTGCTTCACAGTGAGCTGAGAAGTGAATGGGCCTGAAGAAGGGATCTTGATGAGACATATGTGTGTGAGATCATGTTGTACTTATGAACGCCTCAGGGGACGAGGACCACTGGTATCTTGAGTAAGGCTTGTGATATTCAGTCTCTCCATCAAACCAGATAAGTTACAGAAACTAATTCTCTGCTGGGTTTATAAGTGAACTCTGATAACTGCCAAGTTTCTGTTTAATGTTGTAGGTGAGTGCTTTTAGAGTGCTAGCACTAGCTCTTCTTGAGCTTCTGTAATCACCCAATAAGAAACCACATCTTTCACTTCTGTTAAAAATATGTCACAAGACCCGTCTCCTGAAAGCGGGGTGGGTACACTGCCCATGAGGGTAGATTTGTCATAACTTGTAGGTGAGCCGACATATCCAGCAGCACAGGACTGATACTGCTACAGAGATGCAAAACCCCCCCGAGAATTTCCTACTGCAGGGTGGCAGAGGGCCAGAAGATGAAGCCATATTGGTTACCGTGGTTGAACACCCTAAAGATTACATAGTGTGGTCCATGGCCAGCATCACCTGCGGAAACCCGTTGTGTCTGGGGTTACTGGCCTTTTATTTCTCAGTAAAGGTGAGTACAACATATCAGAGATATGAGTCCGAATGAACAATCAGCATGTGGTGATAATGAAACAGAAGAGCTGATCTATTTCATACATGTAGCTTTTTCATTATGTATTGCTCACCAAATGTGTCTAGGTTGAAAAAAAAAATTTCTTGGCAAGCGGGAAAATCTTAAATCCAGTCAGTATATCTGAATTAGTCATTTTTGTAAGCTTATTATAAGATTAAAGATTAAGATTAAAACAGAAAATGTATACATATATGTATAAAGAAACCAGAGGGTGATCTGAAACTGAATCAACTCCTTGATCCACCACATGGAAAAAGAAAGCAGTGGGAAGCAGAGAATGTGTGCTCTGTTTATTCTTTGATTCTTACAAGGTCATCAGGTATATTTAGTCAGATTCAGTTTATCGCTGACAGTATAAGATGAAGAGTGTGTTACGTGGTAAATTAGTGTATCATCTAGAATCTTTAGTTCCTACATGGAAATACAACTTTGTTGGCTGTCGGTAAAATAGCATTTCCCTGGTGAAGATTACTAATATTCTGTGGTTGTCTACATTTTTTCCTGTCAGCAGCAGTGATACCAGACATGCAGACCAAAGCCCCATAAGCCCAACTCTTGTGTCACCCATACCAAAACAACAATCCGTAATTCAATGTTGTCTAATTAGGAACCTTTGTTGAGCGTTCACCAGTGCCACCAAGTTAACTACAAAAAGTTGTAAAGTAAGTAAAAGTTAACCTCCTGCCAAACAAGCCACCCACCCACCCCGTCCCTCTGAAGCTATAACAGCCTCCACTCAATCGATGTTCCAATGGAGTTCCTCTACAACAAACTCTCCAAACCATGTCTTTAGGGACCTGGTTTTGTTAGAAGTGGGTTTGCTGAAACACTGTTAGGAGGCCAATCATTATGATGTTACATTAGAATTCCCTCTACTGCCTAAAATAATCAGCCAACCCTGTTCTCCCTACTGTCAGTTCATTCAGAGATGTGTGTGTGTGTGTGTGTGTGTGTGTGTGTGTGTGTGTGTGTGTGTATGTATGTGTTTCAGTCCAGAGACCGGAAGATGTTGGGAGATTTGAAGGGAGCAAGATCACACGGATCTACAGCTCGCTACATCAACAAATGGGCCCTCGCTTTGATTACTATCTGTTTGATATTAGTCATCATCAGGGTGGTTTTAAGTGTCTGCTCATCCATAAACCACTACAGATATTAATTCAGTTTCACAAAATGATGTTGTCTCTGTCTTAACCTTGCTGAGCAAAATCATTTTTGTCAGCGTGAAAAGCTGATGAACATTTCCCTCTTTGTAACAGGATACTTTCTCTTGTTACACTTGTAAGAAGGCTGAATAATTAAAAACTGATCAGACACTCACTGTGTTCATTACTGTGCAAATAGTCAACTACACAGATCAAATGTTATTAAAGGGGGACACTGATTCCTAAATTAGAACACTTTTTCTAACACTTTTTTGCAAAATTCTTTTCACTTTCTTGTAGCTGTCAATGAAATACATAGAGGAAAAAATCCCATCTCAGTGACCAATGCCAAATTTCTCCAGGTCCATCAGATTCTGAGATCCATGCTTGTGGACTCTCTACTCAGCTTATCCCACAGGTTTCGTAAGGGGGTTAGGTCAGCTATTTATGATGCTGTAGTCAGTGAACTAGTTTGGTGTGGATCTTGAGGTGTGCTTTGGATCATTGTCTTGCTGGAAAATCCAAACCATGGCACAGTTTAAGCTTCCTAGCTGAGCCAGTCAGGTTTTGATTTTATACCTGGATGTATCTGAATAGGTTGTTCAGGACTTCTGGAAGAAAAACAACCTCACTACATCACAGATCCACCACCATACTCACAGAGGGGACTGAGGGATTTCTGTGCATCATGATTACAAACACTACTTGAAACATATGCATATATTGCACTTGTAGAATGTCTGAACTGCTGTAAAGTAAGAAAGGGAAAATAATTTTTACCCATAAGAATTTCTAGGGGTCCCAATAATCATGGCAGACACTGATTTGAGTAATAAACTTTTATTTCAAATTAACATATTGTTTTTTCCATCAATCATTGTATTGACTAAAGGTAAGACTTTTGTTAAGACTTTGATTGAAAGGTCTAAAGGATCAGCAGTAAAGATTTTTTTACATTACGTCTATTTTTAGTTCCAGCAAGAAATCAGAATTCCTGATTGGTGAGATTAAACAGCAGTTCAAGTTTGTGTTCATGCATGTTTTTGGGTTGGGGCCATGGTGTTCTGTCTGAGGAGTTCTAGGGCCTGCCATACATGTTGTATATGCATATTACAAAAGCTGTTTAGCATGTATCTAAACAATCCATCTATCTGCTTTTTAGATTCTAAAGGTTTATAGGCGCTGCGGAGATCAAACTTCCTCAGTTCTTACTGATGGGGGTGTGGCACCAGGAAGCAAGTCTAAAGCTGGTGGCTTTGCGTTTACGAGAAAACATCTGAATGATTAGCATATTCAGAGGGGAGAGTTACTACAACACCAATGACTGGGCTTTCAAAAGAGGTGGTAAAACAGGTCAAAGCTAAAACTCATTATAACAGTCGGTACCTCACTTATGGAACTTACCTGTGGATCACATCCCAGAATAATGCCGTTATCAGGAGAGTCTATTACTGAAAGTGAAAGTGTCTCGGGGTCAAAGGCACCCTTTTGTAATGTAAGGGTGGGCGGTGCCAGAGTTTAGTGGTTTACCATCTTACCCTTTAACAGTGAGGAATGTTACACAGGGAAAGAGGGAATTTCCAAGCGGTTAGCTAGATCTCTACTGATAAAATTTCCTTGCTGATTCAGAGTCTGCTAGAGCTGGAAGAGAAAAATAAGAAGAATTCCATGTTATTTGTACAGGACGAGAACTTGTGACTTTCAATTTCAGAAAAAGTCATTTCCTCTCACCCTGATAGAAGGCTTGAGGCATGTATAGGCAGAGTCCTTCCTGCATATGCCTTTCACATTCTTGTGTAGATTGTTTCACATGACCTGTTTCCATGGGATCTGGGTCAGTGGTAGATGGGGAGCTAGTAACACCATTAGGGCATGAGATTATCCAGCCTGACTGAAAGTTAAACACACTGCAAAAACTCCTGTTGGTTGTCTCTGCAGGCCATTTCTGCCATGGTTCATCAAAACTGATAAATTGTTTAAAATCAAATCCTGTTTATTGTCACATCACAATTACACAGGTGTGCAGGTGAGTGGAAGTCTCAGGTGCGTAGTCCCTTGCAGTGCTTAAATACTACATACACACACATCATCGAAAAAAGTTGAACCCAGAGGGCATCAACTGACAATAATGAAACTTGGCGGGTGGGTTTGATATTGTGAGACATGCGAATGATTCAAGTTTCTTGCTTGGCCATGCATGTGACTTAAATAAGGACTTGTCTTATTGCTGTACCTGACTGACTATATTAGGTCGTCCTGTTACACATGCTTTCCATTCTGACTCAGGCTGTTGTGTTGGTAGCATCTTTTGCGAAGTATGCCTCAGAGACGAGTTTGAAAGCAATTCAAACAGTTGGAAGAGTTGGAGAGGGTTTGCATTGTAGGGCTCCAGGAAGCAGAATGGTTTTATTGATGTATTGTTGGCGGAAGTGGATAGAAGAAAGCACACATCAGCAACATGAAGGATCTGGGAGACCTACACAAACCTCAGAGAGAGAGAACCAACAAGTTGTCCGACATGCACAGAGTGATGAAACAGACATGACATTCAAAAAGCAGAGTCATCCTTTTAGTCCCAGCAGCATTGGCAGACGGCTACATTACGCAGTACTACATGCACGCAGAGCGTTACGACAACAGCCTTTAACATCATGTCAACGCTGCAAGGCTGCAATGATGTCATGCCAGACTGTCGTGCTTTTGTCTCTGTGGAGACGACCAACAAACCCGTGTATGGAGGCACCTTGGTTAGCACAACGGTTTGTTGTCACCCATCCAGAAGGCCTGGTGTCACTCCACCTCCACTCCTGCAGGCACACCAGCACATCACACACTAACACACCACCACCACATCGGTGTCACTACGGTGCTGAGACAGACCCACCACCCACATAATACCTACTCTGTTGTGGTCTTGTGGGGGTCCTGACCATTGAAAAAAAGGTGAGGGGGGCAAACAAAGTATACAGAGAAAAAGATGGGCTACAGTCTGTAATTGTAGAACTACAAGGTGCACCTATGTGGTAAGTAGAGCTGCTACACTCACATTGATTGAGTGTAGATACAATGTAGAGGTGGTTTTAATGTTATGACTATATATATCTATACAGAGAGAGAGAGAGAGAAAGAGAGAGAGAGAGAGAGAGATACACACCACAAAACACACATACATTGTACACCAGTACTGCACCATTTTATTATAACAGCCATATTAGGGGTGTCACACACAATCACATAACAGGCCATATTAAAAAACCTGATCAAAGCCAGGGGCCAGAGAGAGTGTAAGGTTTTGTTTCATTTCTAAATAACATTTTGCTGTATTACCCAAAACTGTCAACTGTTTATTCAAAATATGTCAAACAGCAAAATACAGGCACTTGAAGTAGACCTTAATACTTGAATTAACAATTGAAATATTCAAAATAATTTCAAAATATATTAATATAACAATAGGTTACATTAGGTTACATACAACTGTTCAACTCTAAATGTTCTCAGAAGGTAGATCTTTTAAACACACCTGTTTGCTACACGTCTACACATCTGGCATCTTTTCTTTGCTGCAAGTTCATTAATTCTTGGGATCAACTTCTGAGCTATTCTTTCAATAAGGCCACATTGTCTCCACAAACAAGGCATATAGGCTGAACCTTATTGGGGGTAAAAAGGTATTCAAGCTCCCATCTGTTTTGAAAACCCCTGCGTTCACTGTCCACTTTTGAGTCAGAGATAGATAAAAAGAGATGCAGGGCATACAGGGGATAGAAATAGTGTTGTATATTTTCCAGATTATACAATATATGGATAGAACATGCATAAGATGTCAATCTATATGTGCAGGTATCTCTTAGGGGTGCCAGAATGTCCTAAGACCCACACACCACAGCACATATAAGAGGCCAAGGCTGCACTTCTAGATTCAGGCCAAATAAAGGACAATGTCGCATGTCTTGTTACAGACAATGCTGCTTATATGATTGCCTAAACACATCTTTTACATGTACAGCATGTCCACAATAATTGCTGGTGAAAAAGGCCATAAAACAAACTCCATGAGTTACGGTCACTGTCTTGAAACCATGTTCCAGTGTTTGAGCAGTGTGAAGCAGTGGCAGCAGCCTAGCCCTCCCTCAACACCAGTGTGAATCCTGTGTGACTAAAATAGCGGGCATCATGAAAAGCAGTGAAGAGTTTGACATCTGAGCACTGTGAATTCGTTAACATTAACAACTCGGCCATATAGCAGTTATTGTCAGCCAGGTGAAGTAGCTCTGGTCAGACAGGAGAATCAAGACATATGTGGCAGCAGAGTGGGCGAAACAACCCAGAGTCAGAAGGTTACTGCTAATTGAGGTTCAGCAGTATCTCTCATCTCTATATCTGTCCAGAGGAGACGACCCTGTGGATTGTGTTTTTTCTTTTTCCATTCTTAACAAAAACACATCTCTCAATTACAGGACCTCAGCGCCTCAAAGCCAGAGAAATTTGGAGGAAGAGAAGCAACCGTCTCAGTCCAAGCACAGTGGAACAGATCATGTTTCTTAATGAATAAAATATTGCCTAGCCCAGGTACACAAGCACTGTCTCTACTGTTTTGATTGTTTAGTAATGAAGGTCTCAAATATTTCCACACCGACTAATGCACAAATCACACACCTGCTTCAGGTGTGTGATCTACAAGACTGCGGTTGTTGTTTTGACCACTGATTGGCCACCAGATGTCACAAGATTGAATCTTTTCAACACTACCCGTGTAGATTTGTCATAACCTGTACTCCTGTACATGAGCAGACATGTCCAGCGTATCCAGTATATCCAGCATCGCAGGACTGATACTGCTAAAGAGATGCTGGGTCTATAAGTGGTGGAAAGGTGCGTTACGTCACATGGTAAACTCGTGTATCATCTAGAATCTTTAGTTCCTACTAAATTAGCATTTCCCAGTTTCCAGTGACTGGGTAAGCTGGGAAGGCTAAATAATATTCTGTGGTTGTCTACATTTCTTCCACATCTGTCAGTGGCGCTGATACCAGACATGCAGGCCAAAGCCCCATAAGCCCAACTCTTGAGCCACCAAAAAACATTCCATAGTTCAGTAAAACAACATCCTTTATGTCTAATTATGAACCTTTGTTGGGAGTTGTAAAGCTGTAAAGTAAGTCTGCCACCACCACCTCCCCACACCCCCACCACTCACCAACCCTCTGCAACCATAAGAGCATCCACTCAACCAACATTCCAATTTAACTCAAAGTACCCAGTGAAGTTGAACTGAAGTTCCTCTACAATAAATTTCCAAACCATGTCTTTATGGATTTGTTAGCAGTAGGTTTGCTGAAACCCCTGAACTTAGTAGGAAAGGTGTCCACAGAAAACTGCAAAGTGGGCGAGACGAGGAGGCAGGATGCAAGTGCAAGTCTTTAATGATGAAACAATAAGAACAAACAGAAACCAATGAAAAAAACACTAAGACCAAAGAACAGGGATACATAATAACCAACATGGAAACAAAACACCAAGCAAGAACAAAGAGAACAACAGGGAGTATAAGTACATGAGGGCTAACCAGGAACACCTGGGAAGGGGCGGAGCTACAAATGCATGACAAGAGGGTGGAGACAGGAGGAGCTATAAACCAAAACAAGCAGAAGCACATGGCACAGGAAAACAAAAGGCACATGGAAGTGACAAGAGAAACAGAGACAGAAACAGAAAACCAGAGAAAACGGAGACAAACAGGGGCAAGACAAGACAGGGACGTGACAGAAAATTTTATCCCACTTAAACAGATTGCAGTATTTACAGCTTTTAACTGCCTAAGAATTATCCACCAGCCCTGTTCTCCCTACTGTCTGTTCATTGAGAGATGTATCATAAACAATGTCAACCTGTTTTTACGGTGAGTGTGTGTGTGTGTGTGTGTCTCAGTCCAGAGACCGAAAGATATTGGGAGACCTGAATGGAGGAAGACTGTACGGATCTATAGCTTGTTGCATCAATGGATGGGCCCTCAGTCTTATTATCTGTCTCATAATCGTCATTGTCATGATGTTTTATGTCATAAGCGGGTCAGTCACATTGTGTAAACACAGTAACACAGTAACTGAGCCATTAGCACAGGTGTCAGTTTTAGGCTGCAAGAATGGACATGTTCTTACGAGGACCAGGGCTCCCATCCCAAAAATACAGTGCCCTCCGCAAATACTGTATTGGCTCCCACATTTATTATTGTTTTTTTGTGTTTGTTTGTTCTTTCATTGAAAAATGCAGATTTGACCTTTATCTGAAGAACCATGATCAAAATAATAAAAATTCTTTATTGTGAAAAATATGTGTGCTATTGGTACCCCTTCATTTAATACTTTGTGCGGCCTCCCTTTGTAGAAATAACAGCGAATGAACTGAGACCATTCCTCCATACTGAATCTCTCCAGGTTCATCAGGTTCTCTACTCAGCTTATCCCACAGGTTTTGTAATGGGGTTAGGTCAGCAGATTAGGATGACAAAATTCTGTGGTCAGTGAACTAGTTTGGTGCGGATCTTGAGGTGTGCTTTGGATCACTGTCTTGCTGGAAAATTCAAACCATGGCATGGTGTAAGCTTTCTAGCTGAGCCAGTCAGGTTTTGATTTTATACCTGGATGGAGTCTGTGATACCATGTATCTGAACAGGTTGTTCAGGGCCTTTGGAAGAAAAACAAACTCACCACCAGGATCAGCAATAAAAAATATTTTTACAGTCCTTTTTAGTTCATGGTTACCCAGCAAGAGTACCTGAATGGTGAGATTAAACAGCAATTCAAGTTTGTGTTCTTATGTGTTTTGCAATGCTGGAAGAAGAACAATATTACCCTAATGATTTGTAATAGTCTAAGTTAAATAGTTTAAACATATTTGTACATTAAACACATTTTCCATAGCTTTACTTTACACATTACAGGATAAACATCACACATTACTCAAAATATTCAATAACAACATCCACTGAGTACACAAACAGGGTTCTCAAAGAAATGTAATATAATCTAATACAATATTTAATCCTCCCTTGTTTGCTTTCTCTGATTTTCTCTGGGAAACACTGCTATTCCCCTGCTATTGCTTCATCACCTTTGATGCCACCTTTGTAACTCAAGGGGTCCCACAGGGTTACATCCTTGGACCACTGCTCTTCATCACATTTATACTCCTCTTCAAACAGATGCAATGCCAGTGAAAGAGTCCACCCCTCAGACATCTAAAATCTTGTTTACCTGAGATTAAACTCTGGATGAAACATAACTTTCTCATGTTAACCAGACTGAACTCCTTTTTACTGTCTCTAAATCAACTAAATCAATAAACAAAACTGGCTTTGAAATTCTTTCACTTGACAGTATCAATGGTTATCCACCATTCCACATATACGGACTTCTGTATTGCACTGTGCTCCACATATAGTATACTTATGTGCTTCTAAGCACTGCAGTGACACTGACATGGCAGGTGATGTAAGTGTGTGTTGTGTTGATACAAGTGGATCAGACACAGCAGTGTGTAACCAGGGAACTAGACTAGGCTTGGATTGTCTGATTGAAACTGCGTGGCACACGTGCAAAATAGGCCCCATACAGTTACACAGCTTAAGATCTATAAAACTGAAGAATGGTAAAAACAACTTTCCACTTTCAGAAGTGGAGTTTGTGAAGTTTGTGTCTTCAGTGCCCAAGCATTTCTATTTGGGTACTGTAGAAAGGTGGTGTAACACACTGCTAAATATGCTCCTGTCCCAGGCTTTTTGGAACATGTTGTAGACATTATGTTTGAAAAAAAACAATGAATCATAATTACAAGAAAACGATAATCAAAACAATAAAGCTGAAACATCAAATATGTTTTTGTGTTGTTTTTGTTATTTATTGGCATTAATGTTAGATAATATAGTTCCCAAAATCACAAAATGTGTGAAAAATAGTGGAAATGGTGTGGTTTGTCCATGAGGGGGCAGTGCGTACTTACGTTCCTTGATCAAACCTGATCAGGGAACCCCCACCAGGATCTTCCCTGTTACCACCATAAATTATACAAACTGTTAATATGTTAGTGTATAACTGTATAACTGTATAACTGACTGCAGTACCTTACAATAGAATAAGTGGCTTACAGTTTTATACTGCAGCTAGACTTTCCAGTAATTTACTGTATTTAAATTAGTGCTGCTACCTGTAGCAGCTGTAGTGCTATAGCTACATGTAGTGTGTGTTGTGCTGGTGTAAGTGGATCAGACACAGCAGTGCTGCTGGAGTTTTTAAACATCTCAGTGTCACTGCTGGACTGAGAATAGTCCACCAACTAAAACCATCGAGCCAACAGCGTCCTGTGGGCAGCAACCTGTGACCAGTGATGAAGGACTAGAGGATGATCAATACAGCAGCAGATAAGCTATCATCTTTACATCTTTACTTTACATCTTCAAGATGGATCAGCAAGGTAGGAGTGCCTAATAGAGTGGACAATGAGTGGACACGGTGTTTAAACAATCCAGCAGCACTGCTGTGTCTGATCCACTCACACCAGCACAACACACACTAACACACCACCACCACGTCTGTCATGTCCTGTCTTGTCTTGCCCGTTTTTCTCAGTTTTCTGTTTTTTTGTTTCTGTCTTGTCATGTCCATTTGCCCTTTGTTGTCCTGTTCCATGTACTTCTGTTTGTTTTGTTTTTTTTGCTCCTCCTGTCTCTGCCCCCCTGTCAGGCCCCTCACCTGTCCCTTGTTTGGAGCTCCGTCCCTTCCCAAGTGTTTCTCGTTAGCCCTAGTTGTTTTATACTCCCTGTTGTGGCCTTTGTGCTTGCTTGGTGTTTTGTCTCCATGTCCGTTGAGTTTGTCTCTATGTCTGTTTTTTGGTATCCCTGTATTTTGGTCATCATGGTGTTTTGTTTCTTGTTTTTCCCAGTTACTTTTGGCTTTTGTTTCATCTTGTTTGGTTTACATTAAAGACTTGCGCTTGCATCCTGCCTCCTCGTCCTGTCCCCGTGTAACAACGTCACTGTCACTGCAGAATAATACCTGCTCTGTGGTTGTCCTTAGGGAGTTCCGACCATTAAACAGGGAGAAATGGGGCTAACAAAGTATGCAGCAAATCAGCTGGACTACAGCCTGTAATTGTAGAACTACAAGTACTCCTATATTGTAAGTGGAGCTGATAAAATGGTCAGTAAGTGTAGAAACAAGGAGGTGTACCTAATGAAGTGACCGGTGGATGTACATGTGTGTTTTGGAAATTGCTAGTAAACACAAAGTTAAGCAGAATACATAATAACTTGGCTTGTAATGCTTTAAAATGGTTTTCTTTTGTGGGCTGACATGTGGTAGTCTGTGTTGTCTGGACAAACTTACAATGTTTCAGCAGCTGTTGTTCCCATTTTGGGGTCAATCCCAATGAAGCACCTAAACCAAACAAACAAAGGATCATGAAATGTTAAAACTTAAAAAGTAGCATGACATCATATATGCCAGTATATTACCGCAGGTCCTAGACCAAATTTTGTATATTATCATTTTGATATATGTGAGACCTTAATTAATTTGGTATATGTGAGACCTGGCTGTGGTTTAAAGAGTATTGTCATGTATTTTTGTTTTTACAGATTTTAAGAGAACTATTTAGTTATAGTGACTGTTAGCAACATTAGTCTCACAGCTCTAATTTTAAACTAAAGTAACTAAAACATGTCTTGTAACTAAAGACTGGCCAGTTGATTTAATCTAGGGTGGAAATTGGGTCATTTTAATGTATTGTCGCACAATTCCACTAAAATATTTGAACTTCCAACTACTCCAGATAGAGCCAGCCCAGACCAATGTGATGCCCTAGGCAAGATTTTGGCTCTTGCCCCTTGGATGGTGAAACCCAGGTAATAGCACCTAAGCCACATTATAGCCTATAACATACTAAACACAAACAAGAGTATATTACACCTAGCATTCAGGTACAGAACATGTACTCAGTGAGCACTTCTTTCACATGATGCGCACTGTTTTCTGTACATATCCAATGCAATGAATCAATTGAAAATGAAAATCCAAAGGCTTACATCAATTAATGACAGGAAACACGTTTTAATTCACTAATATAAGGGCTAACACTGGCTAGCTAATTAGATGTCAGTTAATGTTTCCCTCAGGCAGACAGTGGATGACTCATGCAGCACACTCACAAGAGAAAGTGTATTTCTCAGAATACACACACAAGTTCCATTATGTTGTAATTCTTCCAAATAAATAGAAAGAAAGCAACATTATTGCTTTAACCATCCATTCTGTTTATTGAGAGTGTGAAAGAGAACAGAATGAAACATGGTGGCAGTGTAGTACATGTAAATTAACGAAAGAGTGATACCCATTAGCCGACGAGCTAACGCTGCTAGCGAACTCCACATCAATAAGATACAGTGCTACGACCGCTCAAGATGGAAGGTCTCGTTCCACCAGGTGCTTTAAATCTGGATTCGGACAACTTGGCGAAGTCCTGGAAGGCTTGGAAGGAGGAGTTCACGTTGTATTTGGAGCTTGCAATGCCAGACACGGAGGAGGCCAAGAGAGTAAAACTGTTCTAGTACTTAATAGGAGAAAAGTAGCAGAGAGCTGTGTAATACACTGAGTGCAGATGACACAGAGGCAAGAACAACCGTGAGTAAACTGGTCAAACTGTTCGATGAGCACTGTAATCCGAAAGTCAATGAGACTGTGGAGAGATATAGATTCTTTGTGAGAAATCAAGGACAGGACGAATCCATTGACAAATATGTCACAGACTTGAGGGCGTTAGCTAGTACATGCAACTTTGGACAAATCAGTGAGTCACTAATAAGAGATAGGATTGTGTGTGGAACAAACGATGCTGCTCTGAGAGAGAGATTACTTACACTGGACAAATGTGTACGACTTTGTAGAGCTATGGAGCTGTCGAGAGAGAATAGAAGAACTCTGGAGGGAAGAACAGTAGAGGAGGTGCATATGGTTAAGAAATATACATCGAAGGACAGAGATGACGATATTTCTTGTAAATTCTGTGGGAAATGCACGAAAGAAATAAGAAAAAATGCCCAGCATTTGGAAAGAAATGCAAGAAATGTGGACGAGACAATCACTTTGCTGCTATGTGCAAGACCAGAGCTGAGATAAGTAAACAAAAGAAACCTGTACATACAGTAACAGAACTGGATAGTGACACATATGAAGACATCTTAACAGTCACAGTGAGCGAGAATGCAGGCACAGTGCATCAGGTGAATGAAAGTTCAAAGACAAAACAGCTTTACGCAGGAATGCTGATTGGTAAAGTGTTGGTGAAATTTCAAATAGACTGTGGAGCATCATGTAACATAATACCCGTACATCTCCTGAACCCTGACACGAAGTTAGAGCAGACAGACAAAGTGCTTGTGATGTATAACAAGACAAAACTGCATCCCATAGGCAAATTCAAAGTGAGAAACCCCAGAAACCAAAAACTGTACAGATTAGAGTTTCAGGTGGTGGACCAGCAGAGTGGGATTCCCCTGTTAGGCAGGAAAGCAAGTGAAGCAATGAAACTGATCAGAGTATAGTATGAGAACATACTTGCTATAGATAGCATTGTGAAAAAAGTGGAGAGTGAGGGAGGACAATGGACACGGGATGATATAATGACAGAATTCAAGGATGTGTTCATAGAAGACGGCTGTCTGGAAGGTGAATTTGCCATTGAGATTGACAAGTCAGTAGAACCGGTCAAGCTCCCAAAACGCAGAGTACCAGTGGCTATGATGAAACCCCTAAAAGAAGAACTTGCAGACCTGGAGCAGCGACAGATCATAGCACCTGTTGAATGCAGTACAGACTGGATCAGTAGTATGGTGGCACTATGAAAACCATCAGGTAAATTGAGAATATGTATCGATCCAAAGCCTTTGAATAGAGCACTCAAACGCAGAAACTTTCCACTACCGACCATTGACGACATTTTACCAGACCTGTCAAATACAAAAGTGTCCACAGTCTGTGATGTCAAGCAAGGGTTTTGGCATGTGAAATTGGAAGACAAATCAAGCTATCTAACAACATTCTCCACACCCTTTGGGAGATTTAGATGGCTGAGAATGCCCATGGGTATCAGCCCTGCACCAGAGGTCTTCCAGAGGAAGTTAATGCAGGCACTGGAGGACCTGCCACGCATTTATATCATTGCTGATGATGTTCTTATTACAGGAGAAGGAGAAACTATGGAAAGGGCAGCCAAGGACCATGATGAGAAACTGAGACACTTCTTACAAAGATGTCGTGAAAGGAATATCAAGCTCAATGCTGACAAGTTCAACCTGAGAAAAGAGGAAGTGACATACATTGGACATTTGCTGACATCAGAGGGATTGAAAATTGACCCAGAAAAGGTGCGAGCAGTCACAGAAATGCCAAGACTGACAGATGTAAAAGGAGTACAACGTCTTGTAGGAATGGTGAACTATCTGTCCAAGTTTTATCCTCACCTATCTGATGATTGTGAAGTCTTGAGACAACTCACTCACAAAGACAGCATGTGGGACTGGACTCCAATGCATGAGGAAACTTTCGTAAGGCTGAAAACTAACATTGCCAAGACACCAGTTTTGAAGTATTACAGCCCTAAAGAGGAGCTAACACTGCAATGTGACGCATCAGAAACAGGTTTAGGAGCTGCTCTTACACAAAATGGAAAGCCTGTAGCTTTCACAAGTAGAGCACTCACAGCAACGGAAAGAGGTCATGCTCAAATAGAGAAGGAGTGTCTTGCAATTGTCTTTGGAATGGAAAAGTTTCATCAATACACTTATGGTCGTCAAGTGACAGTTCAGAGTGATCATAAGCCACTAGAAAACATTCTCAAAAAGCCATTACTGAGCGCTCCAAAAAGACTTCAAAGAATGTTACTTAGATTACAGAAGTACAGTATTCATGTGACCTATGTGCCAGGCCGAGAGATGCTGCTTGCTGATACTTTACGTAGAGCATACTTACCGGAGAGTACCACGGGCTCAATTGAAGCAGAGATTGAAACGGTAAATATGGCACAGTATTTGCCAATCTCAACAGAGAGACTGAAAGTGATATGTTTGGCAACAGAGACTGATGCAAATCTGCAGAAACTGATCCAGACAATTCAAACAGGATGGCCAGTGAACAAAAGGAATGCACCCGCTGAAGTAGCACACTACTACACCTTTCAAGAAGAACTGACAGGATGGGATAGTCTTTAGAAGAGAGCAATCATTCCAGAAGCAATCAGGGAAGACATTATGCATAGAATACACTCCTCACACCTGGGAGTAGAAGGATGTCTCAGACGTGCAAGAGAGTGTGTATACTGGCCAGGGATGAGCGAACAAATCAAAACCTATGTAGCCAAGTGTGACACATGTAGGTCAATGGATATCAGACAGCAAAAAGAAACATTACATCCACATGATGTTCAGGACAGGCCATGGGCTAAAGTAGGTACGGACCTATTAGTTTTTGAGAACAAAGACTATCTAGTAACAGTGGACTATTATTCCAATTTTTGGGAAGTTGATTACTTACCTGATACTATGTCCAGCACAGTAATTAGGAAGTTAAAAGCTCATTTCGCTAGACATGGGATTCCGGATGTCGTATGTTCGGACAACGGACCCCAGTATATCTCTCAGGAATTCCAGCAGTTCGCCCAGAGGTGAGCACAGAACATCGTCACCTGGTTACCCCCAAAGCAACGGAAAAGCAGAGTCTGCTGTTAAAATGGCTAAGAGGATAATGAAAAAAGCGAAGGCCTCAGGTCGAGACCCCTACCTGGCTATACTGGATTACTGGAATACACCAAGCCAAGGCCTAAACGCAAGTCCAGCTCAAAGACTTTTTAGTAGGAGAACAAGGACTCTTTTACCCATCACTGACAGTCTTCTGAAGCCAGAGATACAACAGACAACACAAGGGCTGAGACACAACCAGCATCGGCAGGCTAAATACTACAACCAGACAGCAAGGGATCTGTGTGCTCTGAAACAGGGAGACAGAGTAAGAGTCCAGCCTTTTGAGCCACAGACGGTCTGGAGACCAGCGACTATCATCAAACCAGTTGATCACCGATCCTATGAAATCAACTGGAAAACGGCAGAGTGTTGCGGAGAAACCGGCGACACCTACGAAAAGAGAACATAATACCGACACCAGTGACTGTACCAAGGCGGACACACACAGAAGGCCAACAAACAGTTGTTACTAGGTTTGGACGTACAGTAGTCAGGCCTCCTTATCTCATAGACTACACAAAATAAGGACTGAGAAAAAAAAAAAAGGAGACAATAAAAAGGGTAACTGAAGAGGCCGTTTTGAACAGAGACTGTTCTGATTTTTTTTTGTTTTTTTCTATTAAGTGGGTTTGGATGTTTCTAATGGAGAAGGGCAGACGTTAAGAAACTTTGTTATACAAAGCAACCAAAGTTTACATGAAGTTCTTATGTTTGAGACACTGTATTAAGTTATGTATTGTTATTTTTCTAACAGGTTCTGGGAGGACATTAGTTAACTGTGTAAAGGAACCTACTGAAAACATAAACAAAAAGGGATGTAACAATATCATTGTTAAGGAACTGAGTTTTATGTTTCTGCACGGACTTTTTAGAGTGTGACAAACAGTGTGACTTTGGGTCTGTAGAGTGGTAGCTAGAGACACACACACAAGTTCCATTATGTTGTAATTCTTCCAAATAAATAGAAAGTAAGCAACATTATTGCTTTAACCATCCATTCTGTTTATTGAGAGTGTGAAAGAGAACAGAATGAAACAGGAGTAACTGAGGCTAACTCTTAGCAAGCTAATGTAAATAAGAATTATTTTTTCCCCAATTTGGTCGCTTAGGTGGCCGTATGGATGGATGGCCCCTCTAGCATGTGCCATACCGTCTATACCACGAGGCGGCTCTGAATGCACACACTAAAAAAACCTCTCTCTTGCAATACCAGATGCCAAGTTAGCATGAATTAAACCTAGTTCACAAATTGGGTAACCAGATTTACACCTAAAGTTAGAATTTCTCAGTATTGACCTATGAGTTAGAATTAATGATACTGAATTGCACCATCAAACTTCATGGCAACCTGCTGTTAACAGTCTTCCTATTCTGGCACAAAACAAACATCACACTATACAGTAATTGCAAAAAAGTTACTGTGTTTTGGAAAAAAAAGTGAGATCTGAACAATTACCTTTTTTAATGACGCTTGGCTAGAACCAACAGCTCTAGGCTAATACTCACTTCCACACCTTATTTTTCCACTGCGAGTCACACCGGTGGATGCTTCCCAGCTTTACTCAGTTTCAAACATTCAAGCCAAACGGAACTCCAGACAGAGTGAAGAACAGAACAGTGCTGGTAGCTTTAACAAGCATTACAGCGAGGCAGACAGACAGCAGCTTCTCTGCACAGTGGTGTACACCTCACCGATGACCTCGGTTGATCACTCCACACCAACAAAGTAGTGAGATCTGACTGTCAGCACCTCTTCTTCCTGCGAAGGCTCAGGAAGTTTGGTCTGCCTCCTAACATCCATACCAACTTCTACAGATACACCATAGAGAGCATCCTCACAGCCTACATCACTGTCTGGTATGGCAGCTGCACTGCCTACGACCGCAAGGCCCTGAAGAGAATGGTGAGGACAGCAGAATCCATCATAGGCAGCAAACTTCCAGACTTACAGGACATGGCCTGTTCACCTTACTGCCATCAGGCAGGAGGCACCGCAGCATCCAGGCCAGAACAAACCGGCCAATGAAAAGTTTCTACCCACAGGCTATCAGGTTCCTGAACAAGCTGCGAGCCTTTCACCTATACCACTGCACTCTGGCACTTTATTATTAATATATCATATCACTGCTATGGACAATATCACTGAGTCACTTCAAACAACAGACGCACATATATATCTCAGATTATCCTTGTCTAACATATTGTACATGTAAGAGAATATCTACACAGAACCACCTGTCTCTATATATTGTGTATTTTGTGTATATTTTGTATTTATTTAATATATCTCTTTTATTTAGTATGTTTAGCTAGTATGTATATTAATGCTGCTCTGCTGTAGAGTATTAACCTGGGCCTCACCACAAGCATTTCAATGCATAAATGTCCTGACATTCTGTGCAAATGACAAATAAACTTGAAACTTGAAATTTGAAACACATGCACACATACACACCATCTCTATCTCTGTCTCTCTCTTGCGTGCCCACGCTTTTTCTCGCTCACTCTTTCTCTCAGTGCAGGTGCCCACATCCTCCTCCTTAAAGAAACACAAACACAATTTTTACGTGATAACTCACAGCCAGTGTGGAGTGAGGTGCTCTGTGTGAATGCAGCATGATGCTTTGTTGGTATGTCTGCTGAGATGTTGTTGGTATGTCTATGTCTGCCGGGATGTTGTTGGTATGTCTGCTGTGATGTTTAATATTCAGTGTTCAGTAATATATTCAATCTGCAGTTTAGTAATTGTTTTTTCTTTGAAACCAAGACAAAAATACATTCCAGACAGCAAAACTGTTCTGGTTCAAGTCTGGTCCACATCCCCCATTTTTATCTGGCCCACTTGCCAGATGGGTTGAGGGCACTTGGGTGGCCTGCTCCCAGTAGCAAGATCTGGGCCACATATGCACCACATTAGGGCCACGCCTCAGCCAAAAGTAGACAACTCTGCTGTATCTGTGCCAGAAGTGGACCAGATCTGTTTGTCGTATCAGATCAGCTACATCTACTTGAAACTGTGTAAATACAATTTTTGTGTGAAACATTCTCTAGGGCTGGGTTACCCATCAATGTTATCAGTATCATCGATTACAGAAAGATGGCTATTTGCAAATGTTCAAACCATAAGAATGCCTCCACTCAGCCATATGATGAGCTAAGAGATTGCTTGATGACGGATCCTAAGACTACACATACACATAGCCTGGGCATGTGCTTTTGTTTATTTGTGGAATTCAAATGTTCAAGGAAAAGTTCTATTTTATATGAATACCACAAGAGTTGCTGGCTTGTGTGGGGTGTGGAAGGTAAAACTGTCTGTTCTTTGTTCCTCCTCCGTCTCCAACCAGCTACTCTTACTGACCACCATGGTGAGGTGCAGTTTGTCTCAAATATTTATGGCTTATATTAACTGCTAAGCAAAATTTAGACACCAAATATGTCTTGGCTGATCAACTACATATGCGGTAAGTGGAAAATTGTACAAATGTGATTTTTCACTGAACCATTCTTTTAAAAGATCTGGAAGTGGAAATATGAGAGGATGACAATTGTAAAGACCCACCAAATAAGCAGTCTTTCAAAGATGCATCTATGAACGGTCTTTTCTCTCCTTTCCCAACCCAGCTGAAAGGGCAGGCCAGCTCACTGGTCAAGGCAGACTGCAAAATTCACCGTATCATGGCCTCCAGTGTTCCACTACCCACAACTGCAAACCAGAACACCTACAAAAATAAAAATGAAAATTATGTTTCTATTAGTTCTCTTCACAATGTGGCACATTACTTTAACAAGTCATTTAATATTATTGTCATTGAGCATACTATAAAACCAGCACATTAATATGAAAACTCTGCCTCCTCAAAATCATCCACCGTCTTTAAGGGCAGAAATAAAGCAGCACCAGGTGATTCTTTGCTCTCAGGATGTGTCCCAATGTATTCTTTCATTTCTGAAATATCCTTTTGGATTTTTATGATCTTCTTTGAGCGTCTATTATGCCCTCACAGATATTAACCGAAACGGTCATCACTTTGTTGAATGCAATGCCTTGAACACAGAAACAAAAAAAAGAAAACAAAAATAAATCTGACTTTCTGCAGTTCTTGCTAACGTATCATTGTCAAGTAGATTAAACACAAGTTTATTTTGTTATGCCTTGTGAAGCTGAAACTTAATTAGATACAATGACTTCCACTGTCCATGTGCCATCATAAGACCAACACAAGGACAGTCACATTCACTATTTTAACTGTGTCAAGTTTAGTAAAGTGTTTTTAAAAATCACTTACAAAAACTGTAAATTTATCAGTGATTTTAAGAAAATGTGCCATTTGCAAATGTGTAGCCTTTAAGCCCAGAATGTTGAAACAAGTTTCATACCTCTCAGGCCTTGTTTCAGGCCACGTTGGATTTGTTCCTAAAACAGAAGAGCATGAGATCACACTGCTATGTTCTGAATACTTCAATAAATTAGGTTTTTTTTTTCCCTACAATAACATACCAAAGTGCTTCCACATGTGATTTCTCTTGTTTTTTCTTAGGATCTATTAATTCTTCACTATTAATTAGTTCTTC
Source organism: Semaprochilodus insignis (assembly GCA_034552555.1). Lineage (NCBI taxonomy): Eukaryota > Metazoa > Chordata > Actinopteri > Characiformes > Prochilodontidae > Semaprochilodus > Semaprochilodus insignis. Next base: position 40,959,679 of record CM067474.1, on the reverse strand, counting down.
ACTTCTGCAATATGTGGTGCTATGATTTTCAATTTACAGTTTAATTCAATTCAACTTTATTGTCATTATACCAATGCAGGGTTGTACAGTATAACAAAACACAGTCAGGCTCCTTCTCCAGTGCAGTGATTACAAAAACAGAGACAAATAGACAACAGTAGGACATGTGCAACGTGTGTAAGAGCAGTATCTGTATGTCAGAATGTGAACACAGCTAAAAACAACCACAACCTGATATGGATTGTTCACTGCTTTCTTTTCATTCAAAACTGAAAGTTATCTGGCAGCACTTTTGGAAGGGGCTTGGCTAATTGTCTCCTTTTTGATTCCCTGTAACGAGTATGAGGCCTGTACTAATTATTTAACCGTTACTTCAATGTTTAAAGACTGGAAGAACAAAATTAATAAAAAAATATATCACAGAACAAGTTACAAATGCGCTTTATTTTCCTTCTTGTCTCCTCATCTGTACGTCCAATGTGTGACAGCTGTGACATATGTCGCAGGTATACAAAAAAATTAAAAACAACTACAATTACCAAAGGAGGTTAAAACTGGAATGATATTCTAAATTCTTTCATTCACACATGCATATAATTAAAGTGCAGTATTAACCACAAATTACCAGACACCACACATGGTCACAAACTGCCCAGTCAGGTCTGGGTTTTTCTTGCTGTTTGACTGCTTTTTGTATCTTTGGTTGTTGTAGCGTGGCCATGAACACCTCTCTCCCTCCAACCAGCAGCTAGGTGCAACAGCTGCACCCCTGTCCTCAAATTCAACCACACAGTATGTTTTTTTTTTCCAACCACACAGTATTGTTTTTTTCTCCATCTGCAGCAATTAAACATGTCAAAAAACAGAGATCCAAGCTAAGAAATGTCAAGACAAAAATCCAGATAAATAGCACTGGCTCAAAATGTTAACAGAGGGAATCATTTTCTATTAGTGTAGATTAAGAAGTTCAAATGTAAGTTAAAATGGATAGATTTCATCCACAAGAAAAACAGCAACAAGATCTAATAGTAATAGCTGCCCTGACATTGAACATTACAAAAACGCATGAACACATTAAGCACTCAACATATCTACATAAACATATTCTGGAGGTTAGGGAACTAGCCTTGTGACCGGAGGGTTGCCGGTTCGATTCCCTGAACCGACAGTAATGACTGAGGTGCCCTTGAGCAAGGCACCTAACCCCCAACTGCTCCCCGGGCGCCATGGATAGGGCTGCCCACCGCTCCGGGCAAGTGTGCTCACGGCCCCCTAGTGTGTGTATTCACTAGAGTGTGTGTATGTGGGTGTTTCACTTCACGGATGGGTTAAATGCGGAATACAAATTCCTCTGTGTGAAAATCACAAATGGCTCAAAATGGCTCAAAACTCTCTACTCAGAGAATGATTGGCCTCACCTATTTGATTTGATTTGATCTGATTTAATAAACATCTTTTTTCATTTGGTTTTGTTCAATTAGGCTAGTGACTCTGCAGTGTTCCACTGTACCACAAAGAGCATTAAAGAAACTGTCCACCCTGAAATCATACTTACATTTTAGCTTCTTTTTTCAGAACTGGAGATGCGAGGCTAAAGCTGCCAACCAGAACAAAAACATAGTCACCTAAAGTATCTCTATTCTTTAATACACCAGAACTGCTCTCAACCCCTGCTGAACACACCCAAGTCATAGTTAAGGTCTTAATTAGACTATTTGACATGGTTTAGGACACAGCATGAAAACCAAGACAACCGCAGACACTTAAGACAGAAACTAGGCTGGTGGAAAGCCTAATCTTGAATCTGATTCATTCATCTACATCAGAACTCCCTACTCTGAGTCAGCTCTCTAAGGTTAGTTTTTAGTCCTTAGTAGTTGAGGGGTTGTCTACCAATGAGACAGTTTATTTGTGAAGGATAGGAATGACTACAAATCCATTATATACTGGATAAAAGCACGCTTTGTTTGTTTGTGTGCAAGCCTTACCACTGACAGGTTGTCAGACAAATCACACACCCTATAACAACCGATATATGCTGAGCTACATGGATGATCATGAAACAAGGCAGCAGCATCAAACCGCACAAGATGGTCAGTAATTCTGCATCAGACCACATACGTTAGGCAGTAGTTTAGAATCAGACCACATAGGGTGGGCAGCACGTCAGCATTAGACCATACAGGATGGGCAGTAGTTCAGCTCAGGCAAAGGAGTCACACAAACAATTAGTTCTGTTAGAAGAACTGAGAACACTGTATGGTGTTAACAGAGTGCAACAGTGACTGCAGCAGACCTGGCTATTACAGCCTAACTAAATAGGAGAGCCAGTAGGCAACAAAGAGAGCTCCCTGAGAAGTCAGCACCCCTCTGCTCCACCGCCAACAGTCTGTATTTACCAAAATACCGTCTGTCATTGCACTCCAAATCTGCACCTTTTATCTACCAGGAAAACTAATTACCAAAGACTTGACTGAACAGCCTAGACTTAAAAATTGAGGCTGAGTCCTGAACACTGACTGGAAGGTTATTCCAAAGCTGGGGGGCTTTGTATGAAAAGCCTCTGCCCCCCCGATGTAACTTTATTAATTCTAGGTATTAATAGTGATCCCACCCCTTGTGATCTGAGTAGGCTTGTTGGTTCATAATAAGACAAGACATGACTTCACTCAGGTACTGAGTAGAGAGGCCGTTTAGAGCTTTATATGTCAGTGGAAAAATTTGTGAGTATGTGTGTGTGTGAGAGAGTGTGTGCATGCATGTTTGTATTTTGAATCACACTGTGTTTTTTTTCTGTGGTGACTCACCCCCTACCTATGGCCACACAAACATGAAGAACATATATAGCCTACAGAGATCTTAGCCCTTTACTATTTGTATCCACTCCTGAGAAAGTCGCTGCAGTGCTGCATTTGATTTGTACTGTTTGCCTGACAGTGGACTGATTATGGTCCAAGAATTTCTTCAATGGGTTTTAATTTTAATTAGTCAAATGTGTGTATTTGATTGAGAATGTAAACCCTTTGATTCCGTTATTGTTATAGAAGTTATTGTTGTTGTTACATTTCATGTACTGTTTTGCATCAGTAAAATGCATTATTAATAAGATGAAAAGGGACAAATCTTGTAGAAATCAATATAATTGGTCTTTTCTTACTGTATTATACTGTGCGATTGCTTGCAGGAGAAACAAAAAACTAAAAAGTGCTAGGACCACCAAGTGCTGCACCATATCTCTGTGTGGGTTTTAGCAGAAGACCACATAAAGTCTGGTTAAACCATGTGAATTTCTGAGAAAAGATGTCTCAGTTCTCTTGAACAGCCTATGAAAACATCCTGTAGCATGGACTTAAAAGTGTTCCTCAGACATGAGTAGAGGTGCCCCACCTAGAAGTACAAATTAAAAGTACCCATTAAAAAGTAGTATTGATTAACTTACAGAACTGCAACACAGAACATAGAAACAGATGTTTTATCAGGTTCCACTGTTCTCTTTTTTATGCACTCTAAAATAAAACAACAATGCTCCAGAATGAATGATATGACAAAACCCAAAGATAAATGTATTCCCTTAATATATGCACACCAAAATTTCTTTACAATAAACATTTGGCTGTCTTTAATTGATTTGCCATTTAGATGAGAAACTGAATGTGTCAACTGGCTGACTGTGCTGTCTGTTTATGGAAAAGTAAAGCCAATAATTAAATTACTGTGCATGCACTGTGACGTACTGCTCTGTGACATGCCTGCGTCTGACACACACACACACACACACACACACACACACACACACACACACATATATATATATATATATATATATATATATATATATGCTAGCTGACATCTGAGAACTGACATTCTCCTCCAAGTGTTTTGAGCTATCTAGTGATGCTGTGTGTGTGCCAGTTTGCCAAGTTTTTATATAAAGAGTTAAGGAAGGACAGAACAACATAAAAGGTGAGCACATCATCAATAACAACAGTAACACAATAACATTAAGGGAGGACATAACAACATTAAATGAGAACAACAATAAGACCCATCACAAAAATCTTCTTGCGGTCTCCCTTAGTATTGTGTTCTGCAGGTGTTTTCATCTGGAGTTTCCGTTTAGATGCTGTGGTATTTTGGCTCTCCAGACTAGAGCGTGTATCAGTTTCATGTCCTTTACAGAGTCAGGTTTTGTTGCATTGTTTGTCACTGAAATACATCGCAGTTCATTTTTGTGTGTTCTGTACGGTGGCTGATAAGACCCTATGTAGAGTACAGTTAAAAACTCATTGCAAACTCAGAAAACACTCACCACAATGTCTACACTAGCACAAATTTTCACAAACATGCTGCAAATACAGGAAACATAAGAAAACATAAGAAACATTCAGGAGTCAACCCAACAGACAACCCAGCAGAGGTGAGTCATAGCACAATGGTCTCTGGAAGATTCTCAAAGGAGATGCAGTATCAGCAAGTAAAACTGGACATTCCTGCTTTCCCACCAACAATGTAGGCAACAAAGATGAGTAAATGGAAGAAGATAAATAAAGCTAAAAAGAAAGAATTAGATAAAACAAGGATAAATACTGAAGCAGCATTTCACAGGAGGAGGGAGTCCAGTTAGCTATGACAGGTAATCACACCTGTATGATTCATGTTTTCTTTAGATTTTGGATGAAAATTAACCACAACGGTAAGATGGTTACGTTCACAGTGACTCTCCATAGTGCATATCTCACGTTACTGTGATGTTGCAGTCGGGCTGTGAAGTAGACTATCGGTTTGAGGTTTGTCCTGATATTCATATGTGCCTGAACTCTACTGCACTATTCATATCATTTCCTGTTGTCAAACCTCTATGACCTGAAATAAGTGTGTACTAGTTGACATGTGGTAGTTGCTGGCATGGCTGGCAGTGCAGCTGAGTGGAAAGAGTCCTTGGTCTTTTTTGTTAAAGCTGAAAGAATAAAGCACTTAAATGCCGGCCTAGACATGGCCACAATGTTAGATTAGTTTAATACAAGATGTTAGATGGAATGTTTAATGGAAATAGACCTTGTAATATGATATAATTTTGGACACCCAGCTACAGTTTTCAGTGCTGAATCTAAGAGCTTCTTACACTCAAAAAAAAGGGTTTTGAGTGGCTGTAAGTTTAACAGAAATAAAATATGCTGGTATGACACATATCAATTACGTTTTGCATCTAAATATGCGTGTTGTTTTAATCTAAATAAATGAGCTTTTCATGATACTTCATTATTTCTTGTAGACATAGTGTAATTTGTGTGCGTTCAAAGTTTCACAGCATTTTTAATTGTTCTCTGACGTTCTACATAGAGGGTATGTGAATTTAAAAAGGATGCTTGGATGTGGTTTTACACACTCATTTACACCATGTGATTTGGCCCATGAATGAAATGAGCTGTTTTCCCTTTTTTGGTGTGTTCATAAATATGCTCTGCTTTGATTTGCTGCTCCCTGTACAAGCAGTAGCATATAAGGTGGAGCAGAACATGATTAAGAAGCCGGCCACTTCAGCCTCATTTAAAGATGAACATCAAACATGCCTGCTAATGCTTCCTTGTGAAAGCCACAAAAAGTGCTTGTTGCTGTTGCTTCATTGTTATTGTTTTGCTGATGTTTGTAAACGTTGGGTTTGTAAACATTGATGAGTCTTTTACATAACAGTGTAAGATTTTGGAATCTGCTTGCTTTACTGCCTTCTGTTATACCTGCAGGATTTGTATTTGAAGAAAAAACAGTGTTTAAGGTTCACAGTGAGTTAATTCTCTGTACTAAACTCTACATATTCAATTATGCCAATATAAATACAGTTTTACATTCTTTTACACTTTAAATAAATAAACTATGAATGGTTGTCCAATGTAGTAAACTTGTTTGGCTTAAATGCTAAAAACCACCAGCATAACACATGCTCACTCTTTTTTATTATGACCTTCAGATTGAACTCTAGGTAAATCAGGAGAAGCACCATGCCTTTATTTAAAGACATGCCAAAAATACAACAGAATGCCTGTGAACTTCTGTATCTCAGAAAGCACTGCATTAAAACCAGCATGCTTCTCGGAAGGATAACATTGTGTGGGCTCAGGAGTACTTTGACGAACCATGGTCACTAAACATTGTTTGTTGCTGCATCCAGATTGTCCTATGCACAGTGGACATCATATCAACATCATCCAGAAGTGCTGCCAATTTCTCTGGGCTTCAGCTAATCTGAAATGGACTAATGCACACTGGAAATGTGAATTGACGAGTCAACCTTTCAGATTATTTATGAAAATAAAGGATGTCAAAAAGCACTACTCAGAATTACCTAGCTTAATCTAGCGTTCCTTTGTTTACACTAAGCCACAGAAAGTCTCTCAAACCATGCACTGAAAAGAATGTAGTCCCTGCCTTTAGCCTAAGAGTTCCTGCAGAAGAAGATGCAATTCAATTAGTCTAAATCTAGCATTGAGACCTTTCAGAACAAGATATAACCATCCTTGGAACTAAATCAAGAACACAAGTAAGTTATGATGTCACAGTGTGTTGCCTTCTAGACGGCGTCTTTTACAGGGACATCTGTGCTTATTGCAACATCAACATCACATTCAACATCACATGCCAAGAAACATTCTGGTATATTACAACAGCATGGCTGTGTAATCAGAGAGTGCAGATGCTGGACTCCTGTTGAAATCATATGGCAAATTTTGAGGCCCAAAATATGACAACATACACAGTTGCTCAGAAAAAGACTTGCAAAAAAAATTGGAATCTGGATCAGTGTCCCAATTTTCTTGGAATGTTTTGCAGGCATCAAATTTGAAATGTGTACATTAAACAGAAAACAACGAAGTTCATACAGTAAAATCTAAAATATTGTATTTTTGTACTGGTTTCTTTTTAATACAGGTCAAACAGAATTTACTAATCACTCCATTCTGTTTTTATTGCCATTGAGTTTATATAATAATTGAGTTAAAAGAATGTAGAAGGAGAAAATAAAACCACACTGATGTCACAAGACCCATTTCCTTAAAGCTGTGTGGGTTTGTGCTTGTGAGTGTAGATTTGTCATAACCTGTGCTCCTGTACATGAGCAGGCATATCCAGCATATCCAGCAGCACAGGACTGATACCGCTAAAGAGATGCAAAGACCCCTGGAGAATTTCCCACTGCAGGGTGGCAGAGGCCCAGGAGATGGAACTGTAGTGATTTCCATTGTTGAACATCCAAAAGATCACATAGTGTGGTCCATGGCCAACATTATCTGCGGAAACCCGTTGTGTCTGGGGCTCCTGGCCTTTTATTTCTCAGTAAAGGTGAGTACAACATATCAGAATCTGAAAGTGGTTATTATAAAGATGAACAGTTGAATAATTGATTATACAAAAGTATGTTTTTGAATGGTCAAATGACCATTTAAAACAACATATTCTTAAATAAAAGCATTAATTTAAAAAATACTCCAAAAAAGTTGTCTCTACTATTAAAATTATATGCTAGTTGGAGTTAGAGTATGTCTGTCATTAAGGTCATTTGTTTATATGTTTATAATATATATTTATAAATATTT
>CM067474.1:40874365-40951820 GCA_034552555.1 Semaprochilodus insignis | reverse complement strand
ACTATTGATACATGCTAGATTGTTATATATTAAAAATTAAGATGCATATTGCTATATTGTAATATTTAGACAAATCAGAAGTATTATTAACAGTACAAGTGAATCTTGTTGTAGCTTCCATCTAATAGGGTGAATCAACATGTGACACCATTTAACACCAATTGACACCAATTAAAAGAACTGTTGAATGCACTTTAAAAATGTTATGTCAAGTGGTTCCACACAATTATGTAAAGTAATGTTTCTATAAAACTTTTGTAGGGAAGTCGTAGATTTGTGGATTTGTGGATGTCACTCCATATTGTAGTGCTTGAGAAAGGTTTGCCAAAGTGAGCTTGAGCCCAAATGGTTATATCACTTATAGGTGTTCTGGATGCAGTGACGGATGAGGGATCAGAGAACGGTTATTCAGCTTAGACTCCCTTTTACACACTAAAATTGCTCACCCTAAACTGCCCGAATCCCAATGTGTTGCAGGGCTGAACAGCAGGAATGGATGTATATTTACAAAGAAAGTCAAAGTTGATTTTAGAAATTACTGCTTTCTTTATTTGCCTTTCCACATCATCCCAACTTGTATATATTGTCAACATATCTCTATAAAACATTTCTATACGAACTTTTCAAAAAGAAAAATAAAAAGGTTGTCTGCACCTTAACAAACTGTAATGTTCGAGGCTTTTGACAGTAATGATGAATGTTGGTTGGTGGGGAGTGTTTCCTTCTACTGACCTACAAATGAATTCTGTTCCCCCTACTGACATTTCATTAAGACATGTCGAATGTACCCAGTGTAATGTCTTCTTAACCTGTTTTTATGGTGTGTGTGTGTGTGTGTGTGTGTGTGTGTTTCAGTCCAGAGATCGGAAGATGTTGGGAGATCTGGAGGGAGCAAGATCTTATGGATCTACGGCCTGCTGTGTCAACGGATGGGCCCTCGCTCTGATTATTATCACCGTAATAATCTCCATCATCATTGTGGCCGTAGTGGTGTCATCAGTGTCGCATCATCTTTCAACAAGCTACTATACTTATGGCAATCGCTTTAGATATTGAAACAGTCCGACAAAGTAATGTTTATCTTTATCAGCATGAAGAGCTTTTCAAGTCAACCTGATTAGAATTTAACTCTTTATAATTGGATGCTTTGTCAAGAACCTTTTGCCAGTGAAATTTCTTTTTAATATGTGATATTTTGTTGAAGACTGAGTAATTAAAAGGACTTTATGCATCAAACACTGACTAACTGTGTTCCTTAATGTGAGTCAACTACACAAGTAATGTTTTATTAAAGGTGGGGTCATTGATTTCTAAATGTAGAAAATTTTTGCAATATCGAGCAAATATCTTTTCGCATTCTGGCAGCTGTCAATAAAATAAATGGTTAGAGGAAAAAATCCACTTGCCAGTCACTGTCAAGTACAGTGTGAGCATGGTAGAAAGCTCTAATGGAGCTGTTTGAACGTGTGTCAGTGTCAGCCTGCAGGTTTGCACATCAAAAACAAATTTGTTCACATTTGGTGTGTTAGAAATTTGGGTATTCAGAAACATTCAGAATGTTTCACGTGCATGCAGAATGATACATGGGCACAGGCTTAGGTTGTCAGCCCAGTCCAGTCTGGAAAACCAGATCACACATTGTCCAGAATATTGCATCAGAATGGCAAAAACAACAATCCCATAAGGCTATAAGAAGTTTCTCAGAGAAATCTGATGTATAAGGAATTCATTAAGAGCAAATTCAACCTGATGGCTTCCCCTGCTTTTCTCCTGGATGCACTGCTATTCCAACACTCCTTGTTATCTATCCTGTTCTCATTCCTAAAAGATGGCCAGCAAGCCTCTGAGATACCAAGCACCAGTTCTCTGTTTTTGATCACGTTAATTTTAGTATTTTCATATGAAGAAATAATATTACACAGCTTAACCTACTGCCCTGCACACTTTGTGGTGTTATTGGTTTATTTAGGTTATACACACAACTGAGCTTGTTTTGAACATGTGTGTGTTTGTAGGCCTGCATGTGTGTGGAGCGCAGATGAGGTTGATTTTAGTCAGGTTAGTTTATTTACTGACCGTAAGGTGCTATTAACTAATATGACTATATAAAAAGTTCAAAGTACTAGTTGAATGTAAAATTGTAAGAAGTCTAAATTAATAGAAATGTATTTTTAAAGCATATATACAAACAAGTAAACCCACGCACCCTTTCTCTCACACATGCAGCTCATATACACACTCACATTCCTTTAGTGCTAACTAGTAGAGCTATTGCACCAAGGTGCCACACTAACGTTATTGCACAAAATTGTTGCACCAATGTTATTGCACAAACTGACCTTAACCGTACACAGGCTATGTAACTACACAGTATACATAATTGTAGCAAGTTGGTCTGTGATTGTTCTGTGAGTTTGTTATGTAGTGCATTGTTCATGAAGATAACTGCCCTGGGGGTATGGGGTCATTGTTGATACCATATATCCTCTTTAGACAGTGCGACAGGTAGTTTCAGTGCCCCATAGCTGGATACCAGTCAGTTACCATAACACAGTCTACACTGTCTGACTGACCAGCCTTATTTTCAGTCTTCTAAGGCAATATATCTGCTGCTGTACTTTGCCTGTGACTGAGGATGTGTTATTTCTCCATTGTTTGTAGCTTTATATATGCAGGGGGTGGTTTCTAGACCTACAGTGGTGCTGGAAAATTTGTAAACCCTATTGAATTTTCTATATTCTGCATAAATATAAAAAAAAAACATAATCAGACGTTCAATGGAAAAGTACAATTAGATATTGAGAACTCAACTGAACAACTGCTGATCAGTTCTGCCTATTGGCTAGGAGGAATTTTATTCCATTCCTCCATACAGAATGGCTTGATAAACATGCTACCAGCTTCCCTTAAAGGTCCACTTTAATGTTTTTGAACACTTTAATTTGAATTTTTATTAGCCTTAATGGGTACTTTTATCACTGCTAGTTTTAGATTTAGTTTTAATGAGCTAAAACAACCCTGGAGTGCACTACTCTCAGAAGTTGTAAGTCTGCCCAATCGAGCCACCCGACTCCATGGGGGAAAAAGCTCCCGACAACTACCTGGTCTTCTTCCTCTGCACCACCCTGTACATCAACGATAAGGGCCTGTACTTGGGTCCACACATCCCTTTCTCACTATCATAACTACACAATTTATAAAAGTTACTGGATGATCTGTAGTAGTTACTGAATAATAAACCTTTAATATTAATTGAATAATAAGGGAGCAGTTTAAGGGGTTAACTCATGAAGAGTATGCCAACTGTAAGCTAAAAGCTGCAACTCCTGTGCATATGAAAAGCTGTGTATTGTGGTATTCTGTCACATGATTTCCAGTTCTGATTTAAGAACAACAGTGAACACATTCCAACAGACAGTGGTGTAATTTAAAGTCTTCATCTTTTCCGGCGTGTATGTCTGCCCTGAACATCTAGTGAAGCATTGTTTTCATATGTTGTCATGAAGGGACAGCAAATAGTGAATATTAATGCAGTTAGTCATCAAATTACTGCCAAAAAGTCCTGACCCTCAGAGGCAAAGGCAAAGGTAAAGGTGCCCTGTAGTTTCTGATACCAAGATATCTCTGCCATCTGACTGCTGTGCAAAGTGTCAGAGTGGCCTCCAGCAACCATCATTAAACATTTCAGTAACTTTTTATACAGTAGCTCTTCTGTTGGTTTGGACCAGATGCGATAGCCTTCATAGCCCTCGCATATCAATAAGACTTGGGCATCAGTCCTCTGCTTATGGTTTGTCCCCAGTCAGACCACTGTTGGTACATCCTCAGTACTGCAGACAAGGAGCACAAACCAAGCTAACGGTCTGGATTTGAAGCATTGTTGTATTTTTCTAGTGTTAACTCCAAAAAGAGTTCCCTTTTTGTATATTGTACTTAAACGTTTGTATATTGTACTGTTTGATCTTATTTATCTTTTATTATCTCATTAATAATACTCCATAATATTAATATCTCAATAAATCCCTGTCAGCATTTTAATTAAATTATTTGATTTCATGTAATTTATTTATTTACTTTTTTGCCATATTGCAGTTTTTCTGCTCAGTGAATTTGGTGCATTTGTCAAATCATCATGAACATTTGCACAACAGTGCAAATCCAATTCCTACAAGAAGCATACATACACACAATAGATTACAAACTAAAGCCTGTAACCTGCTCAAAATCCTTAGTTTATGTGCCACAAGTATTTATGTTAATGAACATGGGAGTGTTATTAGAATGACAGACCCTTGTGTCATTGATTTTAAACGCTATAAGTACTTTCTGACAGCTAAGGTTTTGATGACAATGATTGCACAAGGCTGCACTCTTTCTGTGTGGCATATATCAATTTCAACAGTACGCACAATTTCAATTCTATGCACAAAGATGTGTTACCTATACATACTTATACCATAGCTCCTTTACCTGTAGTAAATACCTTTACACTGTCACTATTCCTTTCAGCCACATATATTATACAACTTTACAACTTGTATGTGTTTGTGTGTTACAGTATATGTACAGTATGTATCTGTATAAAGATATTAACTGTAAACTGTAACAAGCAACTGGAACACTGTAATATGAATGGTTACAGTAACTATACAGTGTTACAGTACAGAGTACATTATTGGATAACACACTTGTTCTCTCTACAAAATGTTTAAATGATTGAGGACACGATTGTTCTCCCAACATTTGGCTGTAAGGCCATGACAAGGACAAGATACACAGTTATAGGCCCTTATTTCATCAAGAATGTGCCCAAATCCTTGGCCAATGTACTTCTTATTCCTCTTCTTTATTCTGATGTTGTCAGAAATTGTAACACAGTGTTTTGCTCTGTCTATAAACGCTTGCCAGTTTCATGTTTCAGTTTCATGACAGCCACCTCTGAGCTATTCAGGACACCTACCAAAACAAATGTTTTGGGGTTTTTGGACTATTCAACAGAAAACAATATACACTCACTGTCAAAAAATAGTTGCAAAAATATGTTGCAAAAAATGACTGTAATTGATAGTAAACAGTTGTTGGAAACAGTAAATCTGTATGATTAGGCCAAAGCATTTGCTATTTGTTCAAAATAAAATTGATTAAAAGAAATGGATTATATGATGTGCACAAATGACTAGAGGAGTGACTGATGTGGAATTTGAACAAGTCATTTTGGAAAATTTACTAATCTGAGTAATGTTCCAAAGCAACTGAGTGAACTGTACAACTGGATTCTCCAAAACCACATTATTCAGATGAAGTAGTGGAGTTTGTCCATGAGGGGGCAGTGAATACTCATATTCAGACACACTGAATTACGTTATCACAGACTGACTCATTAGAGAGAGATGCAAAATTTTGATTTTGATGATGCGGTTATGAATTTACAGTTTTGTTTACTTTTTGTGTAGTAGTTTGACTAATCCTCATTAGTCAACAGTAGTTTAAATTAAGACTGTATGAATGTAGGAATGTGGGTAAGATGCTGCAACAGCACAGACACATTTCTGATTAGCTTAGTGTGCTTTGGAGGTGCTTTATGGAGGGGTAGCAGCACCCTGCCCTGTTCTTCACTAGCCACCAACATAATAACAGACCTCTTTCTCTCTCTCTCTCTGTCTGTCTGTCTCTCTCTTTCCCTCTCTCTCTCTCTCTCTCTCTCTCTCTCTGTCTCTCCACCCCTGCATGCTGTGGATATAAGCTGGAATCAAGGTTTCTGGGGCTGCAGTGAAATCAGTGCTCTCAATCGTCTCAGGTCAGCAGCAGGATGGACAACGCCACGTACAGCTACTCGTCCGACTGCACGCCTCTCACGAGCTGCAAGTCTGCTCGCAAACCAGCTGGCTCCACAGTGGTGAACATGGGCGCAGCAGGGAAAAAGCCCCCCAGTGATTTCCTGATCTGGTCCCTCTGCAACACCCTGTATGTCAACTTCTGCTGCCTGGGCTTCATGGCCCTCATCTACTCCATCAAGGTGAGAAACAACAGCAAGTTCATGTCTCTCTCTCTCTCTCTGTCTGATAACCACTGAACATTAGATATTACATTCACAGCAATTAATGCATAATTAAGAAGTGTATTATTAATATTAATGCCATATAACAATGTATATTAATAAAAGGATAATAAGCTTTTACATTAATGACTGAATAATAAGGAGTTAAATGCGTTAAGAGCTGTTCCTTTGATGCAAGAAGGTATACTCTCATGTAGAGTGTTGATGTTATATATGTGTAAATGTGTAAATGTCAGTTCAGTGCATTGCTTCGTAGTAAAGGACACAAAGATGGGTTACTGTAATTTATCACTCTGTGAGATAGATAGATAGATAGATAGATAGATAGATAGATAGATAGATAGATAGATAGATAGAGGAGAAAGAAAAGATAAAACAGGAGCAAAATATAGACCACATACAGAATGAAAAAAAACCAAAGGAAATAAGAGAGAGTAACAGAGAGAGAGAGAGAGAGAGAAAGAGCAGTAGCAGAGCACACTCCCTATGCGATGCTGAAATTAGAGTGGCTTGTGTTTATAAATGGAGTACTGTAATTAGTAGGTATCTAATGGTACAGCCAGTCCTCTGGATTACAGACAGCACTGCAGACACTGCACTCTCTCTTTCTCTCTCTCTGCCCGTCTGTGTCTCTCTATCAAACATACTCATACATTTGTGTTGCACTGCAGAAAGTGCACATCCCAGTTCTAGGCAGCAGATACCCACACAGACATTCCATCAGCTAGAAAATATCTGTTTAGCTAAGGGCAAACCAAACCATCTGCGTATCTGATAAGCTGTGACTTTCTCAGATCGCAGTGAGTTTCTGAGTCTGTTTGTGTACATATGTGTGCGGTTTCTCTCTCCAGGCGCGAGACCAGAAGACGCTGGGAGATTTGCGTGCTGCTCAGGAGTGCTCAGACAAGGCCAAGTGGTACAACATCCTGGCCTCAGGCTGGAACCTGCTCGTGCCTCTGCTGTTGCTGGGCCTGCTGGTGCTGCTGATCGTACATCTGGGAAGCTCCCAGGGAGCCTTTGACTTCTTCGGAGAGGACGGCTTCCAGAACTTCATGAAGCTGTTCGGCAGGTAGACTGCCAGGCAGACGGACAGACAGACAGACAGCAAAGGAATCAAAGAAGAACAACAAACAGCAACCAGTCATGGACTTATCACCCTCTGTGCCTCACAAAACCCCGTCTCTCTACTCTTTGTCTTGATCTTATTACCAATGTTTTATTGTATTGTTGTATGTTAAGAGTCTTGTATGTTAACTGAGAACTTTCCCATAGTTTCCAAAAGACATTTTATCTATTCCTCTTTATTTGAAGTAAATGTGACTTTTAGGTGGAATAAAATATTTAACTTCATGAATAACTTTGCTCTCACGTCGCTGTGTTGGGGATTTGCGGAAAGCATTGGAAACTTGTGCTTTTGGGATTTCTTGTGGAAAACTGAGTGAGTTTAAGTCAGATCAGTGAGGTGACGGGAAATTAGTGTTTCAAATGGCTGCCTTAAAATATTGGCATTTTAAAACTTTGAATAATATGTTATTAACACAGTAATCTGTGTTTTACATATTACTTACAAGTAAATGAAGGAAGAACAATTGTAAGGCTGTCAGAAACCTTCTATCTCCATTAAAAATAACTGTTTATTTCATTTGCTAGCTGTTAGATACACGTTGACACAGTTTCATACAGTCCAAAACCACATGGAATGAAATCTTTTACATTAGCTTACATTAAAAGGTTAGGAGGGTTTGTTGCTTGCCTTTAAAATTTCTGGAGATACAACATTCTGCACCACCAGCAGCAATATGTGCATGTACATATGTCACAGTACTATGCTAGTGTTTGTGGAGACCTCCAGAGTAGAGCACTTGTAATTGTACCATTCATTAAGCACAGAGCCGATCTGACCACTTGCCAGCTGTGATACCGTTCTCCACCTGTAACATCTTACACAGCGGTCAGAGTGTGTCGAGTTTGTTCTCTTCATGCTAAACAGTCATAAGGATCACCTTGGGCCATTTTTGTTGAATCCCTTGTCTAAGATGAACATGGTGCTGTGGTCTCTGCTCTGTAATAGTGTGCTGTATATGTGCTGTGGGCTGCCCTGCCCTGTTGGGCTCCACTGCTGACCACTCCTGGTCCTGCTGGTATTTATATGATCTAAATAACAGACCTGCCTGCCAGTGCTCCAATCCTGCTCTATTTTTGCCTACTAAAAGAGTGGAGACAGATGTGGGACAGCTCGATTAAAGAGCGGCAAAGGCACACACACACATCTCACTCTCTGAAACACACACACACACACACACACACACATACACACACACACGCACACACACACACACACACACACACACACACACACACACACACACACACACACACACACACACACATGCACACACATGCACACGCATGCACACTTCAATTAAAGACCAAATGTCTTCACCCAGAATACATTACAAGACCTCTGTGATCACACACATGGACCTTTAACCCTGACTGGTATCACGTCACAGGCGACAACAGACATGCAGCTAGAATTTAAAGGGGAACTCCACCAGGCCGTCAAAATTTCTTGATTACTCAATCATTAAGTTGGAAACCAAGTTACTCATGATGTGAAATGCCCAATTAGACTGACCAAGTTGAGTTTGACGCTTTTTTAAGCTCCCTCATAGAGTTATTGCATGAACAAGTTGCCAGATGCCTGAGACTCTGTTTTATGATAGTTTGTTGAGATGGTTTTAGTTTTTAAAAGTTTAATTTTTTTCCCAAGGGGCACATGCATTCAGAGCTATGTTAAAATAGACCTAAAACGTCTTAGATGTATCACTATTTTGTCATTATCAACATTACAGACACAAACTCAGACTCAAACTCAGCAGGTTCACAAGTCATTTTGGATACATATTTGCACTGTGGCCCCTGAGTGCCCCACAATTCCTATCAACATCACCGTAAAGAAATAGCTGCATTTCTCTATAATGCTCCATTTCACATCAACCTCTTTGAATGACTTTATTTACATCTCAGTTATTGAACTATGGTATTATTTTATTAATGGCAGGCTAATATAGTGTACAGTTCAATGATCTGTGCAGTTCACTAAACAAAGATGCAAATAAAGATGTTTTTATATTCTTAATAACAAATTAATTAAATGACCCACACTGACAAAATGGATGAACAGAATTTTCTTTATTTATATTTGTTCATCATTTCTACATTAATAAAAAACCAACACAAATATTTATATTTGTATTATACAAATATATATCTTTAGTAAATCTGCTGGCCTAGCTTAACAACACGTGCAGGTCTTGTCCTAAAACATATTTTCCCCACAGTTCAAAAGATCAAAGGTAGTAGAGACCCATTTCAAATATTAGTGAAAAGCTAACAAAACAGACTTCCACGCTGCAGGACCTGCATGACCCCTCTGTTCCTGAACATGCCATTGGCCCTGAGGGCCTGACGCAGCTTTAACAAGCATCTCAATACAGGCTCCGTGTAACAGAGCAGGACTTTCCACCTACACTGAAACAGCGCCTCCAAACCAGCCTAGCCGAGACCGGACCCTATCGATCAGCTCCCCACGCCACCATCTCCTAGTGACCAGCGCGCCGTGCCATTATGAGTGTGAGCAGGTACACTTTGGATGTGATTACATGACAAACTACATCATCCCATTAAATATATAGGTAAAAATACCACTGTAGGCATGCAGACTTACAGTGCTGTTTCTTTTTCATTAATTAGGCGGTTAAAGCTCTCTGTGTAGACCTGGCTTCTCAAGACAACCAACTCTAACTCTATGCAAAATTCAGACAGTAATTGTTCAAAACATCAATTTAATTAGACCTGATCAGGCCTGGGCTACAACAATTGTAATATCTGCCATTTTACTGTAGGCATTTGAAGAATCTTTCAGATATTTCCACACTTAAAGGCACAGTATACAATTTCAGTCTGATACACTTTTGTCAAATTTAGTGAATATCTACACACTGTCTGTTAGCTGTGCATTCTTTGTGAGCGCCGTCCCCTGTTGGTGGGACGCAGCCCTGGCTCTTTAAAAGGGAAATGTACAAAGTGGCTCTGGCAGATCTACACAACACTCTACCAGTCAATCAGCAATATGGGGTGTTCATGCTCGTGCACAGGACAGGGGGAAGGGGAGGGGCTATGTGCTGAACTCCAAAAAGGAGAAATGGCAGAGAAACAGTGAGAGAGGGGAAAGAACAGTAACCAGGCAAGGGCATTTCAACAGTGGAGAGACCTCCAAGTGTTGACAAAGCTGAAGGTGTCTTCCTATTCACATTTTCCCATTCCACCTTAAATGGTACAGCAGTTTCATACTCTTATAAACAAAAGTGCCATATTCTTTTGTTTTGTGCTTTTCTACTTTTGTCCAAAATAGAAGACTGTCATCTAGTAAAACAAGTAGCTCCTTTATTCAATAATAATTCAGTATAAGTAAAAGAATAATAAATAATCCATCAAAATGTTACTTCAGTACATGTAAGTAAGTAAATGTAACCCCTTACTGTCCACCTCTATAAATAATCACAGTGCATATCCACATATGGATAAGAATCATACAGTCAGACAGACCCTTACATTTTCATGTGGCATTATACAGGTCATATTTAACAAACAGGTCACACATTTCACAGCATGTGGATTGTGTTTACATTTTTGAAAAGTTGGCCAACTTCATGTTCCAGGCCAACATAAACCGAGAAGTTCTCTTCACTCTAGAAAATGACCCATTAAGAAGCTGAAAACGGTTTCTCTGTACAGTGTTTTAGGTCATTTTTACTGGCTTTATAGTTGGGGACGGGTAGGTATTTTGTGTGACCGCGCTAGTGGTGTTTTAGGGCACTTGGGTGGATCACACACTCCATGTTCATGCTCAGAAGCTTAAATTAGCAGCTGTAGCAGATGTCTATAGAGAGTGGATTTCTGTGCTGTTGAAGTTTAAGGTATAATCTTCTCCCCTGAAGATTTTGCCAGTAATGATAAATGGCGCAGTTCATCAAATAGGGCTTTCTGGGTGTTTTTCAGATCCCACCCAGTTCCCATAATAGCTTGTAAACGTATGGCACCACTAAAAAAATCATGTTTTTGGACCACTAGAAGTGGTGTGCAGATAGTAGGAGTTCATTTTATGAGCAACTATACACTAAACGTACTACGTAGTAATATTGCAGGGGTATCTGTAAACATATATGCAAACCCGCTGTATTGTTATAGCTTGCCTTTCATATTTAGGGCACAAAACTTCCAGCCCCAAGAAGCAACAAAGTGTCATTTTCATTAATTGCTTGTGCATGAAAGCATATTTAAACCTAATAATCATACAGTAAGATTCGAAAGTTCAGGAAAAGTGGTTTGCAATAATGTCATGCTGTCGGTAATATTATATGCATGTTTTTTAACCTAATTTTAATCTTATTGTATCTTAATGTATTTATGCTTTAACAAAGTATTCATCATGGTCTACTGGCCTATTCACCACAACTGTAATACACAAAACAAAGACATAAAGAGAGTAACTGGAAAAGACCTTATTGTTAGGCAAAGACTTTTAGAACCTAAAGGTTTTCATGTTTTTGTCTTTCTTCAGTTTCTTACCATGTATCCAATCTGGACTCATTCAAAGCTAACCAATTGGATGGATGTTTGTTGCTGCATTGTCTTAAACACAAAGGTTCCACAAAGAGTTGTTTTGTGCCTAGAAGAAACCATAAGAGTTTGAATAAGAGATTTTTAAATGTAAAGAAAAGTGATGTAATTATTCATGTAGAAATTCACGTTCTTCCTAGAAGTTCTACATCATGCATGGTTCTTGACATTCACTCATCACATTTACAAAATTCATTCTCTAATTAATGATTCACTATCTAAAACCCAGCGCTGTGCTTGCTGCTAGTTTGTTGAGTAA
Source organism: Semaprochilodus insignis (assembly GCA_034552555.1). NCBI lineage: Eukaryota > Metazoa > Chordata > Actinopteri > Characiformes > Prochilodontidae > Semaprochilodus > Semaprochilodus insignis. The sequence goes on along the minus strand of CM067474.1, from coordinate 40,939,818 downwards.
CTTCAGTCTCAATGTGTTTTATTCAAAGTGCACACAAGATTGGACAGCGTGATAAACGTCACGGTGCCGTTGACACGATTGTTGTCCCAGAACACTCAGAACTCAGTTTGTACAGTTTATTTGCACAGTTGACCTGTTCTATCTGTCCTCTGCTTTCTGCCACAACAAACAAGGGCTAATCCTCTATGTCATACTGACAATCTACTGAATCTATACTTTCTGAAATGTACTTCTTTTCAAAAATCTCCGAAGACCTGAATATGGCCTTTTGTTCATGCACTTGCCGATGCCCACAGGCACTCACTGTGTGTGAGAGGTTGAAATGACTCAACTGTTGTTTATTTTACAGCCAAAAAAAGAATACAGAAACAGTGAAAGAACATTAACTGATAGATGATAGAGCCTATGATATGTTGCCTGTGCAGATGTCTGCTGGTGCAGTCGGAGGTTCAGGCGTTTATTGAGCACTGCATGCTGGCAGTGGGCACCAGAGCCAGTCATGCCCGCAGCCTAGCAGAGGTGCTGGTGGAGGGCGACATGCGTGGTCATTACAGCCATGGACTCAACCGCCTGGGTGTGTATACCAAACGCTGGAAAACTTCAAAGTGAGAGTTAAAGTACACAAGAGAAGAGGGACATTATTTTTGGCTGAACTATCATAATAACCACTGCACTGTGCAATGGAGAACCGTGACTGCTTGGGCTACAAATGTCAAAAATCAGAATAAAGCCCACCTCTATGGTAATGCTAATTTCTGCTAGCACCTCTATGTGTTCTTTAGTAATGTATCAGTGTTAAGCTAACAACAATTCTCTTGTGCTATTCTGCTGCTATGCTTGCCTTCCCATCACATAGTGACGGATAATAACAGATGGTGGGCCATAACTTTGTACATTAATTTTGAATGGTAATGTGAGGATCTGTTTTAATTATCTTCTAAAATAGCGTCACATCATTATGTGTGTGTGTGTGTGTGTGTGTGTGTGTGTAGATTTGTACGTGAAGGAGATCCGTGCAGGAATATGTGCGAGGGAGGGGGAGCCACTGGTGGAGAAAGAGTCGTTAGCTACGGCCCTTGTGAACGGAAGGAACCTCCTGGGTCCAGTGGTGGGAAATTACTGCATGAACTTAGCTCTAAAGAAAGCACGAGATGCGGGGATCGGCTGGGTGGTGGCCCATGGCAAGTCAAACACAGCTTCACATTTCTACTGCTTTTGTTTAAAACCTACACTTCTGTTCTTCATGGCATAACATAATACTCTGAATGCAAGTCTTAAAGTTAATAACTAAATAATGGACTGTTTAGGACAGTGGTCATAGGGATAAGATGAGTTTGGCGTTCAGGAGTTGGACTACTGAAACCACACATGTATAATGTACAGGTTATGATGTTACAGTGTTTTCTGTTCTGTTCAGACTCCAATCACTACGGCATTGCTGCTTATTACTCCATGCAAGCCCTGAAAGAGAACATGATCGTGAGTAGCACAGTCTGTAAGTGTTTGCAGGGAGGGGAGTGATTTGTGGGCATGCAGAAGAGAGAGAGAGTTAGAGACACAGAGTTGGAGAGAAAGAAAAGAAGGAGAGAGGCGGTAGTTGAATAGAGAGAGAGGGGGAGATAAAGTTAAAGAAAGAGTCAGAATGACAGACAAAAAGTGAGAAGGAGAGATAGAGGGAGACAATGTTAGAGAAAGAGGGGAAGAGAGAGGAAGTCAAATAAATGGCGAAAGAGTAAGAAGTAGAGAGAGAGAAGGAGATAATGAGAGTGAAGAGGAGAGGCTTAGAAGGAGAAATAATGAAAAGGAGATAGAGGGATAGAGAGAAGGAGGGTAGGGATAGTGAGGAGGAGAAAGGCTAAAACAGAGAAAAAATTAAAAGGAGAGAGAGGGGGGGAGTTCAGGGATGTGTAAAAGATGAATAAAAGTCATGTGTTGTGTGTCTGTAGGGAATGTCCTACACTAACACTTCTCCTCTAGTGGTTCCAACACGAGCTAAAGAGGTGAGTCTTCATTATGACTAGAGTCATCCTTCATTCCACTGTCAGAGAAAAGAGGTCAGGTAAATCTGAGCCCCACAACATTCAAATTATGCAAACATACCATCAGAGGTACAAAGGAACCCTACACACTCTTTATGAGGAGAAGTGTACACTGTGCTTTTCATAACTTCACTTTTTTAAGTAGTAAATTAAAAACAGTCTGGAGTCAGTGTGTAAGGAGTAAATCCAGCTACAGGGGAGTCTGGTACAGTCATGGGTTTCATCTGAAAGTGTGTTTCTATATTCACTCACCTTTATCAGCGCATCCTTTAATATGATATCTCTTCTCTGAGCTGAACAGAAAAGCTCTTGGTTGACCATTAGTGCAGAGAAAAATATTCGTGAAAATTTCTTTGTGTATATTATTATTACTTTCACTATTGCTCACTAACATTATCATTAATGGTGCTGTTTCTGCTCACATCATTACTAATATTTGTTCCCTCGCTGTGACCAATTGTGCATTCTCTGTGTAGTGCACAGTGGGGACAAACCCCATTAGTGTAGCAGCTCCTGCTAAGAATGGAGACAGTTTTGTTTTGGACATGGCAACCTCTGCTGTCGCCCTCGGAAAGGTATGCACAGACACACACACACACACACACACACACACATATACATACACACACACACACACACACACACACACACCCACACACACACACACAGCAAAACATCAAACCTCCAACTGCTGACAAAGAGTCATTCACAATACTGGGTCACAAATCTGATTTTTTCTGAGCTATGTGAACACCTAAACCTGAATTCACATTTGAGCATCCTTCATATGTGCTCCTAGATCAGATATGGTTCACAATAAAAATGCTAAAATCAAAATTCATATGATTTTCTGTTTTTATTTTCACTCTGCGTTGGCCTGTTTACACTAACAGGTAGATTGAAGCAAAAATACATACAAGAATGATATATATATATATATCATTCTTGTATGTATTTTTGCTTCAATCTACCTGTTAGTGTAGATTGTTAGTGTATATATATGTATATAGTACCAGTCAAAGGTTTAGATGCGGAACTAGAGCTTTTATGTAATAAAATATAATATTGTGATACATCAGAAGTATATGCGATATATCAGGATATTTATTTTTCAGACATCTCATCAGCTGGAACTGTTATGTGTACACCTGTAGAGTCTTTAAGATAACCAAAAACACCCCTTTAGTTGGATGTGTCCAAACTTTTGACTGACACTGTACAGCCATCTCAGTCTCTGTCTTTTGATCTCTCTCTGTCTGCTCACTGACTGTGTGTTTGCAGGTAGAACTTCATGAGCGTAATGGCATCTCCATCCCGGAGGGTTGGGGGTGTGATGTAGATGGCCGGTTCAGTACTGACCCCAAGGCTGTGCTGTGTGGAGGAGGTCTGGTGCCTTTGGGAGGCAGTGAGACCACAGGTCTGTTTCTGTCTGTCTCAGACACATCCTACTCTGTGAGGTCTCAGGAACCCCAATTAGACCACACAACATCCCACAGTCGCCTAATAGCTGCTCATGATCCCTGTAATTACAGCCACTATCAATTCAGCTTTTAGATATGGGCTGTAAGGAGTCATAATGATCGGTGCAGTTAAAACTGGTGAAAAGACCTTGTTAGATCGGGGTGTGACAGTTCTATCTAAAATCAGCAATGGAGTTAAGGTGGGTGGTTCTGTTCATATGGTTAGCCACATGACCTTTTCCATGTTTCTAAAACCACACTGACTAAATAGGAGGCAAAAGTTGTTGTAGCTTCAGTGTCATTTTTGATTGGTTTCGATGGAACAGACTTTTGAGAGGTCGTTATTCATCCTGAATATAACCTGACTTTTGCAGGTTTATTATTCAGTAATATGTATATATATGCATTTGTCCTTTATATTATGTGAACATTTAATGATAACTGGACCTATAAAAATACTACATAATTTCTTAGAATAAACTCCTTTAACATTTACTACATCTAACAGTGTTACCTAATCAGGATACAAATTTAAAATTGGTAAGTGTATTCAGCTATAGTAAAAAATACAGCATACAGTATAAAAAAAATACAGTATGTACATTACATAAACAGGTTGTTTACCAGCAGGATTACAATTGAACATACAAACTTGTTGATTTAAGGTTTTTCATTTTGAGAGGCAGGGAGGGGGTCCTGCTGGCAGATTAGATGTTTGAAGAATCCCCCTCCCCAGAGACGTTTGTGGTCTTTTATTCAGCCTATAGAAATGTTAATGAGTATATTTTATTGTTATTGTCAGAACTGAGATCTGCAGCTTTCTCCTGAGAATATCTGAATCAGGCGTTTACTCTCGTTTTACATTAAAGCACCGCTCGCTGTAAAGTTAGTTTCACTTTCGCATGTGCGATTTCTTTCTTCAGTAGATTTTCCAATGATGGCACCAAATGTTAATAAATGTATTATCATTGTTTATACTGTAATAAATGTGTTATCATTATTTGCACTAAAGCCAGTCATTAACTCTCCCAACCCTGGCAGTAACATAGGACCCACTGTCTCTGACCAACAATGTAGGAGTGTCTAATAGAGTGGACAGTGAGTGGACACAGTGTTTAAACAGGCCAACAGCACTACTGTGTCTGATCCACACATACCATCACATGAAATGTCAGTGTTACCTTGCAGGGTTCTTATATTTCAAAACCAAAACAGTCTCCTTTCAGTGGAAATTTAGCCAAAGAAGAGGAGGGGTTTAACACAACAGATGCTCTAAACTGAATGTGATTTGTTAAATGCCACTACAACAGCTCCTTCTCCTGTAACAGTTAATACTGTCTGTATATGTGTCAGGTGGTCATAAAGGCTATGGTCTGGGCCTGATGGTGGAGGTATTCTGTGGGATGCTCTCTGGCTCCAAATACAGCAAAAACATTCGCACCTGGAGAATGACCGACCGCAGAGCTGACTTGGTATATTTCAGTCTTTAATTTCACTATTAATGTATATGGAAGCCTTCATATTTCTGGATGTGGTGTTTTTGTAAATGTGCCTGTGTAAACTGTGTGAGCACTGTCCTCTAGTGGTTGGCATTTTCCGTGAAACACATCAAGCCTTCTCCCTCCACTCCAGGGTCAGTGCTTTGTAGCTATAAACCCAGAGAACTTTGCTCCTGGATTCAATGACAGAATGGCAGACCTGCTGTCCATGCACAGAGACCTGGCACCAGTGAGTATCTCGCTAACCTGCAGCATACACAACGCTGAATTCCCCAAACCTTATTATGTCAGACATAGTATATACATACACTGGGCAAAAGTCAGGGACCACTCCTCAGTTATTTAATTTCCAGGCACAATTGTACCGTTAATTAGAAGTTGTTTATTTATTCAGAGGAGATCAAATATAAGATTTGTTTGTATAATCAAAGAGAAACTCCAGGGAAAACACATGAAAAAAATAATTCAAAAAATGACATATTGGGACAATTAACAACCATGCAAGAGCTAATAGATACCAAAATGGTCACCATCAGATAAACATTACTTAAAGCTCCCATCTTTGAAAAAGAGGAGAAAATCAAGCTCCATTCTTTCTTCAGATCTGAAATCCATCATTCCATCCTTCCACTGTGAGAAGACAACTCAACACTATCGGTCTGAAAGGATGTGTAGTCAGAGCCCCTCACTGAGAAAAGAAAATGGACATTTTCAAATGAAAGAAAGAAGCTGCTGGTGTCTCAGAACAATGGACTGACCACCCCAGAGTCCAGAGCTCAGCACCACAGAAGGTGTTTGAGATTATTTAGATTGCGAGAAGCAGAAGATGCAATCAACTTCTAAGACTGAGGTGTAGAAAACTACCCTTGCAGATTTGTTTGAACACTGAAAGGTGGTATCTGGAAAATAACGGACACTGTAATATAGGTAAAACGTGGACACACTAAATGAAAAAGCCCATGTTACTTTTATTTGTTGAGGTGCTGTGTACTTTTATGTTAAATATAAATATTCCTCTGATGCTGGAAATGAATAGATATACCTCAAAAATGTCTTTTGCCCAGGACTGTATATTTGGTGCATGAATATGTCTATACTTCATTTCTCAAGTGCCTGATGTATGTAAGTTTGCATTGCTGTAGGCAGAGTCTGGGATGCCTGTATTGGCTCCAGGAGACCCAGAAAAGCAACACATCCAGACTTGCAGAGAGCTGGGGGGCATTCCATATCACCTGAAAGTGGTCAACCACATGGTACACACACACATTCACACATACACGGTCCCCACAACTTTGTTTAAACCTGGCGCACATGCACTAAATGTGTTTCCATTGAAGTTGCCATATTTAGGGAAAGTGGCCCAGTAAAGCCTGTCTGCCATAAAAGCCCATTTATTTTGATCATTAATTTTAGACAACAAAAATGAATTTGAGACATCAAAATCATCTATTCGTTCCAGTTTAGGCTGTTCACCTAATGTTTGCTATGTGTATTGGTCATCCTGGTTTTATCAGATCAGCATAAAATAATAGCTGTATGTAATATTTAACACTTTTTAGTTTTTATTGTAATATTTTTATTGTAATGTGACATAAATACTACTGAAATTTAAATGGGTTCATTTAGGACACGTGAATTTAAAAGCTACACATATACTCTGGATTTTACACTGTAAAATTAAATTAAATAAAAATACTCGTCACACATGAGTAAACATGCCAAACTCAGATTTTGGTGGGCTTAATTGGGGTATTTTCAACATTATTCCAATATTATAATTGGGGCATTTCTGGTTTAGCAGACAGTAATCCAGTTTTAAACACAAGCTATGGGGGAAAGGGGGACACACATCAAACTGGTAGAGAGTTTCTCCAGAAAAGTAGAGTGGTGTGCTTCATGTTAACGTAGCTTTATTAGTTCTCATGTTTAAACAGTGATTTTTCTGCTGTACAGGCGATGTATGAAAGATATGTAAGATATTGAGAATGTGTAGAGACTTCCAGTGAACGAAGAACACGTGTCATTGCAGAAGACTTCAACCAACACCAGCCAAACAGGCCTTCCATTACCCACAGTGCAGTTGCCAATCTTCTTGCCAAATTCCAAGAAACACATTCTCTCACCAATAAAGTTGGACGTCCAAAAATTGCTACGGATGTAGCAACAGCAACCGCTGTTCTGGCCACATTCACCAAGAGCCCACACCACAGCACTCGTCATCTGTCTCTGGAATGGATGGTTAGTTGTGCCTCTATTGAGCGAATTTGGTCTACCCATAAAAGAAACCCTTATGAAATTCGGATGCTGCAACACCTGACTGAGGACGGACCAGACCATCAGATAGAATTTGCAGAATGGGTGACACATGGACTTCAGATAAAGCCTCATTTTCCTGATCAGGTGTTGTTCAGTGACGAATCAAATTTCTTTATTAATGTTGCAGTGAACAAACAGGCCCTCACAGTCAAATCCTCACTGGACTGATCCATCTAACACGGTTGCAGCACCTAAAGTCATGGTATGGTGTGGTCTATAGGGAACCCATATTGTGGGACCGTTCTTCATTGATGGAACATTAAGATCATAGGGGGCCTGTTTGGGTGGCACTGGTTAAAATCTTCTGTGATAACACATGTGCTTCAATCACCAGTAATGAGGACAATCTCAACACGTTCTGCTAAAGATAACACCATTCTTCACATTACCTGTACAGAAGAAAAACACAGTTTAAACATGAGAACGAATATATTTACCGTATCGTGAAGCACAGCATTGTTTTGTGACATGGCCTAACCAGTTTCCCCCTTTCCCCAGAGCTTGTGTGAATCACCATCTACCAAACCATTTTTATTTTATATGAGCGTTTTCTTACTTTTGAGACACTCTGCATTTCAATTTATAAAAAAATAAACTGATTCTTTGCAAACTATAAATAACTGTGTTTGACATTTAAGGACAGTTAGGACCGTGTAGTACATATGTGTATACGTTCTCTTGCTTGTTTAGGTCATAGCTGTGTACTGTAGACTATAGAAATATGAATCTACTGTGCTGTGATAAGGTAATCTGAAAGAAATCATTTAAGCATGTAAGTGGGCAGTAAGCTTATTACTTGGAAAAACAAAGTTTAGTAGTAGTAGAATTTTATACCTGTGTGTTAACTCAGACATTTCCACATCATGTACTTACAGTATTTACAGTTGCCATTTGGGCGAATACATCATTCAGGTGTACCAGGATTAATCAAACCTAAAGTGGTGCCAAATTTAAAGTTCATATTTTAATTCATTATAGTTTAACAAATCTGTACGAATACAAATAACAGCTGAAACAACATGAACAATAGTATTAAAACAGGATGTTCTAATTACTTTAAATAACCTTTTCAGCTTTGTTGCGTATTTTAAATCAATTTTCTTGACTGGCTTTTGCACAGTACTGTATATCCTATCTAAGTCTGCCTCTTTCCTTCTCCTTGTCAACAGAACGAGCTTGCCAGTACATTGGGAGTGAGCCCCCTGCTGCCCACTCACAGAATCCTTCAGTAAGGCTACGCCCTGTCTGCTGTAACCCACCTTCACTGAGTACAGCACTGTATGCCTCTACTGTGCTAGAGTGCTGTTCATATGAAACAGCAGTTATTAAAATTAAAGATATTAAATTACTTAGGGACGAGGACTGCACATACCATGCTGATGATTTATCCTCACAAACAGATGAAGGATGTAATGCTCATGTAAGCTTTTAGAGGACTGGACTTGTTCAATTTAGAGGGTTTTTCCACCAGTTCTTCACAAGTTTTCTTCATAAGTCAACTGATAAGATGTAAACTAAATAATTCACAGTGGTTTGATGTGAAATGCAATGATGTGAAATGATGTGAAACTGGGTTCTAAAGAAGCTTACCAGGGCAGATTTGTTTACATTGGTGGTGATTGGTGGTGGAACCACACATCTAAAGACTTTAATGGCTCTAAAAATCCCTAACAGACAACTATTGCATGAAATAGTAATGAGTACACTGCCTGATGCCCAAGACATTGCTCTATGATAGTTTAGAGAACTTTTGGGCTACACTGTACTTTTTCAAATCCATTACTGGTGGAGAGATACATGTAGGGTATTAGGAAGTAAAATAGTCCTCAGTGATTTACCACCAGGTAACTGTCATCAACACTGCATATAAAACCCAATAGGCACTTGATTGTTCACTGCCGGATTTGGATATTTGTCCTGCTGACATTGTGATGCCTGATTCCTGTCACTACCAGTCTGCACACACCACTTTACTCAGCATAGTTAGTCTGCTGAAACAACCTGTAAGCTCATCATAAAAATCCACCACAAATCAGAATGTATTGTTTTCCCTCAATTGAGTGAGATTAACCCTGTATTAGTGAATAAAGTGAGTTTTGTTGTTTGTGCACTTTGTTGTAAGTGGATGCATCTATTGTTTCCTTCCAGCAGGTGGCGCCAAACGCAAGGTAAATCTGTTAGCTCCATACTCCGCCTTACTCAGACTTCAGATACAGAGATGATCTCATGCTGGACTCACAATGACATTCTGTTCCACTTCACTCAGCACATATCAACTCAGTACGTGATGATACAAAGATGCATTTGGAGGGAGGGAGTGATAGACGTGTCATTTGATAAGTATTTGAAGATCATTCACAGTGTATGCTAACAATCTGCACCCCCACAGCCATTGTGTCATTGTAGTGCTTGACCAAACCACCTGAAACTACCACTGTTCAGTATAATAATGAACAGTGCTCATACTGATATTTATAGGCTAATCTGAGAATACCTCCTCATGAAAATGGTTGTAGAGGCCAAAATATTTAAGCATTAAAACTGTAATTATACTGTATAACTACATTTTATAACTATATTCCAGTAGTGCATAAATTGAGTCTCCAGTCATTATGGGGTATTTGATACGGTCATTCTGATTCATACCAAAATAACAAAATGGGATTCTGATAAAATCTGAGATTTCATGAAGCACTGAAAGTAGAGTCCATTGAGGTCAGAGATTTACACTCTCACACTCTTAAAAGTCAAGTGTTCTTTGCACAATGCCAGACAATAACCACTTTTGGTTCAACCTTTTGGAGGACGGTTCTAAGATGTGTAAATATGAAGAACCAAAGTGTACAGAGCATCGACACAGTGTAAAGGTTCTATGAAGAACCCTTTAACAGGTACCTCTTTACATATAAAAGACCCTTTAATCCTTTTCAAAGCTATTTCACACTCACAAATGACATAAAGCCTTCATAGTTCTATAGGGATCCAAAAATGGTTCTTTTATGTTTAAAGAGTGTACTAGGTCTGGGCAAAGTAAAGATTAACCCAGGTTTAGGTTTTATTTAGGTAAACATGTTTTAGTAAAAGGTTCCTTTAGTCAGGTTTTGAAAACTTTAATAACTGTTTTTAATACCATGATATTGACTCTTTTATGTACATTTATTCACACCTATTTTACTGTATTCTTGTTCTTGGTGGTTATAGTAAAGGATCGATTTAAAGCAAGTGATAGTGATATACACTACCAGTCAATAGTTTGGACACAGCTGCTCATAGAAGGTTTCCTTATTTGTAACTTTTTTCTTCCTGTAGAATAAAAGTGAACACATCAAACTATAAAGCAGCACTCATGGAATTATTCAGTCCACCTTAAACAACCTCCAAAATGGATCTTTACAGGAGGATAAAACAGCTTTCTTAACTTGCAATGAAGGTTGCATTTTTTTCTAAGCAATTTTGGATGAATTCTGTTGGCCTGTACATCATGAATTACACAGGATTGAAAGTGTAACTAGAGTTTTTAAACTGTGCAAAAAAGGGAGAAAGCGTTTTTGCGCAACAAAATATATATTAGAGGTGGTGATAAAGCGCAAATATAATATTGTGATACATCAGGACAGATATGTAATATATCAGGATATTTATTTTTCAGACATCTCATCAGCTTAAACTGTTAAGCGTAAGTCTGTAGAGTCTTTAAGATAACCAACAACATCCATTTAGTTGGGTGTGTCTAAACTATTGACTGGTACTGTACATGACATTCTTTTTACTAGCTATATTTATTTTAATTAATCTATTTTTAAATATGTGGGTTGGAAAAATCAACTGTTCAAACAGCATAGAACTGTGTTGAGTTAACACAATGAATTATGTCTTGCCTCAGTTTACCAGTCTTTTCAGTGTCTGTTACAATGAAACGATAGCCAGCATTAGGGGTTAGTTATAACATTAATACTCCTGCCACTTTCGGCCATTTTCTTCAAAAACAGCAGGTACTGAAAGCAAAGTTTATGCTTGTAGCAGAGATGTGCGTACAACACATGAATGTTTCAAAATGACTGTTCAAATGATTCAGCAAAAACAACGTGTTGGGTTGTACCCCACTCTCGCCTTCTTCATCTCATCCTCCGACTGTAATTCCTGTGTGCATATGGCTGTGTGGGCATGCCTGGTGGACATGCATCACTTCAGAGCCGAGGAACAGATGGTTAAACAGCAGCTCCGACCTATTCCAATTATCACACAGGAGAGCCAGAGGCACATATCGGAAAATCAATCCTATTGAGCTACAGAGAGGAATGGAGAAAGTGAGGAACAGAGAGCGGAACGCCATGTGTGCTTGTGAGTTCACTAGGAAGCACAAGCAGGCTAGGCACAGGCCTGCAGGAGTGTGAGAGGTGTGGGTTTAAACACGAGTGGAGCTTCAGGGCCTCCCAGAGAGGAGCTCATCACACCCCACCATCACCTCACACCATCCCATTACATCCAGCTACACCTCACATCACTGCCCATCACACATTACTGCAGCTCACACTTTGAAGAGGACACCAGTAGCACATCCTCACAGCCCCACATTAGCACACATCCCAGACACATTAGCCAGCAATTTAGACCTGACGAAGATCTGGTGCTCCTCCCCAGACTCTGCCCACACAGGAAACTCTACCAACCACTCTCTACCAGGCAGAGGCTGTTACACACACCATAGCTTTTAGCTTTAGCATGATCATCAGCAAGCAAAGCTGAGAGACAGAGATAATGTCAGATCTTGTCTCCTAACAGTATATTCTGTGTTCGTGCATGTGTGAGAGTGTGTGTGTGGTCCACTGGCTGACACACAGGATGTAGATAGATTGCGAGAGTGGCAGAGCTGTGAGTTTAAGCACCAGTCAAGCTCTAGCGCCTTCCAGGTGATAAGTTCAGCACATAGCATCACTTCACACCAATAGTCGCACACTACTGTATCTCACACCTTACAGCAGAGGGCAGGAGCACATCTCCACACTGCCATTTGACGCTAATTTACAAGGACTAAATTTGCCACCCAGCCAGCAGCCCCTCACCTAACTAAATAGGAACTAAACATCTATATCACTTAGCTTGGATGCACTGTAAAAAGTATTTCATTGGTCCAACTTCAAAACAGTTACTTCATGTAGTTATAAGCAAATGAACTGGGTTGATTCAAAAAGTACTTTGAAGGAATGATTCTTTTCAATGGAAGTCATTTTTTGAGTTGAATAAAACTTGTTCAATTGCTTGTAACAACATGAAGTAATTTTTTTAGGTTGCACTTTTTACAATGCTTGTAAAGTTGCATCCAAACGCCTGGGAACACATTTGAAAATGTGGATTATTTTTTTATTTAAACGTGGAAAAACTTCAGAAAGATACATGTTATGACAAGTAGAACGATGAAGAAATGTTCATGATTCTACACATCTAGGTCACTATCCAAATTTATTCCAGTGTATCACTTTGACCATGCGAAGAACTTCATACACAGAGGTCAGAATCTCTTCCATCAAAGCATGGGTTCAGATGACGCTCAGGTGGATTTGATCTACTGATCAGATGTCATTGCGTAAACTTGTGGAGTCTCGAGGGCAAGCTGTCATTAAAGCTACACAATCAGATGGTCTCAAATGTTAACTCAGATGATTATATAACTGGAAGAATGTTGAACCAAAACACATTATAAGACACAATTTTAGTTGTTTTTGTTTTTCATGATATGGTATGTGGGCTTTATACATACAAGACATATACATGCTATATTATGATTTATACCACCTTTATTAGAGAAATAACAACAAGGTTTCCATTATATGTCAGATATAATTCTTTTGGACTCCTTACGTCCAAAATTCTCACACATAAATATAAATATAGGGGACAAGTATATAATATGTCATATGTGATATGTAATTGTATGTATATGTAATACAAATTTTCATTTGTAATAACTTTTGGATGCCATTGTATATCATTGCTATCATTTTTGTAATACCAAAGTGGTAGCTTTACAGGGTAAGGACAGCAGATTTCTAACCATTTATGCAACTTGCATAGCTTGTAAATATTTTTTATTCCATGTGATTTTTGATTATTTCTATTAGTTATTTCTATTACATCCTTCATCTGTTAGTTAAATAAATAAATAACAGAAAATATAGATATAAATAGTAGAGAAGGTATGTGACATTCCATCTAGAAAAGGTCACTTTGTATAACATTGCATGAGGCAAATGATCAAACTGTCTATTGTTAAAGCTCACTAACAAACAGCAGAAGAAGGCAAGTCAGGCACACCAATGGTAAAACTGGTTCAGGGAGATGACCTGATTCTAACACACCTGTGTTTAATATTCAGAGTCTCTTCAGTGTTTTAATGAGCTGAGGCAGATGTGCCTGCGGTGGAATGAAAAACAAAAAAATTACATTTGCTCTTACTCCAGGAGGGAGGATTGCTACCCTCAGCAGTAAAAGAATAAAGTGTGAAGTAGCTTTTATTGGCAAGCAGGGCAACCAGGACAAATAATACAGCACACTTTTGAATTGCTAGTTGCAGAAAATAGGCAACTTGATTCAAAAATAGACTAGACTGGGAGTCAGCAACCAATCAAGTCAGAAAACGCACATAAATATCCAGGTAGAAGTGACTTCTATACCTTCTCTAGCAACCCAGCTACAGTGTCATTTTCTGTCTGCCTAGATCTGGTGGAGGTCTACTTTGCTGAGCTATATGTTACACTCTGTATATCTCTACATCTTCAGTCTGTAATTTTCTCTTTTTTTCAGCCAGCCATAAACACACAAAGTCTTGCTGCACAATGATCTTCTCTGGAGGAGTAAATGAGGTTTTAGCTTGGATATTAGCTAGCCATATAAACCACATGAGCTCTGATTGCCATATTAGTCAGCACTCTGACTCCTACACAGGTGTGGTTTGTTAACCAGATCACTCTTAGAGTTCACAGTTGTTTGTCATTAAGAAGATTAAGTGGTGATTAAGAAGATTAATGCTCTCTCATATGGTCTGCAGTGCCTGGACCACAGCGACATACGTGTCTACAGATCTGTGATCCAGGATAGAAAAAAGTAAAAGTCTCTAAAAGCATGCATTATTAGTTCAGTGGAATAAAGGTAGCAAGTACAGCATACCACTTGAGTATGACTAAAAAATCAGGTAAAAAAAGTCATGAGGTCCCTGTAGAACAGTACTGCATGTCCTTAAAGTGTTCAGGGTCTTTACTCTTTTGGAGCATTTTTTTTTGTCTGAAAAGATAATGCTAAAATGCCAAAGTAAGTAGTCAAATGAACAGCAAAGCAAACTAGAAGCTGAAGCAACAGAACAAAATGAAATTTAACTCAAAAAGGAATCAGTAACTAAACAAGAGTGAGACAAAAGTAGACTACTTTCATCACTAATGATCTAATGATCTTCACTTCAGTGCTGTGAAAAAAGTATTCACCCCCAATTTCTTCTATTTAAGCTATTTTTTGCGTTTAAATGTATCAGATTATAAAGACAATCCAAGTCAACAAAAATGCAGCTTTTAAATGATCATTACATTCACTGAAGATAAGAAGATTTATTCCAAACACCACATCACCCATGTGAAACTTGCCTCTAAACCTAATAACCGGTTGAGCTACCTTTGGCAGTAACAACAGCAATAAAACATTTGGGATAACTTGAGTCTCATACATCACTGTGGAGGTATTTTGACCTTTTGGGCTTGTGCCACAGCTTTTCAAAGGGATTTAAGTCCGGACTTTGATTTGGCCACTCTAATTTTATTTCTTTTGAGCTGTTCAGAGGTGGGCTTACTTGTGTGCTTCGGATCATGGTCCTGCTGCATAACCCAACTGAACTTGAGCTTTAGGTCACAACTGATGGGTAGACATTCACCTTCAGGATTTTCTGATAGAGAGCAGAATTTATGCTTCCGTCAGTTATGACAAGTTGGTGACCAGGCCCAGACCTTTCACTGTTGATATAACATTTTCATGGTGGAATGCGGTGTTGGCTTTATGCCAGATATAACGGGACCATGTACTCTAAAAAGTCGCACAGAATATTATCCATTAATATTGTGTCCTGAGGTTAATCTAGAAGTTTTAGCAAATGCGAGGCAAGGCTGTAGTTTCTTTTTGGTTAGTGGTCCTTTGGGATCAATAAAGTATCTATCTATCTATCTATCTATCTATCTATCTACACCTTGCAGTCCTCCCATGGATGCCATTTTTGCACAGTGTTCACCCGTGTTCCACGTGGACAACGGCTCTCACTGCGGTTCGGTGGAGCTCCAGATCCTTAGCAATGGTTTTGTAACCCTTTCCAACCTGCTAGATTTCAAAGACTTGGGTTTGTATCTCTGTTTGAGTCTCATTAGAACCTGGCATCATGTGCTGCTTTTTGAGACCTTCTAGCTTCACAGACTGGTTCTATTCAAGTGACGTTTAGATTCAGCAGGTCTGGCAGTAACCATGTCTAGGTGTGGTGAGTGAAATTGAACCCAGCAGTCAACTGAATTTGGTTATCTGTTCAAATTAGTTACTAAGGGGGCAATGACTTTTTCACATAGGGCAGGTATGGACTGAACAGCAATTCAGTAAATAAAATCATCAATTACAATCAGCATTTTGTGTTTACCTGGGTTCTTTGTCTACTATTAAAAGGAGTTTGATGATCTAATATCCTCACTATTATATAGAGACACTAAACTCCTCAGACATCTGGTTCCTATTGTCACCACTGTGAATCAGTCTGTTTGTATCTGCGGTTTACTTATACAGAAATGTAGGAAAACCTGTGGAATTCCCTTTTCAGCTCATGAAACTGATTAAATATAACATAACTTATTTGAAGTGGGACACATATAGAGGATGACCAGCCATAAGATCAAACTAGAGGAAGGATAGAGGAGGAGTAAAGGGGAGGACAGACAAGGAGATATGTGTGTCTGTGTGTGTGTGTGAGTGTTTGGGGGGAGGGGGTGGGATGATCCCCTGCTGAGAAGGCTTTTAATGAAGGAAAGCCATTCCATTGTTTCAACAGAGACAGATATTACTCTAACTCTGTGTGTGTGTGTGTGTGTGTGTGTGTGTGACACCTCTGTGGAACCTGGTATTTAGTCCACTTTAGATTGATAATAGCTTTAGATTGTTGTCTTCACAGGAGCTCAAATTTTCACACATCTCTGTGTTCTCCTGACACACTGATAAACTGTTCTCAATTGCTTCATCACTGTTTTATTTTACTGATCATTACATCAAATAAGACTCCAGTACATGTACTATAGTCTGTGAACTGTAAATGTTTTGATGAATCACAATAATGTTTCATAAAACATCTGTATCTACGTTACCAAATTTACGAAAAACACAGACATTAACAAATTGAGACTTCATAAATCACAAAATTTACCAATTAACAAAGTAACAAATTTTCTAAATGATGTGTCCAATATATCCTATATATCCTATATATCCTATACATCCTATACATCCTATACATCCTATATAAATATGATTTTTTTTAAATAAATGTTTTTTTTTCCTGGAAAGTTACTCATGTTAAAATGAGAGGTTTTTGTTTGGATGGTAATGATATGTAATACAGTTATCCATTCAAATAAATGAGTTCTCAAACAAGACTGTTGATGTGTGGACCAAAATTTCGTTCTTCAGTTAGAAGCCTTTTTACAGGGAGAGCGCTTTAGAAATCCTAGAACTACTTAGATTTTCAAGTAAATTAAACCTGCAGAAAACTATTTGACTCCAACATTAATAATGAAATTAAAGAAACTGGGCCATGCAATAAGGAACATAAGTCTCTTAAGTCCTCAAACACACAGTCATTTAAAATATGCAAAACAAAATAAAAGAATAAAGTTGCCCCAAAGGACCTACTTTATTCCACACTGCTCTTATTCCACATCACAGTAAACTTGACCATGGTTCAGCTGACTGTGCGCCAACATTTCTCCACAGGTCCACCCTTTTCTTTAACACTGATCATGGTCTCTGTATCCTCTCTCACCTCAGTGGAAACTCTCACTCAAACAACACTTCATTTTTCATGAATATTAATGACTTAACATGCCCTTCTTTTTAGCAGTTCATAATGCGCTCATTAATGAATTAATGAGAAACACCTTTGAGGATGACAAAGTGAGAGGCTGGATGAGAATCGGTGAGTGTGTCTATGCGAGACAGAAAGAGACAGTGAGAGAGAATATGCCATAGTATGTTGTTGATGTTCAAAGAAAATCTCCATTTTTGTTGATTTTTACTTTTATGCACCATTTGAATACAGCAGCTGCTGTTTACACTGTATGAAAATGACCAACAGAAATGGTCTGAAATTGCTTGGTATAAAGGCTGGTTCCATTAACGTACACTAAAAATTAGATGAGGTTTTTGTTCTCTCCTGTAAGGTCACCATTTTGGAGGTACTTGTTTGTCTTTGGACAGCGATTATATGTGTGATGTGGACAGGTGGTCACTTTTTAAAGCCATCAGCTGTTTCCTCTGTTCATCAGTTTTGGTCTGTTTGTCAGAGGTAACCGTTACTCCGATGGTCTGCCTGAGTACTGGACGACTCCCCAAACACTAATTAGCTGGTCTCAGTCTCCAACACCCTCTATGTTCTCACTGTGTCCTCACTGTCCAACAATGAACACACACAACATTACCACGCCTTTAAATTAGCAAATGACAAAAGAGAGAGAAAGAAGAAGGGGGCAGGGATTTGGGGGTGATGGAGACAGAGGGCTCTGCTTCCTGTAGTTATATATTTTTGCAATTCTCTGCTTTCTATTCTCTGCTACAGCAGACTGTGGCACTTATTGCCACAAAAAAGTCAATAGTCCATGTACTATAAAGCCTTTTTAGAAAATAAAGCATGATGTATATTATTATAATATGTGTTATAATGCATACCGCTATACATGGGTTAATACACAGTGTTACAAAAGTGTTAATGCAGAGCTATAAATATACACAATTGTATAGGGTAATGTACTATGTTGACTACCGATGTGCACACCGTTATGTGTTAATGAAAACTGTTATAAATGTGTTAATGCACAGCTATAAATGTACACATGGTTGTGAATGTGCTAATGCATTCTGATATAAACGTGTTATAGCTATAAATGTGCACATTCTTAGAAATGTGCTACTGGATGTTATGATGTTATGGATTAGCTGCATAACTGACAATTATAAAAGTGTCAATTATGGTCAAAGGCCACAGAAATCCTGACTGTACATGGAATGTAAAATCCATAATGTATATAACAATGGAAACCAATGGCAACATGTGTCTTGATATAAAACTAATTCACTTCAATCTTAATGTGACAATATTAATATAAATGTTTGATTCTGTGGCATTGGGTTTTTCATGTTGATGTTTTGCTTATATAAAACATACAAATGTTATATTTAGTCATTTTACCTATGTTCAAATTATATATAATATTCCTGTCCAATCAAAAAACATGTATCTCTATTTTTGTCCATTATTACTTTTATGCATCATTTGAACAAAGGTAGCTGCCGTTTACACTGTGCCAAAATCTCATGATGAATGAACCAAGAGAAAGTCCTTGAATTTGCTTGGAAAAAAGTCTGATTCCTTTGACTGGCATTAAAATGAAACTAGGTTTTTGCCATCTCCTGTAAAGTAGCTGTTTTAGAGATACTTGTTTTTCTTTGGACAGCGACGATATATTCTTAGATTCATATTTCTTATTCCTAGTCTATTTCCCATTTCAAGTAACTAGATAGGGCCACAGAACGTGTGTCTGTAATCTGAGCACTGTTTCCTCTTATGAAGTGAAACTGAAATCAAATTAAATTAATCAAGATGGATCCATCAGTGTGTCAGCTGGTACCCAGGCCAGTACCCTCCTATACTAACCCCTCCCCCATCCTTCCTGCTTGCTTTGGTTGGCCAGCTGGCGCTCATGGCGACGCGGCTGTGAGGTGGCTGAGAAAGTTTATGAAACCCCTGACGCAGGAAGCCCCTACATCTGCTGCGAGAAAGCCCCCCTCACACAAGCACACACCCCTGCGTCAGCTGAGAGATCAGAGGGACAGCTGGCTCTGCTTCTCCGGGATGCTGACGTCACCCTGGAGGCCCCCTCTGAACTACCAAACCCTCCTCCAACGCACATACACATTCAGGTTTATGATTGTGCACTGACCATGGCACTGTGCCAAACGCTTACTGTTTTTTACTGAATTTAAATAAAAAGCTTTAGTTTGTGTGTGTGGGTGGTCTTTCTCCATCTGTACGATCTTTGTGTGTGATCAGTGAGGTCAGTATATCATTTTATTAAGTGGCATTAGTCCATCTGTCACATTAGAGAGGTCAGAGGTCGCGTGTCTATTTGTGTCTCTTATTGATTTAGCAGTGAAGCATTAAATTCTTTATTGTTAACGAAACTTAATTAACAGTTTGTCATTATGTCTGGGTTGGATTAAATTTGCTCAAGTGATTAATGTGGAGAGAGTCATATGGAAAAATGAAGTCAGCAGCTGCTAGCTGAGTGTGATACCAGTCAGACTGTGAACTCCAGCTCCTACAGCAGCTTATGAACATCCTTTAACTAAACACAACAGTATAGTTTTATTCTTTTCAGCAGAAAAATAACAAGTAAATCACAAGGAGATGATACATTGTGAGAGACTGTAGTCTGTTTACTCACACTTTTGTCTGTATTGCCCCTCAGTGTGGTATACGTTCACATGACAGGATACAAACTCATCTACCCACTCAGACTCTGAATATTCTATGTTCTGTCCATTCTTTCACTGTGAGACGACAACTCAACGCTGAGTCTGAAAGGATGTGTAGCTGTCAAGAAGCCCCTACTGAGAAAGGGAAACAGACAAATGCAAATCGAACAAAGAACCTGGTGAAAATGCAATCAACTTCTAAGACTGAGGTGTGGAAAAATACCCCTGCAGATTTCTTTGAAATACTGAAAGCAAGAGCCCTGTAAAGAATGGAAGCTGTAATACAGGCAAACACAAAATATATTGTAAAGTTAGATATTATATTTAGCTGGTTAATTTTCTTTTAAACATACACTATACTGTATATGTGGACACCTCTCCTAAATATATTGCTCAGGTATTTCAGCCAAACTCAGTGATAACAGGCGTCTAAAATCAACCCCATAGCCATTCAGTCTTCTTAGACAAACAGTGACAGTAGAATTGGTCATACTGAAGAGCTCAGTGACTTCAAAAGGGTGTCACCTTTGTCGCAAGTCATTCTGTGAAATTTCTGCATATTGTTTTTTTCTGATGCTGAAAAATGAATGACTCAAATCTATCATGTTAATGATGTCGTGTACAGCATCAAAGGATGTCATATATAAAAGAATAAATCTTGAGAACGCTACAAGCTTGATATTTAAGGGCAGGGTAGCATTGCTTTGTTCCAATGAGGACTCACATGCTCTGGTCTTTTTAGGGATGAAATAAATCCATAATGACAAATTGAACTCTGAATGTCTTCAGTGATTATTTATGAATTTCTCCATGTTGAAAAGAGTTGTTGTGGTAAACATGACTAATCACGTGGTTAGCTGACTAATCAGAGGCTGTGTTCCTGACTTGTCAACCAATCAGAGGCTGTGTTCCTGACTTGTCAACCAATCAGTGGCTGTGTTTCTAACTTGCTGACCAATCAGAGACTGTGTTTCTGACTCCTTGACCAATTAGTGGCTGTGTTCCTGACTTGCTGACCAATTAGTGACTGTGTTCCTGACTTGCTGACCAATTAGTGACTGTGTTCCTGACTTGCTGACCAATTAGTGACTGTGTTCCTGACTTGCTGACCAATTAGTGACTGTGTTCCTGACTTGCTGACCAATTAGTGACTGTGTTCCTGACTTGCTGACCAATTAGTGACTGTGTTCCTGACTTGCTGACCAATTAGTGACTGTGTTCCTGACTTGCTGACCAATTAGTGACTGTGTTCCTGACTTGCTGACCAATTAGTGGCTGTGTTCATGATTTGTCGAGCAATCAGAGGCTGTGTTTCTAACTTGTAGACAAAAAAATTATACCTTTACAGGGCAAAATAAAAGTCTTTAGCCTGCAGTGTCAAATTAGACTTTTGAAAAAACAGGCCTACTATATTTTGTTCTCAAATGACCAGGGACCCTGGAGAGATACAGACATTCATTACACTCTTCTATAATCTATGAGTACATCAGGTTGATTGCAATGTAGTCCATGCAGCTACTGAATAACATGGCATTAGGGTTTAAGATAGAAAGTGAAAGGAAATGGACGTGTTCTGGATTTCTGGTAAGATATAAATGAAACTGAATTAAATACACCACAGTAAATAAGTCTCATGTATGCATGCGCAAGGGTGTGTGTGTGTGTGCATGAATGCCTCTGTTCATTATTCCCACTGCCTGAATGGGAATAATGTCTCTGAGCCGGCCCATGCTTTACTTCCCGAAGTTGAAGTCAGACTATACCAAGGGCATTCTCTAAGGCTTCTCTAAATACAGGGTGCATGTGCTGCTTACGTCTAAGGCTGCTTACTATTTGAATAAATCTGTGAAGTCTGTGAACTTACAGTGAGTTCTGTAGGGGGTGAGTTACACTGCCAGTTTTACACCAATGCGGTGACTGCTGTAGGAATAGCAGTGGACTCATGTAGGAGTCAGCAATTCCAGAGTTTTATTAGCCTGTGCAGTCTGGGCCTGTATCTCAGCCCAGGTAGTTACACTTTATGTCCAAAAATATCCAGATGCCTCTTCTTCTAAGAATGGGATGCACTGGAACAGCTGCAGATCATGCCCTATGCCTGGTGTCAGCTAGAGGCATACAAAGCCCCTCAGCACTGGGCTGTGGAGCAGTGGATTTGTGTTCTCTGGAGTGATAGCGCATCATATACTACTCTTGGGATAACTTGGAGTGGCGTTTATGATCCAGAAGTAATCATCCAGTATCAGTATCTGACATCACTAACGCATGCTCCTTTGGATGAATGCAAACAAACCTTCACAGTACTGTTCCCAAATCTAGTGTAAAGCTTTCCCAGAAGAGTAGATGCTGGTATTGCAGCAAATTCAGCATTCAGACAAACTCCACATTAATACACCTGATATCAGTAGACATGTTGGATGAGCAGCTACCTACAAGCCTTTGGACATACTGTGTACCTCTGCTGTGTTGTTCAGTGTGGTGCCTGCATCGTTGTGCTCATATTTCAGGCCAGTTAGCAATCTGGAGTTTATTGGTTGTGCCTTTATGATCATCTCTCTATGCTCATACTGCTGAGTCACATAGCTTGGTTGCAGAAAGCTAGAAAGTCTTGTTTGTTTCAAGCTACAGCTTGAAAGCAACCAAACACATACATAGCATATACACCATCACACCCATAAACCCATCCTCTGACTCAGCTAACCTAGACAGTCAGCCTAATGATTTTCTGTCTTGGCGGCAAACAGGCTAGATTAACACAGAAGCCGTGAAAGTCATTTATAGCAAAAGCAATTAGCTGTAACCGATCTAAGATATCAATGAGCAGATGTTTGTTTTTGAAAGGATGTATAAGAAGTCATTCAATGCTCATCACAACTGGGGCCACTACATATATCCAACTTGCATCCCACAGATAACTCCATGACATTCACAACAGAGCAACAAAAGAAACCAAGTACAGGCTGTCTTTGTTGGAACTAGCAATTAAAGCCTTTTTAATTGCCTTTTTATGCACTCCACATGCAGCATTTGTAGTTAGTAGTGTTACAATAATAATAATAATAATAATAATAATAATAATAATAATAATAGGTTACACTTTCACATACCCAAAGCTTACAACTGAAGGGGGGAAATAAATAAATAAACCAGTACTTGGGTCTGGCCTTAGTTAGTATGGTCCCAGTATGGATTTGTCCTCACATTGTTAGATCTTAGTCTTAATCTCGGTGTAGTTATGGCTGGTCATAATATTGGCTGGACGCACTGTAGCATCACATTTAAGAGCCCTTCCCTGTTTGACTTTGTTCGAACATTTCTGGGCTAATACAATGCTTCAAAGATCAGATACTAAAAGTTGCTATCTCTGGTTTCCCGAAGTCTACTATAAAATGTCATATGTCGTTGTAGAGGGGTCAAAACCCCCTATAACCATGTAAAGTTTAAAGTCACTTACTCTTATTTTATGGACTTCTGCCATGGGTAAACGTCTAAAGTGCGCCTAAGTCAGATACAAAACTGTGAGATTCCAGGGTCCATATCTTCAGTATCCTGAAGGTTGAAAATGCAATCCAGAGTATGTTGGAAAGGGCATGTCACTCTTTACTGACCTATGGACATTGGCTTCAGAGTTTTAAAGTAGCTGGTTGCAAAACATTCCCTTCTCCTGAGGTCTTATTCATGACATCATTAGCAATTGGTTGACATCAACTCGACTTTCATAACTTTTTTAAAAATCTGAAGCTGTGCAATTCCTATGGCACTTAAATGTTTAAATGTTGAAGTGCATTATTACCCAATGCAATAGCTAAAACATAAAAGCTAACCGAACAATTACACAATATTTCATAGCAGCACTGTGCTTTTTGCCAACTACAACATGTGCAAAACATGACAAGATTTAAGTTTGAATCATTACTGTAAACAGCAGTATATGAACTAGAAGCTTTTATACTGTGAGAAGATTATATTAAAGAATCATATGGTCCAGGTCTTGACTAAACACATTCTGAATTCAGGTATTTTGACAAGAACTGACATGTGCGCTGCAGTTTCTTATTAGGCTTAATGGAACCTTGCCAGCATAATGTAAGCCTTCTTCAACCTTGCACTAGTGCCTATAAATTAGTGCATTTGTGGGCAGAGCATGCATAGGTCAGTTTCTGGCTGGTAACCTTTGGGAACAGTTGACTCGCAGCACCTGTCTCAGTCTCTTGGGAACACAGCAAAGCTCTGAGTGGATTCCAGCACACCTCAGACTGCCCCCCGCGTCTTCTCCCAGCTGCTGTTTGCCCTGCTTTCACTAACGTTTAGAGCTTTTCTCAAGAGTGTGAGTAAGTGAAATGTGTGTGGTCTACAACATACTCAGGGAAAGATACATAGAGTTTGAAGCAGCTTCATTGCGTTTTTCCACCCTCATCCCACTGCATACGACTGCATCTGACTTTATATACAAACTTTCTGACCTCTTCAATGATTTAATGGATACAAATGATTGTTGTTATGGACTACGGGCAACTGTGGTGGCCACAACACTTCTTGTAAATGTCATTAAGGTTATATATAAAGGTCAATCTGGCATTTTTCATTGTATTGTTCCCATAAGTCAACTTGACATTCCTCCTTTTCTAACTTTTCTTTATCCTCCAGAATTTAAAAGGCTGTTTTTGTTACTGTGCCTTTAAGACTGCTATAAGTGGGTGGCCTCTGTTCTGACTGACTGCACTATATTGTACCTCACTCAAAAGGCATTCCAGGCTGAAACACTCCTTATAACTTCAGTTTAAATGGGCAAAGCAAAAGTGCTGTAGGCTGAAAATGTAAATAGGTTTGTTTCTGTGACATCACAAAAGCAATGGATTCAAAACAGACTGTTTTCACATCTTATTTTTTTATATATATGGATTGCATAGACCAGGCAGTGATTCAAAACCTAATCATAATCAATGTTTACATATTACATCATACTTTTTTATTTCACAAAGAGGGAAAGTCAAATTTCCCATGATACAAGCACTTTAAGGCAATGTATAAAGGCAGTATTACTTCAGTAGAGGGTACGGGTGAGTTCAGGGCTCAGATGGCGTCATCAGGCAGAAAAATGCAAATCTGGAAGTAATACAAAAGAAAGGAAAGGAGAAGGAGGCCAGGGACTGTCCAAGAGTATGGCATAAAAGCTTATAATTTTCTAAGAGAAGTTAGTTCTACATGTTATTATCCCCTTCATTACAGCTGGGGGTTAACACAGTGAGGCTAATACATCTCACGCATGAAGCAAAAGAAAGGTGGCTAATGTATGTTAATGTTATTGTGACAATTCACTGTTATATTTCCCCTAAAACACTGGCTCCCGGAGAGCCACTTACCCGCTGACTTCAGTTTCTGCCCAAATCTAACATACTTGGTACAAGTAGGTTGACTGACGATCTGGGTAACATGACTGGATGAAGTAGGGTGAGCGCTGCCTTAAAATCTAGAATATGTTTGTATTCTGAGACACTCACTTAACATCACTCAGACAGGTTCTGAGATTGTCAGACATCGTAATATACAGTAGAAAAACTTGTATAGACTTCATTTGATATTAACAATTTTAGAGATGACAGTGGCATCTAGAAAACAAAAGAAATTAGAAAGTGAGTATTAATTCACATAAATAATTACTAACACTGTACAGGAACTACATGTGCATGAAGGATTTATGGCATAGTCATGAACAGCACAATAACAATCCATTACAGTTACATAATCATTTCAAAACATTCATTAGACACATTCATTAATGAATAATGAATAATATAATATAATGAACTCAAAACACACTCAGTGATGAATTCCAGCATATGTACTTAGTGACAAAAGCAGGAATACTGTAGAGTCCTGCTACTGGCTAGCAAGGAGACACAGAGCCCCCCTGTGAAAGCACCCAACGCAAAGTACGAGAAACTCTAAATCTTGTAAACATTTAGGAGTGTTAGCTGGATATAAGATGTATATATGTGCTGCATGGGCCATTCTGTTCAGTACTGTGTGGGTGTTCAGTGGGGTAGTGGTGCAGTGTTAGTGTCTACCGTCACGCTGAAGTGTGTGGCTGCTGATGACCTGCCAGCTATCCTGACCATTTAGATAGTGCTGAGCGGCGGGTGTTCCCTGCAGCTGTGTTCAATAAAGAGCACTCGTTTAAGAGCGCAACGCTTCCCGCGTCTCCTTCTTTGCCAAGTTGTCACAGTGCACTAAAATACAAATTCTTTACAGGGAACAAATACGGCTCTTAGCACATGGAATTCTAAATATATTCATTCTGCGTTCATTATTTATCCCTTAACAATATTAATAATTTTAACAGTGTTAATATTTGAAAATCATTACATTAAACTTTTGCAGGTACTATGAGATTTTAGTACTGTACAGTTTATGAATGCTACAGGAACATTTTGAACAATTTGCTTAATTTCATACGAGTCATGAATGCTTTATGACTATCAATACTTTGATAGTGAATTTCATTTAGAGATCTCTTGAGTAGACTTACCACATGCTGTTTATGTATAAATTAACATATGGTGAAGTGTATACTGAGCATCACTGAGTGTGTCTTTAATTCATCACATTATACATTCATTACTCATTAATGAACGTATTTCATTTGTATATGAACTTATTACAAAATGATCAAAGTGATCGTTCTTGTCCTGGTTGGGAATATGCCATACAATGCTACAACAGGGGGGGGCTAAAATTCCTAACCACACCTCTGGCTCATGTGTAAGCACTGCATTTCGGCTTGAGCCAAACCACACACATAAAATATCATTTTTTTTCCATTTAGTGCTGCCAAAACCTTCATGGTATTACACAGGTACAGGCGGACGGGGGAATGTTCCTCACTCTTTTGTTCATGCAACCCATATAGAAGGGAAGTAGCATCAGTTTCATCACCCCATTGTGATGATGTCATGGACAGGTGTAAGCGACACTGTTTTGCTGGCCTGGTTTCATCCTGTCTGCTTTGTCTGCAGCGAACAGGAAACGCGGGAACAACAGAGCTCCCCACGGACAGGAGCATGCCTGCTTTACCTGCTTTATTGCAGGCCCGTGGTGGCACACAGTGCAAAGGCTCCACTCTGTGTGGCTGTGGTCAGGGCTTTGTGTGGCATAGCTAGAGGGGAGACCGGCCTGAGTCCCCACTGGTCTCATCTTACAGCTGTCTTTGGAAATCTGCATCATGTGACCTGGCTGAAGGTAGAGGTACAGCGCACTGAGGGTGGGAAGAGAAAGATCCTGTCCTTAGAGGCAGTCCCACACTCTAAAAAACAAAGGTTACTAAATGGTTCCTGGCTTACAGTTCTGGGAAAGACTTTTAACTGGCCTTGAACCTTTGCATTGTCTGCTGGCTCTTTAAGCTTAAGGAAGGTTCTCCACACTAGTGCATTTACAAACTGGGTAAAAAAAATATCTACTGGAATGTAGTTATATGTGGCAGCTCTCCAAAGAACCCTCTTATAGGCACCTTTAAAGTCAAGTAATCCATCAATGACTCCTCTATCACTGAATCCTCTATTTTAGACTCCTCTATCTCAGACTCCTTCATCTCTGACCCCTCCATTACTGACTGATGTATCTCAGACTCCTCCATTACTGACTGATGTATCTCTAATTACTCCATCTCTGACTCCTCATTACTAACTCCTCCATCTCTGACTCCTCCATTACTGACTCATGTATCTCAGACTCCCCCATCTCTGACTCCTCCATTACTGACTGCTCAGACTCCATCTCTGACTCCTCCATCACCGACTCCTCTATCTCAGACTCCTCCATCTCTGACTCCTCCATTACTGACTCCTTAGACTCCTCCATCTCTGACTCCTCCATTACTGACTCCTCTATCACTGAACCCTCCAACACTGACTCCTCTGTCTCAGACTCCTCCATCAATGATACCTTTATCTCAGACTCCTCCATCTCTGACTCCTTAGACTCCTCCATCTCTGACTTGATATTTGCAATATGAACATAACAGCACATGTAGGGAGAACCAGTGTTTCATCCAATTCAGTTCCTTAAATTCACATCCACTTTACAAATCAAGTCCTCAGGCGTGTGCATTGAGCAGAAATAAACACCAACCAGCACTGCAACAACTGAGCACGAAATACAGTGAAATATCATGTAAGTGTTACATGTGTGAACCCACCGATGAGGAGTTTGTAGGTCATTCAGAAGTTCCAGCACCAGATAACTTATGTTCACAGTGGTAACAGTAGTTTTCCAGCAGAAATAATGATTCAGATTATGGTGAAAACCTAGTTCCCCATGTTGTGGCTCAGTCTCTGTTCTTTATCTGAGGGAAGAGGGAGAGCAGGTTCAGCTCAGCCTTCAAGCTAAGAGCTTCAGCATAACTGCCAACTTTCTGAGTAAAATTACTGAAGCTGTCCTCAGTAAAAAAAAAAGTACTCTTCATATGGTGGTCATGTTGTAAAGAACGCTGCTGTGTCCACGCACTAAACACAGAGAACAGAATCATGTTAACCTAGGAAAAGCATACAAAAGTGTTAGCCACTTTTAGGACCACCCATTTAACATTTGAAACAGGAGAACCACTGGTGAACTACAGTTATTAGACTTTGAGAATGTGTTCATAAGACATACTTTGTGCTTGTATGTTGTGGGCCAGATTAGCAGGCAGTTAGCAGACAGTCTTTGTGTACCTGCCTATATAGATAAATGGTCTAATTGCTCAAACAGTCGCTGTAAATAACGAATATGATTAATATCAATGAAGCATCATGTTCGGCCTGGTTCAAACTGCAAGCCCAATTCTGTTTTTTGACATGTCTAGTTTGGATCCAGATTGAATTTTGATAGTCTGGACAACAAAAAATTCTGCTCAAATAAGTTCAATTCATCTTTTGTGTCATTTGCAACACAAAAAAACAATAACAATGTCAAATCCAGAGATTTGGATGTGCTGGGATTTGCTATGTAGTTATTGATGTCACTTCTCTACCAAAGTAACCCATGCAGATAGGTTAGTGATGTCTGGACACACAAATCTGATTTAATCAATCAGGTAAGAAGATCAATCGGGTAAGAAGATATGATGTGGGAAACAAACTCTTGCAGCTTGAACATACACACCCTACTCCACTGTCTCATGAAAAAGTGTTTCTATAGTAGATAGTGCTAAAAAATCCCCTATGTATGTTTATAGGCTACTTGGAAGAGAGCCAGTGCCTCAAGTTTGCTTAGTTCACATTCTTTTACAATGCGTTCTGCTTTTTTTTAACCTGCACTTGGACATTAATAATCACATTCAAATTAAAATGCAAAGTTATTAGAACTGTTTTCAGAAGCTAATGTGTTCATGCATGTATTGAGTTATAGTTGAATTATGGTTAAACCTTTTGTTGCTACTTTGTAGGAGTATTCTTTTAAACACGTTGGTGCAGCAGACTGCAGGTTAGGACTGGAGGGTTTCTGGAGGGTTTTTATATATAGTAATCTATGCAGCAATGTATGAACTCTGTCTTAGATTCAATAAACTATGAGGCTTTCTGGCCCCCGCTCTATTAATTTATATTTTTTTCCTGCTTGAACTTGCTTGTGAAGCATAAACTGGTTAAGACTGGATAAGCTGTCCATACAACAAATAGTATAGATGAAATACTACTGCGTTCTTCTTTTTTGCAATGAGGACGTCCTATACAAAGCACCAACTTCTTGTGATGAGGTCATAGGGATCAAGTGGCATAAGATTAGATAACATCACCTCATTGGAAACATAGAGAGCACACTGCTCATTGTGGAAGCATCTTTTTCAAACAACATGTGAAATGGAGCTTTCGTACAATGCATGCTTATGGAGCATGCAGTACCCTGCGTACATACCAGCACTCGTTTCACAGGTTCCGGATGTAACCAAGGCTCAGTGAATGAAAGAAAAGCTGCCAGTCAGCTGGCCCAAAGGGCTGGAAAGTAATACATATATTGTTGCTGTCCATAGAAAAAACACATATCTCCATTTTTGCACATTTTTAGTTTTCTACATTGTTTGAACCCACAGGAACACTTCATAATGAATGGACCAATTGAAATGCTCCACAATAAGAAACAACAATTTGATTAATTTCACTTGAAAAGTTACTGTTTTGGAGAGATCTTTGGACAGTAATAACACACATGACAAGAGTTTTGGCATACTATGTCAAAATACTGATCATGTGAATGTGGCATTCTACTCAGTTACTCACAAATAGTTGCACCAGAAGGAACCTACATAATTTGACATTGTGAGACATGCAACATGCTTATCCTGTCAGTGCCAGCACTGGCAGATGGCTGCTTGATACAGGCTTACATGTATGGTGGAGATGACCAATGAATCCATGTGTGGAGGCACCATGGTCAGCACCAAGATGAACGGTCACACGTCCAGAGAGCTTGGTGTCACTCCACCTCCACCCCTACCACAAAATCTGCAGGAACTGTGTGCATGGGATGGATTATCACAGGACACCATAAGGAACCTCTAATAACTCCATGCCGAGACGTATGTATGTTGTATTAGCAAACATGGTGGTCTGATGCCATACTGAGAGACACTTCTTCTGTATGTGTTGCTCAATAGATATTGGCCGTATTAGTCTAAATTTATTTATTGTTCCTGGTAATCTTTATCTTCTTCCTGAATAGCATTTCAATCCGACATTTCCTTCTGGTTGCAACTATTCTATTGATGATGAGTGTCTATTGGTACATACTAAATGTACCCTAGTTACACTAACAGTATAATGTGAGCCACTGGGAAAGGCGGGTCCTTAAAGTAGATTTACTACATAATTAAATGGCTGAAATGTAAAGAAAGCCAGTCAGAGTGGTTTGGTGTGAAACGCTTCGTTCTAGGGAAACTAGTCATGTCAAAATTGTTTACAGTGGTGGTGATGGGATCCAGACATCTGAAGAGTTGAAAGCCTTTGAAACCTCACCACATACAGTTATTACATTATATGGCTATATACGTATATGCTGACTGATGTCTAACAAAATGTTTTTCATAGTTTTGTGATAATGTTTTGGATTCAAATATATTTAATCTATTTATTTTTAACTCATTCATGGCTGAGGGGGAAATGCCCCAAAAAGAAAATTATTTTTTCCCGATTTTCCATTATTTTACATTCATCAACTTTTCGGATAACAACACATGCAGGTGGTGGTTTTGGATAGTAAATAAAAAGGCTATATATATTTGTGTTGTGAACATCTTGACCCCTGGTTCCCATTACTGCAACCAAATCAAGAGTCTGTAAACTGGTGGAAATTCCTGTCTAACAAGAATAGGGGCAAAGTAACAAGTCAGTTTACTTATTTCAAACTGCCCACAGGGGTGTATGCATCAGTGCCTTACAGACAATTTTGGATATTCTTAATGAGTAATGTATGTCAATCCAACTTAAATGAATATCTTTTTCTCTGTTTTAGACACTTGAAAATAAGTGTTTTGTATTATCTCTTTAGTCATTAATACAAACATCAGATCTAAATGTTTTTGATGAAATAGTGCTTTCCATTACTTTCAATAACCATATATGCAAACTAGATAGTCAAGCTCATATATGAAGCTCTGATACCTTTGAAATAACTGCACAAGTCATCACATGTTCAAACTTTCTTAGAAAATTTATTTGTGAAACTTAGTGGACAACAGTGACAAAATGGCTCAGAAGCATGATGGGCCCCGTTTTCAGGATGAATGCTACATTGAAAAGCTAGGCTACAATTCTGATTGCAAACACAAAGACAAATTGAACACGAGACATCTACACTGGAACATAAATAAATTAAGTTACAACGCTTTTTACAATATATTTTGTATATTTACAGAAACAACAAAACAGGCAGTTGGCCCCAAGCCATCCCGTCCCTCCTTTTTTAAAGCTTTACTCGTTTCACTAACGTACACAATGAGCCCATTTCTTCCCCGCCCCCGGTGCCAAAGAAATAGGCCTTTTACCTTCAGATTTAGTTGCCAATCTAGGCCTCCTAACAGCACATACGTAGAGTTAGTTAACTAACATAGACCCCCTGCAAGGACTTGGTCAACCGGTTTTGAGAAATCTGCGGTTGATTATTAAATGTGAAATTAATCTGTAGGTCTGTAAAATTAATCTGTAATCTGAACCAGAACTGCAAACAAAAGGTCATGCATGAACAGCAGGACACATGCCTGATAACATTTCTTCAAGGAACACTCTTTGATGCTCTCTGACAGTAAAAACGACTGAATTACATACAGTTACATGCAAGAAGAAAACCAAACCAAAAATTTCACATTTCACCGCTCAGGCTCAACTGCAGAACACTTCAAGGACATCAAATAAAAGACACCTGGGAGATCTGATTGTGCAGCTGTAACTAACTGGACAGTAACATCCCCATTACGAACACAGCAGGCCTACAACAACGAAGCAACCTACAGGTGTAGTTTAGGTATTTATCACACAGACCAGCGACTCCACCGTCTGAAACGACCACAGATTTGCTACATTTCTTCTTTTTTTTCTCTTTGCAGATTCTCACTCGAGGACCGATAGACTACACTGCACCAGTCCTGCGAACGTGACTCATTTTTGGCTTGTCGCGCCAAGCTCCTTCCCTCACTCAGCGTCCTCTGGATTGTTGAGTCAGGAACAGCAGAGAAACTCTTTTTCCCCCGAACAGCAGCGGCGGCACAAAGACCTGGAAAACAAAACGAGAGCGGGTCCGCGGTCAGTACAGATGCTCGCAGTAGAGTTTTATCACGCTCTGTGCGGAGCGTGATCTGTACAGAGCGAGAGCCGGATTAAACTTGAAAAATCCCAGCTCCCTCCCTCTGCCACCGTCACCATTCCTGCGGAGTTTCCCGCCACAGTGACGCGCGCGCACCCCTCCCCCAATGAGCGCCCACCACACCTAGCCGGTCGCCATGGCGCCGCGAACGAGTCACTCTGCTCAGATAAACAACTCCGCTCCAGATCACACACCACACTGACAAAACAGCACAAAATGTCCGAAATAAGGAGGACAAAACACACCCGTTCAGCACACATACCCCCTACACACCTTCATCTGAGTCGTTTTCGGGGCGTTTGCTCCTCCGCGGCCGAGGGGAAAGACTTCGGGCTGTTGCTCTGATTCACACCGACGCTGTTCCTTCGTTTCACATAGAAGTCTGAAACAGAACGCAGAGAAATGTATTTCAGCCTGACTACTTTAAACCTGCAGCTACACTTTAACGATGTCGTTTATCGACTGACTGCTCGGTCCTACCTGTAATGCGAGTCGTTGTGAGCGGCGAGGGTCTTTTCCTCTTCAGGACGCTCCTGCAGGTCTGTTTTCCTGAGCTGTTGCTGCTGCTGTTGCTTGGGCTCTTCTCCTGGGTTTTACTGTGTGGGAGATCCTCACGCTGCTCCCTGCAGCTCACACGGTCACTGTTAGCGCAGTCCTCTTCTAATCTGGGCAGCTCTGCGGGTGTCTGGCTCGCTCCCTCAGCCCTCTTCCTCCCCACTCGCACACACTCCTGGTAGAAAGCTGGCGACGTTTCTCCAGGCGTTTCCTCCCACTCGTACTCCCCGAGTAGCGGTACTCCGGCGCCGAAGTTAAAGTTCCACCTCCTCTGGTCCCGCTCGGCGATCTCACGGAGCTTCGCCTTCATCTCGCGGTTCAGCTCTTCGTGGTCCACCGGTCCGAAAAGGCTTCGGCAGACTCTGGCGTGCGGCGGCGTGTCCCTGCGTACCGGGGGGAATGTCCTGGACGAGGCCAGGGTCCCCAAAACACTGCTACTGCTGGAAAACTGAACCGTGGACATCTCGGCGTTTCAGAGTCGAAATCGAATCCTAAGCTGATATACGAGCCCCAGAGGGACAAGAAACGTGCTCACGAACTATAAGCGAAACTCAGCCCCCCACCACCACGCGCGCACACACAGCTAGCCGTTACTGTGTAATACTGAAGGATTGTGATTTAAAGTCCCCTCGACTCTGCAGGTACGTGTAGCCCCTTCAAGGACCCTCCCCTTCAAGCAGAGCACCGCCTCCGCTTCAGTCTCATTGGTCTGCAGCTCCTTTGGGATGGCGCCAAGGAGTGAGAGACTCGTGATTTGTGTTTGAGGTGGTGGGGGGTTTGGAGGTCCGTTTGAAGCTGCTGAATTGTTGAGCAGCGCCCTTTTTTGCAAGCGACTACATTTTAGCTCAGCCCATCCCCCTCACCCTCAGGCACAGTTTACAACCGGTTGGCCACAACAGCGCAATCGATAGTGTTCAGTAGGACCCAGTGACGGTTTAAATCAAAGCACGTTCATTTTCTCCCCGCGAAACACGAGAGGCCCCTGCACAGCAAAGTAGCAATACTGAAACCCTCAGTTAACCTGCTTATAGCAGAGATCTTTCCAGCGTTATAGGTCCATTTAATGTATGTCGAGTTTGAATAAATGCTTTGACTGGCCTGATTTTCCTTCTCTCTCCCTGCTGGAAAAGGCCATTAGAGCTATGCTGATTAAAACCTAGTGGTTTTGTTTCTTAATAGGAATTGGTTTAACTATTACTATTTAGAGACAGCTAGTTTCCTGAAGACCCCATTAGGAAACACATCCGATGCATCTGGAACCAGTCCCCCAGAACACCTGTTACACACTGATCTCTTACACTGTGACACCCACAAAACACAAAATTCCCCCAAATACTGACTGCTGAACATCATCAGGACGTTAGTCCCGTTAAGCGAACCTTTGTAATGGCGCGGTCTGTGACAGCAAATTCCCAGATTAGTCAGAGTGAAATGTGAACACACCTCTGGAGACATTAATAAGGAGGCACACGGGCTGCAACAACAATCTTTTTTGTGGGTGTGTTTGATGCACGGTGTCCTGAACCCAGTGGTGGCTAGTTTTAGAAAAAAGCCATAACCAGATCGCCCTCTACTGGCGGTTTCTGGCAGTTTGCAGATGCAAAAAAGGATCTCAATAAATCGTTAAAAGACAATTTAAAATCTGTTGTCTGGAGTATATCTATTAGATGCTTTATTCCTGTTATATCTTTCATTCACTGACTTCATGTAAACATGTAAGTACTGAATAACAAAAAAAGGAAAAAGTTAGACTGGAGAAGTATAACAACAGTGTAATTATAATAGTCTAAGAAGGGTTGCTGTTAATACAATGAGTTTCGGTCAGAATTAAAATTCCAAACTTGTAATATTACCCAGCCCCTAAGTGGCACAGTAATAATTATTTTTTAATAAGGCAAGGTCACGAATGAATATATTAAGGGCACTAGTTCGATTTTATGGCCACCTGGCCTCAGTATATTTACTTGTGGCCTCAATATACTAATTATTGGCCCCAGTGTTTTAATTGGTGACCCCGCTATATTAATTTGAGGCCTCAGTGTATTAACCTATGGCCTCAATATAATAGTTGGTGGCGTCAGTTTATTGAGTTGTGTTTCATGGCCACCTGGCCTCAATATATTAATTTGTTACTTCAATATTAATTGGTATATTAATTGTTGGCCTCACTATATTGAATTGTGATCTTAGTATATTAACTTTTGGCTTTAACATATTAAATGCCGACTTCTATATATTACATTCTGGCTTATGTATTCTAATATGTGGCTTCTGTACATTAACTTGTCCTCAATATATTAATTGTTGGCCTCGCTATATTAATTTGTGGCATCAGTAGATTAACTTGTGGCCTCAACATATTAATTGGTAACCTCCATATATTAATTTGTGGCCTCAATATATTAATTGCCGATCTGAAAACATTCATTTGTGGCCTCAGGACATTAACTTTTGGCCTCAGTATATTAAATACTTGCCTCAATAAATTAACTTGGGGCATCAATATATTAATTTGTGGCTGCAGTTATGAAAACAATCACCATATCACCCCAGCGACTCTGTTATTGTCTGTTTATTGTCCTTTTACCTTGTATTGTGATTGTCTATTGTGCATTCAAAGCCTCAGTAAAGCAAGCGTTATGTCACGTGGGCCGCAGGAGAAAACAAAAGGAAAACTAGCTCTCTTAATTTCTGGCAAAACACGTGGGACACCTTGCGCGTAACAGAATAAAGATTAAATAAAGTACTTGTGGCGTGCACCAGTAAAGGCTCAGAAAGCCACCAGATGGCAGTACAGTGCTGGGTCTGAAGTTCACAGGGCTTGGTTGGCAGAGCAGAGAAAGTGGTCCTGTGGAAGTGGATATCAGTGCTTTAAACCTTGTACTCAATCAGAAAAATGAAGTCCAGTAGTAAACAGTGTTGGAACAATAGCAGTAAAAAGTTTCACATGACACTGGTTATCTGCACTGCTTCAGACATACTTTGAAGTACCTTGTTGTTATCTACATCCTGAAACTGTACATGTATGACTGTGCATGAATATGCGGTTACTTATGCACTTGTTGCACTCAGTTTGCACATAGGCAGCCACCTTACTGGGAAGATCACTAATTAATTCTAGATTGTTGTCTTGATGGGATATGTAAGTGTTCCTGTGTCCTTGAAATTGTGTGCTAATGTTGTTCAGGCAGGCACAAAGCACACAGGTGCAAACCCACTTTGCCCTCATTCATATGACATTGGTATATTGTAGTCAAACAATATACCAATGTCATATGAAAGTCAAACAAGGACATTCAGTACTTTCTACCACAGGCAGTCATTTTATGTGAGTCCTTTATTTTTAAGTCAAATATGCAATTGCAACTAGTAAATAAACTAGTTTATTTTTAATTATGAGCTGTTTGGCTTTCATGTTTTTAATAGCAGAAACACTTTTCAGTGCCTAAGTTGGCAAATGGGCTTTGTTAAATCTTAAGTATAAAAATGCAAAAATTTTAATATTACAGATGTTATTTTTAATAATAAAGGTAATAAAGCTACTTTACACAGTTTTCTAAATCATAAACAAACACAGTTCACTCCCATACATAATTCAGTAATGATGTGAGTGTGGCATTACTCCACTCCACTTATGCAGAAGAAAAACTGCATACGTGGTTTTCCAAAGACTTCATAAGAGTTGGTAGAAGATAGAGTGCTGTTGTGCAATCCTCAAACAAGTGGTAAAGATCCCTCAGTAACAGGTGTTCCACAGCACCAATAGAACCAGATCCTGTGGACAGATGATACAAAAGCTAAACTGGTAAATGTACAGAGTGTTGTTTTTGGAGAAAACAAATAATGCACTGCATACTAACAACAAAACCTCACCCCAGCTGTTTAGCATGGTGGAGGTGTTCAGCTGGTTTGCTGCCTCAGGGCTTTGGACAGGCTGCAGTTACTGAGAGACCTTTGGGTTCCATATTGTACCTACAAACTGTACAGCAAAGTATTAAAGCGTCTGTCTGTAAGGTGTAATTCAGGAAAATAATGATTCAGTGATTCAAAGAATGGCCAGTTAGTCTTAATCTCACTGCGTGATCTGAAAGCTGTTTGAGCAAGATATCACAAGGCTATAATGGGACTGACGTGGCTGTGTTCTGAGGCATGTGCCAAATTATCGTTGAATACAGATATGAAAAGGTACTGTTTGGTTTTATATTAGTTTGTCTTCTCTACTGAAGAAAACAGCACAGAGCAGCATGCAGTTCATGCTGTTCTAAACTGGTTTATGCTGGTTTTTCTAGCAGGGTTTATTTAGTATGACTTTGACAAAGCTCTCGTGTTGCATTTTGCACATATTAGCAATGTCTTCTCATAACTGTACATTAAATTTCTAATGAATTCAGTCCTTTAAACTGACAGATTCAAATTTGTTTACAGTGATGTATATGGGAACCAGGGGTGGCCATATGTACAACACCACCACCAGTGAACCTACATATGTCTTCTGTTTTATATGTAATGTTGATGATGATAAAATGTTTTCCTTCTTTTCCTTGACTTTTTTTTTTGCCTTACAATGCCCTCATGTATACCTCCACCATGAACTGACTGAAATACAATAACTAAAATATATTTATATCTACGGATATATATATATCTAATTCACACTGCTAAATCAGGTTTCTCTAAAAACAATACATGCCATATGAGTTCTTACAGTAATAACCTGATATGTTAACCTATAATTCATACTGCCCTGCTCCGGCAAGCGTGTCAGATTCAGGATTTTCATGGATTTCTAATATGGAGAATCTGTAGACAGAAAAGTAAAGACGGTTTTCCGCGTAAAACCACTTTTCCCTCGTGCGACGTTGAATACGATCTGCGGTCAGTCTGCGTTATTGTGGCGCCCCCTGTTCCGCTTGAACTCTCCCTGTTGCTGGTTTGCATACAGAGGAAGTGACGTTAAACCGCGCGACCTCGGCATGTATGTGTTTTTTTAAGAAATGAAAGACGCGCGTGCTGCTGTACGCGGTGTGTGGAGTGTATCCTCGGGTCTGAGACCCGGTGTGTGTCCCACCTCTTCATCTGTACAGCATTAGAGAGCGGTTACTGAGTGTCCTGCGCTGTGTCTCAGTCAGGGAGGGGGAGAGAGAGAGAGGGAGGGAGAGAGAGAGAGAGAGAGAGAGAGCGAGAGCGCTGCTGTGAGGAGCAGGTTTGTGCAGTTGTGTTGTGTTTGGTTCTCTAAGCAACAGTGGGGCTGAATTCGGGTTAAATGTGGGTCTTTCATCGGCAGACATGTTCAGTGTTCCCGGGTGAGAGTTCAGCTCCAGCTAAGGGTCACAGACTCTAGACGGCTGTGTGGAGCAGCTCTGTACCGTTAACGGTACTTTACATTAACTTAACTGTTACTTCGAGTGCCGTATCTGTTAATAATCGGTCTCGTCGCTTAGTGTAAATCAGGAGTTGTCGGTGAATTGGTGCATGTAGGAGCCTTTTAGCTTCAGCGACATCATTTTGGCTCCTCCTGTCAGTCAGTCAGTCAGCCAGCCAGTCAGTCTGGTAAATCGGTAACGCGTCAGTTAGACTGAGCTGAGATTGATCGCTAGCTCTGTTGTGGGGGGTGATACGGTTAAAACTGAGGACTGTAGTATTCTGGGTTCAGCTGGGAGAATCCGCAGCAGCTCCATGGCCAAAGCGGAGTCGAAGCGAAGCGGCACGGCGCTGCTTCTACCCGGGAAATCCGGCGCAGACGAGCAGGTGAACGGCGCGGCCGAGCTGCCTGTACAAGGCGGCAGGGCTTCCAAAGCGTCGGGTACACGAGAGGCCACGAGCCGCCGGAGCACCGAGAGTGAAGTGTACGACGACGGCACCAACACGTTCTTCTGGTAAGGTACCGTCGGTCTGCTGCACGAGTCATCTGAGCTCGCTCTCCTTCAGCTGCGAGGCGGGAGAGGACAAGAGGTAGTGGAGTTAGTCTGAGGCAGTGAGGGATGAAGGATTAGTTCAGGGGGAGCTTAGCCAGGCCTGAGGACCCCACACTGTTTTACCTGGGCTAAATCAGCTTCGTTAGGGAGTCGATGAGAGAAAGTACATAACTGTGAATAGTATGGGGTCCCCAGAACTCAACCCCCCCTGTGTTACTGACTGCTGAACTCCTATAGTGTCACAGTATTAGCTAAATTATATCTATATGTATCTTTTATTAAAGCACCACAGTGTCCTGTTGGGATTGTCTTAAGTTTGAACTGCCTTAAACCAGTTAGAATACAGTCAGACTGAGTTTACAGAGTGCAGGTCAAATCTGCAGGTCATCAGCCGCTTACTCTGTGACTATTAACAGAAATCTTATTGAGCAACTGCATGTCTTTGGTTTTCGCAAGAGCCGTTAACAATATGTAGCTCTCAATAAACTGCCTACTAGTACAGTGTGTAAAGGCAGGAATTTATTGACCTTACAAAATGTCCTGGGTTGAATTTCCTCTTGGGAGGGAAGGGGAGAGAAAGGGCAAGCTAATGTAAAGTAGTAGATGGGAAGCAGTAAGCCTGTGGACTATCCCAGGTCTGCCTCTGGGAGCATTAGAGCGTTCCGGCTTTGCTTTAGCTTGTCTACTATCCTGTCTCCTCAGCAGAAAGAGCAAGCATGGATCCATTAAAGACTTTAAGCTGGACAGATGTGGCATAGACAGTGGAAGGGGGGCAGGGAATGAGGCGAGCGCACTCATGAACATATGATAATCTGTCACGATCTTATACTTTGTCTAGTAGATTTTTAAGGCAGTGTGCTGCTCAAGTAGCAATATAACTTTAAAAAAAGACCCGTTAGAAAGGTATAATTGTCTGATCGTTGTACTGGTACGTTTGCGAAACAAACCTGCCTGGTGAGTTGCCTCTTTCCGGATAGATGTGTGTGAAAGCAACAACAACACTTGCAATGTATGTGAGTCAATCAGTGCTTCTAAGGGCCCTCACCAGCTTAACAGGTTGTCAGGTGAGAAATACAGCTTGATCTGGTGCCACTGTTGGGGCAGTCAAGCAGAACACCTGTGCTGAGTAGGTGAGGTTTTCAGCCCTGCTATCTGTATACTTTTCTGTACGGTAGCAGAAGAGAGCTGCACCTATACACTACAATAAACCAATCAGTGGTGAGATTTCTGCCAATCACAACAAAGTCAACAATCTGTTCCTTTCTTTCTTTTCTTCTCTCTGCAGGAGAGCACATACCTTGACTGTGTTGTTCATCCTGACATGTGCTTTGGTTTACGTGACCCTGCTAGAAGAGACACCTCAAGACACAGCCTACAACACTAAAAGGTTTGTATGTTTTGCCAGAACGCAATTTACAGCGTGAAACAGAGTGCATGTGTGTGTGTATACACTAACCCTGTTAGAGAGTGTAATTGTGTAAACACAAACTCATCATGATGTCAGTGTGACCCTGACCTGAAGCACATGGTTGCAAAAGCTTGATTATACTGAATGCTGTTCTCTGAATGGTTGATAGCAGAATAAAACACGAGGCAGTCACTTGCACTCTGCATGTTGTTACCCGCCTCATTGTTTCCTGAATGGTGCCCTTAACTGTAGACAGAGCTGCAAGTGGAGTGGCTAGAAATAAGCTGAGCGTGTGGGATTGGGCGGGGTTGGGTGTTCTCATCAGAAAGTGGCTGCCGCTTAACAGGATTATCTGTGGTCAGCGTCTGCTATAGATTACAAAGTTCAGAGGAATGTTCTAACAAACCAGCTAGCATCTGTAGTTGGCCTGTCCCTGTCATGAGATCTTAGCTGATGATAATTGTCATAATACATTGTAATTGCTATAAAAAAGCGGATAACAGTTTAATTGTACTTTTTGTTTTATTGTCTTAAGTAAGGTATACTTTATTATTAATACTGAAGAAGAACCTTAATGTGAGCAGCTTTGCTGGTCAGTGGGTCTGGCACAATATCTAACTGTATTTTTGATTTCAAAGAGAACATAACGGTTTAATGGCACATACCGCAGCACAGTTTTTAAATTACAAATACAAATTATTGGAGTCATAGCTTTGATGGTTTTTATTAAATGAGGCACTGCTTATTACAGTTGGTAAAAAAAAAAACTTTTTGTAGATAGTGAATTACAGTGATATTACATTTTTGCCATATTGCCCAGCTCTACTGGTCATATTTATATGTCCTAGCTATCGAGACCTGTTAGCTCCTAACTGAGGACAGAGACAGTTCAAGCTCAAATCAACATCATTCACTGTTGCCCTATGTAGAAGTCAGAAGTTATAACTTCTGTTTTTGTAACATGCATATGTGGTCACATAATGTGTTTTCTGCTTTCTTTTAATTACTTGTACTTGCCTCGCTCCAACTGATGTAAATGCACCCAAGTCACATTCTGTTTGTTGATGTAAACATATGATTATGAAAGCTAAGAACTGTGGAAGATGAGCGCAATCAGCTCAAATAATTGCAGGCGATTATGTAATAATTGTGACAGGCCTTGGTGGGATGTTGTGTTGTAAAACTCTTTTAGCTAAAAATGGGATCAGAATGCATGTCAGAACTTTTTTTAATATTGTTTCTGGACCTTGAAAAATGTACGTATAGGGAACACTGGCACCAAGTAATGAGGACAAACACAATTCTTATTGTGTAAGATTAGCTGTGGAGTAGGCCAAAAGTAGGCCACAGTGCATCCTCTGGTGGTCCTTGTGCCTGTACTGAATTGGAGCAGGTGGGCTGTAGTGCGTCGTAGTTGCCCATAAATGCAGTTTCTTTGTATACCCCTCAGAGTACACATAGACACATGCTACACTCTGTTCCAATTTTAATTGTGTATAGCACTGAGATAATGACCAGTCTGTTAGTCTGTGTGAATGTATATTTGTGTTTCAGGGGGATTGTGGCAAGTATTCTGGTATTCCTCTGCTTTGGAGTAACACAAGCCAAAGATGGTCCTTTCTCACGACCACATCCAGGTGAGAGCAGTACAAGTCACAAGAAACCACTTTTGGTAGCCTTCAGTCTGACAGAGTAAACAGAGGAAAGGTTGCTGTTGTAGTGGTTTACGTGCTATGGTAGTTAAGATTATTGGTTGTGCTGTGGGAGCAGTTGTACAAAAAGGTCGGAGCTTTCAGTGTAATCATAACCCGCACTGATATCACAAGACCCAGCACACACACAAATATACTTGCCTGTAGACCATCAGTCTATAAATACTGCCGCTTCACCCATATTAATGTGGAAAGGTGGTTGAACTGGGCCATTTGCGCACATTTCCTTGTTGAGAGGAAAAGAATCTCTGAAGAGGGAGGAGGGGAAGGCAGGGGTTGAGAGTGAAATGGCAGGAAGGGAGCCATACTGAGACATTGCTAAAATTCTCCACATTTTCAAAGAGGTTTGTCATCATTTCTGACTAGATACCACATACAATAGATCTTCAGTTAGTCTACTAACCTCTTTATTATGAACTGATGTTTACGCTGTTGAGAAGTTTGCATTTTGTGCATTTTGTGCATTCTTGGAGAAAAGATACTGAATTGTCACTGTAGTGGTACCCCCAAGTATGTCTCCAGTACTTTTAGATTGGGAATACATGCACCGTATTTCATTACAGTTTTATTTAAGTTGTACTGACTCCCAGTTGGACCTTAAAACCATTGCTGTACTTTTGAGAATACATTTCCATCATTTGTACGATGATGAATGAGAAATGTACATGCATTGTATCCTTTTTTGTACACTGTACTGTGGACACTGATGGTGAATTAAGGTGCAGTTGTTTTTGTTATAAATTTTGATCTCATGTAGCCAGTCAGCTGGAGCTGTTTTTTTTTTTTTTTAATTTGTTGGTGGGTGTGATTATTGCTGATTACTAAGTTGCTAATTTAAACTTTTGGTTATTTTTATTGCTTTTTTGCTATGTTCAATGCCTTATTGTTTAGTGTTCTTTCAGTTCTCCCAATGACAAGAGCATTGGATAAAATCAAACATACATATTTAATCCCCATCAACCCATACGTCATATAACAGAGGCATGTTGTTCAGCATCCTTTCAAAACAGACTCACTTAGCCTGTTGGACAAGTCTGTTCTGTTGCCACACTGCATGTCCTTTAACTTGTATGTTAATTGAATGTTATTTGAAATTCTTGAATGCTTAGTCACTCCAGGGTGATGGATCTGTTTTCTGATCGACCCCCTTTGTTTTTACCTGCCTAACGAGTGATGGGGGAGGATGCTTAAAGTACCTGTTCCTAGTACTAACTAGCCGAGACCCAGCATAGCCCACGGCTTCACAAAGATGTGGTTTTTCCTGCCAGGGAGCTCCTGAGAGGGGAGAGCAAAGACAGGCAGAGGCAAGGTGTGGTGGGTAAAGAGTGGAACCGTGGGCCCCTGGGGCCAAAATAAGGGCTTACTTTATTTGAGCTGAAACGAGTAACGTAGCAACAGCACGCCTGGGACGAAAGACCAGCTCAGGAGAAAAGAGGAGAAAGATATTCAGCCTTAGAGAACAGGGTATTGAAAGAGTACGGCATAGAGCAAAACATGCATAGTATAATCTCTATAGGCAATGTGCTTCTGGGGTTTGCCATTTTAAGTGCCTTCATCTTTAGTGTACATAAAGAGTCCTCAGCCTGGAAATGTGAATCCACTTTTATATGTGTGACCACTCACTTTAGAAAGATGTCCTGATGAAGGCCTAGAATGTGTGTCTGAGTAATGACTTGACTAGCTTGTGTGAGTGTCATCATGTGCATGACAGCCTTGGTGCACATGTGAGTAGGATTGTGTGCAGGTCGATGATTTGTCCCTTTTTTCATTCCTCCAGCATACTGGCGCTTCTGGCTCTGTGTCAGCGTTGTCTATGAGCTCTTTCTCATCTTCATCCTTTTCCAAGTAGGTCTGAACACACCTGTTTGCACACAGTGTCCAAATCATATAGAAAGTTCAAAGTCTTATCAAAAAGTGTAATACTGCAACTTTCTGCAGTTTCTGTGGGCCCTTAAAGTCTTAAAAATTTCCACCCGACAGTGAAACTGTGATCAGAAACTAATCACTGATTAACGGCTAAAGAACAAAAGAAACACTCTGAAAAGACAGGAAAATTGATTAGTGGATCGCTGACCTGTCATATATGCATGTTTTGATTTCCACCCACTTTCTTTAATGGCCTGTTTCCTGGAGAGGAATTAAGCTGTAACATTTTGCTTTGAATCGAAAGTCTTCAGTCAGAATGCTGAGTAGTCCAAGACTCCAAGAGTAGTCCAGGGCGCACTCCCTGTCTGGGATACTGACCTTAAATGAAATATACATAAATACATGCTGTGTTTCAGCTGCTTTCTTTTGTGAAGTATTTAAAAAAAAAGAAAAATAAGAAGAAAAAAAAAGAAAAAATGAAGCTGAAAATGCACCATATGTTAATGTCCTATAAAATTTGACTTTCTGCAGTGAACCCTGTATATCCTGTAAATGCTTGTAAAGCTACACACCACATCA
The DNA here is from genome assembly GCA_034552555.1 of Semaprochilodus insignis. NCBI lineage: Eukaryota > Metazoa > Chordata > Actinopteri > Characiformes > Prochilodontidae > Semaprochilodus > Semaprochilodus insignis. The sequence continues at coordinate 40,894,888 of CM067474.1, read as the reverse complement.
TTCGCCATTTGCAAATGAGGCCTATAACAAATAACAAATCACAAATCACAACATTTCTTTTAATGTGTTGTGAGCATTCTGAAATAATCTCAGGTGTTCTAGATACTCTATGATGCTTCAAGGCTTTTATATGAACACAAACCAGGCCAAGGGTTCCCCAGGTTTTTTACATATATTGCAAGACATACAGCAATCCCAGTATGTAGCAACATATTTGTAATGAGGTATTTTATTCTTGCTATACAGCCTTTATAACTTGTGCTTATGTCCTTATGTGCTTGTTATAATGCATTTGGTACGTACTGTGTTGCAGACTGTGCAGGACGGACGATTGTTTATGAAGTACATTGACCCAAAGCTGGGTGTTCCTTTGCCGGAGAGAGACTATGGAGGAAACTGTCTCATCTATGATCCTGGAAACACCACTGACCCCTTCCACAACATCTGGGTATAAATCACCCTCACAGACAAACACTGATACGCACGTATGTACACAAGTGATCTAATGTGGCTTTTGTTTTTTTCGCAGGACAAGATGGATGGCTTTGTTCCTGCTCATTTTCTTGGCTGGTACATTAAGGTTAGTGAGCTTTTTATTTGCCATTGTGTTTTGGGGTTCTCTGAAGTGAAACTGTGTTGGAAGCTATATGCTACAGAATGGCAAACCTGTGCTGGTAGAAATATTCCAGCTAGATGTTCTGAAAATTCCAGCTGAAATCAGGTCCAGCTCATCTCGAGTACATGATGTTGTCATTGTGTTATTTCAGCAGTTGTTTCTGTCGTTGCTGTTGTAAGGCCCATAGTGTTTCAATGAATGTGTTTTTGCTTTCTTCCATCATTTGTAAGCCTTATTTTGGTATTGTTGGGAGCTTAATGTGGCATTTGATGGTGTACAGCTGCTTGTCTTGCACATGTCTTTCAACAATTGGCATCAAGCATTAGGAGACATTGCCCTTTGTAGGCTAGCTGTGATCTGTGGTTATCTAAAGCACTTTTACAGTAAATTTGCAAGGATACATTTGAAGTACTCTGACATTTATTGACGAATCAGAATCTATACACTCTATGTAGGAACACCATCTGTTGGTAAGTGACTGGCTGATTTGAACAAAAAAATGTTCTCAATGCGATGCACTGGAGGGGGCTTTAAGCATTTACTCATACCAGGAATGCCAGATAATTGAGCTTCCCAAAATGTCTGCTGAATGTGGCATTGCAATCTTTTGTTATGATTCCTTCTTAATTACGTTTCTGTTACGTTTTTGTTTTCTTATGCCTTATTGAATTAAAAGTTTTGCATTTAAGACTTGAATGGCCTATGAGGACATTAAAAAGCATCACTGTGGATTATAAGTAGTAAGGTGATTAATGAGAACTCCGTTTCTGAATGTGTATTTCCCACCCTGCACACCCATAGTATTCCTATATCCACACCGCTGTTAACCCTCAAGAAGTATGTGGCTTAGCAAGTTGTTCCTTTTGAGGTTCAAGGGGTTTAAAAACTTCCACTAAATACTAAATTCCACAACATATTGGCATGCTAGTTCATCAACTGTAGCTTTTCTCTGTTCCACTTTATTTGGGTAGCTTCTAGTACATTATTTACAGATGTTTAAATTATTAAAAGGCCCATATCATGGAAAATATGCCTCGCTTTTTAATACAAAAACGTTGGCCTAATAGCTCATATATATGGAAAGTCAGCTGCAAAACCGGCCCATTGTTTCAGTCACGTCACAACAGCCAATTCATTTAAATGCATGTACCTAGTCAGCCTGCAGTAGTTAGCCCTGCCCACTCAGATTGAAGTTCAAGGGTGTGTTTTAGCTTTAGAGTTAATTTTGACTGAAGTGCAGTGCAGGACAGACCGTGAATCTTGCATACGTATCTACATTTCACATAAAACCACACCAAGGTTGTAATGGGACCTCTATATGTTTCTCTATATGAAACATTGGTTCTTAACATGTTTATGATTTGGTCCAGAGTTAGGGGTGGGCATTATGACAATAGTTTATCATGATGATAATAAAATGTGGCACAGTATGCTTTTTTGAGCATATTGTGGATATTGTTAGTACTTTAAGAACACAGCATTTCATTACAAAGGGAGCTTAACTAGTCATATTTAATGGATTTGGTGCAGTACAGTTTGTGTACAACATCCTTTTTTTGGCAAATTGGATTTTTATTCACCAAATATTATTATGTTGATGATATTGTCTATTGTGAACATGTCTTAAAGTATCGTGCTACATTTTTGACATATCACCCAATTCTAGTTAGCACCAGGATTAAAATGAGTGAAAATTAGCATGGATTTGATAGATTATTAATTAAATATAAGGTAAATACAAAGTAAGCATCTGGAAACCATTTACAATGAACTATCCAAATAAAGTCATTTCAGTACTTATTGTGCTTCTCCCTCTCTCTCGCAGACATTAATGATCAGAGACTGGTGGATGTGTATGATCATTAGTGTAATGTTTGAGTTTTTGGAGTACAGTCTGGAGCACCAACTTCCAAACTTCTCAGAATGCTGGTGGGACCATGTGAGTCTTTTGTCTCTTTGCTTCATCATGCCCTATACCAGTGTTTCTTAACCCTGATCATAGAGGCACAATGTTCTGCACACTTTAGTGTTTTCACTGCTTCGAACACACACAGTCCAACTTATCAACTCATTAACAACCTCTTACTGAGTTTATGGTGGTGTGTTAAAGCAGGGAAAGCACAATAATGTGCTATAGAAACAATGCACGTTTTGCATGTTCTCTTATATCTATAACATTCTACAACCCTTTTCTGTCTCTCTTTCTCAGTGGATTATGGATGTGCTGGTGTGCAATGGTTTGGGCATATACTGTGGCATGAAGACCCTTGGCTGGCTTTCTATGAAGCCGTACCAGTGGCAGGGCTTGTGGAACATTCCTACATACAAGTAAAAACTGAAGCTTTATTTATGACACTTCTCAGTTAATTTTACACTGTGCTGTGCAGAAGTGATTCACAAAATTTAGAATTTAATTTTATGTTTTTAAATACAGCAAAAAAAAAAAACAGAAAACAAAGCTAAAATGTGCCAGATGTTAATTTTTGTGTTATTTTTATTTTCATTTACTTTAATTTTAATTTTTATAAATATATAAACATGATGTACTGTGATACAGGTCAATACAATACGTTACATTGCATTTCATCACTTATGTGATGATTTTAATGTATGCATTTGGGTGCACCAAATACTGAAAACTGCTTCTGCAGTTCTTGTCCCTGTTTCTTCAAATTGCAGTACATTGGGCATTAAAGAGATGTCCCATGTAGCCTGTATGATAGGTATTCCCATTATGAAGATATAGCCATAGTACAAGACTGCCTGCTGGCCTACTGGGAGAACATGCTGTGTCTAGTGTGGTTTTTCAGGTCCCAATATGAACAACTGTGCCTGGGTTTACAAACTGTATGTTCTTCCACCACTTGTTTTGGCAAGGACCACCTTGAAGTAGCCAAGGTGTCAAACAAGGTCATCACTTATAGTGTTTCAGGAATGGGGAATGATTGTGTCTTTTAACTCCTCTTTCATCCCCTGGAGACTGTGGAGCTGAAATCTCTTCTAAAACAGTGTTTTTTGTTTGCCATTGTATTTACAGTATGAGCTGATCTTTTGTATGTGTTGTGTAGCTGTAATGAATGGCAACAGGTAAGCTTGGATCTGTGCAAAACAAATCCAGCTTTTTTTTACCCTTGCACTTTGAGCATAAAAATGCAGCAGCATCAGTTGCACCAATCTGCATTTCTTTTAGTGACGGAGGTAAGGGGGAAAAATAATTGTAGTCTTGGTGTCTATGGGGTTTGACCTTGTGGACTACCTTTTGTCTGTGGGAGTCCATTCAGCAAGTCTCTTATTCAGTATTTGTAAAACAGCAACTGGGAATTATTAGGGACTTTTGCTAGACTCTATCATTCAAATGTTTTATTTGCTTGTGGGTTTGACTTGAGTTACCTTGGCAGTGCTCTCCATTTAAGCAGTGGACCACCCTGCATCTCCTGTCCAGACTTAAACCTTATAGAGGACATTTTTGTTTTATTGAACTAGCTTGTCTGTGTTTTTAACTGTTTGCAATCATCAGTGCTGGTACAGTTACTGTAAAAGATTATCTGCAAGTTTAAACCATAATCCTTCAACATTAAAAGAAATTAAAGGAAAAGCGATTCTGTACCAAGTTACTTTATTTATTTGTTTACATCAACAATTTTTTGACTAATTTGTTTTTTTTAAGACCATTATAGCTGGCCGTTTAGCCATTTTAAGCCTGGACTTTTAGTCTTTGCACAATAATGCACTGGACATACAGACAAAACATTTGTACACTAAAGCATGTTCAGGCTGTGTGCAGGGTTCATATATTGTTGCAAGAAATGGTTTCTGCACCTGCAGAAAAATTAAACATTGGTAACTTTGTTTGAATGCATATTGACTGGTCAGAATCAGTTACTTAAAGCTGTGAATATGAAACGAAAGGGATATATGATAAATTTTAGAGAATGTGAGAGCCCCACAATTTCACCTAATTGTTCTGCTCTTCAGAGGTACCGTAAATACAATAAATCCTCATATATGTTTAAAATTATGTCAAATCTAAACATCTGTATAAACATGATTTTAAATAATTATTTATTTTCTTGTGAGTGCATGTATCCAAATCATCTTTGAACTGTAAAATATCTTCACAAGTAAGAATTGCACCTGATTATGTTTGGTTGTGTTTGACAGGGGCAAGATAAAGCGTATTGCATTCCAGTTCACTCCGTACAGCTGGGTAAAATTTGAGTGGCGGCCAGCATCTAACCTTCGTCGATGGCTGGCAGTGCTGGGCATCATATTTATGGTGAGTATTTGCCTATAGAGGATGCCGTTTACCTGGTGTCTGGTCATTGTATTATGTTTGTTCGTATATGTATTGTATTTTGTTTGTAAATGATTAATGAACACATTGTCCAAGTTTCAGATGAAACTCCTGCACTGTGTCATAAAGTTATTACACACAAATGAAGAACAAAAAAAGAAACATTTCACCTAGTCTCATTCTGTGTCAGCCTCTCCCCCCGCCCCCGCATATCAATATTGTTATGATATTCCTAACCATAAAAGGTGATATAGGCTAGATAAAGTGTTTTTAATGAGAATTTACCCAAATGAAAACATGGTAGAACCATATAATATTTCAGGCAGGACTAACAAAATACAGTCCTTATGGTATCGACTGGCACCTTCAGGGCAAAATTTCAGTATCTAAGCGGTTGGGCTTATCAGCATACATGAGCAAACAATCATGCTTGTTCAAAGTCAGAGCTGGTGATTGGTTGTGTAAATTACCGCATACGACATGTATATCATTGTCATTGTCTGCTCTTCTTGATTACAGACCGCAATGAACTGCACACTAAATATACCCACTTCCTGCACCTCACACATATTTCTGGTTTGAGTCACACCCAGTTTCAGTTTGTAATTGAAAAGTATTTGGAATCTGTATTCAAGTCAAATTTTTTGAGCACCGCCCAGCCCTGTTTTAGGTGTATGGAATAGAAATTAGGCTGTATCATTAGATGATATATTTAAATTGTCATATTTCTCTCTGTAGTTCCTGCTGGCTGAGTTGAACACATTCTATCTGAAGTTTGTGTTATGGATGCCTCCAGAACACTACTTGGTGCTGCTGCGACTGGTTTTCTTTGTCAACGTGGGTGGAGTGGCCATGAGGGAAATCTACGACTTCATGGATGATCCGTCAGTCACATACTCTAGATTTTTTTTCCTTTTGTCTCCCTGTAGTAAACTGTTTTTCAGATTTTTCTACACCAGGGATGGGCACCTCTGATCCTAGAGGGCCAATGTCTTGCACAATTTCATTGTTTTTCTGCTCATGTCTAACCTGGTCATGACAGGAAAATCATCAAACTGTCGTGGACTGCAGGCCTGGAGTTGTCCATCCCTGACCCATGTTGTCACTCACTGGGCTTTGTCACTTCAGTTTATGGTTAACATGTAGTACAAAAGGAAACTGTGGTTTGTTTTGTCATGTCTGCTGTAATAGTATGTTATGATGAACTATATTTGTGAAGTCTGTGGTTGGCAGCTCGTCTGCTTTTAGTTATGAACCTGGTGTCCTTGTGGTCTGATGCTATATTTGTAACCATGCTTTAGGAAGTTCCATAAGAAGCTGGGTCAGCAAGCATGGCTGGTGGCAGCCATCACAGTGACAGAGTTCCTGATTGTGGTGAAGTACGACCCCAACACCATTATGCTCCCAATCCCCTTCTTCGTCACACAATGCTGGATCCTAGGCATCCTTCTCATCTTCACCTGGACACTGTGGCGCTTTTTCATCCGGTGAGTGTACAAGTGAGGCACAAAGCGATAGTCCCACTCTTCAATAGTCATGTGATGATCTGGAGAAATCCACATGACCAGAGACACGCAGCAACACATACACACAGGCTATTTACAGTTTGCCTCAGTTTTTGCGTTTTTGGGGATGTGCTCATGTTCTAGTTTCTTTTAACGTCATTAAAAGCCAGGTGTAAACACACCCAGCTGGGATTATACTTGGATTATACTTGGATTATGTAAACCACATTTGGAGGTGGTCTGAGGCAGACCTTGACCACATGCAACACAAGTTTAAATGTATTGGAGTTCCTATATCTGTGTACAATTACATGGTTGGAAATGTGCCATTACTCAGGTAATAGCATCTTCTAGACAGTGTTTCAGGCGTTTCAGTTTCTTCTGATATTTGATAGTGTATAATGCAGTGGTGCTAACAGATGAGAAACCAAGTTTACAGTAGGTTACTGGAAGTAAAACAAAAATAATGTATGTGCTGATGTGCCTATTGAGCAGCAGAGTACAATCCAGTCAAACTGGCAATGCAATGGAAGGAATCCAAGGAACCTGGGCAAAGTGTCTCAAGAAGGGATGAACTGATATGGGAATTATAGGCCAATGCCAATGTCCAGGGTCATGTACATATCTGCTGATACATTAACATTCATAAAATGGAGACTAGACTCGTGTGGATTAGCATTACATGGAAATATAACATTATTCGTAAAGGGTTATACATGCAGTAAGATGAATAAAATTAAGACATTTTGGCACAGTAGCCCAGTATCACATTCTGTCCCTCTGAAGTACACTAAATATATCACACAATATCTGTTTAAAATGCAGGTCAAATCTGAATATTTGCCTAATGCAGATTTTTAAATTTTAATTTATTAAATCATTTAATCATTTTTTAGTATTTCTTTTATACCAAAACAATTGCAAATTAATTGTGCATTGCTAGTATCCAGATACAATCTGGCCATGAAATGCAAGGTGTATACATACATACATACATACATACATACATACATACGTACAAAGGCATGTTTGGATCACTCTTTATTTGCCCTGTGTTTGTATGGAGTTAATGAAATGGGTCTGTTTCAGTGTTGTAGGTGCGCTTGTTTGTGTGTTTTGGTTTACTTTGGGTCTTTTGTGCACTGTGCTGCTCTTGTGTGCACTGCGGTGTGTGTGCTGAGCTGATAGTGTCTCTCTCTCCCCTGTGTGTGTCAGCGGTAATGTCCATGTGCAGTGAGAGAGAGGTAGGTGTAGAATGAGAGCTGATTGCTGTGCTGACATCACCTTTCATCTGTCATTCTCACTGGACTGCTCTTCCTCATGCATGCCAACATGTCTCCTGTCTGTACACTCCCTCAGTTTTCTTTTTTTTTGTTTTGTTTTCTGTTTAGTTCTTTTCTCTCTTTCCTTGTTCTTCTGCATTTTTCTGTTTTTTTATTCCCTCTATTTTCCATTGTGGAAATAGCAGTTCTCATTCACTTGGTTGGGTGGGGGGGTGTTAGACCTTGTATAGTACTGTGCAAAGTTAGAGATCACCCTTTTAACTTTCAGACAAAACAGCAGTTAATTACAGGTTATTAATATGTGCGTGTTCAGAAAGGCCAGGAAACACACATTTAAGAGAAATATACCCAAAAGCCTCCCAACACTTGTTCAACTTTTCCAACCTTTAACATAAAGAAATACTCCTAAAAAAAGAGCTGTTTCCAAAGGAGCCTTTAACATAATGTTCCCCTAAAGTAACAGAATCTAACATGCTCCAAAACAATTACCCAAACACACCTGAGCTGTCCTGCAAAGCCATCTAAAAGAGTGAAATTGTATAATTCTGTGGAGATTAAATAAAACAAAATTCACTTGCCCAAAGAAGGGCAAAATGACAAAACAGGAGTTTCTAAAATAAAAAACTTAAAAAAATAAAATGATTGATCGTGCCAATACAGTCACTCTCAGATAAAAACAATACTTAAAACTTTCACCTTTTGAGAGAGAGGAGAAAATCAAGTTGCACTCTTACTTCAAATCTGATGAGTTCTGACCCCATCACAGGTGTTTCTGTTCATCCTTCCACTTCCATCCCCAACGCTGAGTCTGAAAGGATGTGTAATTGTCAAGAAGATGATACTGAGAAAAGGAAACAAAAGAATCAGACCTCAGCATCGCTGAATGTGTTTGGGATTACTTGGGATTGTGACAAACAGAAAAGTTCAGACTTGGATGACTTTGAATTTTGGATGTTATTGGATGTTATTACTTAGTTATTGAGATTGAATGGACTGGCGGCCTGTCTGGGGTGTTTCCTGCCTTCTGGCCAATGGGCACTGAGAGAGGCTCCAGCACACCTTGCGACCCAGAGGGATAAGTGGGTTAGAAGATGAAACACTGTATTTCATGGTTGTTTTGACTTGACTTTCAAAACCAGAAGAGGTGGTCTTTGACTTTTGCTCAATACTGGATATGTGTATCTATATAAAGGAGTAACAGCATCTCCTGTGTTTACAGTGACATCACACTCCGTTACAAAGAGACACGGAGGCGCAAACAGGAGAATTCAGTGGAGCGGGAGAGGCCCCCTGGCAACAGCAACAACAACCCTGCGACAGCCTCCGGCCGCAGCAAACTGAACGGCAACACGGACACCGTACGGCACAGGAAGTCCTGAGGAAAGGGGGTTTAGTGTAACACTGCACAGCTGTGACACACACTCACACTCCGAGCACTGTCTGATTAGTTTTTTCACTGTGTGAATGAGTGTACGTGTGTGTGTGTGTGCGTGTGTGTGTGCATGTGTATGTCTGCCTGTCTTCCCTTGACTGTCCGAACCATTCCAACGCCGTTAAACACACATAGACTGGTGGTGATGGGTGCCAATCATTTATTCTACATGACGGGGGAGACTTCTTGCGTTATGTATCAGGAAAAATATGCTTGATATTATTATGTTGATCATTTTTGCATATATATTGGTTAAATATGTCAAATGCTGTAAGCGGCCACTGCACAAACACAGCATGACTGACTACTCTGAAAAGGTGTATATGACAAAAGGAGGGAGCAAAAGGAGGAAGATGAGTGTGCATTTGATTGACACTCTGTTCCTTCCTTGGATTGCCTTACAGTCCGTTCTGACCGGACTATTCACACATGCTCGTAATGTGACTCCAGTTCCAGGGGCATGGGAAGTTTATTCTTTATCTTTTTTTTTTTAATTATTCTTTTTGCTGCTATGCAATAAGACACTAGAGTTGGTAGAATTTAACTCTACGCATGTTGTCGTTCATTAGGCTTTAACTCTAAAGATCTCTGCTGGAGTATTGCTGTTACACAGACTAACATGCTGGAACACAAGCAAGAACATTCATCATCTTTTTTTTTGCGTTAAACAGGGAAGAATGTTCTCTCAGGAGAGAAGTCACTCTTACATTGTTGCTTAGGTTTTTATCCACCATAGTAAGTAAGATATTGTGTGCTTCAGCAGCATAGCATTTATTACGCCGCAGTTTTAACTTCACTGACAAGACTGTAGACACTAGCCGAACTAGTGAACTGGCTAATATGAATCCTCATTCACACACAGGCATATGTACAGTACTGTGCAGAAGCTTCACTTGAGAAAGCTATATTTTAAAAGCTGTTTAACTGGGCAGTGAGCGTTTATTCACTTAGAAAGACACTAATAGAATAAATGCAAGCAATATTAATACAATATGTATTGATTTTATGTATGTCAGTCTATGCCAAATCCCCTTTCATTTTGCAGCCCATATTTGCAGCTGTAATTCCTTACCTGGTTTGGTTAAACATTGCTTTGTAATTTAAATCAGGTGTGCTAGTGATGGAATTTAACAAATGCATATGATGGCTGAGGGCATCAGGAAGAAGTCTGGAGCCAAACTTTGTACCTCAGACTAGCTCTCAGGATGCAGTTGTCTGCAAAATGTGGGCATCCCTCATACGCTTATGTGTTTGGCTGACTTTCTAAGTGAGAATAAGTTACACACTGCTGCACATTTTAATACGCGGTTCCTGTTTATTTGCTGAATTTAACATGTGTACAACACAGAATGTGGCTAATAATTAAATTTGCTTTAAGTTTTTTTTTTTTTTTTCAACGAAATGTAATATGACCCGAGGGTGTTGAAACTTTTGCATATGACTAGCATCCTATTATTTGGAAACAAGAAAGTCTTGTTATTTTTTACTTCTTTAATGTTTGTCATTGTTTTTTAAAGTTAATAAGAAGCATAGTGCCCAGATAAATGCTTTTAAACAGTTTTGCTAAGGTGCCTTTTTGCACAGTACTATACACACATGCAAACAGATTTAGACAAGAGTACAGTCACTCTGAACTCACTGAACAGATGGTCAACCTGGTTGGACCAAAGTTGGGCGGTCTGGGGAGGAGATCTGCTATCAGTTCTGTACAGCTAATCCCTGTGCTCAGGGTGACTCCTCCACCTCTTATAAGCCATTACCTTTAATGTTCTTTACACATTTATGCCAATGATGTCTGTTCACACCTGTGCTCTATGTGTGGTCGCAACAGAGCTGGACAAACTGACAAAACTATTACTATATAGCTCTTATTCCCAGCTGAGTGTTAAATAGCTTTGATTTAAGTGCGCTACAGAATATACTGTACACAGGTTTTGTTCTAGCTAATCCCACAACTGCAAAGGGCAGGGCGAAATAAGTGGACCAACATTTCCAGTATGGTGCTAGTGTTGCGTGATCTAACGAAAGGATTCTGTCCAGTGATGCCAATCAGATATATTCCAGTGTGAGACTGCTTTCTTCCAGTTTGAATGGTGAAAGATTCGGAAGACTTTATGGGTCAGTGACGGGGTAAGCAGGGTTCTACCTGCTGTATAAAAGAAATGTTTTCATCTCAAAAGCAGTGGTGATTTGGAATCAGGCTGTATGTGTTTTGGAGAGGTGGGTGGTATACAATTCTGAGAGGTCTGTATAATTTTTGCCCCCTTGAAGTCTGCTGTAGCAATGTGTGTTTGTGGGCATGTTCATGTGTATTTTAAATATTAGGAGAACTGTACAAATGTCCAGAACTGCCTCATGTGATGTAGAACACGCTGATGCCATTATAATCTTACTGTGAATGTAAACTGATGACCTAGATGCTTGCAGGACAGGGTTGTTGGAGCCCTCAATGCCAAGTTTTATGACGTGTACTGAATTTATGTATTATGCTACATGTATTTTTTTTTTTTTTCTTGATGGAAGTTACTGGCAAAAAGATGACATTAATATCCAACTCCTTGTTCAGTATTATTTTTCTTTTTCTTCTTTTTTTTTTAAAAATACATTATTCTCTCTGACATTTTTGGTTTACCGGGCTGATGAATTCTCTAACTGTCCATGAATGGTGTATGTGTGATGTGTCTGTTGTCAGGCAGTGGGAAGTAGATTACTGAAAAGTTATGAACAACTGGCGTTTTCCCATCCTGAGCTCATGCCGTGTTACTTTGTGCTACAGGCTGATGCATCTCTGAGGCCTTTGAGCACTGCCCCTGTGCCTTTGAGCAAGGCACTTAACCATACAGTGCTCCAAGGCTTTAACTTATTCCTCTGTTACCCATCATGCTCACCTCTAAGGTGTGCTTGTAGAGGAGAATGCCATCCTCCTCTAGCCTAGTGTGTGTAAACGGGAATATGCTCTTAAAACCTCCTCGATTAGACTGAGGATTGGTGGGGAACTGACCACATAGCTGGTTTGTTTTGTCTCCGAAGCTTAGAGTTTTAATACTCTTTTACTCGTTACTCTAGATGCCATGAGCCTGCAGGCCCACCCCCACTCCAAACATGGGTGACTTGCATGATATAATATAAAAGATGTTAATATGAAAGGTGGGAAATGCTGTGTGTATGTGAGTGTGTTTGGGATGTGGGTAATGAACTCTTCGATTCATTTCTATGTTACTGGGTCAGAATATCTCATAGTAGTGTAAACGATAAAAGAGAAGGCAGATGATACGAGTAATGTTTTATAAAAGAGAATAAATTGACATTAAAAAGACAACACATGGCTTTGTGGATTATTTCGTATTGGACTTGTAGGAAGTTGGGGATGAATAAATAGTTTACAATGATGATTTTTAAATGAGTGTTAAAAAAAATCTTTCAAACTAAAACTTCCCAGGTCACAAACCATCGTTTTACATGAAGCCTCTGAAATTTGTTTACATCTAAATATGTAGGGAAAAAATAGGAAATTTGGTGCCATTCCCCTTTAAAAAAAAAAAAAAAAGGTGTAATACTACTGTGAAAATATAAAAGGACGATGTCTGTAGTCAAACAAACCAATAAGTGGCTAAACCGCTTAATTCTGACGCCATTCCAGACAGAGTTAGAACTACATTACCCAGTGTAGTCCGGAAGCAGCTGCCCTTTAACTCTGTGGCTGTGTCTCAAACAGCCCCTTGCTCCCTACACAGTGCACTACGTAGGTAATGAAATGACTTCTCTACCCAAATAGTGCACTAGAAGTCCAGTAGATAGTCTTTTGGGATTGGGATTGAATCCTCCTGCGAGAGATCCTTTCCTACGAGGTCCAGTGATCGGGACCCGCCTCTCGCGATACGGATCATTTCCAACTCGCTATGACATTCAGAGGGCTGTTTAACTGGACTGTTGTGGTGCTCACCTGCCAGCACAAAGACAGCGTCTATGCTTTCCAGAGAGGTAAGAGTGAAAGTAAAACCTGAAGCGAAGTGATTGAGTTGCTAGCCGGTTTGCTTCTTACTTTCCTTTTCAACTGCTTGTTTCGGTTTTCCTGTCCCGCTTAAACGATGCAGCAGGTACTTCCTAGCGCCCGAGTAGGCATAAGAGGGCAGTCTGCTCGCTTCCTGTGTCTCCCGTCTGCAAAGCGCCAGAGGGCGCACGCGAGCGAGTCCACAATGAGTGGGAGTGAACGGAGCCAAACGGCTAACTCCAAGTTTAGATCGTTTTTAAGCAGTTGTCCGGGGTCTTCCATTAGAAAGTAGAAGGATGTATTTCACTAAAAACAAAGATAATTGACCTGTATATGACCTTTTTCCTTCAGCGGGGTTTTGCAGTAGTGTGCTAGCAATACTGAGTGCTGAGTAGTTAGCATTGCGGATACTACTGAGTGCTGATTGTGCATTAGTGTTACAGTGGTGAATGAGGACATGTAGTTGAGTTGAAGTAGAGACCCCCAAGGTAGCATATTACTCCAGTAACAGTAGAAGTTCCTCCCTTTAAAGCTCCACTTGAGTAAAAGTACAGAAGTATTTCCATTCAGATGTACTGGAGAAAAGAAGGGAACGTAAGAGAAGCATGATTTATTATAGGTCTAATGTCCTATTATCATTTCCTGACTCTTAATCAGCTTGTTATAAGTGGAAAGACTCTAGTGTCTCTCAGTCCACCAGTCTTTTAATAGAAGGTCATAATTAGTCTGACCCTGATGTCTATTAACATTATCATTAGCACAAAACAGAATGCAAACATCGAGTCTCTTGAGTGATGTCTTGCTGTAGCAAAAGCTAGAAAAGTTGAATTATATATTTGAGTTAAATGAAATAAAAAAAAAGTCAAATGAGATATTTAGCTTACTGTTCTTCGCTTAGTGAACAAGAGAGAGGAACCGTTTAATACCACAATAAATGGCAGCCTAGTATGGTTTTGCACCGCAAAGTCAACAGTTGACAGGTTCTAAGGACTTGTCTGAGATGGTGCCTGGGCCAAAACACATGTCCAGGTTGTTTAATCTAGTTGTAACTGATGAAAGATGCAAATATTCTGTTTATTGGCATCATTTGTTTCATGAAGTGGATCAGCCTGGCTATTGACTAATGATGTCAACACCACAATGAAACATATACATGTGATGCTTCATATACACTGACCGAACACTTTATAAGGTGCACCTCCTTGTTTCTACACTCCTTGTCTATTCTATCATCTCCACTTACCATTTAGGAGCACTTTGTAGTTCTACATCTACAGACTGTAGTTCTTCTGGTTCTCTACATACTATGTTACCCTGTTCTTCAATGGTCAGGACCCCCACAGAGCAGGTATTATTTCTCAGCACTGCAGTGACACAGACGTGGTGGTGGTGTGTTAGTGTGAGTGGATCAGACACAGCAGTGCTGCTGGAGTTTTAAACACCTCAGTGTCACTGCTGGACTGAGAATAGTCCATCAATCATGACTCTCCAGCCAGCAGCATCCTATGGGCAGCGTCCTGTGACCACTGATGAAGGACTAGAGGATGACCAACACAAACTCTGTAGCAGGTGGACCAGCAAGGTAGGAGTGTCTAATAGAGTGGACAGTGAGTGGACACAGTGTTTATAAACTCCAGCAGCACTGCTGTGTCTGATCCACACATACCAGCACAACACACACTAACACCACCACCCACTACCCATATACTACCTGCTCTGTGGTGGTCCTGACTACTGAAGAATGGGGTAAAACTGGTCTAATAGAGTATGCAGAAAATCAGATAGACTACAGTCTGTAATTGTAGGACTACACAGTGCTCCTATATGGTAAGTAAATATTTATAATAAAGTGCTCTTTAAGTCTATATTATTATATGTCTTTGATGTCACAACCCTTTTTTCAGGTTATTACCAACTGGACTGAAGTCATTCCATCAACATTTCATGGCTGTAGGAGAGTAAGAGATGTTTAGAATATGCTTAGACTAAACCTTGCATTATGCTTCTATATCAGGCCAAGTATAATATTTTAAAGGGCAACTTCTCCCATTTTTCAAAATCCCTGCATAATTAAATTCAAAGTGGTTTGATGTGAATTGCTTTGTTCTAGAGACACATACTGTGTCAGAATAGTTTGCATTGGTGGTAATATAATACACTCATCGTCAAAAGACTAGTTGCACCCAGAAGGAAGTGTCAGATTACAGTGCTATTGGGAAGGAAGATAAAGGTTACCAGGAAGATTTAATGATGATACATTTAGACTGATATGGGCAATATTTATTCAGCTACACATACAGAAGCAGTGTCTCTCAGTGTGGCATCAGGATGCCATGTTTGCTAATGATACAGTGATAAAACCCATCCTTGCTTACGTCATGTGCACGACCGAGAAGCTTGAATCATTCACATGTCTCACAATTTTAAACCTACCCACCAAGTTTCATTCCTGTTGGTTAATTCCTTCTGGGTGCAACTATTTGTGCAACTATTCTTTTGATGTGTATTCATGAAGGTTTTGGTCAACTTTCTAAGCTTCTGTATGGGAGAGATACATATTCCCCAAGGTCCCCAAAGACCACTGCTCATTTTGGGTGGCAAAAAAAATAAAAAAAGGCTGTATTTGCATTGTAGACCTGCAACACCTGGTTCTTGTCACTACCATTGTTAAGACATCTGAGCTTCTGTGTTTATCTGCAGGCGCCCCATTTCACATCAAAACACTCTTTTTGTTTGTTTTACTTTATTTAGATGTGGTTGATTGAATTATGCAGAAATTCTTGAAAAACATGGAATTCCTCTTTAGCTATATACAATCGCAACTTCCCTCTTCTCTGTGGTTTAGTTGTATAATTAAAATGCTTTTTTGATCCTTTTTTTATTCAAGCAGTATGTATTCCACTTGTAGGGTACAGGCTATGTTCGTTTGAGGCTACTGAGAGAGTGAACCTTTAGCTTAGCGGGTTCTAAGCTTCTGGATTTAGTGCAAGGCACTATAGCTTTGTGAGTCATAGATACCGCCCTGGGGCTTGCTGGCAGGTCCCACCAACGTTGCTATAGCAGTTCTAATGGCAGCATCTGCACAGTTTGCTTGTTCCAGATGTTATTAAGCTGTTGGTCGTTATGCTAATGGGCTGCCTAGACAAATAATAAGCCTAATGAACCTAAAGGTACTTGTTGTACCACTGCTGTACATTCCAGAGTTGGAGATCCGGCAGCAGCGCAGAGTTTTGCCCGCAGGAGCCCTGCTGCTCACTGTGTCCGACCCACAAGAGCGTCTCGGCAGTGGAGGAGCCACTCTCAATGCACTGCTGGTGGCTGCAGAGCACCTCAGCGCTAGAGCAGGATATACCGTGAGTTATGACTGAGTTTATAACTCTATAAATATTTGCCACTGAGAATTGCAGATTGCGGATCAGATTATTAGCTTGACAGTTTGTTGAAAGGCACCAAATTTGCAGTTTATACAGTGAAATTTGAATAATGCTGATGTCTTCCCTCTGGTGTATTGCAGTGCATAGTTGTGAATGCAGTGAACAAACCCTTCAACTTGTTTATTCTCGTTTGGACGTAGGTGGTGACTGCAGACGTTCTGGATGATGCACACATTCTCATTCTGCACACGGTGAGATGAGGAAATTCGACAGCTGTGACTATTATTACAACACTGCGGAATCAGGGCATATTGTCTGCTCACAAGAAGTTTTATAAGGGCAAATTTCTCCTGCTGGCTCTCTGTCTGTCTCTGTCTTTGTGCTTGTGCACACAGATTTTTTGGCTTGAGCAGATCCTTGGGCTGTGATCTGTTACAGAACAAAGCTCAGTTATGTGAAATACATGAATTCCTGTGTGATCCAGGACCATCCAGTTTACCTCTTGTACCCCCATGAATGTCTTGAAATCGTTTTTGTTTAGGCAGGAGGTTCCCTGAAAATAAACTTATTATTTTTATGACCTAATGCTGTCTTTTAGGATAAAGTAGATGCTCAAATACAAATTCAGGGAAAGGTCATTGCTTTACTAAAGGGTGAGGTTGTGTTTATAGTGTTTTCAATAACAAAGTGATGCAGTGCTGGTCGGCCTCAGCGTGGCACTGTAGTAAACTGGTTCACTTTGTTGGTCCTTCATTCCCATTTTCTTAGTTCAAAGTTCTTCACTCCCATTTTGTTTTTCCCACTGATTTTCCATTTTGTATGTGTGCATGGCAGGGCAGGGATTTCCCCTGGGATGGCTGCAGTAGGGCATTCTGCTGGATGCCTCTTAGGGCAGCTGAGCAGAGTGTTGAAGGACCAGTTTGCTGCTTAGATATGCTACTAGATTGCCTTTCGACCAAGGTCAGAAAATTATGCATTGGTCTTATTACATAATGTATTTCATCATCATAAATATGGTTTATCCTGCATGCTTTTGGTGCATTTGATGAATAATGTAACCCAATGATTGTTGTGTTTCAGGTGTGTGTTGGCTCTCCGCCCGGAGTCTGGGTGTGTAGTACTGATATGATCCTGAGTCTACCCACCACTCCGAGTGAGGTTACACACAATATAATGCCTCAGCACACTCTTGTGTATGCACACATGCATGCTTTCATGTTTGAATTTAAAATTCCTCTGCAGAGATGTCGTGGGAAGGCTTCTCTGGAGTGCGGGTTGTGTCCTTGCCTGGTGATTTGTCTTTTGCTGTTAATCATGGAATCTACCTCACTGATTCAGAGGTGGGTACTGGGTAATGTAGTTCTCACTGAAGATAGAACATGCAGCCATGACCGAGAGGCTAAACCCAGCACTAGAAAGTATTAATGTTGAGCTCTGTGTCGACAGGGAGGAGTGCGGGATATCATTTATCGTGGTCCCGAGGAGAGGATCCGCTCTGCTGAACTGCCTGATGGGAAAGTGCCTCTGGTATCACTTTTGCATTTATTTCAACAACTGTCATAACTCTGACATGAAAAGGTTAATTTTACTGAGTGTCACTAAATGTTAGTACCTGTTCTGGTTATTTCACTATCAAAGCAGTAGTTAGGTGTGATTATGTATGGTGTATGAGGCGTCCTTTATTAGTGTTGCCCCAAATATCACTTTGCAAGCATTGCAGATTCTTCTGGCACTGGAATGTTTGTTCATACCACCATGTTTGCGGATTGTATGCTGCTGTGATGGAAACTGCTATTGTAGCACTGTCGTTCAAGTCCAGCATTTGTGTCATTTAAACGCTAAGTGTAGTGAATTAAAATGATTGTTTTATTTATCACCATCATAGTTTTAGTTTCATTTATTGTATCGAGTTAGGTTGTTTGGCTAGCTCACCTTTTTTATCATGAAGCAGCAGTGAGAGCGACAGGCCAACCAGTAGCTGAGCTATTGAGCATGGAGCAGAGTATTAAGGAGCGTTTGGAACGGCAGGCTCATCTGAATATGAGGAAGACCTCCCTAGTAGTGGTTCCGCAGGTGCGGTCCTCCTGAAGGTAGTTTTAAGCCAGTGGGATTGCTGAAACTGTGATCACTTTTACCACAGAATGTAGTTCTCAGCCCACAGCTGGAAGGTTGCTGGCTAGCAAAAACTTCACCCAGATGCCAGACAGCTCTGCCCATAACGCCCATCAGCTAGTGGTAGTTGTGCCTCCTGAATTTTATTGTACATTTTATCATTCTGTGCTGTTTTAGCTTTGCCTACATGGAAAGCAGTGCAGTTAGTTGCGTTATGAGCTGCGATGACATGGATGCCCACAACGATTTTAGGATGTGTTCAACTAAATCAGCTGTAACTGTGTTGTTTTAAAAGCAATTTCCTCATATTAACAAATCTATCTGAGGAAGAAGAAATGGTGCTGTATGTTTTTGTGACTTGGAAAAAAAGACAAAGGAATATTTTCTGAATACTAAAGAGGAAATCAAGTAGAAACATGATAGAATAAATATTTTTGAGTTAACTGGTCCAGCCTAACTGTTTGCGTTTTATAGTAATGGTCTTTGTGTGCATCAGTATGTTTATGCTGTGTGTGTATGCTGGGTTGCAGGTGTCCGGTCCTGTGTTTTTCTCCAGGTCTGTATCTGAGAGGCTGTTACAGACTCACGTTACTCCACCGCTGGATGGCTGCACTTACCTGGGCATGGACTCAGGTGCTCCGTCTCTACAGGTACACACACACACACACACACACACACACACACACACACGAATGAACACACAAATCTTTCCCTCATAGTTTTTGTATCTCTCTTTATATTTACCCTCGGTCATGTTGATGGTACTCTCTGCAGATCTCTCTCTTTCTGGATATTCTGAAGTGCCTTTGTTCGGAAATGACTGAAACAGAGTTTGTGAATGGAGAGCGAGCAGGCTGCAGTTCACCTCTGGGTCCACAAGGGGCAGCAGTGAAGAGTGCTCGTTCTGTGCTGTGGAAAACTTTGAGAGGAGTTCCCTTTTCTTCGGGTATTTTGTTAACACTTAGTCTCTGCTTAGTTTTGCAGTGTTTTCTGTACAAGTTTGCATGTTTATTTGCACAACGGTATGTGTGCATGTTGTTGCAGCGTACATTCCAGACGGACGCTATGACTACCTGACAATGTCAGGTAGAGAACATGTTGTACGTCTAACCGAAGCAGGGACAGATAAACAGGTCCTTTCCCACATACAGGTGATACACAGTTCTGCAGTCTCTCTGTCAATATTCACTGGAGATGAACACTGTTTGTTCTGTTTGTTCTGTTTGTCAAGTTCAATAAACTATTGTGCATTATTCATGTGTTATAATCCATCTTTGTTTACGTCTCATTCGCTGCAGGATATGCAGTCTGTGAGTGAGGGCAGTCGGGTGATCAATACGGTGCTGGAAGGCAGTGTGCATGTTGCAGCAGGGGCAGTAGTGCAACACTGCCACTTACAGGTATGTGTTTTCGTAGCTCATGCGGAAGAGTAAGATGCTTGAAACAACAGTGTCATTGGTTCACAGGGAACATAAATACTCATAAAATACCGCCTGTGATTTTTTTTCATGACTTCAAATGGAAGTCAAAATAGTAATAACATATTTAAGGGCACAAAATGTCTGACAATACTGTTGGATGTTTGTAATGCCTGAGGAGTGAGCTGAACAGTACTTTGGAGCAGTGTGCTTCTCTGTGGAAAAAAGAGCATTGTTAGTGCAGTTTAAGTGGATTTAATGCCATAAAAATACTAATATTTTATAAAATATATTATAACATGTGTATAACATGTATGTTTGTCAAAACATTGATACATATTGTGCAACATGAACATGTTGTTTTAATTGTGACACTACATTTTTGCCATAACACCCACCTCTCTCTCCCTCTCTCTCTCTCTCTCTCTCTCTCTCTCTCTATATATATATATATATATATATATATATATATATATATATATATATATATATACACAC
>CM067474.1:40749244-40873965 GCA_034552555.1 Semaprochilodus insignis | reverse complement strand
CAGTAAAGCTAGAACCGACCTTCTGTTCCTCACTAAGAACCTGCTGTACATGTGGACATGCTGATTTAAGAAGAAACTGGAGTGGTCTCTTTTTTATTTCCAGAGCTGTATACACAAGGTAGCAACTGGGCTGGTTTTGTTGAGTTAGTGTAATGGTTCCATGTTCAGTGTTGATCTGCTGCTGCTTTGTTTGAACTGTATGAACACACCCACTCTAACCAGCACAGGAGAGAAAAGAAAACTTTTTCTCATTTTCATGATGTTAACAGTTAAAGTTTTAGCCAGTTGAAGTATGTAGTATGTAGTTTATGGTTTTGGGCACATTCGCTGGTGGTATTAATGGCATGTTTTCATTTCTAGGGTCCAATTCAAGTACAGCCTGGATGCCTTCTGTCAGGTCTGGATCTCTGTTCATCTGCTTACCTACAGCACATGCCTCTGACCAGTGACATCATCCTGCAGGGGCACAGGGTGCAGCTGGGAGAACTGAAATTAACGGTGTTCACTGTATTTGGTGCCTATGACAGTTTGGAGGTATGTAATGTTATGGTGTATGTGTGTGTTTGAGTATGTTGGTGCGGTTTTAAGATGTTTCAAACATACCAGAGTTAAACCTAACTCTCTTGTTACTTGGTGAGGCTAGTACACATCTACTTTGGAACCATGCTACCAGCTCATCAGCAGAACGTTAGACTGCACCATTAGACTAAAGCTTGATTTGTAAGCCTATTGAACACGCTGTGCAAGAGAAGCCATCCCCGCAGCCCACTTTAAAGGGCTTGAGAATGAACTACAAAGAGTGATGTATTGTGAATTATAATGTTCTATGTTTTATTGCTCTCTCATCTACAGGCTCACAGTGATGACGCTGCTGGTTCATTTCTCAGCCAAACATGGAGTCAGTTCTATAGCCGCACTGGAATAAAGTAGGGGACACAAAATAGTTAATAGATTCCACATCAGTATCTGAGAATATATGGGAATATATGGCCAGTGCGTTAAGAAAGTACATATGTGGTATACTTGTGTGTGTATTGTGTGTAACAGGCCTGAGGAGTTGTGGGCAGCAGATAGCGGATTGTGCCGAAGTCTGCTGGAGGCCCGCTTGTTTCCAGTGTTCATGCCAAAGGGAGGGCCAGTGGGACTTGAAGGAGTGAGCTTTCT
This sequence comes from Semaprochilodus insignis, assembly GCA_034552555.1. Taxonomy (NCBI): domain Eukaryota; kingdom Metazoa; phylum Chordata; class Actinopteri; order Characiformes; family Prochilodontidae; genus Semaprochilodus; species Semaprochilodus insignis. Next base: position 40,872,801 of record CM067474.1, on the reverse strand, counting down.
ACTGGGTGGATCTGGGAGCGCAGAGAGCTGGAGAGCAGCCTGGAGGCTCTCACTCAGAGAAGTTCTGTCTCTGACTGACCAGCAAGCAGAGCTGCACTGGAGAGAAGGGCTGTTCTTCAGCGCAGGGCGAAGGAGAGCTGAGGACACCCTGAAGGGCCACACTGACCACAACCTGCTGCCTTCCATCAGAGCAGCTGTCTTGGGAGGCCAGCAGGGGGAGCTCCTGCAAACTCTGGACTCTGGTGAGGAGGTATAGGAGGTTGAATCTTACTATGTCCCTGTCAAACAGCGTTTACACTGTCATGGCAAAAAAGTTTCGGCCCTTTAATTTCTTTACAGTCCTGGGCAGAGCTACACTGCATACAGTCGTGGCGCACAGCGGGGAAAAAAATTCTGTATCTCAGGTTTTCTTGACCCTTAAAATAGAGTGTGATTGGCTTCTTTCCTTGAGTTTCTTTTATGGGTCGTTTGCCACCGTGAGCTCTGGAATACTTTAGTTCTGTGCACAAGTGGCCATGCAATGGGGATTTGCCATGATGGTGTGAACATTACTTTAGGGCTACGGAGCATTGATCGTTCAACATTGGTCATATTCATTGTACAAACAGACAAAAAAAATAATTTAAGGCCCTTTTTTAATGTTCCAGGAGACCATTTTAGAATACACTGTCAATAAAAGGCTTCCTCTCACAAATGCTTAGATAGTGTTTGATTAGGTATGTCTGACTCCAACAGGGTTGTTCTCACTTTTGAACAATATGTAAATTATTTTGTTCGGCCCGTCCTGCCTCATAATACCACTTTGAGCCTAAAGTGAGTCACAGCCATATGTTCCATACATTAGGAATTTTTTCATCATTCACATATTTTGATATTATATTTTCTTGATGCCCACCCTTTGATTACAACCTTTTTTATTTAATGTTTCACTCACTGTGCTGCATTAGTTCAATTAAACCAGAAGTAATTATGCTGTAATGAAACATGCAGTTGGTCAGTGTTCTAGGAGTACGGACTATATTGATGATATTCTCAGAATAGCGTGCTGTGTCCTTTTGTGATCTTGCCCACCCCTGTTCTCCAAAATAATATTGTTGACTGACATCTCAGTGATGTTCTTGTCAGATTGCCTTAGATTAGACTTTATAATGCATATCATTTTGTTTCTCCATCTGTTTCTGTTGGTCTGTCTGTCACCTGATTCCTCCTGTGTTAGTGGCGTCTGGCAGCAGCAGCGACCTGGGCATAGCTGCACGCAGTCTTGCATGTATCGCTGATGTACTGGGCTGTATGGCAGGGGAGGGCCGAGGGGGTTTGAGGAGTGGGCCTGCTGCCAACCCCTCTTGGGCCTCAGCCTTCAAGTTGCTGGAGCAAGGCAAACTGGGCCCCGGTGTCCAGGAACTGGCCAAGCAGAGAGTTCTCTGGCTTGATAGGTGAGAGAGTGAAGAATCTGAACATTGATTCGCTGGTGTGATTATGTGACTGATTAATGCTGTTGCCCCGTATAGGCCAGATCTGCTAGTCCGTGCTGCCAGACACTACGAAGGAGCCGGGCAGATACTTCTGAGGAAGGCAGTGATGTCTTCACATGAGTTTATGTTTATTGGTCAGAGTGAAATGGCTACTATGGGAGAATGGCAGGAAGTGGAGTGTCCAGCCAGACTGGACCTCTCTGGTGAGTTAGTAGTCTCAAATAAACTAACACCACACTGGGAACCTAATGTAAAATGTTTTTATACACCCCATAACCTGAATTGCTGTGTTTTGTGTTACGTTTCTCACCCTACAGGTGGCTGGAGTGATACCCCTCCCATCACATTTGAGCATGGAGGTGTGGTGGTGAATGTGGCAGTGAAGGTGGACGGAAAGCGGCCAATTGGAGCCAGAGTTCGCCGCATTCCAAAACCTCATTTGGTGCTGGTGAGCACTAGCGGGCCTCCAGACTGCAGTGTGACGACAGAAACAGTGTGTGAGATTCTCGCTGATCTGGAGGACTACTACCAGCCACATGCTCCTGGTCAGACCTTCTCCTAACCCCGAAACACTATAGCTAAAAGCACTACAGAGAACAACACTTTTTAATAATTAGCGTTTTCAGTAACCAGTGAACCACACATACTGTGTGATGCGAGCTTTTTATGTTGTTTTAAACAGGGTCAAAGATAGTATTAGCACCAGGTTTAGGAAGCAAGGTCAGCATTTACAAAGTGTCTACAGGGATTATATGGAACCATTAAACATTTTTATTGTTAAAGAGCTCTCCAATTCTGATTAATAAGAATTAAACTTGTATCTCCTTCTCTGCAAGAGCTTTATAATGCCTGCAATTTCTATCCATTATTCTGGCATTTATACCTTTGGATTTAATAAATCACATTCAAAGCAGGATTTTGTTCTTGGTGTTTAAGGTTATTCTTGTGCTTTAAGGTTATGGTCAGTGTCCTTATGCTTACAGTCAACATGTTGTGGTGATGGTGACAAGGTCAGAAACTTCACAGTTATGGAATTTTGATTGTCAGTGTCAGGAATTTAAGTCACATACTGTACTTAGCAAACATATTTAAAATATATATATTAATAAGATGTGAATGTTGGAAAAGCATACTTTTGCATATGCATATTGTAACAAATTACTGTAACAAAATAATATTATTTTGTCATTTTTAAAACTGAAAAGGACTTTTTGCTCTTGCACCAGCTGATGGTTTCACTCTCCCCAGTTTGACAATTACTGTATGATGCAGTACATACAGATTGAATGAACAAGGAAAGGATGTAATTAAAGCGTATTATGATTTTACAATATTTAACATGAAGTTAACTGTTTGATTTCTACGGCGTGAGATTCTGAGGGCTGAGTGTGCGTGTCTTTATGTGTGTTGCAGGTGCCCTGTTAAAGGCCGTGTGTGTGTGCAGTGATGTGGTGTGTGTTTTGTCTCCACTCTCTCTGGAGCAGCAGTTGCTGCAGCGCTGGGGAGGAGGACTGGAGGTGCACAGCTGGTCTCTGCTGCCGCACGGCTCCGGGCTTGGTGGGTCCACACTTAACCTGTTCGTGTGTCTGTGTTTTGTGTGTTGGGATAACTAAATGAATGGACTGTAATGAAAATGGCATTTTGTAATATTGTAAGGAGATTAAAATCGAGTTTGTGCACCTGCTTTGGATTATGTCGAAGTGATTCTCACCTTTTAATGTGTAACTGAAATCATTTTTCTTTTGCTGTATAATTGTATGTGTGGGTACACAGGTACAAGCAGTATTCTGGCAGGTGCTGTCCTGGCTGGCGTGTACAGATGCACTGGGAGGACCTATGACACCAGTTCTCTCATTCATACTGTACTGTATCTGGAGCAGGCACTCACTACAGGTGAGCAGGACAGTGAAACAAGGTCTTTCATAATTTGACTATTAACAAATACATTCAGTTTTTATTGATACAGAGACTTTCTAAGATCCATGTATTTTTAGCACTTTGTTAATTTGTTAATGAAACTAATGCAGTTTATTACATATTACATCTGTTTTCCTTGTGCTGATGTGATTTAGGTGGGGGGTGGCAGGACCAGGTGGGAGGGCTGGTAGGAGGAGTAAAGCTGGCGAGGTCGCATGCAACTCTGCCACTAAGAGTGGATGTGGAGCAGCTTTCTCTTTCCCAAGAGTTCCTCTCTGCACTTGAACAGCGCCTACTGCTGGTCTATACTGGAAAGACTCGTCTGGCTCGCAACCTGTTACAGGTCTGAACGATCATTAGATTTTTCCCCCAGCAGCCCGAGTGCGTACTGCTTTTTAGGAGTATGTAGTACATCATAGTCCATGTTTGTATTGCTGTTAAGAATTTGAGTGCATTTGTGTTTTTTAGGATGTGGTCCGGAATTGGTATAGCCGCCTACCCTCGATTGTGCAGAACGCAAAACAGCTGGTGAGCAATGCTGAGGACTGTGCTCGTGCCTGCATCGAAGGTGAGGGTGCACACACAAAGATTATATTTGGATTTGCCATCAAATGCATTTTGTAAAAACAGCACAGAAAATGAAAATAAAAAATAGAAAGAAGCATTGTCACAGAAACTGTAACAACCACTTTCAGCTTTCTCAGAGTGAAAAATATTGCTTTTAATTTGATGTAATTGTTTAAGATTAATTAAGACTATATTTAATGATTTTGCTACTGCTATTGAGTTTTGCCATTCGCTGTAACCTTACCTGCATTGCATGCTGTCTCTCATCTGCAATGCCTCATTATATGAAGTAGGTCTTCCGATAGTAGGTTAGTCAGCTAATTGTTTACGCTGCTTAATTACTGTTTATAGCTGAGCGCAACTACAGAGAAAGCAGAGAATGATGGAAATCGTTCTTTTGGCATGCTTTGTGGAAATGATGTGCATAATGTTAAGAAAGATGAGCATGTTTCCATAAACGCTGTAGCAAAGTGACTGTTTTGGTGAGCTCTTTAAGGCTGATTCACCGAGATAAGCAGTGTTTTGGGTTTTTTGAGTGTTTGCCTTTGAGAGAGGCTCTGTAGAGAGGCCAAACAAGGCTTAAGCTTAAATGCCTGCACATTGAGAAATGCTGTGCTTAATACAATCCAAGAACTGACTGGAAATATCTCTCTGTCACACACTCTGTCTTTCAGGGTCCCTTTCTGGACTGGGGACCTGCATGGACCGGTATTGGCAGCAAAAGAAGGCGATGGCTCCAGGCTGTGAACCAGCCGCAGTGAGAGCCATGATGAATGCTCTTCAACCTCTGACCTTAGGCCAAAGCCTAGCAGGGGCAGGAGGTGGAGGTTTCCTCTTCATACTCACACGCCTCCCGCAACAGGAGGAAAACGTGCGACAGATCCTGAACAGCACACAGGTAAGAGAGAGAGATGTGCATTAGAATTAGTCTCTGAAATTCTGCACTTCAATAAATCTGAAGCGGTTAATGATGCATAATAGGACTGAGGTTTGTGATTTTAGTTTAATATTATTTCACAGGGTCTTGGAGATTTCACTGTGCACTCAGTAGAGCTAGACATGGACGGTATCACAGTCTTGAAGCAAAGCACACAACATGCTCAGTGACCCGCACACACTCACAGCCTCAAGCATTCAGCACCAAGAACAGTGAAGGATGGATGGATGAGACCTGTATCACCTATCATTGATGAGTAACAAACCTCTGCTAGGCGTTGCCAAGGAGTGATGAGCTAAAGTAAGTTTCTTCACCTGTGAAACATGGTGGAGGTAGTGTCTTATTGTATCTTCACTTCTCTTCGCTAATTATGCAAATAGTGATTGCACCGACAAAGTGACCTCCAGCTGCATATACATTTACAGTATATGAATGTCTGCCTGCGAACAAGGAAGTGCTTGAACAAAAAATATGTAACACAACAAATGCTGCACAAGATACTGGCCTTTGTCCAAACAGTACTAACCCTGGCCTCTGCACAATGGTGAAGTGAAAATAAAATCAGTTGCAATTTTAATCAGATTGCATTTCTCAAAACAACTAAAAAGTGTGTATACAAGGAGATCCCAAGTATTGTTCAAGTATTATGGCATGACATTCCTTAAATATAGGTGACAAAGAATGCATTGACTGTGGAATATGTAGGGACACCTCAAAAAAGGAAGACAGCATCCACTGTTTTTGAACAAAGTAATGGAAAAAATGTTTACATATTAGATATATTTTCTACTAATTGTAATATAAGAAACTTCTTATTTTGTGTGTGTTTTACTCCTAGTGTGGATTCATATACAATGTGTTGCTAGTCAGAGCTTGTTTGTATGAAAGAACTATAAAAACATATGTGTACGCTATTACAGAATAGCAGTGATTAATAATGCTGGTTCTTGAATAGTCCTACACTTTTTGCTTTTTTCCTGCTCTAACGCATTCATTTAATCTCAGGAAGGGCTTCTTAATTCATTTACTGCATAATCAAATAATGCATCATAGAGACGGAAAAACACCAAATATATCGCAGGGAAAGGCTGTTTTAGGACTATGATCAAGAACCACTGCTGTATACAGTTTTAAATGGATTTATTCCACCACAGTTTACTTTCTGAATGTATTTCGGCATTACAGTAATGTAATAAACTCTCTTTGATATCCATTTTGGTTGATGCCTTATTAGAGTAAAATAAAATGTTATAATAAGTATTGAAGTATTACTTGCATCAGTTTGCATAAACAGGACAGTGTTTTCAAGCGGGGCCACAGTCTGGCTGACTCCATACCACTGACTGTGTCCCCTGTACGAACCAGTGGTCCAGCAGGATTACTGTTTTTGAGCACGATGCGTAAGCCAGAAAAATAAGCTATGCTATATTCAAAGAGTGGTTACACACTGTTCTGTTGAAACTCACTTTAGCATGTTTTAACAGAGTTTAAACAGCACCTTGGCAACTAAGAATGAGCCAGACTGTGGCCCAGCATGAAAACAGGTAAGCCATAATGTTTTCATCAGGCCAAGGAAGTCTCAAGACACGCATTTGTGGTGAGGGCAGTACGGAGTTGGCAGAACACAGAGTGCAGGTGTTGTTATAAATTCCTCCCAGTAGGCAATCGGGGACAGTCTTGCACTCAGTGATGCAAATATCAACAGGAAGATAAAACAGCTGAACAGTTATTGAAATAGACCTGGAAACTGTAGAGCCAACAGGAGCAGTAACATTAATAACAAACATGATCAGATAAAGCTTATAAAAGGTTAAAAGTTTATAAAGACATTAAAACTGTATATTTTTTAGTTAGTATGTATATTAATGCTGCCCTGCTGTAATGACTTGAGCCTCACCACAAGCACTTCTACACATGAATATCCTGATATGTTGTGCAAATGACAAATACACTTAAAACTTGAAATCATATATACGTACTACTTAAGGTCATTCCTTATTTTTATTACATATATAATTTTGATTATTCTGTAACCTTCATTATTATGCATTAAGAAAAAAAAGACACATGATGAATTAGTTTTGATATCTTTTTTTTTTTTTCATACAGTCAGCGCTGTAATGGCATTTATATAAACAACGTAACTGTGTCAACTAACCTTGATAATGATTTAACAAAAATGGCATTTTCAAAAGAATAGAACCAAAATGTACTAAACCTTTATATAAAGATAACCAAGCTATTCCTTTCATTACCTCTCTGTTTGAAGCCCAGTTGTGTCATTTATTATAAAAATGCCGTTAGTTAAATTCTCATTGTAAGGAAGAGATAGCTGGGTTTTTTTGGGTCTTCTATGCAGCGTGGACACACTAATGTTTGGCAATGCCCTCAAGCACATAGTCCTCTCCTAGTCTGAGCATTCTTCTCCATATGCTAGGGATGCTCAATAGTTTGGCTGACAGTCCCAAAAAACGCAATGGCTTTATATGCTCAAAAAGGAGCATGTACGATTTCAGTCCTCTGGGAATTGCGGTGCTGTCAAACGGTGGGGACAGATATGCTTAACATGAGTTAACTACTGATTAAACTGGAGAAGGAGTGGAATATTCTCTGGGTCTATTTTCCAGCCACAGCAGACAGCTGGTCCCGGATGCGGCCCAGGCCATCCAACATGGTGTCCAGAGTTTCTTTGCTCAGCTCCACAGTGACTGAAGAGTCGCAAGCACTGCCACTCACACATGGGGAGTCCTGAATCTGGAATATTCACACAAAACCAAACATGTAACGCTCTCGCTGTCTGCATAGCCCACTGTAAAATGCAAAGCTTAGGTAGTGGTGTGGAATTATGAATTTTGTAAAATTATCCATTATACCTTCATGTGCAAAATACAGGTAGGCACAGCCATGCGGCTCACTGAATCTGAGGCTGTCTTCATGTCCACCCTCCACTCCATATCTACAAGTTGCGGTAAAGAGACTACAGCATGCACACATAGAAGAACTGTTATTGTATCATCGAGCATTAACAGGATTCAGTATTTCCAATGAAATGAACAGTGTAGCTTTGCTCGCACTTACTCTGACTGGCCAAAGATTCATTTCTCCAGGTTGTGCTAATGAAACACAAAACAATTATAGTTTACAGCATTCATAACAGCAGAGAACAACATTTTACCTGGTTTACACACGATAATGTTAGGAATAATAAAACTGTATACTCAATCTACCTTTGTTCCAGTAGGATCTTAGTGAGCAGATTTTTGAGGTTTGGGTGAAAATTATCAGGGAATATGGACAGGATTTGTTCCGGCGCAGCTAAATTGTGGTATACAACATGATGCGAGAGCATATGAAATGCTGCCAGCACCTGAAAAAGAAAGAATCAAGTTGAATGTCTCTGCTACTAACAAACTAAAGGCTATTATAAACCAACTGATGCTAAATTAAACTCCATGGGATGACCTGCATTGCCTCGCTACTAGACACAGAGAGGATCCGTGCAGTGTTGTCTATCAGAGCCCGAGACTCAGGTGCCCTGGACGGGAAACTGTCCATACAGAGCTGTCGAACTACATCTTTGGATGGAGCCTATAACAAAAACATTCAGGGTTAGTATTACTCAGTGATTTCAGGTTTCATGGCATGAAAAACAGAGCTCAAATTCACTCCTTACAAACTGAAAGGGGAAACCCTTATAGACATAACATTCCATCAAAAATATACATAACTGGTATTATTCATACTAGGTTAATATCACATTCACAAGGTGTAACATTAATCCCAGCTTCAATGTTTTAACAAAGGCCTTTCTTAATTATAGGCTACTGGCTGCATTACGTCTTCTAAGAATGAGAAAGCTGGTTATAAAGACCGGGTAAGTTTGTAATGATTTCCGTATGCACATATGTTGTGTTTGTTTTATGTACAAATTTACAGCCTGAATTAAATTAAAAGAACAATATTGCTCAGCTCTTGACACAACCAACAGTTACTGCAAATGTACAGCTGATGCAAATGTTCTGTATTTACTGTCTATGTACCTGCAGTCTGGAGATGTACCTGCAGTCTGGAGAAGCAGCCTGACAGTGCTTACAGTACAACCCCGTACTGGTGGTGTAATGACGGTAAGGCTGAACTGAATGATAACGTGTACAGATATTAAGAGATAAAACAATGCGCCCAAATAGAGATGACAAAACAAGTTCCATATATAAAGTACTGACAATTTACAGAGCAGTGCTGCTGGCCTAAAGTGTCCCTGCCTTCCATTTGTGCTATAAAGGAGATCTGCTGTAAATAAGGACGCAGTGAAAAGCGTGTGTTATCTCGGATAAACAGGCAGCTAACCTGCAAAACCCATTTCAGGTATTTGACTGTCAGGAAGACCTAAGACGTATTTCAACAACAACAACAACAACAAACAAAGCCGAAACACTTTAAAGCATACCTTTAACAAGAGCTGCAAGGAGCTGAAATGTTCCTCTGCGAGAGGAGCCATCTTGAACTGACTGCTGTCACATGATCTGCAGGCTCGCTGATCTTCACTTCATTCTCGAAACTTCCTGCACCGGGTATGATGTGTAGATCGCACGTCACGTGCAGCGGCTACGTTAAATCCGCCGGTTTGACGTTGTTTCTCAGATTTAGGCGCCGCAAACAGCACGACTTAGACCGTTTTGAAAACGCAGGCCCGCTATAATTTTATTTATGGATTATTTATTTATATATTACACTTCATATATAACATATAGTTGGTATCGCCTCTACTCAGCAATCTTTAGACATGTATAAAACATATCCACTGCAGTGAACAGTCGAGCCCCGAGCTGTCGTATCCCCGTTTCCCTGTCGTATAAAGTCATGTCCATCTGATCTGGGAATACTAAGGAAAAGCGAGTTGTGGACACTAGTTAGCTAAATGAGTTCAATTCCGTCCAAACGATTCTGATCGTTTGCAAAATGAATGACACAGATATTAACACTGTGTCCAGAATGCGCCGCAAGTGGAGTTTGTTGTTCCCAAATGTAAGGATTTAGTGATGTGGATTGCTTATGTCACCAGAATACAAATCGAAACTCATTTTACGGCTCTTCATAACCACTATGAATGTAATGTGTTATTATGGAAGGTTTTTTGAGAGCTTATCTCCTCAATGCTCCTTCTGTAAAAAAGGACTATGAAACAATTAGCATTTATTTTGCAGCTGTGACTAAACAATCTGGATGTAAATTTTTGTGTAATTATTTTATTTTTCAGTAAGTTATTGGACATTTCTGACAACACCATATTTGTTTTACAATCTGTTTTACAAACACACTGATACTGCTATAATACTGCTTAGTCTTCAAGAGCAGTTGCATATTCATAAAGCCAGAGCTCTGAAATGTAAACCTAATATCGAGCTTTTCAGTTTTGATATAAAGTCCCTTTATTAAGTTGTTTAAAAACTTATAACTGCATATTATTGTTGTAAATTATGCAGTCTGTCTTAACATTTTTGTCCTTTTTGTTTAATGTTATATTATTTGTATTTAAAGTCTAGCAAGACATTAATGTAAAGAAAGGGGAAGGTTGTGACAGTGTAACTGTGTTTCCTGCGCTGCGTAAAACACATATTCACCTTCTGCTTCTGCCCACCTTCTGCTGTTTCGTTAAAGTTTGCAGACCATCAAAACCCTCCACAGCATTTAACGTTGCACCGAGTGGCTCGCGTGTTAGCGTTAGCATTAGCTCATCTCACACACCCCTTTTTGTTCATTTTAATTTGGACAACATTAATTCAGTTCCTACACTTGCCACAGAAGGGAAAACTGTATTTGCCTTGGAGTAGCTGAATAAGGAGAGTTCACATACTGCTATCAGAAGGTGTTATCAGATGTATGATCTGTATTTATCATCCTCCACTCTTCCTTGATGACGCTGTGTGTAGTGTGTCGGGGCAGCAGTAGGTGGCGATGCTGAGCTGGCTGTGTTGTGTGAGTAGAGAAGAAGAAGCGGAGGTTTGAGGCGGAGCTCCTGCGCTCTGCTCCTTCCTTTTCCACAGTGGCAGTCCGAGAGACACCATGAAGGCGTCTGGCACAGTACGTAAAAATCACTTTTACGCACATAATCTTCGCTATAGACGCCGGTCTGCAGGTTATATCGTTCCGTAAGACACTAAACTATCGGCGGGGAGTCGCTCCTATCGCTGATGTTGGAGTTACAAGTGTTAAATTTGATCAGTTTAAGTAAGACCGCTCCGGCGGCAACATGGCGTCTGTCAGTGCGTGTTGAAGCCATGCGGCCCGGCCGCTTTGTCCGGCGAGACGGGTGATAAAAGAGTCGCTATGTCAAAAAAATTGACAGTATCCTGTCCTAAAGGCGTTTACTGTGTTAATTAACGGCAGAGCAAGAGGAGATACAGTGTCTGATAACCTGCTTACGGCGAACGCGTGTTAGCATTAGCGTCGACAGAGCTAACCTGTTAGCACGCTGGCACAACATAAGCTGCTGTATTAGTGTTTAACTCTCAGGTACATGTTTTGTTACTGTTGTTTGATTGTGGAATGAAGATGTGATAAGTAGCTCGTGTGGTAGAGTAGCTTCTCTTATTATGCGAGTATGTGAGCTCTTTGATCCGTCATGACATCAGGGTGAAACTAGGTGTGATTAATTAGTGCCTCATCGTAAGTTCATCCTTGTTGAGGTGAGCGGAGAAGTTTGAATCCCACTCTAGAAATCTTGTAATAACTTCTTTTGACCCTGTAAATCATTTTGTGCTTGCAAAGTGGAAACTATCAGAGGTGTTAGTTTTGTGTTGTTAGGACTGAACCCCTGAACATTGTGAAGTTCTGCAGACTTTCAATCAATTTAGGTTGTTTTCTTACTGCTTAAAGTCAAAATTGATGCCGACTGATTGCCCCACTTTAAACGTACAGCAGTGTAAATTTGGTGACTTTTTTACCTTACTCTCAGTAAGACGTTTTCATGCTCTGAGTCGTGATTACTTGAAAGCCTAAGTATTGCTTGTTTCTCCCCTTATTAGCTTAGGGAGTACAAAGTTGTAGGGCGTCTGTTGCCCTCTGCCAAGAACCCAACTCCTCCTCTGTACCGTATGAGGATCTTCGCCCCCAACCATGTGGTGGCCAAGTCTCGCTTCTGGTACTTTGTCTCTCAGCTGAGGAAGATGAAGAAGGCTTCTGGAGAGATTGTGTACTGTGGCCTGGTAAGAACACCTTAACTTTTTTTTTTTTTTTTTTTTTTGGAATTGGTAAAAGAGTGAAATTGTAGGGTGGAGTAACAGCAGTTCTGATGGGCCACATCACTGAACTCTAAAGTTTTTCCTAAAATTCACAGGTTAACAGATCTGATTTTCCTTTTTTTTATCCACAGGTTCATGAGAAGTCTCCTCTTAAGGTAAAGAACTTCGGCATCTGGCTGCGCTATGATTCCCGCAGTGGCACCCACAACATGTACCGCGAGTACAGAGACCTGACCACCTCTGGAGCAGTCACCCAGTGCTGTGAGTATCAACAAACGCCGCTGCACATTTTCTGTAGTAGTACGGAATCCCACAAATCGCGTTGGCAGATGTCATAAGATTTCAGCACAACAGTGTTGGGCTAAAACATTGCTTATGAAATAACCTGCACACAAACCCAAAGGTCATTATTTCATTGTATAATGTTCTTGCTATGTGTGCGCAAAGGAAAGTCAAAGGACCTTGTCGCCTTCCATAAGCTCCAATGTGCCAATGGAAGTGAATTCAAGGTTCAACACAACAAACTGCTGCGCTTCAGTTGATTGTCCAACATAAGAGCATTTACAGTGTGACAAATGATTTATTTATTGTGAATAAATTAGCAAAAAGGCTTATCGGGAGCTCTGAATCTGTTCATTTCAATGCAGTTAATTCTACCAGGTTATCAGATTAAAGATCTTTCCTCTTTCTCCCCACCCCTTACTCTTCTATCAATTGTTTTCAGACCGGGACATGGGAGCTCGTCATCGTGCACGCGCTCATGCTATTCAGATCATGAAGGTGCAGGTGATCGCAGCCAACAAGTGTCGCAGACCTGCCATCAAGCAGTTCCATGTAAGTTTTAGTTATTTGGTTTGTGTCCTGCTTTATAAAGCTTGCATGCATAGTGAGTAAGTAAAACTAGCCGATGCTTCCTGCTTACATAGACACCAGGCTTTAATATGAAGTCTTGTTGTCGTGATTAACATGACTGTATTAAATCTGTATGTTTTAACTTTAGTTAATTAGCAGGTCTCTCACTAGTCTGGTCTTGTGGCCAGTTCTGGATCAAAGCCTGCAAGAATAAATAGCCAGATTCCTCTTCCAGATCAAGTGTACAGTCTTCAGATCTGGCGGCTTTGAAAACTGGCATCATTCTGTCACAAGGATTAGTAGCCTTTAAAAGACCCTAACCCCTCATTAACATGGCTTTTGTCTCTGTTCAATAGGACTCAAAGATCAAGTTCCCCCTGCCCCACAGGGTTCTGCGCCAGCAGCACAAGCCCCGCTTCACCACCAGGAGACCAAACACGTTCTTCTAAATTGTATGTTTATGCTGTTCAGTTTGCTGGGGAATAAAGAAAAAGATCACAAAGTCTTGTCTGCCCTTTTATTTTGTTTATTTGGTCGGCCAGGCTAGCACTTAAATTCTAAGGTAAGAGGTCTGCTGTGATCCAAGGTGGACTAATGGTATGAAAACGCCTTATATTGTTTGTTAGGTCAGGTATGTAGTTAAAGAAATTGCTGTATTAAAATATATATTTTCACTCTTGCGTTATCAGTTGCTGAGTGTGCCAAGTCAATATTTTGTCTCTAAAACAAAGTACATGATACTTAAGTTTTCTAAGAGGATGTTTTGGGAGTTTCTAAAATTTGAATAAATGTAACATCTCAACTGCTATGTGGTATTTAAAGCCAAACTACCTAGACAGTTTAGAATTTCATTGTGAATAGTGGCTTGCTTTTGTTTCCATTTTTCAAACAGAAGAAGGTAGTTTCCTAAACAATGTGGATAATGTAAAGTGTTAATGTATAATTCAGAGAAATATGTGCATAAAGAGCCAGTTTACATACATGAAGTGGCTTATGTGAATTAATTGCTACATAAACTTGGTGTATCCATTTTTAACATGTTGAATCACTGACAGAACTTCAAGTGGGGATTTAGTATTTTGCTTAAGGTTTTTTTCCCCCTGTCCGTTGTATGGGCCTTTGAATTTCAACAAATGTTATTGTGGTTAACGAGTAGCCTTTAAAATATTGAAACTGCAACAAACATACATTGAGGTACTGTGTGTGTTTTAACAAGTGATTTAACAGGATTCTTAGTAATTATGTACAGAAAGCGTTTTCAACTACACTGCAGAAACAAGAGAAGCCCTAAAATAGTGTCTGCTAATTAGCAAATAGTGCAATAACTCAGGGTTAGAATGTTGGAAAACTGCAGTTTTGTTTTAAATGGTGAAAGAATGTCTGCATAAGTATCAATTCTGTTGAGACTTGTGAACTATATTTTAGTTTGTAGACTATACAGTTTAAAAAAAATTTCTAAATTTTGTGCTCTTAATTTTTAAATGTATTTTATATGTAGGATCAGGAGTTTTTAATCCTTTAGTAACCAGAGTAATCTGTTGCCTACTCCAGATTGTCACATCATTCCATATATCAGAGGAGAAATATTGTCATGATCTCCCTTTGGTGCAAAATGTGGTAGTGCCACAAGATGGCAGTGTTTGATTAAGAACTCATAGGCGGCAACCCAGAGAGTATGTTGGACTTCCACCCTAAACTCTGGCAGGTATTACAATATAACTTTAGAAAAGCTCATTTAAAAATACCTGCTATACCGGTCGGTCCAATAGGCACTGTAAGCACAGTCTCAGTTACAGAAACTAATAACCACAGAACAGCCAAAGAGCATATTTTTGCAGTTCAGTTCAAATAAATGTTCTCCACTCAGCTCACTGGTGTGCTTTGGGAACCAAGTTCACTATGCACACCCTGCATACAGTATACAAGTAAAGTTCATATGATGTGATTCACTGGACTAGGCCACAAAGTCTAACCTTCATCAATACCACTAACACAAATAACCACAGAAATGTTTAGAAAGGAATATTCACAGACATTAGATAACAGCGTTGAGCACTTTACAGACAGATAAACATACGGTAGAAGAAAAGCATCATTTAACACCAGACAATCCAAAGAATAAGCTTGTACTTACAGATCTGTGTATGATTTTAGGCCAATCTGTAGTTGTAGTCTGGCATTGTCACCATAGAAAATATTTAGCATTTATTGTTCAGCAGATGTCACATAGGCTTTATTTATGAGGGATGCCCTGTAATTTAATTGGCTACTTGAAATAATTCACTTATAATCCATTTTATGACAGCGCCAGGTGAAACAAACAGAATAGACCTACTGCATGAAGCCTTTCTCTGAAAAGCAAAAAGCATTCTGCTTAGTTGAAATATATGGACCTACACTTGACCCTTGCATTATCTGCATTACAAAAAGTGGGGACAGTATACCAAATGCTAACAGTGATATGCAAATTCTGTTAAATCAGTATTAAACTGAAACTAAAAATAAAATGCAAAACAGGATATTTGATATTTTATAAACGTTACATAATCTTTTTATTTTAACAAGGTGTAATAAAAGTTTTGAGACTGAAGACACCCATTAATCTAGTTTTGAAAGACGTTTTGGTCATTCTTCAACTTTTACTCAACGTTTTAACTATGCAACCATGTAGGGCCCTGATCATATTTGCATTTCATAATACATCACCTATTTTCAATGGGAGATCTGCAGGTGGGCCAGTCCAGCACCCTGTACTCTGGTTACACAGCCATACTGTTGAAATGCAGAATGTTTCTTACTGTTGCCATATTAATAGCCAAGGAAAGCGATATCATGTATAAGGTGGCATGTGTCGCTTCAAGATGTGTATGTGTCTGTCACTGTTGATGTAGCCTTTGCAGATGTGCAGTTTAACTAAGCCAGGGCATCAATACTCCCCATACCACAACAGACCCTGGTTTTGGAACTTTTTATAACTTGTTTCCACTGTGTATCAGTCCATTCCAGATGGGCCTGAGCCCAGAAAATTCAGTTACGGATACGGCTTCCATGGTGAATAGTACAGTTTTAACTTTTGTGGTATGCAATTTAGGCATTTGTGGATGCAGCGACAAACGATGTTCATTAACAACGGTTTTTCAAAGTATTCCTGAGCTTATGTGGTGACATCCATCTCAGACGCATGCTGGGTTTTAATTTATTGTGGTTTTTGGCTTTGCCTTTTATGCACAGATATTTCTCTGGATTCCTCAAATCTCTTGACAATATTAGGCACTGTAGGGGTAAAGATTGTTAAAGAATGTTCTTAAACAGTTGGATAATTCAAAGGCATCCTTTTTTGATGCAGATAGCCATGGCCCCATCTTTACTCCTAAAAGCCTTTCCTGGGAGCTGTTATACCATCCCACTACCCATTCAGAAACCTGAAGACCCAAACAAAAGACAGGGTATTCTGTCTAAAAAGCTTTGGTCCCAACTTTTTTGGAACATGTTGCAGGTATCAATTTCAAAATTACTGTATATTTACAAAAACCACTGATATTGATTTGGTAAAACATTAAATGTCTTGTCTTTGTATTGCTTGCATTTAAACACAGCTCAAAGTAGATATGCAATTCACTTTCTGTTTTTATTTGCATTTCTTAATGTTCTAACTTGGAACTTTGGAACTGAGGTTTATAGAGCATTTGATTACCTTTTTCATGTTTTATGCTTTCTTAGGGAGGTAAAACTTTCAGTTAAAAAAAACTAGCTCACCCCTAAAACAAATTTGCACAATTTTCCTTTTGCCCAATTTTCCCCAAATGTAGCCAGTGCAGACTGATACCGATCATGTTTTGAGAGAACAGGAAAACTGTCAATCTGACATTTGGCCAAACCATCGCTTTAAACCTTTTGACCTCAGTAATAGTGTCTCTCCTTAAACAGGCTTCTTCCGTAAGCACTGAGTTAGTAGTTCTTGAGTTGGAACAACAATAATTAGAGGAGCCAACAACTTGCTAAGTCTATTTAAGTAAGTACGTCAAGCCGGCCCCCAGCAGCGCTGCAGGTTGAAGGTTTGGTTTGTAATTGGTGGGGAATATGAGCTCTTTCTGACCACTGTCTGGTCAGGGTGGGTGGCAGTTTTTTTGTGGGCACTAGTGGGGTGCAGTGTGTGTGTGAATTCCCTGTGGGCACCGTGCTTTCCAGGAACCTTCGCGGAGCATGAGGCACGAGCCTGAGCCCCAAAGCCACAGAATCCACAGTACATAAAGGCTCTTAGTTCAGACAGCTGGCTGGCAGCTACAGCAGAGCATCGTGGCTGTTTGATTTGGTGTGTGTGTGTGTGTTTAGGGTGTGATGGCTGGGGTAAGAACAGGTAATCAAGTCATACACGCAGGGGACTCTCTAAAGGGACCAGAGTGGACAGAAAGCCGGAAAACAGCTGCATGGGCCCTGAGCATCAGATAGGGATGCTGAATGAAACTGTGATGTTAAAGTTTCTAAGGCTGTAGAAGGAATTCTTATTATTAGTTTTACATTAAAGGCATATGAAGGAGTTTTTACTGTCGTTTTGCTATAAATTACATTTATCTTGAATACATTTTCTACGTTATAGCGTAATTAAATATATATATATATATATAGACCATTAATGTGTTAAAGAAAAATACAGGACTCAGGAATACAGTGTCTCTGGAATCAGGCAGCATATTCACAACCATTTAATGTGATAATGTGGTAACTGTGAGGGAGCTTTAAGAGCCATTAAATGGATTAGATGTCAAACCTACATGACTTTGTGTATATACAATATATTGATGACTTATTTATTAATAGAATTCCTCTTTAATTACTTGTTAAATAAGGAATATACCAAATTTGAACAGGTCCGACTCTTTTGGAACTTTTTCTGTTTGATAACAAGGACATCACAGCAGATTTAAAAGATGTATGTAAATCAAATGATATTTCAAATGCTAAAAAACATATACTCACAAAGACAAATAGGGAATCTCTGCTAATTTAATTAGCTACATGTGAGAAATCATTAAAAGAAATGTCAGAAAAGGTCATTTGTGGTATATGCACCATAGGCATCTCAGGAGGCCTAACAGTTTGACTTGTGTAATAGATTATCATAGGGATAATTCATAATTTAGACACTGTAACTGAAATAATTTGGGTATAGCTCCTTAACGATCAGCTGCTTTGGCAAGAGTGCTGTTTCCAGTATAAACTACAGCACTTTCCAAATTCACAAGCCAGAAGTGTCTGAGAGATTAGAACAGCAGAAGGTAACTAAGAACAACAAGTTAAGTATCTGCTTAAGTGACATGCCACCTTGGCATCGTATAATATGATACTCTGAAGTGATCTTGCTCAGAAGTCTGTAGAAGATTAAAAAAAAGACTTAAGGGTCCAGAGGTACTGGGTTTCTAATCATACAGCTGACTTTGGGAAACATGGTCCAGAAAGCATTTTTTAGAGTATCTGAAAGGTTTCCTATATATAAAAAATGACTTTATTTTGACACAAAAATGTCCGTCTTGGTCAGCGGAAAGCGCCCAGGCCAAAAGCAAACGGAACTATCAGCAGCATGGCAGCGCCAAGCGTCTTTCCCACACACTACCTGAGCTAGATCCCGCTTAGCCAGCAGCTTTCGGCCCACGGCAGCCAATTTGATTGATTGGATTTTAAGTTGCCGAGTTTTCAGGAGTGTGTCTCGCAGAATAAAAAAAACACACAGAGCTTAGCCTTAGGACTCTCACTGTGGTATTTGTTTAACACGCGGTCCAAGCAAACACTTTGCCTAACTTCGCTGTTTCTAGGCCTTTTACTTAAAAACCTCCCATGAATCACTGCACCCGAGCCAATATCTCACACCAATCCAAGACCAGAGAGAGAAAATCAACATGGGAAAGAAAAGGCTGGTATGTAAGTATTAGAGGGACCTTTATTTCTGTAGGTAGTCTGTTACCTTAAGTTTCTCTTTAGCTTAAGCTGTTCCATTGTATTAGCCTTATCTCGAAATTGTTAATTTTGTCTATCATCTGATTCCTTAAAAACTAGCACCTGAAACAGCTTTTAAGGAATAAAACGACAACAACTACCATAAAAATGATACACAGTCACAACTAATTTAATGATATTCTTATGATCTGTTGCAGCTCATTAGTGGATTTAGTACAGGTTTTGAAAGGGACTGCAAAAGAGGTGGAGCTATAGCTAGACCTTGCTGCAATTAAACACATCGCCATGAAGTAATTAGGAATTAGATATACATAAGTGGATAAAAAAGTGGATTTTGTTCCTCAGTAAGAATCCATTAGTGCTTCACTTAAGAATACATAACTGAGCATGCATACATTTCACAAGTTTTAACTCACTTCTTAATTTTTCTTTATATTTATATGAAGAATCCACCACTACTACTGGGCATTCATGTGATGATTCTTGGAGAAAGAGTAAGAGCAGGATAAGCCAAGCTTAAAGGGGACAGATGGTGTCATTCAGAGTGCTTTGGTGTGAAATGTTCTGTTCTAGAGAAACTTACTGAGTCACAAATGTTCACAGTGATGGTTATTGGAATCAGACATGAAAAGTTTAATCCCTCACAGAAAGTTATAAAATGAAATAGTTATGAATACACTGGGCCTGAAGCCTGAGTTATTGTTTCACAATAGTTTCAGGGATAAAGTATTGACCTGAAACGGACTATTTATGGTGGAATGGTACATGCGGGGAGTTGTGAGGCAAAAGAGTACCCCAGGAAAACAGATTTACAGCTATTTTATCATCATCATCACCATCATCATCAACATTACATATAGAACTCAGAAGACATACATAGGTTCACTGTTTTAGATGTTATGATTCCTGGTTTCTATCCAAGTAGGTAAGTTTCTCTGCAATGAACCACTTCACTCTGAAAAAAACGTTCACTGGCTTTATTTCAATCATTGTGCACAATTTAAAAAGCAATCAGTGGAATCCCCCTTTCAGCGTGTATGGCGGGACTAAAACAGTGTGGACCTCTTTAGGTCAGTTATGTTACATGCCATGGGAAAGAAAAACAAAAAAAGGCATCTCAGTATCTTAGAGGTTTCTTCTAGACAACAATAAGATCATGTGGATGTGAATCTCACGTGTCTCCTCTTGAGTTTGAGCAGAAATCCCAAAAGACGATCACACTCTGAGCTCATATTTGCTTCCCTGAGCCACCAAAGAGCAACATTTGAGCAATGCATTTGTCCTTTGGGACTTTCTCAGTGTTTGTTGTCAAGATGCACTTGACTTGAGTTTAGCATTGTGATGCTTAGTGAATCAGGATGAACTGCAGGACATGAGAACAGGACATAATTAAAGGTAAGAGGGGAAAAATACAGTAAGAACATTCCTATTTATAACACAAGGCCTACGATGGCACATTCCTTTCTCTCCCTCATTAACACTCTTTCTCCAGTCTAACTCGGGGTTAAGGTCAGTACACTGTAACGCTGGCGTCCAGGTTCAGCATGAACACAGGCACTTGGGCGCCAACAGTATGTGATAATGGGCAAGTATTTTACCACAGCCACATTTATTACCAATGCTCATGTGTCCTTAAAATGTCTCATTTCGTTCCAGTGTTGGAGAGTGCATAAAAGGGACTCTCTGCGAGTTTCTGGCCAACCCCCCCCTCGCCTTACACTCTCAAATAAAGCAGCCATTATCAGGAGCCTAGCTCTCGGCCTACTGGGTGGTGAGGGAGCTGAATACAGTAGTTTCTGTATGTTCATTGAGTTCAAATTGACCCTTTTTTCCTCCAAAGATCCAGCAGTCTTTCCACAAATGGATTTTTGATCCATTAAGAAAAAAAAGAGGAGAGAAAGGAGGCCCTGCCTTTCAGGTTGACAGCAGGGGAATTCTGGGATGTGTTGCCAAGGGCGACCACAGGATGAACAGAGGGAAAGTCAGCCTCTCCGGATCCTCGCGCCAGAGCACAGCTAAAATATATCTGCCTCCTGATTTCCACAGACAAGCGGGAGGGAAAGAAAGCGCACCAGAGCACACTGTAGCTTATTTTAATGTTCTAGATGTCGAAAGTGCACTGCAAGCGTTTTCAGAACATCTCCGGACTATCAGCAAGCACTGTAAAACCAGAGGTGTCACATAACAGAAATGTGCTAGCTGAGCTTTAACTACGCTGCTGTTCATGGTTTTAATTATTACACATTTTTGCACTCGTTTTTAAGCCGTACGTTACCTCATAGCCTGAAATGACTGATGCACTGAAGTGGTTTTAATTTCTCTTTTTTCTACACTTTTGCAATTAACTACGAAAGAAAAAAAAAACTATGAAATTGATTAATTGCTTAAGCTTTCATTTCCCTTAAAACGGTAGAGAAGGAAAAGCAGACCTGGTGAAATATAGATGTATGGCTTGATGAAAAACCTCTCTGCATGACTTTTTTCAAAATAATGATACTTCATATTTTTTCATTTTCCATGGTGCAAGAGCATGAGCAGTTTCGTACTGAGCTGTGTACAGACAATGGCACTTTTTGTACACAAAACACAAAGCAAACAAACAAACAGCCACAACTGATGTCACATCCAAAAACCAACTCAAGATCAAAAGATCAATAGAAACGTTGCCTACGTTCAGAGCTGAAGTTCAATCATTTCTCCATGTACCTAAATGGACATTCTGGCCAAATGAGAAATGTAACCATTGCTACATCTGTTGTTTTGTCATCCTACAGCAGTGCTAAAGTGAGATGTCCTAGGCAAATACCCTTCTGATGATGCACTTTTCAGTCTTCAAGTAATTTCTGAAAGACCTCAAAAGCTTTCGGGTGGATAATTGTAAGCTGGTCTGTTAGTTCGCTGAATTATCCTGTTAACAAAGAAAAAAGCTTGGCGTCCAGCAAAGGTTAGTGCTACATGACTAATGCTGTCATTACAAGAATTTATTTGGGTGTAGGTCAGTGGCTAGAGCAGCCAGTATTCGCTGAGCACCTATTAATTCACCATGATTGTATTTGCATGATCAGAATCTTTATTTTGCCAAGTATCATACACATACAAGGAATTTGTCTTGGCAAGAGCACACATGTGTCACATGTAACAAGCACACATATTCTTAGATGGGCCAGTACAATCTGTATGATAAGATACAATAAATAGAATAAAGAATAAGAACAAGAATACTCCAAGTATAAGTATGCAGGCTGGGAATTGTAGTGAGAGAACAACGATGCACAAATAAACAAGAAAATGCTACAAAAGTGTAAATTCCATCAAAGCTGACGAAGCTGATAGCATATAAAATAGTTATAACTGCATATCATGACAACATACTAAATGCTACTCTTGGGTCAGAATGCCCCTCTGAGTAATCCTTTTTCCTAATCAATAATTATTCATTTAAAGTATAATTTGGAGAAAAGGGGTACATCTTTACTCTTTAGTCATGCATATGTACCATGTACCATGTACCATACCATTTTAGTCATTCATATGTAGCCCCTACTTCCTTGCTTGGGTGAAAGTGTATTCTGTTATGTTGGGCCCATTTGCAGTTATTTACATCTCTCATTTTAGAGCTTTAGGATTTTATTTCAGAGGAAATCTTTTTTTTCTTCCCAGATTAGAACTACAACACAATTTTCCATGATGTAAAGCCAATAAAATAATTTAGCACTATTTTTGCACTTCTGCATGTAGAAACACTATATATCATTACAATAAACACAAAAAAACATTAATACAATAAAGCAGCATATATTGCCATGCAGAGTTGATTTGTTCAATTCCATCAGCAGTACACCTGATTGAAATAAATGTAGGACTGTACAGCTGTAGCAGGTATTGGACGGTAACTGTGGAACATAAAATCAGTGTTTTGTATTAATGTATTAATTACATTTATTGCGATGAGTCCAGATAAATAAAAGTTTACTGCCCAGATGAATGGCTTCAGGTATAATTTCCTGAAGTAATCATTACCTAAAAATGATTTAAAATTCTACACCATTAAAGCAAAAAATAAATCTCTTTATACAGCATGCAGCAGTGTAGAGCTGAACTCCAGAGCCTCCAGAACATGATACAAGCAGTACCTGCATTTGCGATTAAAGTAAGTGCTGTATTGTGTTACTAGTGGTCACGATTCTATCCAAGTGGATGTCTATCCAGGTTTTCTGGCAACTTTAAGAGACAAGTCACACAGACGCAGCGAAGGTCAGCAGCACAGGAATACCAGTACAAGGAGCATCAGCGTAATTGCTGACCACCCACACAAACTGTTGTGGGGTCAAAGTGTTGTACCTCTACACCCAATCTCAAGTCAACTCAATAATGACTGCATTCGGGTTTTTTTTGTTTTATTTTGTTTTTTTTTTCCAAGTGAAAGCATTTTTCCTTATGAGGACTGCCTACACACACACACCATAGTTTGGTTTTCACATTTGCCCAACTTTGTGCTGAAAATCTGGACATTCACTGCAGAAGTGATGAAGTGAATTGCTAATACAAAGTGAAAGTACTGTTGTAGTTAAGAGCGCCACAACCGAGTCAAGACTGAGACCGGGACGCATCGAGTTTGAGTCAAGATCAAGACTTTTAGTAGTCAAGGCCAAGACCACGAGTGGCCGAGGCTGTGCAAAACCGAGATTTATGCTGAATTTATTGATTGTTCTGGCAAAATGTTAGCTAGTTATGTTTATGAGTAATTATCACCCTGTGCTGTTTACTCAGGGGTCTTTTCACCTGGAGACTAAACACAATGAATATGTGTCTAAACCTGTCGAACTGAGAACTCAGAACTCAGAACTCTTCATCCTGACATCCAACATTCAGAAGCTGCCAAATCAGATTTCTCATCAGGTGAGTAAGAAAAAGATGAACTGACCAGTTAAATCTGGAGAAGCTTTTGTGTCTGTTTATGTGTGCTGCATGAGCTCAAGTACCCCTGATATGAGATTTTACTCTGTTTATTCTGGTTTTGTTAATATTCAATGATTATTCACCACCAAGCACCAACAATAATGAGACCACCTAAGAATGAGACAAGACCGACTCAAAATGAGGTTTAGGTTGAAACCGAGATGAGATTGAGAGTGCTAGTTTATGGTCTCAAGACAAGACTTGAGTACAACAACACAAAATAAAACTGCAGAATCGTTAAAAGACACTCTGCAGGTTTTGAAGCAAAATGCACAGGAATGCACAATGAATGATTGCATCCACTATAAAAAATTCTCCATGGTATTCAGTGTGACCGAAGATGGTTCAGAGGTGTAATAGTGGTCTAATTCTTTCTCTATGTTATCCAACCATGACCAGCATCATGTAGTCTTTACCTTTTGTAAGGTGCAAGTAGTGCAATGAAAAATAGCCACATTCCATAACTGTTACAGTCACATCCAAAAACAGGCCACCCCTGCTCAAATTACATTTTGTTGGTTTTGTTGACTTCCACACAGAACATGCATGTACTGTTTATTTGCTGAATGTAACACATTTGAAAAAAATAAATAAACCTACAGTATGGCCTGTGTAAATATTGTGGCATATTTTGTATTTTATCTTTTATCTTTCCAAATATATTAAAATATGCATATATGAAAATACATATGGCATATGGACATTACATTAAGAAAGTGGAGGTTGTAGTCAGTGTTATGGCAATTGCATGTTTAGAGTCCAAGATAAACGAATTGAGGGAATCTTTCTCATGACATTAGGACGAAGGGTTTCTCTTTCTCTCTCGCTCTCTCTCTCTCTCTCTCTCGCTCTCTCTTTCTCTCTCTCATGCTGTATTGGTGGAGGTGCTTGGACTCAGAGGGGTCGGTGGCCATAATGTGGTGGTTATGAGTTAATCACAGTGGCATGGGCGGCCAGCCGGAAAACCAGGATGTTGGCTTTAAGATCTTAAAATCTTGGCTTGAAAAATCTACCCACACCTCAGCGCAGGCCGTTAATCCTATCAGCATGCGTGAAAGTGTGTGTTTGCCTAGGGAATTGGGGCAAATTATTCAATTTGTCCGTTTTGAGAATGATGTTTGGATAGCTAATTTGTGGAGGACATTTCCTGTGGAGAAGAGAGAGAGACATTACCTCGTTTTGAATTCTAATTTGAGGAGCAGAAACAGGCAAAGCAAAAATAAACGAGACAATCAGGGGAAAAGTTTTCCCAAATGGAATCCACAGTCCCCTCTTAAGTTGTGTAAATGAAGCCTGGTTAAATCATACAAAAAACACCATGTGTGAAATGGTGTGTGTGTTTAAAGCTTTGCACCCTGTTAAACTCACATCTCCCCGAACAGCAGTTTATACATTACCTGAGCTGATATTAACGAGGAATAAGAGAGAGAGGGAGTGAGATCCGTTCCCATTTACACTCATAACACTCCACTTCCACTGGAAATAACACTGCCTCTCTTCCTGAGTTAGATCCTAATTTACTCCTCTAATAACTCTCTTACTATAATAGCAAGTGGACCTGCTGTAGATCAGGAAAACACTAACCACACAGAGGGAACAGAACATTTCCAGTCAGTTTCAGAGTTTGGCAAAACAAAAAACTAATATTGAAAAAAAAAGACCACATTGTGTGTTTCAGTGATAAAGTGGCAAAATAAATATATGCAAACTGTGAGCTTAAAAAATTAATTGCCACGAACATATTTTGTTAAAAATGATTTTAAATTAATTAAACAGCTACAAATATTTTTTACTATATTTAGTGAAAATTCGTAATTGACAGTTATTTAATTATTTTTTATTATTGTCATAAATTAAATACAAAACAAACAACTGTATGAAACTAATTTATTTTCCTTTTCTTACATGCCAATATGATGTGTGTATGTGTGTATATTTGCACAATCATATATACTTATTTGCTTATATCATAAATATCAACAGTTTGTTTAGAGTCTAAACCAAAAATATAGTATAGTATCGTATCATATCGTATTGTATTGTATTGTATAGTACAGTACAGTACAGTACAGTACAGTACAGTGTAGTATAGTATAGTATAGTATAGTATAGTACAGTATCATATTTTATAGTATTGTATAGTATAGAGTTATAGAATAGGGCAAGAGTGTAAAAAAAGGATTCAGTATGACTTCATTTAAAAACAAGTGCCTAGAAAAGAGAGAGAGAAAGAGAGAGAGAGAGAGAGAGAGAGAGAGAGAGAGAGAGAGAGTGGGGGGGCATACTCCCGGATGTAAAGGGAAGTCCACAGTCCCCTGGAGCCAAAGGTCAAGAGCTCAACTCCAGCAGCTGTCACTGATAGGCCTCCAAGGAGCCTGAACAGTGACCCACAACCTCCCTACAAACCACAGCACTGTGGGTAAAACCAGAGTGACAGCCATCAAAAATACTACTGTCGTTCTGTTTCTCCCATTTTCTCTCTCTCTCTCTCTCTCTCTCTCTCTCTCTCTCTCTCTCTCTCTCTCTGTAGTTTTAAACAGCGTCTACTCTTCTGGCTATAACAGCGTCTGCTCTTCTGCAAAGGCTTTCCATTTGTGAGATTGGGCACTGATCAACCAAATTCCAATTCATCCAAAAAGTTGTTCAATGTGGTTAAGGTCATGGCTCTGTACAGACCACTGGAGTTCCTCCACATCAAACTCGTCAAACCCTCAAACTCTTTATGGCGCTCGCTTGGAACTTGCGTTGAAACCAGCATGTCTTTGTGACAGATATCACTGCTGTAGATTTCTCTGGGCTTCAGCTTATCTGAAGTAGACTGATGCACAGTGGAAATGTGCATTGTGGTTCAACAGGTGAATCTTTTATATTATTTATGGACATAATGGATGTTGTGTTCTCCAGGCCAAAGAAGAAAAGGACCATTCAGATTGTTACTAGCGTGAAGGTCAAAAGCCGGTGTTCACATCGCTACTGGGGGTATTAGTGGGTTTTTGTCCCATTAACACATCTAACATTTTGGAGTAACATATGCCGCCTATCAGACGGCGTCTTTTTCAGAGATGGCCACATTAATTTCAACATGACTACGCCAAACCACATTCTGTATGTGCTACAAGAGCATGACATGCGTAATCAGAGAGTGATGGTGCTAGACTGACTTAACAGCCCAGTCCCCCACTAAAAATGCATGCCTTATTAAGGTCAAAACATGCCAACATAAGAGCTATCTTTTATTATACATGTTTTATCTTGTTATTGCTAAATATATTATTAGATACTGTTTCTGTAAATAGTTGTTTCCAATACAAATGTTTAAAATTTTAGAACATATATCTTTAAAGGCCAAATGTTCCACTTGTATCCATATCTATATTCTAAAGGTTTTTACAGAGGGTATTGATCATATATCGCTCAGATCATTTGTAAAGTTATGTAATATTTAATGCCTAAAACATGGCAAAAACCGGTCTTTTTATGACTGTTATGGTATTTTCCGATTTTCTGATATCCTCTGTAAATTCTTTGATTCTAACATGTCAGCAAAATGAAACAAGATCTCATTGTCCACCTGATCCACTGTTCAGATTTCTGTTCTTAAAATGTATGCTAATTGGTGCATATTTAATTAGATGATGCCTCATTTGCATATTTAAACACAAAAATCAGAGAATTGACAAAAAATCATAAGCACAATAATATAATAATCTTAACGCAAGTCATCAACTGGAGAAGTTTCATAGTGATATGTAGTAGTTAAAATACCTTATTCACCTGTGGCATCTTGCCTTACAGGTCAAACAGAATTTACAAATCAATGCATTCCATTTTTATTTTGTTTTATATATGTGCTCAGGGAGCACTTTATTAGAAATGCCTATACACCTTCTCCTTCATGCAATTATCTAATCATACAATTATCTATTCTTGTGGCAGCAGTTCAGTGTATAAAATCAGCAGCTTTAGATAATCATCAACCATCAACCATCAGAATGGGAAAGAATGTGATCTTGATCGTGGCATGATTGTTGTTGACAGGCTCTCCTATAGAAATTTCACACACAACTCAGAATGGTGCAATTAAAAAAACATGAAGTGAGCAGCAGTTCTGCAGACAGAAACATCTTGTTGATGAGAGAGGCTAAGGGAGAATGACCAGACTGGTTTGAGCTTACAGAAAGGCAAACTCAGAGAACCACTCAGTAGAACTGGACAGCTGACGACAGGAACATGAAACACAGTGTTTAAACATCCACTCACACCAGCACAACACACACTAATACACCACTACCTCATCAGTGTACCTGCAGTGCTAAGAATGATTCACCACCCACATAATACCTGCTCTGTGGTGGTCCTACGGGGGTCCTGACCCAAGAAAAGGTGGATGGATAATAAAGTATGCAGAAAAACAGGTGGACTACAGTCTTGTAGAACTACAAGGTGATTCTATGTGGTAGGTGGAGTTGATAAAATAGATAAAGAGTTAGATAAAGAGAGCTACACATACAGAAGTAGTGTCTCTCAGTATGGCAGCCATGTTTGCTAATGCAACAAACCAGATGTCTCGGCATGGAGTTGTAGAGGTTCCTAATTGTGTCCTGTGATAATTCATCCTATGCAGCTTGAATATTCTCACACAGTTCCTGCAGATTTTGTGGTAAGGGTGGAGTGACACCAGGCCTTCTGGACATGTTATGTGGGACTCGTCACTGAAGATGACCCGCTGCCATTCTGAGTCACTCCATGACAGTCTGGCATGACACCGTTGACATCTTTGGCGATGTTGACGCGGCGTTAAGGGCAGTCAACATAACGGTCTGCGTGCATGCAGTCCTGCATCATGCGACCACTCTCCAACTCTTCCAACTGCTTGAACTGCTTTTGAACTGTTCTCTGAGGTATACTCACTTGTAAAGGATGCTACCAACACAACAGTATGAGTAAAAATGGAAAGCATGCACAACAGGACGACCTTATATAGTCAATCAGGTACAGCGATAAGGCTCGTCCTTGCTTATGCAACATGCACAGCTGAGTGTGAAACTTGAATCATTTGCATGCATGTCTCATGATGTCAAACCTACCCACCAAGTTTAATTCCTATTGGTTGATTCCTTCTAGGTGTTGATTAGTATATATACACTACATATGCAAGCCCCCAAAAATATACATTTCAAAAAAGTTAGGAAGCTGTGTAAAATGTAAATAAATGTAAATAAAAACGGAATGCAATGACTTCCAAATCTCACAGACCCGTATTTTATTCAAGGTCTTTGCAATTTTACGTTGAGGAACATTTTTCTGAAATTGTTACAACATTCTTCCACATTTGCGGATGTGTGAACCTCTGCCCTTTGCATCTGAGAGACTCTTTAAAATGCTCTTTTTATACCCAGTCATGAGACTTAGTTGCAAATTGTTCCTCCAGCTGTTTTTTATTAGTACCACTAACGTTTCTGGCCTTTTGTTTCCCCTGTCCAGACTTTTTTGAGATGTGTTGCTGCCTTCAAGTTCTAAATGAGTTCATGATTTTCATGAAATGGTAAATTGTCTCACTTTCAACATCAGATATGTGTTCTATGTTGTATTGTGAATAAAATAAGGGCCATTGTATCCTGTTTTTATTTACATTTATTTACATTTACAGTACACATCTCCATTGTGTGATGGCTGATCCCAGAGAAGGCGATGGCGCTTCTGGAGATTAAGACTACTGCTGTGTACAATAAAGTTTTAAATGGTGTTTAGTGAATGTAACTCTGTATTGTAGTGCTTGATAAAAGTTTCTTAAAGTAATCGCTCACCCATGTGGTTATATCAGCTATTGCTAAAAGACAGTTCCTGATGCAATGCCATTGGGGGTTTAAAAAAATCACAGGTGTTCATCGTAGGCTTTGCACCCTTTATGCACTGAAATTCTTCCTGATTCCTTGAAACATTTAAAGATATTGTGCACTGTAGAAGGGAAAACATCCAAACCCCTTCTTATTGTTCATTGAGGAACACTGTTTCTGAAACATTTCAATAATTTTCTCACACATTTGTTTAAAAAACTGGAAATCCTATGCCCATCTTTGCTCCCCTAAGACTCTTCGTGGATACTGCTTTTGTACCAAATCATGATTACAACCACCTGTTGACATTTTGTCTTTTTTTACCTCATTACTTACCATTAATTGCCCCCAATCCAACTTTTTTGGAAATGTGTAGCAGACCTGAAATGCAGGAATGGATGTATATTAACAAATGAAATGAAGTTGACCAGGTAAAATATGAAATATCTTGGGTTCAAAATGTCTGCAGTAAAATAAAAGTCCTAGTAAATGTAAGAAACACTGCATGTCTTTTTTTTTTTATTTTCCATACTTTCACAACTTTATCTGATTTGGGGTTGTAGGAGCATTTTGTAATCCTACAATCACAGACTGTAGTCCATCTGTTTCTCTGCATACTTTGTTAATCCCCTTTTACCCTGTCCTTTAATTGTCATGACCACCACAGGACCTCCACAAAGCAGGTATTATTAGAGTGGTGGATCAGTTTCAGCAATGCAGTGACACAGACGTGGTGGTGTGTTAGTGTGTTGTGCTGGTTTGAGTGGATCAGATACAACGGCGCCTCAGTGTCCTCAGTGTCCTCTCTATTAGACACTCCTATCATGTTGGTCAACCTCGTTGAATTGCAGAGACAAAAGTCAGAGATGATAGCTCATCTGTTGCTGCACAGTTTATCATTCAGTCCTTCATCAGTGGTCACAGGACGCTGCCCACAGGACACTGTTTGCTGGATAGTTTTGGTTGGTGGACTATTCTCAGTCCAGCAGTGACACTGAGGTGTTTAAAACTCTAGTAGCACTGCTGTGTCTGATTCACTCACTAACATACACTAACAGACCACCACCACGATTCACCACCCACATAATACCTGCTCTGAGGTGACCCTGTGGGGGTCCTGACCATTGAAGAACAGGGTAATAGGAGGCTAACAAAGTATGCAATGAATCAGATTGCAGACTACCGTGTGCAACTGTAGAATTACAAAGTGTTCTTGTATGGAAAGCAGAGCTGATAAAATGGACAACGAGTGTGGACACAAGGAGTCAGACTGCATTCTTCATACTCTGTAAATGTGCGTTTCACAGTACAAGGCAAAAACCTATTAATATCAGCATAAGCAGCGATTTGTACAGCCTGAAAGATAGATCCATCAAGCTCATGTTCCTAAACATCTGGAAAAGCAGTTTCAAAGTAAGTGAAGAAGTGCCCAAGATCTGAAGTTAGAGGCTAGTTTTGGTCATATCAGCCTTCTAAAGTTGTCCAGTTCTTGCTTTTCCAAAATTGCCTAACCATTACATTCTGCAAGCAAATCAGGATGTACTCAGTCTAGGCTGCAATTTAAGCTCAGTGCTTAGATTATGTTAGAGAATGTTTTAATAGCATTTAAAGAACTTTCCACTAGACCCACTTTTCCTGTTCTGGCAAATCCCCACCAACCCAAAACAGGATCGTGGGAATAGGGAGCATGTAAGACTCATCAATGAGTTTATTACTTCATACATGGCATTATATGTTTTTTTTTGTGGTCATAGTTATTATAATTTGTTTTCGTAGCATACCTTCTGAAACAGTATGTTTTTGTTGCCATTTCGAGATTTAGTGTAGGTGGGGCAACTTGTCTGGTCCCGGCAATGTAGAGGCCATTTTAACACAACAGCATCCAAGATTTCTTAGCTATTTTTCTTCTCATAAGGCTTACGTGAAGCAATTGGTACAGAATAATAACATCCAAGTGAGGTGTAATGCACGGATATGAAAAGTGGTAACAGAATGTAACTGAGCCTGCACAAAAAAGTCCATTGAATTTACGAGTGAAACAAATGTGGTTGTTTTTCTACTTCCATTTCTTTCAGTCAGGAAGCCACCGAGCCAAAGCCTGATGGAGGTCTCGGTCCAACGGCATGCTGGGACTTTTCAGCGCAACCTGAGAGGGTGACAAGGCAACCGCATGCTGGAGAACCACCGGGACTGTCATCGAAGGGAACTCGGCGTTTGACTAACTGCTTCCCTCCTTTCCAGGACTAAGCCCCTCTAAGGCCTGCGAGCTTCAGTGGAAATGCCCCCGGCTGAATGGAGGCCTCTGTTTCTCAGGCCCTGCCCACCTCCATCTCCAGCAGCTACCACCCACAGAGCACAACACGTCACCCCGGCCCTGCAGCATGTTTCTCAGCCTCGCTCAGCTCTCTCCCTCTACCACTCCGCCTCATGGCCGGCTCGCCGGGAATTTTACACCTACGTTTTAAATCACAAAGTGAAAGCTCATGCTGGAGAACGCTCGAGTTCAAGAGCAGAGTGTGTAGATCATGCAAGTTATAATCTGATAGCTGCACACACGAGGGAGCAGACAGGCCATTTCACACAGATCTGACTACCTCAGCATCCAAGCTGCTTTAACAGTAGCTACTGAGTCTGATCTACAGACTCTGGGTTAATTCCTAAAGATAAAACAAAAAAAATCTACCTCTTTATTCATAGCAACTGTTCCATGATTGAACAAGCTTTATGGTACACTGATAGCAAGTTTGATCCTCGTTGACCAGCCATCAGATTTTCAGAGATGCCATGGCCAGCAGATCCCACAGCACAAACAGCCCCCAACATCTTCAGTGTGATGCTTTTCAGTGTGGCCGTCTGTAAGCTTTGATAGTAGAACTGGCAGTTAGCGTTCTCATCCAAGCATGTTGAGTTGTTCAATCATGTGCTTGCCTTCACCCTCTCAGCTTGGTAACAACTTGTGATGAGCTGAGTCCTAGCTACTTGGTAGATGGGTCACGACTAAAAAATCAGGAGTAGATTTTATTTATGTTGTTTTTGTGTCTGTTGGGCATGATATTTCTTCTGCTCTTTATATGATACATCACACCACATTATGATACATTAAGGAAAGCTATGAAATGACTCTTTAAGATCGTGGTTGCATCAAAGAGCCATGATTTCTACTGTAGTCTAAAATTCTACCATTAGTCTTATTTCTCATGTTGAGGAGGCATGATTAAAGGAGCAGTTTGTAAGAAGATGCAACCAAACGAATTCATACTCCAAACAAATAAGGGGCAACATATTACCAGAAAGTTGTTGTGTCTATCCCTACTGTAAGAAACACAAAGTTTCTCCTCCTTAATGTTAGCATTAACAGCTGTTTACTAGCTTCAACACGATTGACAAGAGAATAGTTCTTCATCCTCTCATGTTGGACTGATTGGTCTTGACACTACAGAATATAGTTATCATCTTCTGAGCCACAAAGTGGTATTACAGGACAGAATGGGCCAGGGCTAGCTGATTAGCATCCTAACCTCAGTAGATATCTCTGCAACATAAAACATAGACATACGGTCAAAACTTCAAATGTTTTACGCTAAAAAGCATACAAATGCACCTTTAAGGTGATATGCACTAATGCATGGGACTATGGGGATATTAAGTTGTTTCCCAGAAATTTCAGTGAACAAACTGGACATTGGAAACATAGAAATGACTCTGATATTGATTTTAAGATATGCACAGATATGCATCATTTATATAATTCATGAATTTATTATAATAGCTCAGTGTTTTCGCATATATGTGCTAGAAACCAATTAAAAAATGTGTTCTTATGGCATGGGTTAGATCAACAGGTCTGCCTAAAAACCTCATTGATTGGTTTCCACTACATTTCACTTGGAGACCATTTGCAGCTTCTCAAGGACTTCATGTATCCTTACAGTATGGAATATTCCAGCAGGATAATGCACTGTGCCATCGGGCCCAGGTTGTCCACAATTGGTTTGAGAAGACAGTTTGCCTGACATAAGCCCAATCAAGCATTTATTAGATGTGGTGGACAGGTCCATCCACACCCGAGATCCTGCACCTATAAAAACAACGGAGCTGTGGGTGGCTATCCAGACGGCAGGGCTCAACATCCCTCCAGACGTCTTCTGTCCACAGTCGAGTTGCTGCACTTCACTGGGCTAGAGGGGGTCCTACATGATGCAAGTTTCTGTCCCATGACTTTTGGCATGCCAGTGTAATGCTTTCATTATTTGTTAGCTACATTAGCCCCATAGCTGCAATACAAGAAGACTGACTACATTTAAGGTATGTTGATCCAGGCCCCAAAGAAATTCTTCTTTCATTATAACCAGATCCCAGAAGGCCATATTCAGCTCAGCTGTAAAGCTGTAAAGCATGAGTGGGTGAACTGTGGAGGCTTTGTGTTTGTATTTAATTAATCTCTTCTCTTCAAGAAATCTAATCCAAGAATCTGCCTTACAGAGGATGGGACTTCGCAAGGAAGCCATTAAGCATGTCTGAATGCTCTCACGTGTGAGATATGAGAGTCTATGCTCATAAACAACATAATGAAGTCAAACAGAATGTAATGTATGAGATTTTCTCCTACATCCTAGCAGTCCTGCACAAGAGAAGTTGCTTTTAGTCCAAGGTCTGACTGGTACAGGTGTTCAGTGATTGTGTAGAGGTTCACTTCTCTGTACCTACATTATTCACATATGAACATGTTCCTCTACTGTTCCAACATGTCTACTGCACTTCTGTCCACAATTTAGGTTGTGCACCAGATGATCTCTGTATCTCTGCTCATAGATGGATGGCAATTACTGCCCTCTAGGGGCCACACATTAGATCTACAAGTGCCAGATATGTGAAGATGTACAGCAAGGATGTCCAATTTTACCTGTAAAAGGCCAGGGCGGTGTCAGGCTTTCATTTCCCAAGAAACCTAACTTCAATCAATTTCAATTGATTGTGTGTTCATCTGCTTTGCTGAAATAAAAACCTGCACCCACACCAGCCCTTTACAGATAAGACTGGGCAACGCTGGACAACCCTACAGTAAGATCATATGTGAAGTTAGTGTTCATAATGTATTATGTGCCTAGTTATGATATAATTGTATTTGTCATACCCACCTTCCTACACCAAAATCAGAACAACTAAAACAAATACAAATTAAAGTCAACTTATTTCATAGGTCTAATATTATACTTAAGCCCTACAACCAACAGCAGTCTGGACACTAAAATGACACCATGACTTCAAAATGTCATATACAAAGGTGTACAAATAATTTTTTTTGTCTTGTAAAATATGAACTATTTAGTAGGTGGGACTAATTATTATACTGCCATTGCTAAGTCCTACATACATGCTAATTCTACTACAGAGAAATAAAATCTATAATTATTTAATAGATAAGATTAATAGATAAGTTCCAGCATGAAATATAGGTATATGGTATTAAGAATAAAGGTTTTGTTGAAGTGTTTCTAGCCTTATTGATTATTCTAAACCTTTTTTGTTCTAAATCAAAACATTCACTGGGCTTACATGACACACAGGTGGGTTTAAAAGCTACAAAGGATCAATTTAATCCCAGTCTAGACTTGAAACCTTTTTATGAAGTTCTTTATTTAATTACTTTCCAAATAAACCATATACAACTGGGATAATTGTTCATTACATTATCACTCAGAAGTCCATGTAAGAAACGTGTTTATTTTGACAAAGGTGGGCTTAGTGCTTAGTGGGCACTTTCCCCCCTTAAACAGTCCAACAACTCACGTGCCTATGCTATGTTTATAGCATTCTGAGTAAATAATTTATACACTTGAGTACATTTATAAAGCATTCTGAAATGGGCTTTCTAGGAAGCGTTAGCGTCTTCTGGGTGTTCTTTCAGTCGGAGTGTAAATGTGCGGGGAATCCCTGTGTCCCAGTTTCCTGTTTATATTTCCCTGACAAAAATATGACCTTTGACATGCAACTTACTGGAGCTGGACCCAAACAATCAACACCCAGTATTTACACATCCTCTCTACCAACTTCCTGTGACCATGTGTGTGTGTGTGCGTGTGATGAAACTCGTGTCACTGAGATCTTGCTGGGCTGTGTCTGCATAGGCTGCTCGTTATCAAACACTGGTGGTGTTGAATGATACTAAAGGGTAAAACAAAAGCCTCTGCTATTTAAAATATCATCAGACTTTTAGTTTATTCAGTCTACTATTTCAATCTCCCGCATCAAGTAGCTTGTCTACTAACACAGTGCCAGGCCTCGGATTTTGCGTGTAATAATGTTAATAGTTTCACACCTTTTGAAATGAACTGTTTTGCTACACTGATCATGTGCTTAAAATCACGTTTCAAATGCAAGTTTTAAAAACATCATTCTCATGTTTCACATACATAATTCTTATAATTCTTCTATCAAACCAAGCAACCTCAGAAATGTGGTTTAACCAGAGTGGGATTTGCTGCTGTCAGCTAAGCCCTTTCATAGCAAATAACCCTGATTTATTATAAATTTCTCAAGTGAGATTAGCTCTCCTCTGCTCTGCAAATTTATACCATACACCAACGTTCATGCAGAACTCAAGATGTTCTTGCAAAGAATTTTGCATAGCTGGTCTATATGATAACATTAACGTCATAGGGATGTTTCAAAAACAGGTACTGTGCAAGTTTGTAGAGATTCATTTTTTTAACCTTTGACAGCTTTACTGCCCCAGTGTATCAGCTGAGGTTCCCAGTTCCCATTGCTGAATGTCTCTGCCCAGCTGATTTGATTCAGTGTCTAATACATAACTTATATTAGCAAGGGAGAACTCTTAACAACTTCTCAGTTATCGCTTAACTTCAACAGAATTGTTCCTTTCTTCAAAGGCATTTTTCACCTTTAAAGTTTTTTGTCCTGTTTCATTTGGGGGAAAAAAGGGTTTACTCCAATGGTATTTACGAATTTGGCAATATCTACACACTTCTCCATATCATTAATGTGAATCAACATATTCCATAAATCTTGTTTAGCCTGTTGCTGACAATTCTGACAGAACACCAGTGCCTAATAAACAGCGAAATGAACTCCAAGTTTGGCTACTTCCTGAACAACTTCAACAGGTTGAAAATATATGTAGTCAAATTACAGAGTCAACATTTATGCTGCTTTACTACCCCACTTAGACCTTTCTTCTGGCCCCAAACTACAAGACTAAAACAAGACTTCTTCTGTCACTCTCTAAATGATTCGCAGGGATGTGAATCAGTCAAAGCTCAGAGAACCAGTACAATGTCATATAGGGACTACAGGCAAGTAGATCATGAGAATGTCATTTAGGCTCTGGAACTAAAGAAGTAACATGCCGTGCAGTCAGTAGAGGTGAGTAGAGTAGTAAAATATATACAAACAGTGTAGATGAGTGAAGCAGTAAAAAGCCATACATACAGTGTGTATTAATAGAGCAATAAAATATGGGCCCTGTATACTAAACTAAACTAAACTAAACTAAACTAAACTACAGTAAACTATACTATACTATACTTTACTATACTATACTATAAAATACTATACTATAAAGTACTATACTTTACTATATTATACTATACTATACTGTACTGTACTATACTATACTATACTATACTATACTATACTATACTGCACTATACTATACTATACTATACTATACTATACTAAACTATACTGTACTGTACTGTACTATACTGTACTATACTATATTATACTATATTATACTACATAATATATTCACTGTACTATATTCACTGTAAACTGATAATTCCAAAAATGCAAATTTGGTTCTATACCATAGTAGAGTAGTATAACACCAATTAGGCAAATCAGGTAAGTTGCCCTGGAGGTGAGTCCTACAGTTTCATAAACCCAGTATGGGCAAGTACACCAGTACAGTGTGATTTATGCAATATAAGTTGTTAAAGTTGCTGTCTAGAAAGTACAAGTCTGTTTTTACTGTTTAACAGTAAAATACTGTTTAGGCGCTGTATATGAATAAAGCAGTAAAGTAGTCAGTGAAGGTGAGTTGAGTGGTAAAAGTGCTCTTTAGGCACTGCATGTAGGAAAAGCAGCAAAGAAGTCAGTAACATGCTGTTTAGGAATTATAGGTGAGTAGAGCAGTTAAACGTTGTTTAGGCAGTATAGGCTGATGATACTACAGTAGTGGATCTTATCAGCAACAATAGCGAGTCAGCATGCAGACAGAAACCCGCCCCCAATCCTCACTACATGCTACAGGGGACAGTAGATAACGTCCTGAACAGCTGTCTCATCGTCTGGTATAGGACTGCACTGTCTTGGACTGGAGGATTGTAAGGACAGCTGAGAAGATCACTGCGGTGTCTTTACCCACTATTAACACCTCCCCTACCACTAGGCTGCCAGCATTGTGGACAACCCCTCCCACCTCACTCACTTCACCATCCTATCATGTGGTAAAAGGTATTGGAGTATCCATTCCACCACCAGCAGACTCTGCAACAGTTTCTTCCTTGAGGCAGTCCAATTACTTTCCCAGAATCTACCTGGACAATCTAGATGCCTTCCAACACCCACCACAGACTGTTCACACACTCATTTACCATCACTGCACACCTGGACTTTAAAATCTTAATTATTTGAATGCTGCTATGAGACCTCAACCATTATATACAACTGATAATCCCACTATGTTCCCAATAGTTCCTTTAGCTCTAACATTCTGCTTAACACTGATCCGTATGTACATATGTATGTCAGTATATGTGTTGTATGTTTGTTGGTTATTGTTCTGCCTTGTACTTATTATGTTGCGCTGTTGTGTGTTGCAGCATGTGGCCTGAAAGACATTTTATTCAATGTTTGCAAGATATTGAGAAATTTACAATAAAGACCACTTGACTTGACAGAGTAAAGAGGCTGAATTTTCTATTCAATGTCCGCACCTCATCCCATGACTTGGACCTATGTAGCAACTGTACGGTCAGCACCTCACTCTCTCTGTGTGTCTAGTGTGGTCTCAACTCTGCCAGGACAACAGCAGGAGGGTTTGGTATCTCGGTGACAGGATGCAGAAGCTGTCACTTCTCTTAGGCCCTATTTACACTCTGTTGTCACGCCTGCTGGCTCTCTCCTCACCCAATCTCCTGGACTCCATTTCCCATAACCCACCACCCGATGACATCACTTTCACATGTCCACCATCTTCCAATCCCGTTCCGTTTCCCAGATCCGAGTCTCCCGAGTATTGAGCCCACCTGTTGTTAATTTAGTCTGTTTGTACAAATACTCCTTTCTCACACTGACTTGTTGCAAAGTATTGCCACTCTGTGCTTACTGAGCTTTTCTCTCTGTTATTACTCCTGTTGGCTACTCTGATTTTGACTTTATTCTGATTCTATGAATTACTCTGTTTTCTTTGCCCTTTTTGGTACTTTTGCTGGTCCGATTGTTTGCCTGGTTTTGACGTCCACTTGTTTCTTGACTCTGACTCTGTCTTTCCCTTCTGCCCGCCTTGCTCTTGTTACTGCTGTTTGATTACAAACCTGTTAAATAAACCTCACCTTGATTTTAGCTCAGCGCTCGTCACAATCTGTTTATCCATCAACTCAGCTGTATTAACATCCATCTTAAGTGATCTGATCATTAGTAGACTGCAAGAGGTGTAGCCGTTCACACCTGGTATTTCCATGTGTCAGGAACGCAATGACCGGGCCGTGACTGGAAAAAAGGTACTACTTGCATTTACTTTGTGAAACAAAAAGGTACGGCGAAACGGCCGTTAGGAATGATTAGACCTCATTAAGCACATGACTTACACACAACAGTGGAGGTGATTTGACTAAAGGCGGTCCTTCAATGTGGTAGAAGACACATTAAGGCACTGTAGTATTCACACAGACTCCGTCCCTGATCACCTTCAAAGGTGGTCTGAGTGATCACATCACAATATGCACAAGATGCACTGTACCTTGTTCACATCCGTGTTAAGCACCGTTCACTTACAATAAGATCACATATGATGTATATTAATGCCAAGTGAGAACAGGACCTATTAGTTCAGACATTTAGTCATTTATTCAGGATGCTGTTGGAGACTTCTGACTATGCTGAATTGCACATTGATTTCTTGGAACCATTTTTAAGTTAACAAAGGATGAGGGGAAGAAAACCGAACTCGCTGGAGGCTTTTTAAAGTTTAATCAGATGGTGTTTGGCAGCGGGGACTGGAAGACGAACAGCATGTGTGTTAGGATGACATGGAAATGCCATTGCCACATCATTGCATGTACGTCAAGGATGAGCAACACACTCCCGCTGCACGCTGCAGGACACACTCATGCTGGCGCCCGAGGGTGTGGCTGCGTAGGGCAACTCCTGGAACTCCCCAGATTTGTTCCTGGAACTACTAATGCGCTTCATTTATTTATTAACTTACTGTCAGTCACATTGTAAAGATGGTGTACACAGTCTGCGTGCAGCTTTAAAATAGACATTTAAAGACTGTTAATGCCAGGGGGAAACACTCGTTAAGGCAGTAGGGGAATCATTGCTTTGATTCATGGTAAGTAACATTGCGAAAATGTCACTGTGTGTGTTTGACCACCCACAGATATGTTTACCACGTTGATTAAAACACATTTACACAAATTGAAAGCCTGCTTGTAATTGGCTTATTCCAAAATGCACACTGTTTATTCCAGATATACAATGTTCGGTCTAAGTCTTATCTGTGAGGACCAAATAATCAACAGAACGCATTTGGGCTTTCTGAAAGAAGACTGCTTGAGGATGAAGATCCTCTCAGCGGCAAACTAGAACTAGACCTTCAGTTACGGCCACAAATGTAAAAAATAAAAAATAAAAAATAAATATTGCTATAATAATGCTAACTATCACTAATTTTCCTATGTGTCTCTATGTAGTATGTTAGCATTCCGTTTTGGATCTACCTAATAAGCTGCCAGGGGGCCCACTATGAACTTCTGGGTTACGATTAGCATTATGTTGTCTGGGATGCTCAAGTGAGCTGATCACATCTCAAAAAAGAATGCATGCATTTGGAGCTGAAATATGCAGAAAATATGTGGACAATAAGCTTAAAGATAAAGGTATGTTTAGTTTTTTTGCTGTTTGCTTTGGCTGGACAACGAGAAGTGATCTGGGTCTGTCTAACAAAGCAGGTTCAACGTTCACAAAAACTAACAAATGCAAATGCACATAAAGAACTTTTACAACAGCAATGAAAAGCTTTGTCTATTAATCCTGGTTTTGATACCCAGTGTGACGTTTATGACAAACAACCACTCATGTGAAATATGAGGACCAGTCACCAAAGAAAGAAAAAGAAATTATATTACCTAAACGTGTAGAAAGTATTTATAATGGTAAAAAGCTATGCTGTCACCATGTGGCCTAGATCAAACTAAGCTTTAAGTTAACTGGGAGCAAGGACCGCTGAGTTGTGAAACCTGATACCAGAATGTTGAGAAGGTGATCTGTAATTCAAACTGTAATTTATTAGAACCCCAAACAGGCATTCAATCATCAGCAATACACAATTTGCCAGTTTATAATGTATATAATTTAACAGCTTGTGGTAACCACTGTTATTAGCAAGCTTATAATTTTACAGTGTATCACTTAGCAAGACAGGGATTTCCAAACAGTGATTGACATGAACGTCTGTTTGACCACTCTAGATTAAACACACAAACTTTTGAAGATTGTAACAGTAATAGTCCATAGTACATTCTATCACATTCTACAGTACTGTGAAAACTTTGCCCCCTTCCCAATTTCTTCTGCTTTTGTATTTTTGTCACACTTGAACATCTAAATAACGGCAGGCCTCAGTGTACACAATTCCACAATAAGACAGACACTGGGTAAAGATGGCATCCATGGAAAAGCTGCAAGGTGCAAATCACTGCTGACCACATGGGACACAATGGCTCATTTCAGATTTTCCATAAAAGATGTAAATGATCCAAGACTTTTTGGAATAACATCCAAGTCACTGGTGGGACTTTTTGAAAGGCACAATTCCCGTTACATCTGAAACAAAGCCAACACTGCATTTCACCTGGACCTGGACTACTTGTCATAACTAATGAAACTATGAACTTCCCATCAGTGACCTCAAACTTAAGCACAGTTGGGTTATGCAGCAGGACAATGATCCAAAGCACACAACAAAGCCCACCTCTGAACAGCTCAAAAGAAACAAAATTAAGGTTTTGGAGAGTCAAAATCCTGACTTGAATCCCTTTAAAATGTGGTGGCAAGACCTTAAACCGGCAGTTTGTACTTGAAAACCCTCCAATGTAGCTGCACTAAAGAAGAATCACGAAAATTCCTTCACAGTGACATCAAAAGCTCATCACAAGTTATCGCAAAACATGTTACTGTTGTTGCACAACCAGTTATTAGGTTTAGGGGCGGTTACTTGTTCACATGGGTCTTAAACATATCATTATCTTCAATAAATGTAATGATCATTTAACAGCTGCATTTAGTGTTTACTGTGTTGGCTTTGTTTTATATTAAACTTAGTTGAATAATCTGAAAATTTTAAATGTAACAAATTAGCCAAAAAGAAACAAAATCTTTTAGAAGAAGAATTTATTATGCCACAGACCTTATGTCTTCCCTGAGGGCCTAGAAGGCCCCACAGTTGTCATCGTTGTGTCCAACCCAATTCATCCATGAATTCATCCAGATTGTAGACTGAGATCATCCCATAAACATGTTTGTATTTGTTTGCTTAGAGATGTGTGACCAAAGAGCAGTGTGCTAACTGGAGATCAGAGGCCAGGAAAAGGGGGCCTTTGCAGCAGCACCACACCCACAGCAGCATCACAGACGATAAGACATATATGATAGCAGCACAAAGCACAAAGCCATTCTAAGACATAACAACGATTGTGAAGAGGATGGGGTAGGGTGGGGTGGATGCAGTTACTCAACACATCGAGTCTCTGTGTGTGTCTGTGTGTGTGTGTGTCTGTGTATGTGTGTGTTGGCGGACGTACGTGTTAGGAATCACTTGCTAAATGACATCACTGGCACCTTGACAAATTATATTTTTTACTCATATGTCACTTCTAATTAACTGGGCAGAAATTCAGTGAATTAAATCATTTCTATAATCCACACGCAGACAGCAAGCGTATCTACTTCCAGTGCATAAGAAATAAACCTATTTATTAAGAAGGGCAAGTCTCCAGTACAGTAAAAACACCTTTTGAGTTCTGGTGATCTGTGAGAACAACTTTCCCATAGAAAGACCAACTAAGTCCAAAAAGTGTCATACTGTATTTGTTACCTGTCAAACAAGTTGCTCATGAGGTTATTAGTCAAAAATGTGGTTTTATTATGCAATGCCTTTCGAACACAGAGTTCTATTTTTATGATGTTTCAAAAAAAACAACAACTATGCAGTCAACACAGCGACTCAGAGCTTCAACAGTGAACGTGCATGCATTTCATGTGGAAACTCTTATACTTGTCGCATGCATAAGTATTTGAGTGCTGTTATGGAAAAGTAATTGACGTAATTACTGAGGGAATGATGCATGTCCCAGGGTCAAAGGCTTTCGCTCTTGAAACTCCAGTGGAAACACCTCTCAACACCATTCACCTGCTATATTAGCTGGTAAACGAGAGAACCAAAACACAAGGATATACAGAGCTGAGCAAATGCAGGTAAAAAGAAGCATCTGTAGATCCTAAAATTCAGCACACGGGAGCTCAAATTATGAGAAAAGTAAGAGGCAGTTACACTATGGAACTTTATGGTCATAGTACATCTATGATACATGCTGTGAAAAAAAAAAATTAATGCAAGTACAGGTTAAAATGCACATTCTCTTTCCTTCTTTGGAGTATTTTTAGCTGTGTTATGAATCTTTTCCCTAGGTTTAGCCAGCAGTCACACTGTGGGTGATATCTTTGGGCTTACTTAAGCATTGGTGTCATTCTTGGCTGTCGGAGGGCAATGTCTCTTCAAACACTTACAGTTTGCAAAGACGTATTTTGGCGGAGGCGTTTTAGCCTCAATTTCCCATACAAATAGCGACCACATGAATTGATTGCTTTCCTCTGGAGCTCCTCTGGATCGTTTGGACCCCTTCCTCCGTTCAATGTGTTCCTTTAACCCTCCTGTACTGACCTTTTACCTGTAATGAGCTAAAAATATTATCTC
Source organism: Semaprochilodus insignis (assembly GCA_034552555.1). Taxonomy (NCBI): domain Eukaryota; kingdom Metazoa; phylum Chordata; class Actinopteri; order Characiformes; family Prochilodontidae; genus Semaprochilodus; species Semaprochilodus insignis. The sequence continues at coordinate 40,828,849 of CM067474.1, read as the reverse complement.
TGCTAATAAACAGAACTCTCTGAAGCCCATCAGATGCAGATTGAGTAGGTGTCTGTAGGAGAGGGTCTAGAGGGGTGCAATAGGCCTAATGTGTTTTTCAGCTGCGCTGAGCAGTAAACAGTGGACTTTAACCCTCAACCTGTTTTCATTGCTGCTGAGAGAAAGTGCAGCTTCTTCTGCAACAAATAAAACACGTCCCAGCATTTAAGAAACTTGTGATGTGATGCAACCCAGAGTTTCAATACACAAAGTAGACCTAATTCCGAAATGACAGCTATATCTAGATGCGTGATACTACTTACAAATTAAAATTACATTTTCATAAAGTAATGATGCATGTGGGGTGAATGACCTTCTTCTTATACTACTTGAAAAGAAATCACCTTTCCAAGGTCAGGAATCAGTTTGTTGCTGTTGTCATGCAAAAACCTTGTATTTGGTCACTCTTTGCATTGCATTAAATTTTCATGATTAATAATTTTGGTCCAATAGAAATGGCCCAAAACGTTACACTTACAAAATGATTCTATGTCATGCAGGTGTTGTCCAAAGTCACAAGTTTCAAATCTATAAAAACAAGCTATAAAAAAGAATAAAAAATCAGGTACGCCCAGAACCATGAATGGGATTGCAGATGGTTCTAGAAGTATAAATAAAATAAAATTAAAAAAATTAAATATTCTTAATATTCTTTTTGTATTATTATTTAAGAATTTGTTATGATACTGTAAAGGGCATGAGTTCCCAAAGATATTGTAAATATACAATTATAGTAGATTATTTAACATTTAATAACGTTTTATTCAATAAAACATTTATGGGATAGTTTAACACGCTACAAAGCAAAATTATTACTGTAGATAAAATGCCAAAAAATATTAATATGACAATATTCCTAACTTTTGAACAGCACTGTATGTTCATTCATCATGTCTAATGAACTAATGCCAACTAAGACTAAACTATGCTGGTGGTCCAGGCACTCAATGGCTATGCAAAATCCTTAGGGATGATTCACATCAGGCTCATGTGGGGGCTTGATATATGATTTTACCTACTGAGCTACACAACTGAAGCCCACAGGCTCTGTGCATGAACTCTCCATAACCTGCGAGAGAGGGCTCTAGTGGGCTCCCGCCTCAGTAGGGGGTTAATGCTGGACAGTGGCTACAGCCCTCCGTGAGCAGACCTGCAGGGCTCCCGGGATCATCTTCCCTGTTGGAGGAAGCAGGAGCGGAGAGGAGCAGGCGTACGGCTTCGGAGAGAACGGCGCTGTAATAGTAAACTCAGCCGAGCTGCTGGCTGCCGCCTCCAAAGAAAATACTTTGCCTCATGGCAAAATCAGAACCACATGCGGGTAAAAAACAGGGAAACTGCAATAATGGAGAGGGTCTGTTTCCTCTCTGGTGATTGGCTATGGCCTCTGGGAACCGACGCTGCATGGAGGCCGGGATGGTCAAGGTTTAGGTGGAGAGGTGTGGAGTGAATGAGTCAGTTACAGTCCGAAGGGGACTTCTGGTTCATGTTATCCTGCTTGGGGAATTCTAAGAAGCTTTGCTGGGTGTTGAAGAGACATCCATTCATCAGTTGACTTTTCAGAAGTCATGTGATTAAAAAAACAGCAGACAAAGAACAGAAATGCAAAATGGTGTTTTCACCATTCACTGTAAGCTTGGTGACAATTTAATACAATTTCAGTTGCATGAAACAATTGATGAAATGCCTTCTGCGACTCACTTCAAGTTCGATTGCCGCAAGAGCTGCAGTGGTCTTAACTGCCTCAAACAGTTTAATTAAACGGTCAATCAAAATGCTGGCAATGTACCACATCACCCTCAAACAATATACATATGTTGATCATTTGTAGGCAACCACTTAGTTAAACCTGTGATCTACCAAGCTATAGCTAAAATGACAGTGTTTGTGCCAGCGTTAGTTCTGTTTTTGTCGCAATCTATATAGCTAAGTAGTGGAATAATGTTTCATGTGCCTCTGAATTTTTTTTTGAATGGCTTCATGTAACTGTCTAGTTATATGAACATTGTCTGACACAATCTACGACAACAAGTACAGAGATGTTTGAAAATATTAAAAGTGTCTTGTTTCTGATTATTAACATTTTTAATGAACAAGAAGGTTTTTTTTTTTATGTCGGTAATCACCCAAATCTCCTTTTAATATAATCGGTTCATCAAAATAGTATAACATAACATCAATCACTTTTTCTTTTGATACTTACATTAAAAGTAAATTGTACTTATAAATCATATTTTATCTCAAGCTGAGTTGCCAATTAACCTAAGAAGCTGTGAGATGCTTTTCTCAGCCTTACACAACTTTACTGGTCTTTTGTTGATGCTGTCCCAACTGTTTTGATGTTGTGTTGCTGGCATCAAAATCAAAATGTCAGATTTGATATTTTGTTTTTGTGCTATTTTCAATTAAAAACAGGGTTTAAATGATTTACACAGAGATGTATTTTTACTTACATTTTGCACAGCATCCCAACTTCTTGGAAACAGGGTTGTCCTTAATGGCCATTCTGATTTTTTATGCTTTCTAACGAGCTGTCTTCAAGGTTGAAGCAGAATGGCAATGTGTATCTTCGGGAGAAAAGGGTGTATATAGTTGACTAATGTGTCCCTAACTATGGCACTGAATTCTGGGTTTAGTTCAGCCTCAGACAGCCAACTTTGCTAGCTAACATTGCTAACAGTAAACCGTTAAAGCAGGCAGACTGTGTAGACAGCACAGCTCTCATGTACACTGAGAAAAGCATACTTAGTGTTGGGTTCCCTCATGAATTAATGTGGCTGAGTTGTTCAGTGAAGACCTGAATACAGGTGGAGTGTCCATACACTAAAACAGATAGAATTACAGCTCTGCACACACATGGTAGATATGAAAGTGATCTTAGTTTAGCAGTAGCAGTAAGGAGTATTCAAACAGACATTTGGTACATTCACATAGTAACATAAGCTGTGACTGTGCATTAGTTTGTGTATTGCAGTAAAAGCTGCATCTCTTCTCCACCGACTAATGATCTGCTGTTTGGGGAAATGCCCCACCTCCTGTTGAAATGAAGATTCTGATTGGCTCTTACACCAAAATTGAAATTTTGATTGGTTCTGCCCCTGAGATTCTCTCGTGCATACTAGGTTTTTCATGTCTGTGTTGTGAAGAAAAGGTGGTGGGTCAAACGTTCGCTCCCCACCGTGGTTCTGGTGGCCCTGGGTGCACATGTCAGCTTTACTTGTAGGCTGTAAAGAGTAAAGTCAGAGCAATGAAAAAATGTACACCATGAATAGTAACTAGTGTTGCACGGTACACCACCACGATCCTACCTTTAAAAACAGTATGATACTACATTTTAATAGTGAAGTTATTTTAAGAATGACAGCATTTTAAATAAGAGCTGTTATGTCATTGTGCCACAAGCAGTTAGTATGTGCATACAATGCTCTACTTCCTCGCGTGTCAGATGATAAAACAAGGGTCTTGGCTGCTGATACAAGAGTTCTTGCTGACTAGGGCTGTCCATGAATATTCTACATTCAATTATACTGTATAAATGATACTGGGCCACTGCACTGGATGCACTGCATGACGGACAGAGGACGACCGACATGCTGGATTGTACAAAGAATAGGTTTTATTAATTGGTTTTATCTTTTTAACTAATAGCCAATGTGGCAAACTTCTGTTCACATAATGTTTTGTTAAGAGTTAAGAGTATGCAGATCAGCATCACCAGACATAAATTGATCAGTTTAAACACAGCAGTGCTGGTAATGGTAATCTTGGCACATACTTTTTTGTCAGTAACTTTATTACTAGAAAATGCGCTCAGTAGAGTTTAGACGCCATGGACGTAATGGACGAGTCTTATTAAACTGTTTAATCAGTGAAATCTGGTTACAAATATAAAGTTAACTATCAAAGGGATTACATAAACTGAAGGATATCAGGGACATCAGATCACTGTAAACCATATAAAAGTTTTAATAACACTAAAAGATTAAATAACTTTAATCTAATAATTTACAAGAATCCAATTATTAATGTTTTAAATGTTATAAATGACAATTAACCAGTTCGTTGTCAAAAGCAGAACATAAACTACAAATTTATTGAGCATGAAAATAATAAACAGCTGGCACTTGTGGCCCTGCATTGACATTGACAAAATATTTAGTTTTTTTCATGTTTTGTCATCTGTTATTCCCATTAGTTTCCCTAGTGTTTTAGAATGGGCAGGCTTTGTATCAAAGTCATATTTCTGATATTGTTTTTGACAACACTAATGGTGACTGCAGAAAGCAAAGGCTGAGTCTCTGACATTTTGGTAATTTAATTAAACCAAAGTCTTTTAAGGTCCCAAATAAAGGACATGCCTGGGAAAACGAAGACATAAGGTCACCCTTCTTAAGAAATATCACTCAATAATTGGCCTAGAGATAAAGGAGCAAGTTGTAAGATGATTCAACCTGTCAAGTTCCTACTCCAAACAGTATCATCAGAAAGTTGTGGTGCCCAAGCCTATAGTAAGAAACAACAAAGATCACAGTCCATTTATGGCATTTAGCTGACACCCTTATCCAGAGCGACTTACAAGGTTAATCATATGACAGGTAGGCCAAGTGTTAGGAGTCTTGCCCAAGGACTCTTATTGGTGTAGCACAGCGTAGTCACCCAGACCAGGAATCAAACCCCAATCTCACACATGATGTGGCAGCTCAGTGACAAGTGGTGTCATCCGTTGCACCACACCAACCACAGTGACACAGCGGCACTCCTAATCAGTCTAGAAGAAACATTGTGAGTTTAGCATCAAACTTCATTCCTTTACTCACAAAGATCTGTCTCCAAAGGTGGAAAGTATCACCAATGTAAACTCATCTATATCACTTCTTATGTTTTCTGCCAAATGTGGATTCTTATGAAGAATGGGTGGTGGTGGCCAACTGCCAAGAGCTCTGCTGTATTAACTCTTGCTTTCAATGGCTACCTGACCTTAAATTATCTAACCGATAACATTACCTTCACCATGGTTGACAAGAGATTACAGTAGCAGTGGTACTTCTTCGTCCTCTGACTCAATGCTACAGTGACTCATTATCACCTCTTTATATTCTGCAAATACTTTTGGAATGTTTTAAACTAAAAATCATACGAACAGCATATTTAAAGTGCTATACGTTGCTTGTGCAGACCATGAAATATGAAAGTCATGTTTATTGTAGCAGCCTATGGTTGGGCATAATATTGTCAAGTCAAAAAAGCATCTTTGCTACTTCATTCTTAGAGGTTTAAAAGAGACTCAACTCTGTCAGATGTACCTCTGTACAACACATATAGCTCCAGCATATCCAGCATGTACAGTAGCATGTAGTGTAGGCCCTAAGCCTGAATGGCCACAGTCAGTGCAAAACTTGTGAATGAGCTCATAGCCAACTAAACATAGCTTGGCCTTGATTAATGAGCTCTAAATGGGTATTTCCCCTATGAAAACACTTGGCAGGTGACTGAGTGATGAGCTATTGCAGGCTGGTGGCAGTGGTGACGGTAGAGGGCATAAGGTCAAAGTCTGGCTAAGATGAGGGGGCCGTGTGCGCACGCATGTGTGAGTGGGGTGCTGGTGGGGGTCCTCATTCTAGCTAGCCATCCTTGCATTGCCTGAGTCACACACACACAAGACCTGTGTGATCGCTGAAGCACCATTAAGAAAAATAACCTGAGACTCCATCTGCCCAGCAGCAGACCAACATCTGCACTTACAGAGAGAGAGAGAGAGAGAGAGAGAAAGAGAGAGAGAGAGAGAGAGAGAGAGAGAGAGAGAGAAAACAATCTGTCCATCCTCTCTTACACCCTGCTGCTCCACAGCTGGGAACAGGAATGTGTGATAGGAAAAAGCAGCACTCCTTTCTTATAAACACACATTTGAATGGGCAAAGGAACAAATAACACAACTGCACATGCTTATCCACTCTGCACTGACATACCTGAGAAATCTTAGTGGGTGTAAAAAATAAAAAGTCCGCTGCTCCAAAGTGCAACTGCGAGCAATGTGGCAAGACCTACAGACACAGTAGCACATAATTTAAAGGAATTCTTTGGTGAAAAATCAAATGTGCACAATTTTCCAGTTACCCCAGATGTAGTTGATCAGCCAAAAGGTTTGGTGTCCAAATTTTACTTCTTTATTTTAGCGCTGGAGTTATGAGGCTAATATTGCTATCAAACGTTGGTAGTCATTAGTCAACCAGGTCTTTTCTGTAAACACATTCCCAGAACTTCTCTCAACCCGCATCTAGATCTTCATTAGGGCTGTGAAGACGTGTCAGTGTGGTTTAGGACACTCATCGTGGAACTATAAAAACGAATAAAACTTTAGAGTGCAGCTGAAAACCTGGGCCAAGAATTTTAGAGAGCAGGTGTCGAATTGCAGTATGCATGTATATGGACAGCACACATTACATGATACAGTTTCAGTAAATACACCTTGCATTCTACTTTCAACAAAATAAAGAGAGGTCCTGAATGACTGCATTTTTAATGCAGAAATCTGTTATAATAAACAAAGCATCATTTAGGCTTTACTACACAAAGTTCAAATGTCCAGATTACTGGACATTAAACTTTATATTAAAATGTCTACAATTTCAAAAATATCTAATATTTTCTTTTTTCCATTTACAAGAGGGACCTTCTACAGGGACATACATACAAAAACATTTCTTAAGAATAAATAACTACAGGATCATTCAGAAACAGGGTTTAATTTGGTCTCAGAGAGATTGAGCGTCTATCTTGCCAGCTGCCATGTTAGTTTTTGTTTATAACAAAATATAACAGAAAACATTTTATTAAACGATTAACTAATAGAAAGAATGAGGTCTGCAGAAAAAGTGAGTGAGGTGATGTACCTGCTCCTATAGGGCTAAAAATATCTGGGAAAAAATTGTCACATTTGGAATGAGGAGTATAAGGGAATTCAGTCTCTGGGACAGAAACAAAATTCAGTATAACACCTGTTCTGTAAAATGTCTGCCTGCAGTGTTCAGCTATGTGGTTTTAGAAACATTAAACAAAACACATCTATATTTTTAATAAACATTATTTATTTATTAAGCATTTTATATCATATTATGTATTTATATTATAGTGTACTATTAAGTAATTTTACAGCAAACATCAACAACATTTTCTGTTGTGAACTGTCAGATTAAAGGTACTGTGTAAGCATACTTTTGTTCACCAAGATACAAACAATGTACATACTGTATATCCTGAAAGGTACAGTAATGGTCTCAGCTATGTTTCCCAACTAAAAGTCCAGAAAATGTACGTACTTGAGGGTGACAGCTTAGTGTGCATCTGTACTGTATATTGTGGCATGACATCATGGCAATTTGCATGTGACAGTTACACAGCAGAATGCTTAATGTCTGATGGGGTATGGGGCTGTAAAATGTTTGAGAAGCACTGCCCTAAAAGGACAGATATTAGCCCATGCCTTGGCTAATCGACTAAATCTAGGGTAAGTGGAAAACTGTGAAAACTGTTAACAGAAAGTAAAAGAAGAAATTCTAAGGGGACATCTTAAATCTTAAACGCTCTTATGCATTAGAACAGTATGTGTGTCAGTGAAGAACTGTAGCGTTGTGATCTTCAAAGGAAGGCTGGTGTTGAGTGGTCAGATGAGCTGAAGGTAAATAATCAGACCTGATTCCTAAGATAAAGAGGGGAAGGGAGACACAGAGAGGAGACGGGCAGACAGAAGGTTTATGGGCCATGCTTAACGCTTCACCAGACCAAACTATTCACTAAAAAAAAAAAAAACCTGGATGGATGGCAGGAATGCTGCAGATGGAACTCAGACTCCACTGCTCAGACCAGCAGACCAGACAAAAGAGACGATTAACCCATCAGGCATGAAGATCCTAGTTAACTACGTAACGAAGTAAAAATTTAGCAAACGTGTTTAAGCACATTTAGTGCCTAAAGGGCTTTCGGTGTAATGCCATGGTTCGTAAATAGACATATAGACCTCTGAGGACATGTCATCACTTCAGGCCCAAATTAGGAACACTAAGCTCTCCTTCTCTATGAGGAACTTTAATGCTGTTTTCAAAAATCCCCACTATTTCACCCTGTGGTAAACAAAAGTGTTTCAACACTCACATGTTTCGAACTACAAACATTTCTCTCTCAAGAAAGCTGACTTTGCTTTGCAGTAAATTGACACCATAATACTGGGAAACTCACCAATATACCCCACACAAAGAAGCAAGCTTTGGCAAGTGACTTTGGCAGTAGTAAGCTGCAGTTTCATGTAGCTGGTAGAAGTACAGTAGAGGCCTCTCCTTCATGCCACATCAATTCTAATGTTGTGGAGGTGTTAGCTTGCTCGTTGTATGCAACATTATTATAATGTGACTACTAAACAACAGTCACTCAGTGAATCCAGTGACATTCTTAGGGAAATGTATGGCAAAATGTAAGCTCACCCAACAAAACATATAGATCAAAACATTAAATACAGTAATTCCTCAGCAGAGACTGATCAGGAATTACTGTATTATTTGGATTAAATTACATTTTATCAGAATTAACAAATTATCCATTAATATCTTCAATAAAAACAAATTAGCAAAATGGGAGCTTAGACTAAAGCTTGGTTTTAGTCTAAGATGAGATGCTTAGACTTTGCCGAGACAAATTAACACATCAACCTCAGTACCTCAAGGTAGGTGTCTAATTTAGCCTTGTTTGTAAGTAGTTGATAGTGGTGAGTTAAAGCGGGTTTATTTTGCACAAAGGCAAAGGCAAGGCAGGCAACTAGCACTCTAATAGGCTCATAACAACACTACGGTCAATGATCATGTGTATAAATCATTTTAAAAATGAAATAGCTTTAAAAAAAAAAAAAGATTTATCATGATAAAAAGCCGTCTGCCCACCAGATGAAGGGTGCAAAGTGTGGTCAAGACTGCGGATCACTGTTGTCAGGACTTGGTTCTGTATTTAGATATAAGATCACACACACACACACACACATGCCCTGATGAGTGCGTGATGGGTAAAACAGCTTCTGCACCGGCTGCTTCCTCTCTGTCTGCCAGCACAGATGAGAGAGAGAGTGAAGCAGCACATCGTCAGACAGCACAGCTCTGGGAAATCTCAAAGCACACGTACTTATCGGCTCTACCGACAGGACAGTGTCTCCTGACTCTTTTTATCTGCACAGCAGTCGGTTTAATGTGCAGCATGTGTGTCTGAACACGGGGCTCCTTACTGTCTGAGGAGCAGCTCATATAGTGGCTTGTGACTGTATTAGCCATATAAAAGTCATCAACATCTCAGGAATAACAAATGATACTTGCTCATATTTTTCCAAACAGTAGTACATTTTTAAAGCCAATATTCACTATATGGCCAAAAGTATGTGGACGCCCCTCCTAATTATTAAATAGCCGCATCCATTGCTAACAGGTGTATAAAATCAAGCATAGACATGCAGTCTCCATATACAAACAGTGAATTGCACTGCAAAGTTCAGTGATGTATGTAAAGTTTATGGAATTTATAAAACAGTAATGCTTTAAACATGGCATGCTCATAGGATGCCTTGACCTCAACCCCACTAAACACCTTCGGAATATCCTAAAAATCCTTTAAGCCAGGCCTTCCCATCCAATACCAGTACTTTACCTCGCAAATCCCCTTCTGGAATCATCAGGTGTCCACATACTATTGGCCATATAGTGTAAGTCTGCAGATAAGTCTGTTGTGTATTTAATCTTTACACACTGATGTGTAGTACAGCCATCTTTTGCTGTAATAACAGCTATTAGCCTTTTTGTATGCATATTCCGGCTTTGCACTCTGTTTGGAAGCGTTTTTTCTTGCTCAGCACTACTGACTGTGTGTGTGTGTGTGTGTGTGTGTGTTTGTCAGGGACATTACGTATGTAAAGTTTATGGCATTTATAAAACAGTGATGCTGTCATCATGTAAGCAATAATAGCACTAATTAGAAAGAACGTCATTGTAGTATCTGATAACAGAAAATATCAGCAAAAAATTAATCCGAAAAGTGCACCATGGAGCCATTAGAGCAGCAGAAGTTTCCAAAACCTCTTCCAGTCCCAGTTCCCGTCCCTGGCAAAGCAATAAATAAAAAGTAGTTGCCAACACATTACAGCGTATTACAAAACATAATAAAACACATATAAACAGAGAGCAAAGAGTTATTGCTCTCTCTTTTCCATTTAGAGCAGAGTCGTAAATTTTTATTCATAAGACGCAGCTGAGGCTGAGAGCGGAGGCGGACGGAGCAGGACGTTCTTGCTGATCTCTCATGATCTGAAGCTTTGACTCAAAAATGGATTTTCCTCATTGTCACAGTCAGTGTGCATGTGCACAGTCAGGATTGTCTGTTTGTCTCATTTGGTCACGTGAAGTCCCATTAGCCTTCTCAACAATTCAAAACAATACAAGCCATAGTTTCATTTGCATTACAGTGTCACTAGTTATGGTGTCACGGTGCATTTAAATCTGCCTATCAAACTTCAGTCTGTTCAGTCAATACAGCAATGTGTAACGTTGCGGCATCAAACGTCATCCCTTTATTTGCCAAGAGTGTCTCCAGCAGTGGAAACAACACTAATGTAAACTCTTGTTTTGTGTCTATTTATATCTTTTGGTTGCTGCCAAGATGCAAGGCGGTGGTGGGAGTCATTTTAAAGAGCTTCAGCCATCATGGGTTTACTCTTCCTTTCATTGGCTACCTGTCCTTAAATGATCTAAACCGGAGCAGGACCATCAACATGACTGACGAGATAAGAAAATGCCTTTGGGGCATCAGTGCTCTCTCATGTTGGACTGATTCTACTCCACGCAATCGTGACACACTCTCACATCTTGAGGTACAAAGTGGTTATATGAGACAGGACAGGACAGGGCTAGCTGGTTAGCATGCTAACTTCAGTAGATATCTCTGCAACAAGATATATAGACGTCTTTCACGCACCCTCAAAACATTTATTTCCTTATATTCTGTTGATAATTTTAGTTCAATTTGCAAAGTTTTAAACTACAAATCTTACATATTGCTCTTTTAATGTCTCTGCATTTCTTAGACAACAATGACATCAGATGGACAGACGAAGTAGACATTAGCTCAGATATTCCTTCTGAACTAAAGATCTCTCAAATCTTATGTGTCTTTTTTCAGTCTATGAAGCACCTCATATTGTATTCAGCCTTATGAAAGTAATCATCGGCATTTTCTGAATAACAAATGATACTGTAGCATTGACGTAGAAGAATACGCAGAAAACAGGGCGTATGGTCAAATGCTCATTTACTAGTAACAAAGTGTCCTTTATTTATAACAGACACGTCAACTGGAAGAAAGAAATGCCCAGCCCAGCACTAACCCCAACATGAAACAAAGGGTGGGGGGTAGCATGGGAGGACATGATGAGTGAAATGGGTAGACACTTCCAACCACTAGTTACACACAAAGGTCATCCTCCTTGGACACAGCTTAGTCTGTGCAACACAACTACACTAAAAACAGCAACAGCGTCAGCAACAAAAGCAACAATGAGCAGCTTTTTTTTATACCCGGGAGTATGGCGCACTCTGAGAGGCACTTTACTGAATACATGAAGGAGATTATCAACAGATGTTTAACTCCATAAATAGAATGTGGGTATAATCTGCTGAACTTTTATTTGTAGGGTACAAGTCCTTATCTTTCTGTCCTGCTAGACCTGCCCTGACCAACCGTTATGCCTTTGTAGCACTATTATTGTGAAACTGAAGTATCTAGGAGCAACAACAGCTCAGCCACGAAGTGGTAGACCACATAAAATCACAGAGTGGGACCACCAAGTGCTGAAGCACATACAAATCCCATCCTTTGTTGCATCACTCAAAAGAGAGTTGATGCAAAGTCTGGGGTGGGGTGCAAATTCCAGGGTGGGGGGTGCCTTTTTAAAATTATGCAAGATAATTTTTGTGGGGTGGCAGGATGGTTATTCCTGTAAATCTCCCGCACCAGCCTTACTGTGTTGTCATTGCAAGCTACGTCTGAGGGCAACTGCACAAGTGAGAACACACAGTGCGCACACCAGAGTCTGGTCCTGATGATGCTATTGCTTGTTTTTGTGTTTTACTGTTGACATCATAAGAATGTGCCAACTCAGCAAGCTTTCTTTCTATTGTTTTATGTATGAAATCTGAAACGTTTATGTGGTGCTAAAGCCTCTCCACACACAACTTGCGAGATCACATTTGTACCCCTGTTCATATCAGCTTCAGTAGAGATCTTAATGATGTTAGATACTATTCCCAGGTTTGCCAAGATAATGACCCTCATTTTTATCTGCAACCAAGAACGCTGACCATCAGTGAAACTCAAAGTTCTGGCTTTTCAGTGCTTTTTAGGCCAGTGGAGTGATGATATTCTGATGGGTATGAACTGTCCATATCTCTGTCAGTGTGTATGAAGAAAGATGGTTTTTAAAAACTAGATTTCTGCATCTAGAGCAATCACATTAAACATAGTTATTATTACCTTCATTACATTCCTCAGTCTACGATTAGGCTGAATCTTAAAGACTTAAAGCTATGTTCCTACCAGGCCAAGCATCTATGATCACAATCAAATGTAAAAATAAGTATCTGTTTGTGACAATGTGACAAAGCAGAAAGAACAAAATGTAAGTACATGTAGTAAATTCTGCATTTTTTTTTGTTTCAATCTCAAGAAGTGACTAAAATGTGTTCTCTTCTTTCTGCAAAACAAGACAATCCAAAATACCAATTTTTATACAGTTCAAATGATGAGGAATTTTAATTTGAGCCCCTCTTTTTGGATTAAATAAACCCTCAACAGACTCCTAGTAACATATGAACACTGTATCAAAGATGTTGCATCAGCAAACTATTTTAATAGATTCAGTAGATTATCAAGAGATGTGTGAATAAAATGTGTTTATGATCTGTTGATTTTTTTATTTGGAGGGTACTAGTCCATATCTATAGATGTTAACCTGAGAAGTCACTGAACATGTAACAGGTATAACACAGAATGTCCTCAACAAGCTGTTGAACAAGCCCTTCCTGAGTTGACGTGGCTGCTTTAGCTCAGGGAAAACACTAGAATGTACAGGACAGGGGCACCTCAGGAACAGCACTGGGAACCACTGATGTGATAAGGTCAGTGATGTAGCTCTGCGTTCATGTTAGAGTGCTAAGCATCAATGAAACTCAAGCCACTGGCTTTTTAGTACTGGAGGCCAGTGAAGTGGGCTGATATTACAGCTCCCCAGATGAGCGCTGCCTTTTCCTGTCTCTTTTTCTCTCTTTCTCTCTCTCTCCCTCTTTGCCTCGTAATGAGTTTTCCAGCGCAGCGCTGCTTAAGGCCTGCTTTGATGTCACTCATTTACGCGTGTCACAGCCGACCCACACATTCTCCCTCCGCTCTCTTTCAGGGGAACAGCTCCCAGGAAACACACTCTTTAAAGCTTTTATCAGCTCACAGTCACTTTCCCCTACTTTGCTTCTTCCGATAGCCTGAAAACACATAATCACGTGGAGAGCGGTGTCCGGTGCATCCGCTTACACCGACTGCTGATCCTGCTGGATTGCATTCCAGATTCCTTCAGGATTTCTGTTATGGTCTAGAAATGACTGAGGGCAAATCTGAAAATTAACCCTATTTTACCTGACATATTACCTAACTTTTTGGAATTTCTGACAATACAAGGTTAGTGAAATGTGAAGTATATACAATCTTACGCAAGAGTTTGCCCAAAACAAACCTGGCCAAATTACATGTTTTGTTGATTTTAGAAGCGAAAGTAAGTTAGCATGTCCTTTAGAGCAAGCACTTAAATTTGACATTCTCCTGCAAATTTAGGTTCACAATTTCTATTTAGTTGAGTTTGCAGTTTAATAGAAATATTTGGAATTTAATTATGTCTACTATTGGAATCTTTTTGAAAGATTATCCACTTTGATTCTGTATTCAAGATGTGCATCACACCTGTATTACACTAGTAGCTACTCATGTCAAAAAAGGAGGAGGGCAGAATGAGGAGTGGATGGTCCCATGGAAATATTAAGCATTTCAAATAACTTTTTTGCTGTGGTTTTTATAAACAGCTTTGTCTGCCATTGAAAAGGGAAATGCGTCAGATTGCAATGGTTTCTGGGTAAGTCATGCTGCTGAAGTTGAACACAGTTGGTCCATCACCTCTCCAAGGGCTCATGTAACTCACTTTACTTGAGCTAATAAAGTAATGGGACGACTTTTAAATCGACGTCGGGGAGTCTCTGCAATAAGTTGGTCTGTTGTTAGGAGCTTAACCATGTGATTGAACCAAGATGGCACATTGCAAGCGTCCACTGTTTATTAACTTTGTGGTCCTCTGACTGTAACAGAACGGAATGCCTATAACAAGATTATGTATAAAATACAGTGGTGTAACTACCAGGGGGCAGGAGAGGCAGTTTAACTGGCACCTATGTTGCAAGGGGGCCTGTGGCCCCTTCAGATTTAGACCACCCATCAGGAGTACCAGGAGATTTTTTGGCCTGTCATTTGACCTGTTAGTAGGACCATCCAGGCCAGTTGCACTAAATATGAACTAAACTACATCACCGTTCAGCCATGTTCATTTATATGTTAACATGGAGCATGATTTGCACTGGAATGTTTAAATGACTGAGCTGATTATGGCATTGTCATACTCCATGGATGGTATTGCGGGTAGGTAGGCTATTTAGTATCACATGACACATATAGAGTTTAGAAATCTGGAATCACTTTTACCATTTTCTAAGATGTCTTACCATTTTTGAGAACACAGAACACACCTCATTGGTTACATAAAATATACAACTTGCATGCTGATTGAAACTCCAGCAAACCCCTGTTTGGTGTGACATTTGCAAATGCTTCTAGTGTGCCATTAATTCAGTTACACATTGGGTAGCATTACAGGGCTACAACTGCACAAGCAACAATGTCTGTTGTGTCAGAAATTTTAAAAATGTCTATATTTTACAGCAGAATTAGAGCATAATTGAGAGGACAGTCTATGCTAAGCATAGCGAGGACTAGAACATGGCCTAATTTACAGAGTACAGAAGACACCGCACACTATGTAAGGAATATAGTGAGAAAAATATGTGAGGAAGCCTCAGTGTTTTCCTACTTCTGCCTAACTTCATTAATCTGTTTGTTGTACTTTATGGATATGTGGAAATAAGGAGGACAAGAGACAAGCACTTTCTTTGTGCTGGACTGGGAAGGCAGCCTCCACTAGCCTGGATAACAGCTTGTCCCCTAAAGCTTTTACACTGTAGCCACATTTAATAGGCTGTCATCATGCCAAATCGGTAAATCAAGTCCAGACCAGAGATCAGGTCATGATTAGCTGTGTGAACCATGTTTTGTTTGCTTCAATAAATTCCCTATTCAGTCAAAGTTGGCAGTTTGTCTTGTGCTTATCTTGTTTGTTGAAAAACAAACAAACAAAAATGTGGAATTTAAACTGAAGCACATGGAGAAAAATTCCAAAACAAAAATAAAACATCAGAAGGATTATTCTCAATTCTCAATTGTTCTGAACAAGCATATAACAATTCATAATTTCTGTACACATTCTTGTGTCATGAAGGCAGACAACACCAGCTGATTGTTCTTATCTTGGTGTAGAACATAATTTCTGCCAAAAAAAAAAAAAAAAAAATGCCCTGAATTCCATCATCAACACAACAAGGGAACATATAGGAACAACGCCTGCAACATCCCTTGTAAGCTGATATCTTGTATTCAGTGTATTCAGTTACTATTTAAAAAGAGATGTCAGGAGATTTACTCGCTTGTCTGGCTCTCCAGGCTATTATGGAATATGACAAACAGACACACATTATTGTTAATTTTCATTTGTCTTTTTTTTTTTTTTGATAACTATGTTATACAGAGTCAGAAACCGAATATCACTGCATACTAGAAAAAATTCAAATGGGAGGGGCCAAACTCTCTAAAAGGGAGGGGCTTAACTCGGAGAGCAGATTTTGAGAAGCCCAGGTTACCCAGGTAAAAAGAATATTTAAAAAAATATTTTTTACTTTGTGTGCATTCAGTACATGGGCAGATTGCAATGTCCGTTCGTTTTTTTAAATCATTGATTAAAGATAAGTTCAAATATTTGTTGTCAATGAGCTAAATACAGGTATGATCCACATCACAGTCCGCAATTCCCTCCTCAAGACTGTGTCTCAAAGTCAAGTCTGTAGGTATTTGAGTGAATTATTTTATCAGCATTTTTGCTTTAAGGTGATCTGCGTAGATTCGCTTTTTCACATATGTTTGAGGCAGCCTATTTCTATGCATTTGTATATGCAGAATAATACCATGTAACAGAATGTAAATCCATTTGGAGTTAAACTTCTCAGGTCAACACTGTTGTGTGCAATAAAGAAAAAAAAGAGGAATTCTGCAAGCTAGAGAGTTCATTTTTTCCTGGAAGGGTAGTGCTGTGCCATTCCAATGAGGCCACCAATGTGATTGTATCCCTTTCAGAAGCTTCGTAATTCATTCTTGAACTGGACTGTCTTTTTGGAGACTTTGTAAAAGAATCCATAATGACAAATCCAACACTGAATGTCTTCTGTAATTGTTTCTCCATGTTAAAAGTAGTCATTGTGGTTGGTATATATGGATATTTAGCCAACCACTGATGCAATGGACTGGTTCCTGACTTGTCAATGGAACAACGCTACATATTCAAGCAAAATAAAAGTAAGTATCTAGCATGCAACGTTCCCTAGATATACTCTTTTATGTTCGATGCACATTAGATGTCGCAGAGGACTTTTTGACTTGAAAGGGTTAAGGACGACCTGTTTGGAGCTGGCCCAGCCTGAAAGAATACATACTTGCAGAAATCACCTATGAAAGCCTACCAGAGATTACATAATAACTCCCTGCATGATTTTGTATTTAGACAGTTTTACATTACTAACATTAGCATTAGCAAAACTGAAGTAAAGTTAAAGTAAAAAAATAAGTAAACTTCAGACACCAATCTTGGCTCGGCTGATAGACTACAGTTGGTGTAAGGGGAAAATTGTGTAAATTAGATTTTTCTTTTTTTTAATCAAGTTCCCATCAGGTTCCAGGAAGTCCCTAAGGCAGCGATGGCTGAGTGTGGCACACAGCTGCACTGTTTGCAGTGGCGAGGGCTCCGGTAGACGGACTGTCAGGTTGAAATCTTCACCATCTCATTTCCGTTAATGCCCTCGCCAAGTGCAGTTTAAACCATTTGTGCTGGTGCAGACAGACGCTGAGTAGCACGGAGTGCTGCCGGCTGGCAGGACCCTTCGCCACGGCCTTACAAATACACAGAATCATGGGACTCTGGGCAACAGTGAATAATACCTGCCCTTAAGCCACCAGTGAGTGCTGAAAGCCTCCCAGTGTTGCTGCTTTTTGCCTGCTGGCCTATACCATGTCATGTTCAGCCAGCAGGCCTTTGCCTCAATCTGTAAACAAACGATCAGCGTTACATTCGAGGTGTCAATCACTTACCGAAAGACCTCATGTGCGCTTTTTCCACAGGCTGAGAAAAAGCTGAAAATGGCTTTTCAGATAAGCCTTATTTGACTAACCACACTGCTCTGTAACAAGCTCAGACTGGCCATGCTGCCCTAATGTGAAACATACTACACCATAACTGTGCAGCTTTCCTATTCAGCTGAATTATTCCAGAGTGGTTTGGAGAACTAATGCCTTCTAGAGCTGGGTGACTGCAGGGTTGTAGTCGTGTGATTGCTGTGACTCTGAGCAGGCATTAGAGCTGAAGTGGCAGCTCTTAGAGCGCACTGACTGGCGGCTTTGTTCAAGCGCACCGTCTCATGCACATTTGATTGTTCCTGTCTGCGTCATTTTAAAACTCAATTACACATGCGTTCCTTCGGCGTCTAATGAAAATGGACATTTTCTGTTTTTAATGGAGGAGTTCAAACTCCGGTCTTGCCGCACAGTTGCGTGCCTCTCTGTTCTACTTACAATGAATGCATACTATTTGTGCCAGTGGCAGATGAGAACACCTCATATATTAACATCAGCATCAGCAATCCAGACTGCTTTAATCAAGAAAATCAAGGACTTTATATATAAAAGGGACCTAACGCTATTGGAAAGAGACAAAATACATAAAACATAAGCAACATGATGAGCTTTAACGTGATGACTCATAATGAGTTGTTGTCTAATGTGGCCAGTTCAGATGCTTATGTTGATGAAAAGTAGCACTGGAAAAGGTCAGTCGTCACATGTTTACTAATTAATCACTAAAAAGGAAGGTGTCAGCCTAACCGGGTTAGACAGGAGCATTTCCTCTCTACAGGTAGTCTGCAGTATGCTGTACAAAGGTGTCTACTTGTTTGTCTCAGACTAGCTCCAGTAGAAAGAGGAAGAATGGCACCACTGGAGTCACTCCTGAGGAAATCACGCTCCTGTTGTACTCAACTTAGCTCAGAAACACATTAAACCCTGTTAACTCTTTCTACTCACATATTTTCTTTAACAAGCCCAGCAAAGTTACTCTTTATTCATTTAGCAGGTTAAGGTGCAATAGCAGACATGCATTGAGAATTTCCACACATCAAGGGTCCATGTACAGTATCAGTTTAGACACACCCAACTAAATGGATGTTTTTGGTTATAAAGTCTACAGGCTTACACCTAACAGTCACAGCCCAAAGAGATGTCTGTAAAAATAAATATCCTGATATACCACATATACTTTCACAAAAATATATTTTTGCCATATTACCACCTCTAATATACACTCATCCTCAAAAAAATAATGCATCCAGAAGGAAGTGCAGTGCTATATCTTTGGAAGAAAGATAAAGGTTACCAGAAACAATAAATGATGATAAATTTAGACTGATAGGGACAATATTTATTGAGCTACACATACAGAAGTAGTGTTTCTGAGTATGTCGTTGGGCCACCGTGTGTGCTAATGAAACATATCAGACGTCTTGGCATGGAGTTGAGGTTCCTAATGGTGTCGTGTGATAATCCATCCCATGCAACTTGAATATTCTCACACAATTCCTGCAGATTTTGCGGTAGGGTGGAGGTGGAGTGACACCAAGCCTTCTGGACGGGTGACAAAAAAAGTTTATGTTGGATCTGACCAGGGTGCCTCCACACACAGATTCGTTGGTCGTCTCCACCAAGACAAAAGCAGGACTCCTCACTGAAGATGATCAGAAGCCATTCTGAGTCACTCCATGACAGTCTAGCACAACACCATTGTAGTCTTTGGTGACGGTGACGTGGTGTTAAAGGCAGTTGTTGTAACGGTCTGTGTGCATGTAGTCCTGCTTCATGCAGCCGTCTGCAAATGGTGCTGGCACAGGAAGACTCATGGATGGCATCATTGCTTGCTGAATGTTCGCAGTCGTGGCTGTTGGGTCAGTCGGGTACAGTGATAGTACTGTCCTTGCTTATGCGTCTCATGCACAGCTGAACGTGAAACTTAAATCATTTGCATGTCTCATGATGTTGAACCTACCACCCAAGTTTCATTCCTGTAGGTTGATTCCTTCTGGTTGCAACTATAATAAAAAAATGAGTAACCTACGGAAGAAAATAAAACTATTAAAACGAAATTACACATTTTTCAGGGCTATGTTAACACTATGCTAAAAAAAATGCTAAACACTAATTGTGATGCCCAACCATTCCCAAGTAATGTGCTCAGAACGAGCTATTCCAGAAATAATTCAAGCAAGGATGCAAACCATGTACATGTCTTCAGTTATTCGTTCATGCTTTTCTCATTAGCGGTCTTTTTTCTACTCTATTGAACAGTGCTCATTCTCTGTTATACAAATGATTATGTAACACTGAGCTGAGGAGAGGGATATTTCAGACACCATCACTTTTATTAAAAGTAATTCTTTAAATGAATTAATTTCTGTGAAAGGCATGTCATTTTCAGAGAATGGCCTTTTATCATCAGCCTAGTGTGAGAGCGTGGCCAGATGAAAGCTAATGAAGACAGGAGCAGTCAGCGTTTCAGCGTGTGGGGAGTTCCTCAACAGAGATGCTTATCGCTGGTTCTGATCAAACATGCCTCAGATCCCTGAGACTTATCGCGCCCTTTTCTAAGACTGTTTGTTTGCTGAACTCCTAGCACCTGTAACTGCTCAGCCTGTTCTTTTCTGGAGCTCAGATCTGTGGGAGAGTTAGCCTGTGTGCTGATTCAGACGATCACTGGAGTGAGATTGGTAGTTTTATAACACAGCTGAAATTGGATGTTCAGCAGATTGGGTGTAAAGTATGTCTCACAGCAAAGATCTGTTCAGCAGGGAGTACTTAGCTCAGTCAAGAAGAGTCTTGCAAGTAGAGAAGCCCTGCAAGCTGCTGGATGTCACAGCTGAGCTTCAGTAAAATGTTTATCAAAATGGTATGGGCCTCTAAAAAACAGTTTTCAACTCTTGAGGTCACAATTATGAGGGCTCAAAGAAGAGTTGCCAGAAAAAGGTACATGTTGCATAGAAGCCACACACCAAAGACATGTTGTCATTACCATCTAAAACAAGAAAGATATGTAAACACTAAGTCATTGACCTAGATAAGATGCTAGCTTAATTTGTACCATTTATGTGAATAAACATTGTGATGTAGTATGATTATGAACCCCAACAAAAGGAGTCAAGACCCCCTACAAAAACTATTTAGAGGGGTTAAAATGTTGCTTGTTGAGAGTGAAGAGCTATAATACACTAATCTAACTGGAGTTGTAAGGGTCAGTATATCTATAACTGCTGCTCTATCATGCTGTTATAGCATAGTAGAGTAGTGGCTTAGTATACTACAGTGGAATAGTTGCTTCACAATGTGAACCCTGGCTATGTTCATTTTCTCCTTCCCCATTATTAAGAAGAGCCACTATACACACCTTCTTCAGGTCAACTATGATATTTAAAATGCTCTCAAGTAGATCTGTATGTAGAGAGTGTTGAAAGGCATGTTGATAAATGTTCGTTCTTTATACTGAGCACCATAAATAGTCTTTTACAAAAGCTAAAACATTGGTCGGAGAAACAAGTGACACAAAGTCTAAACTCAATCGAAAATGGGAAGAAAAACAATAGTGTCAATTTTTTGCTTGTGTCCCTATGGGGTTTCTAGAAGGAGGTTAGCATTAACCTAACAGTGGTTCACATGAACACTTATTTGCTTTTGTAGATTAAACACAGACATCTGAAGCTTGTAAGAGACATGTCATAAGTTTTATTTGTGGCTTTCAACAGATATCATCATATTATTTTATCTTGTATTTAGCAGTTTTATAGTGACACTTAGACACTCAGTAAGGACCCTTTCTCTTAAGTGCCATCACTGTTTTCCACTTCTGAAACTGAAACTTGATTAGGCTACCACTGGTATACACCGTCAGTAATGTATGTAGGCCTAATGCCTTTCTCACAAGGGTGATGGCTCACTGAAAATCAAATCCTGATTGGTTGATTCCACTGTCAGTTCCTAATTATGCTGGCAGTAAATCTAACGGGTAAGGACAAGAGTTCAGCTCCAATAAGATCCAAAGAAATACTCACCAGGAAGTATCTCTTTAGATAACAGGGGAAAACATCCTGAACATCATGACGTCCTGAAAATAAATGACTAAATATATGCTGTCATATTTTTATTTTATCATTTAACCTCTTATTAAATACAGGCTTGATCTGGGTCATTTCTCTTTTAACCTTGAATAAGCCTTTTAATACCGTTCGTGCAAATAGTGAGCAACTGCAGTAGAGTATTGGCCTTTTCAAGCCCTGTGTTATAATAGGTAGGGACAGTCTGCACAGGAAATTTAGCTTTGGCATTTAGTCTTTGATCATCTACTTTAACGAGACTGATAGTGGACAGTGATTCCACCCGGCATGCTTCATCCCCCAAACCCCATGTGGGAACAGTGTCTCAACTTCATTAGCAGAGATCTCCAACAACTCCGATGATACTTTAACACAGCATGCATTGGACCACTTCGAACTCTATCTGACAGTTCCAAGACGGATGTCTTGACCAATCGAATAACACCATGGCAAGAAGCTAGCTGTCCGCCTTCTTTAGCTAGCCACTTGACCTGCTAAATATCACACGCAAATAAGACTTGGGTTGATTCTTGTTCATGTGCCAAATGCTGAATTCTGACCTATTAGTGAGTGAAGAGAGCCATTTTATTCACTAAGCCCAGAGGTATGGATAGAGGTGCTTGGCTCTGAAATCACCCCAAAAACCCTCATTCATTTTCCTCAGACACTCTGTGATTTGAGAAAACAATTTCACATCCTTGGTTAACCACCATAAGCATATGGCACATGTATAATTTACTTAAGGGGAAACATGGCTTCCATCTGCAACATGGATTTAAACAGAGGGCTGTCCCGCTGTGCGAGGCACGTGAATTAGCTCACTCTTTAGTGGCGGAGCAGTGAGTGGAACAGTCAATGCATGCCTTCCAGCATGGGTAACTGTGTAAAGACATTCATGAAAGACATTCATTTTGTTTTCATACTACAGCACGTTTCCTTTCCTGATAACCTGTGATAAGCAGTGAGATGGGCTAGACCAGACTATATAAGATCAGGGCTCTTTCAATGTAATGATTCTCTGCAGCAGAGAAATCCTGAGAAATCCCTGGAAAAATCATTGATGTGGATTTCACAGGAATACAGTGAGATGTACTCAAAGCAGCCAGTACAGTGGGTGTTTGTAATGGTTAAGCCAATTATTTCTACTCAGCATACAAGGAAAACTTATTTCTGGCCTTCGCCATTGCACACTTTCATTTTTCATGCAAACTTTTATGCACACTTTTTTTAAAATTTATGAATTTTTACAGCCATCCAAATGCAAAACTTATTTCAGAAATGAAGTGGACAGAGGAATAGAACATCCACAGGCTGCTGGTATGCTGGGACTATTGTCCCTGGATCTATATCAAACCTACTCTGTTACAAGGTCCAGACAGCCTCCAGCAACCTCTTCTTTTACTAGGATGATAAATCTCTAACACACACTGTCCAAAATACAGGCCATTTTGGACATATCAGTTTTAATAGATTGGCAGTAGCAGTGCTCAGAGGGGGTTTTCTCCGACAGTAGCTCAACAGTGTTCTTACTCAGTGACACGTTACTACAGCCTTAGGGTGTGCAGCTCTCTTTCGGTATTGAAGAAACGTATACACTTCGTACACGGACCACAAAAGTTCTCTTGAGACTTTAGAGTACGTCAATAGGGGAAAAGAATAAACTTTACTTGAGGAAGTCCTCACCAGAGGAGCAGATCCCTGGACTAAAAGGCATTCCTAGTTCACATTGGAGCAGGCTGTAGGCACCTGGGGGATTGGCGCACTCATTTTTGAAGAGGTAGACTAACGTGAAAACAGAGCCAGGAATATTGCTGTATCTCGGGTGCCAGACTTGTTAGCTGTACGTAGCCCAACCACCAAGCAGCCTGCTGTTCATATCTATCTCAACTGTTTTCCACTCCATTTGAAAAGCCGATGACTCGATTCATCTGTTTGAGCGAGGAGCACACATAATCTCTGGAGAGCAATACAGCTCGAGTTTTCCACACTTAAACCAGCACCGGTCACATTGAAATCTCAGTAGATCAGTTATTCCAGTTTATGAGTCCAATACAAAGTGCAGGACAGGTGTACTATCTACACCTGATATCAAATTTACACCTGACAACCATTATTCAATTCTATGCAAGTCTGTGCATTCAAAACGAGATATCAGTCCAGGTTACATTACTGTGACGGTTACTATGTTCTGTCTCCACCTTCTGCAGTGAACACTCCCCAAGCCCTGCCTTGTAACAATGTTCACCTGTGTCTCTCCCATTAATCTTTGCTTCCAGATGTGTCTACTCTTGTCTCTCTGTATTTATATAACACTTTATGTTAATTTATTCCTTGTTTAGTCTCAAATGTTGAAGGTCAGCGCAATGCTTTTAAGACTGTTTCATGATACTGGTTTGAAATGTCCTATCTTTGATTTCCAGATAAAGAAGAACACAAAGATGATGCTCATTTCGCATAAACACATGTAGTTCACTTTATTTGCATTGACTTTTAAATTCCTATTTACTTTTTTATAATGGTCTTATGCAAGGTCTTATTTTTTAATGTAGAATTACACTTTAATGTATAATTACTGTGTTTTTGGTGAACTTAACATATTCAGAAAACAAAATAAAACATAAAATATTACCTGTGTTAAAATGTTATAGCACATTTTACGTTTATATAAATATACATACACTGGCATACTGTGCTTTTAACAAGTGTTCTTCATTGAAAACTCGACGCTAAGCTCTACTGAATGGCTGGGATAGCAGGCAGGTCATCAATAGTCATACAACTCAACAGTAGACACCTACACTGCATTACTACTAGGGCTGTACCCGACTCAGAATTTTGTCAGTTGTATCGGATTCGCCCGTCCTGGCTGACGATTCGACTATTCGTCCATGTTTTTTCTCCATATACATTATCTAGTAATCAGTAAATCAATCTGCATACGTTTCAGATCTGATGTCCTCATTTAGAAAGTCAGCAGAGTCACAGGAACATATTTTTGAACTAAAAGAGACGTGGCATATGATGAACGATCTGGAGCCTGATTTAATTACAGAATATAGCTTCGGCAGCAAGCACGTATTTATGCTAAAAAATTTGTGCTTATAGCCTGTCTTTTTAATTTCACTTTTAACAGCTCCTTCAGTAGGATGACCCTTTGTCTTTCATCTCTCATAAATAATGAACTCCTAAATAAAACCAAATTAGTCAATATTTAAATTATTTTTGGATGAAAAGGAGAAACGGTAGAACGCGCATTCTACATTATACAGCTCACATTGTCATGTAGATTTAATTTTTAGCAAGCATGCGTCATAGCCCAGCTAGAACTTAAATATATATTTATTATTCCCCCTTTAATAATTATTAAAATGTCTTTTTAAATTCTTAAAGTTCTTGTGCATTTTTGTAAGCTTTTGTCTGTTTTATGAAAAAATAAACTTGTTACTGTTGTCAGTCGACTTGAAGGTTCTCAGTCTTAAAGGGTCTCCGACTGACGATTCGACTCGTCGACTTCTAGAGGGCAGCCCTAATTACTACACCACCAAACAGCCTCACAGCCCAGCACAGCATAGCCTACTAAGCACATATGCACAGCTTTCATCTAACATGATAAGTCTCTCTTATTGCGTTTCCAGCACTGTTCCAGAGGCCTTCACGAGTGGCCTTGGTTCCTGTGTGTCCACGGCTGAACCAGTCAGTAGCAGATGGCTACTTTTTTTTCCCTAATATGTTAATTTTAAACAGCAAAACAAACAAATAGAAATGATAGAAGTTGTCCACTAAAATTGGCAGAAAATACGCATTTTAAGCGTTCTCAGTAGAGAATGTGTTAACCTACTTTTACAAAATTTTCAAAAGGGGTTTCAAAAGGGCTATTCAAATGTTTGTATACAAATGTATTTATGCATTTATTATTATTTTTTCCTGACCATAGATAATGAAGAATTATTATTTTTTATTTCTGCATCCAAAACAAAATGACTGTGGCAGGGAGTTTGGTAGGGGGTTTTAAAATGTTATGTGGGGCCCAAGTGTTTAGAAATTGCCCTACTTCTTGTGTTTGTGTAATGTTTCATTTTTATACATTTAACCTGCATACATCCTGCACTTCTAATGACTAGCTCCCAGTGTTCACTGTACATTACACGATATGCAAATTATAATGTTGCTTTTCAATCATATATTTTTTTTCTGTTTTCTGTTTACATCACCACAAAAACAATAGTTCAATCACCAATCCTATCTCCCTTTAAAACATATTTAGGCTCAGTGGTCCAGACAGTTTGGACCAGAGAGTAACTGAAAATGACAGAGATTCCTGCGAGATACAACCAAGTAACTGCATATGCCTGGAAGTGCTCAGATGGGAGAGAGTCAAAGAAAACAGAAAATAAGGGGCATGGGTGAAAACCCAGTTAAGAAAATAAAAACTAGAAAAGTCAATACTTTATTTTTGTAATTGAAACATTACTGGCAACAATTTCACTGAGATTAAAACGTGTTTAAGAAGGCTGCGCCTCGCAGGATGTAGGATAAGGATGTAGCCACTTCCATGCATTCCCTCACAATCCAAACACACTTCTCGCACTACAGAAGAAGCTGCACACTCCTTTAAATAAAGTTAAACACTCAAGAAGAGAATGTTCTACCTGGAAGCAATTTCGTAAAGCACTCATAACCAATTAAACCAGTAATTCATTCTAACTGCTGGTCATATGATAACCAGTAATTTCACCGCTGTTACTTTGCTCTGAACCTGTGGCGTGAGTCTATGTGTTTTCCATCAATGATATCATTGTTCTCCAAGGTGGGCTCCTTTATATTTAAGTTTGTAGTATTTCAGGTTCAAGAAAAATTATACAGGATGAAAAGTCAGGCAGTATCTCTTGAACAAATGTCATTAAGCACAATGCAAACGTTAAACACATAAATTCTTCATCTACATTCTACATCTTTTTAATATATTCATCATCAAAAAAAGGCATCCAGAAGGAAGTGTTGGATCGCAATGCTATTGGGAGGGAAGATAAAGGTCACCGGAAACAATAAATGATGATACATTTAGACTCATATGGGCAATATTTATTAAGCTAGAGGTTTCTAATAGTGTCTTGTGATAATCCATCCCATGCAGTTTGAAAATTCTCACACAGTTCCTGCAGATTGTGTGGTAGGGGTAGAGGTGGAGTGACATCAGGCCTTCTGGACATCTGATGCGTGACAACAAATCGTTCATCTTGGTGCTGACCACGGTGCCTCCACACACAGATTCGCTGGTCGTCAAAAGCAGGACTTGTCACTGAAGATAACACGCTGCCATTCTAAGTCAATCATGACAGTCAGCATGACACCATTGCAGTGGTGTTACGGGCAATCTATCAGTCTGTGCATGTAGTCCTGCTGACACTAACAGGAGGGCATCACTGCTTGTTGTTGGGTCACTCTGTGCATGTCAAACAAATTGTCGGTTCTCTCTCTCCATGATCTCCCAGATCCTTCATGTCACTGGTGCGTGCCTTCTTCTCTCTACTGCCTCCAACAGCAAGCTATGGTAGTTTCTCAACGACTGGTATGGCGCGCAATACGTTGATAAGACCATCCTGCTTCCCGGAGCCCTATGATGCAAACCCCTCTCCAACTCTGATGTCAAACCTACCCACCAACCTGTCAGTTAATTCGTTCTGGATGCAACTATTTTTCTATTATGAGTGTAGATCTCCATTGTCCTCTGTTTTTCATTCAGTGTAAAACAAAAACAACACAGTCGGGTTAAAAATCCCATAGTTAATACACCCAAAGGCTTTGTGGACTATAATGTAAACTTATTCTTAAATTGTTGGAATGCCTGATTAAAGTTTGGACCTACTGGTCAGTTCCCCCATCCAAAAAAACCCAGGAACCTAAATCTGTTTTCTTACCAAATACGTTATTCTTGGTTTTGTAGGCAAACAGTAAACATGTACAAAACATTTACCCTTTTCCATTGACCAGAAAGTGATTTTTGAGAAGAAAGCTTATTTCTCTCTCTCCTTCCAATGCACTCCCTTACAAAATAGTCACATGAATTTTACATGTGAATAAAACACATATGGCTAAACACATTAAAAAGGTTATCATATGTGCAGGAAAAAACATTCCTTTAGCACAAAAATATATTTCAAGCCCGTGGGAAACAATGTTTATGGATGATTGAGACAGATCAATGTAGAACATCATGGACAAAAAATGTTAACTGTCATGTGGCTCTCTGAGTTTTGGGACATCACGGGGTGATTCAATCAAATATTTAAATACCAGGTAATGTCCCTGCTTGAATGAGTTAAAATGAATGCTTGCGGAAGGAGCTAAAAAAGAAAAAGTCAGTTTGACCAAATGACTAGATGACTCAAAGCTTTTACAAGTTGACATACGTTTAACATGATGCTATTCGATACCTCCTGCTTCCTGCATAAGTAAAAGCCTGTAATACAGTGATATGCTGGTCTTGTCAGCACAACGGTATCATGTTTGAACAGTTAACTCCATAATTAGAAATCACAGTAACAGTCACAAAATGTGACTTTGTATCTGAGGTAGTTGATATGCTGTAATGGGCTTAGGGAGTGCCTCTTTAAACTGACCTTCAACCTAAGTCACACCCAGACCCTCTGCCTACGTGCTGTCCTGCTGTTAAGGAAATGAAAAACACAAACAATCTCAGATAGTGTGGGACCACTTGGCACCAGAGCTGCACTCACCTCCACCCTCCAGCACCTTATTATAGGCTATTTTCATTCATATGTCCAGACAAACTTCCTATTTTAGACTGTTCATTTACATCATCTTGATTGTTTTATTATACTCTGTTGTTTGTTAGTTGGAGTAGTTTCTGGCAAATTTGTTACTGTTGTTCCAGGACATTTTAATCAACAATTATAGCTGTTCTATAGTGCTACTTCATTAGTAAGTCTCTTAGTCATCCTATCTTTCATCATTTGAAAATGGCTTATGTCTGTTATAATGTGCTAGAATTTCATGATGATTAGGCCAATAAAAATGGTCCCAGAACACTTGGAATAGGATGTTTGTAGACATCATACAAAGTAAATCTAAAGTAAAGCATATTTTTTTCTAATCCTGTAAAATTAACATTTTGGAAATATGATCTTTGGTATGACAGCAATTATATGATTTCAGAAGGTACAATTCTGAAACGTTTCCTCCTTAGCTAAAATACATCCAAAATACAAAGCTTATTTTCATTAATCATTTGAAAATGGCAGTTTTTTTTCATTGTATGAATATTTCTTGACAAATGGACCAATAGAAATGGTCCAAAATGACTTGTAATGAATCTGTATTACATTAACAGAGATTTAAGAACCGTATTCAAATGTCAACTTTAACTGTGAATATAAAAGTCTCTTTACAGAAGGAAGAATTGAAATCTTGAAAGTGAATGTGAATGCTACCTCCCAGAGTTTTTTTTCCAACAGACAGAATCTTAGGCAACAGAGCACATAACACTCTGTACCCATCAATGTATTTGCTGTTATTCAGTCCCACACTGGAAATGTGTGGGCTACCATACCAGCAGGCCAACAGCAATGACATCACCCCGGCAGAAAAACACGGCTCATGAGACTACACGCTCCACCCAGGACCCCAGCTCACGCTCTTAATTTACTTTAGTTCCTCCTCTCCCCTCTTGAATCACAGAACCCATCAAAAGAAAAAAACATACTACTCAAAGTATGCATTCATGTCAAACTACCCTCCAGTGCATTACCTCCTTTTTCCAAATACTTTCACTCTTAGTGTGCTGAGCATATACATCACGCTTACAGAACTTTTCTTTCTCTATTTATTTATTATTCTTTTCAACAAAGTGTACAAGCACAAGTGATTTTCACATGAATGAATGAGAGTAAAACATCAATGACCGTAAGTTCCAACATATTTAATGCTACTATGCATCGTTATGAAGTGTTCATGCACATACACCCAACAGTACGCCACTGTAGTTCACAGGTATGATTGTTTACAAATCTAAGTCAGTAACAGGCTAATCTTACTGTAGTGCAGGGTCAGTTTTAGTCTTTTGGGGCCCCAAAGCAGGATGTTTAGGGTGGCCTCATCTCATGTACTTTAAAATTAGAGGATAACTACTACCACAAGCTGTCTACATCATATACCTTTATAATGGGCTAATTTGTGTATTACTGATGAGTGGATGCTTGTTTTGGGTATAATAAATAACAGATACCCTTCTTGATCCAGGGGTCATCATTTTTTTCTTTTCCACCTTTTGGTTCCAAATGGGGCTATGCCAATGCTGGAGGGGCACAAAACATGTACCCTTCTCTGAATGGCTGGATTGCAATGAGATCTGGGTCTTCATTCCCCAACCAGTTTGCCTCGTTTGGTTGTCTTGTGGCGACAACATAAGTTCGCAATGAATTCTAGCTGAAAGGTATATCTTACCTAGTGTGCCCCTCATAAGAGTACCCAGATGGTTTAAAAACCATAAATTAACATTTTACACACATTGTGACAGGCCTTTGGAATTAACTGTCCTGAGGTAACACCACTAATACACCAACAGCACCAATACTTGCTATGTGAATTTAACCTAAGTGAGCTTTTCCTCCCAGGATGATAAGTACATGTGGCAGGACAAGCTGAGTTCTCTTTTGATAGTGCTCAGTTGTAAAGCTAAGTAGAAAAAAATCTAATTGAAACAATATTATCTTCTCAGAGTTTCAAGAGATTCACCTTCAAATGAGCTTCCAGCTGCAAGTAGTTTCTGCATGGCAGGGGGCAGCAAACCACACAGCTGAGCCAAATTCCCAAAACAAAGGCCCCAAGGAGTTGGTCTTGTATCCCACTTGCACATGCACACGATGTGGCAATGGCAGCAGCTTTCTCACCAGGTTTGCATGAAGTCGTCTGCATGCTGTTTGAGCAATGTCTACACTCTAGCTAATCAGCTGATTATTATGTTAACCATGGCAGGAAACTACATTTAGATTTGGGCTTCTTGCACAAACTGCACACGGCTAGGACAGATACTGCAGTCATGTCAATAATGTCCAACTCACAGAACTGGGAACAGTAACTTTACGCATATGCAGCTTACTCACGTCTGTCTCATTTTCCCTTTTACTCAAGCATCTTAGTCAATGTAATGGAACAGTAATAACCCAGAAGCTTTTAGAGGGCTCCTTGGCGACCATGGGGTCTTAAGCAGCATGCGTATGTTGCCTATTTAAAAGGGTGAAAGTCTAGCGCGCATGCATGGAAGGCTGAATTTCTCATTTAAATGAAGGGTTCCAGCTTTTTCAATCACGCATGACTGGGCACTGACAGGAAGCTAATGCATATCAATGCTAGTAAAGTCTCTCTTACCGTCACCTTCAGACATGTCTCGGATGTCCAAATGTTTGTAGACAATACCTAATTTATAAATTAAGCTATTTTAAGGTGCACCAAGTGCTGACACCGCTGTTCAAATGCACACATACAGCTTGTATACTGTCCACAGGAAAGCACCGTTAATGGAAAGGGAGACTCTGGTGCAGCAGCACTTAAGCCTAATGTCACTATACTTGACGCTAAGCCCAACCTAGAGAGTTACAAAACCCCCCAGCTTTGGGCTGTGGAGAGGTGGACCTGTGTTCATGCTCTCGTGGCTGAACGCATTCAAATTCTGGCCTCCACTCAACCATCTAGCATAAAGTCTTTACAGAAGATTAGAAGCTATTACTGTAGCAAAGGGAGGTGAAACTCCATATTAATATGCTTGATTTCAAAAGTAACGTTGGACGAGCAGCTGGCTACAAATCATAATCAGAATATTATTACTAGATTACTATGATGACTCTTCCATTTGGTCATACAGACTACAGAATGATTAATCTCAAAGGAGACTGATCTGGAATTGCCCTCCTCCAAGCAATAAGCTGCTCAATGATGATGCAACATTCCAAGGAATTGAATATACAAATGCTGGAACAACTGTGGCTGTAAATCAACTGAGAACACTATTGTTGAAACTCCCTGATATATTTCTTTTTTACATTTACATTAATTAAGCTGCAGTTTTTGTTTCGTTGTGTCCATTTATATGATTAAATAAGAAAAGTGGTCCAATTGGAAATGAAACCCTGGTCTCAGTCGTTCAGTATTAAACAAAATTTTGCAAACTATTACTGTCACTATGATTTACTGTGACTTTTTTATTTGATATTATAACAAAAAGCCCAGTGTGAATTCCTCCCCTTTTCTGTTCCAACCTGCTGACTCAAAGGAACAGGTCAAAAAGCCAAATTCGTTCCCAGCACGAACATATGCAGACCTTCATTAATTATTCTTAAAGTATTAATTTAATTCATGAAGGATCATCTGGTGGGTTTCAGGGGAGGAAAAAGTTCTATTTGGATATCATTTAGATATATACACTCAGAAACTGACAGGGGCTTTTGCATTCCCAGGCTTTGACTCAACTTTGAGGAGAAACACATGAGCACCTGCCTTCCTCATAAAAGTGCCATCATATGGGAAAAAAAACGAGTCAGCTGACTCAAACCTTCCACCAACTACATCAAAATAAACTGACGGAAGTTCGAAACACATGAAAACATCACACACATGATATGAGCATGCCTTCATATTCTGGAGGGACCAAGACATAAAGAAAGTAAATGTGGAGTACCGGATCATAAAGATCAGTCATCACCACTTTTTCGTGCTCAGAATTCTGCAGAACAACAAACAGCAATGGCCCCGTGATGTGAATAAACCACCGGCACTGACCTACAAATACACAGCTACACACACACACACAGTGTCGAAGGCGACAAGTCGTAGTTTGACTTTTCTCAGCATTACGCCCTTCCTACTGGATGGACCACACATGCAGAGCGTTGTTTAAGTGTCGGGGAAAGAATGTTAGATGCCTTTCATCTCCTGATGGAAAAGTATGGTGGGGGGAAAAAAAGGGAATCGGGGTGGAGGCTCCCAGGGGATGCGCTGTTATCTGAAGGACAGGCACAAGCTTGTTCCAATTGGGATTGAGGATGAAGGATGAATGGAAAGCAGGCATCACTAGGGCCCACACACTCAATGTGAGAAGAAAAAAAATCTGGATAAAAAGAATAATTACAAGCTACTGCACACTAGCATTTGAATTTGCAAGCAAATTCAACTCAACCCACAGCGACCTCCACCTTGATCATGATTCATACACTTAATGAGATGGATGGCAAAACTAATTACTATTTTACCTGACTTTAGCTCTTTTCTTTACAGGATGTAAACTAGTCCTTCCTATCATCTATCCCATACTCAAGTTAAAGCATTGCTATACTCTTCAAATAAATAAGTTCTTTGAGTAATGCCATAGAAGAAACATCTTGGGAAAAAAAGCTTTAGAGTGTGAAGAACCTCGTGTGTGAAAGATACATGATTTAAATTGTATACCATTGGGCTTTTTCTAGAATGTTTACTTAATCTAGACGTTCTCTAAACTTTGAAAACGTTCTTCATACTTAGACATCTTATTAATTTTGAGAGTCTAAAAAGCCTTTCAGTTAATGGTACTTGAAACAGTTTTATAAAATTGTTATCTGAAGTATCATTAACTGAAAGGCTTTTTAGAAGCTCAAAATGAATTCTTTATTGGAACGGCTTGAAGAATCCCTGCATGAAGGAAGATAAAGGTTACCCAGAAAATGCAACAATAAATGATGATAAATTTAGACTGATATGGGCAATATTTATTGAGCTACACATACAGAAGTAGTGTCTCTCAGTATGGCGTTGGGCTGTCATGTTTGCTAAAGTAATATGCCAGACGTCTCGGCATGGAGTTGTAAAGGTTCCTAATGGTGTCCTGTGATAACCCATCCCATGCAATTTGAATATTCTCACACAGTTCCTGCAGATTACGCAGTAGGGGTGGAGGTGGAGTGACACCAGGCCTTTTTGGCACTGACCACGATGCCTCCGCACACAGATTTATTGACCCACTGTCATCCTGAGTCACTCTGTGCACGTCTGACAATTTATCGGTTCTTTCTCTCTGTCGCTGATGTGTGCCTTCTTCTATCCATTCCAAAGCCGCCAACAGCGTGGTATAGTAGTATCCAAACGACTGGTATGGCGTGCAATACATCAATAAGACCATTCCGCTTCCTCGAGCCATATGATGTACCCCTGTCCAACTCTCCAACTGCTCTAATTGCTTTGGAACTCTACTCTGAGGCATCCTTCGCTTGCAAAGGTTGCTACCAACACAACAGCACGACAGGAAAGCATGCGCAACAGGAGAACATTATATAGTCAGTCAGGTACAGGCCCGTCCTTGCTTATGCACATGCATGGTTGAGCATGAAACTGGAATCATTCCCATGTCTCATGATGTCAAACCTGCTCATCAAATTCATTCCTGTCAGTTGATTCCTTCTGGGTGCAACTATTTTTTGCTGATTAGTGTACATCCAGGATTTGGTCTGAAATAGAATAATAATGTGATAAAAGGAGAGAGGTGAACAACTGTAAAGCAATTCAGGCCTTACACCAACAGAAAGGAATTAAACTAAAACCAAAAAAGAAGAAGGACCTAAATGTGAGTGGCTAAAATGTAACAAGTAAAGAGTAGTAGTAGTACACTACTCAAGTCATCTAAAAATACACTGAAGAACACTCAACAAAAGAACAAATCTATCAAAAAGGTACTAGATTAAGTTTCAACTGAGCCAATGTACCCAGCTCCTACCCACCCCACATCTGTATAATGGCATTCTGCTTCTATGCACTGCATGTTATACTCTATACAGAAATAGTCTATTTTTAAATTACAGGTATCTGGCAAGCCTGTTTAACCTCCTGAGACCCACTCAAGTACTGACCATAGGTTTGAAAAACAGTGCACTAAACAAAAAGACATGCCTTTTTAACGGGACGATACGGTATGTGTTTGAATGCCTGTGACGAGCAGACCCTCTCTGAGGCTGGTGAAACCTTACTGCTAGAAATTATTGCGCATCATTCAGCAGGCCTGTGTGGCCTACTGAGCCAGAGCTCATCTTTAAGACATATGTGACCCTGTGTTGGCAGTGCGCTCACATGCAGGAAGCTGCAAGCTCATGTATATGGAAAAGAACATTCTTTGGACAGTCCAGACATTAACTAATGGACTTCACTGCTGGGTATGTCATCTTAACTCACTTTCATTTTTCGAGCCATTGCCAGTGCATTCTAAGTCAAATTTCCTTCCACTATTTTCTGCGTCAGGATCTCTTTTTGTTCAAGTGAGAGTTTAAAGCGATCAGAGAAGGTTTTGTGTAACAAATTTTTTTTCACCCCTGTGTGAGCTTCACTTTAAAACGTGGTGAATCTGTGGTTGCCATAACATAGCAAATTAAGTCAAAACATGTGTTAGCTTCCAGCAGTACACTAGGGTAGTAATCCTCTGCTAATCCAGGTCAATGACACCAATACCTCCCAAAACACAGGATGAAAAGAGCAGGATAAAGAAGAAAGTCACTGTGATACGTTTTTCCCATGTGCTTAAAAGTCCTTAACACAAAATGTAGCCAGAAAACATTGGCAACGGTCTGTTTTGTTCTTGCTTGGGTGCTTTATTGCATTAGACCAAAAAAAAAAAAAGAAGAAAGAAGAAAAAGAAAG
Organism: Semaprochilodus insignis; assembly: GCA_034552555.1. NCBI lineage: Eukaryota > Metazoa > Chordata > Actinopteri > Characiformes > Prochilodontidae > Semaprochilodus > Semaprochilodus insignis. The sequence continues at coordinate 40,793,465 of CM067474.1, read as the reverse complement.
AAAGAAAAGGCCATTTGAAGTGGATACTGTGCTCAAAACGACTGGGTGTACAAAATAAAGTGAAACCGTATACTGTCATTTAAAATGAGGGGATGAAGGAAGTAGGGCGAAGCTCGGCCAGCTGCAGAATGTGTGGAGAGCCTTTTATGTCGGGGAAATAATGCTCACCGCTGCATTTACATCACCCTCCATCTCGCCGCTTGTTTGTCTTGCTGTGGCACTAATCCTGTCCCTTTTTTCATCTCTAATCCTTACAACAACATGGCCTTCGCAAACTAATAAAATGTAAGGGTTTGATTTCCTCCAGCTATGCCAAAGACCACAGGCTCACCTTGAGAGTGCAGAGGTGAAGTGGGAGAGCAGGGCAAGCGCAATAAGGGGAACGTGCTGTTTACGTTCAGGGTGTTCCCCTTTATTGATCTTATACATCGCCCAGGTTTCAGCACAGCCAAGCAGGGCGGGGAACCATAACAGATAAGCTGCGTAGGGCGAGTAGCATAACACGGATCATATCAAAGGGCCTGATTTCCCCTCATCCATAGCCCGAGGTGGACTGAGGAAGGCTGGGACAGGCACTGGAATTGATGGGCCTCAAGAAAGCGCTGGGAAACAAACTCCCTGGAGCCTTTTGGTTCAACCGTGCACACAAAGCAGATGCCATCTTCCAGGAGGGCAGTGTTTGGACAATTTTTTAGGTAACGTTTCAAAGACCTGTGAGAATGCCCAGCTCGGGCGAGAAGGACTTGATTGGCAGCACGGTCACATCATTACCTCACCAAAGATTCTGGCCAGCGAAGCAGCAGATGGATTTGCTGATAAGTGGTGTTTCAGCCCAAAGAGCTGAAAATGTGGTTTGAGTTAAAGCAAGACAAAAAGAGTCTGTCTCAGGCTGTATTGCATATATCTGTAGTTTAAAATATCATTTAGAAACGAGGATGCTGAATATAGCCCTGGCTAAGAAAAGGTACAAAGGGTGTTGGTGAGGGTAATGCTGGGTTTTCTTAATGCCAGAATGTGAGGCCAACAGCTTGCTCACAACCCTTCGACTTCACACAGCCAAACAGGGCTAAGAACACAACAATAAACAAGCCATTGTTATGTCAAACAGGAATTCCGGCCTAAATCTAGTTCTCTGTTGTGTTATGCAGTATTCTAGTTTTGTAGAATTCCTGAATATTTTTATTTATTTTATTAGTTTCATTAGTGCTCTCTCACTACAATCCCTGGCATGCAATGTCATACGACCACTGGATCAATCCTGATTTCGCACCACTCAGTCATTGGATCCATCGTATGCGGGATAAAATTGACACAGACAAGCTTTTAATTCTTTCAGGCACCTTGCTAACTTTTGCTCATCATCAAATTTCTCTATTCCAGTGATGATTTTAAGACACCTAGCACAATGACACAGTTGCAATACAATATATGGTTTCCAGTAGTAATGTCAGACAACTTATTCTCTTTCTGCAATTGCCAGCTTCAAACATTCCACCACTACAAACCCACCCCTCACACCTTGCATATAAGATACATCATAGGCATCTTTAAACTGGAAGATCTCAGTACACAGACAACTGCATCCCTGATGTAATATCTAAGTCAGTTTACAAGACATGTAGCTGAACGGCCCTTTAATCTGAAACCCTAGGTGTGCACTTTAGTTTGTGAGGTTTAACAGCCATTATCCGTTTCCCATAGCATAACATAAAAACACCCGCAGGATGCAGGGCTTCATGCTCATTAATAAAGGACTGCTGATAGGTAATAGTACATATATCATGTGTCTGACTCGAGGCTACTGCGCTACAGGCTTCAGAATTCTCTCTCACTGTGTACATCAGAATGAATTCATCATCTACAACCCCAATTCCAAAAAAGTTGTGATGCTGAAAAAATAGAAAGCAATGATTTGCAAATCTCGCAGATCCATATTTTATACACAGTAGAACACAGAACACATATCAGATGTTGAAAGTGTTACGTTTTGCCATTTTATTAAAATTATTAACTTTTATTATAATTAATAATGATAACTTGATGGCACCAAAGCATCTCAGGGCCATGTCTACCATTGTGTAGCATACCCTCTTCTTTTAACAACAGTTTGGAGTAAGGAAACCAATTGCTGGAGTTTTGGGAAATTAATGTTGCTCCATTCTTGCCTGAAGTAGGATTCTGTTGTCTGGATAGGAGCATATGTTATTCTAAAAACCTCTATATACTGTTCAGCATTGATTGTGCCTGTAAGGTGCCCACACCATAGGCACTAATGCATCCCCGTACCATCAGGGAAGCAGGCATTTGCATAATCAGATAACTGCACACAACCTCCAACCTAGGGGGAATATGAGTTGTCAACGCTCACTGCTGTCATCATTTCCTACTGCTTGATTTAGACAGAAACAAACCGAATGTCCTTAAGTCTCTTCTCAAAGTGGTGTATTTCTATGCTTTGTTACTGGACTCGGACAGAACTTAGGACTCAAGCCTCCCACATGTCTTCCACTAAAAGTCTGCAGACCAAAGCAGCACCTCAGCTCTGGCCATAAACAGATTTTGCTCCATTCTTGCCTGAAGTAGGATTCTGTTGTCTGGATAGGAGCATATGTTATTCTAAAAACCTCTATATACTGTTCAGCATTGATTGTGCCTGTAAGGTGCCCACACCATAGGCACTAATGCATCCCCGTACCATCAGGGAAGCAGGCATTTGAACTGTGCGGCGTCTGTGGTTTCCAAAAAGAATTTCAAGTTTTGATTCATCAGAACAGTTTTCCATTTGCCTCAGTCCATTTTAAATGGCCCAGAGAAGACGGCTGTGTTTTTGTTTTTACATATTGGTGCCTGTCTTTGCTTCTGAGAGATTGCCTCTTTTATTCCCAGTCATGTGACTGTGTTGCCAATTGTTTGAGTTAACAAAATTCATGAAATTTTTTAAATGTCGCACTTAACATCTGATATGTGTTCTATGTTCTATTGCAAGTAAAATATGGGTCTATGGGTCCATAGCTTTCCTGAGCAGAATAGGCCATTTACAGGATCTCTCCTATGTTCGCTTTTGTTAACAGGTAATTTGGTTTCTGGATGAATCAAAACAAAAAGAACAGTACAGCTTTAAGCAGATTTTATGTTGTGTTCCTCAGTGCCACAACTACAAACAAAAACAGCCATACCTAAGTTTTAATGAATTTCCAACCAAGCACACATTAAGATTAAAATGGGTCGAGTCAGTCCAAAGGGTAGAGGGTCTTAATTTTAGAGCAAATACTGGCATTTAGGTCTGTAGCCATCACTTTTGGTGAGCCGAAAGTGATAAGACTCCTTTGGCTTGATACCTGCTCAGAGGTGGTACTGGACCCTCCTGTCGTTTCCTTTGGAAAAACTTTCAAAAGGCCAAGATTAGAGAAGCTGTTTACTCCGAAGAATCCACGTGGCTTGGACCAGACAACAGCCAGTGTAAGAAGAAGAAGGCTTTAGTCTGCTTTTTATTCAAAGTTCCTGTCCACCTTAAATGGCACACAGGCATTTAAGATGGAACAGAATATGTGAATAAGAAGCTCACTTCAACTTCATCAGAACTCCAAAGTCTAGCAGTTTACTGATCCTGTAAAAGAAGCTTGACCCAACGAAGCGCTGCAGCTGCAGATTTGCTGGTTAGCGCTAGTAGCTGACATCTTTTATTAGCCAATACACATTTTATATAGTAATATACGAATATGTGTAAATATTAAAACAAAAGAACAATTTCCAGTCAGGTTAGCCAAGTTTAGAGTGCGAAAAGGGCCTTTTAAGTGCATAAAAGGAGGAAAACACAAATTTCTGCAGAAATGTGAGCTGTCGAGACGCAGCTGTGACCTGAAAGAAACCCAGTTTGAAACAGTAAGCATACAGGTTAACAGTAAAAATAAAAAGAGACAAGGGGCACAGAGAAGCTGTCGCAATAAAGTTTCTTTCTTTAGTGGTCAAGGACATGGGCAAGTTCTGGATATGGTCAAGGATATTTCTGATGGTAGGAGCACAAAGCAATCTGAGAAGGTTTCCTCTGTAACCTTTTCTGTAATGTTGCCTTGCGTAGTGTGTACTGATGACCATCAGATCAACAATACTGATTAACCTTTAGTCAGATTTCAGTCGTGGAAGCAAAGCATGAGAGTGGAGTGGAGCAACAGACATTTCCGCTCCTCGTTCAAAGCATTTCTGTAATCACTCTGCGCTCACAAGTCAGAGAAACCACTCGGCTCCCTGTCCGCTCCTAATTACATAATTTATGGCCGTTATTAAATGAAAAAGTAGTTCAGTGTTCTGTGCTACACAGACGTTTTTGTAATGTATGGACTTGAAGCAGCGGCATAATCACAGGTTAATATCTGTAAAACTCTGTTGATCGGTGAGAATTTCCAGTATGTAGGTCTGCTGAACAGCTCCGCAGAGCAGTTGCTGTGCATGAATGGCAAACGTGTATGAGCTGTAGCAGTTGCTGCCGCATCTCTTGTCATGCGGAGGTAGTCAGTGTGGAAGTAAAGGACTGTATGGCTGCCAGTGTGGAAGAAAAGGACTGCTCCGGTCAAAATCATGTCGCTCCGCTCCTGCGCTGCACCACTCATGTGCTCTGCCTGGAAGGTAGCAGCACAGAAGAGTCTAGCATTCTACTTCATTTGATACACTTGATTCAACTTATTAATGAATTAGCACAACCTTGAAGAGCTGAATTCAGAGTGTCCATAAATTCAACTCATCATACTTTTATTATTTCTAATAATCAGATAACTGCACACAACCTCCAACCTAGGGGGAATATGAGTTGTCAACGCTCACTGCTGTCATCATTTCCTACTGCTTGATTTAGACAGAAACAAACCGAATGTCCTTAAGTCTCTTCTCAAAGTGGTGTATTTCTATGCTTTGTTACTGGACTCGGACAGAACTTAGGACTCAAGCCTCCCACATGTCTTCCACTAAAAGTCTGCAGACCAAAGCAGCACCTCAGCTCTGGCCATAAACAGCTTGAGGTGCGCTCCATTAACAGACCAGCGCGTGGGCAGACATATGTGCTTCCCCCCAGGCCAGAGGCCTGTGTCATGTGGAGCCAGGCCATTTACAACGGCATCAAAGTACCTCACCATTGCTGTACTGACAGAGAAGGTGAGAATTACACGGCTGTCCAACCACAGGTATTTGCAGTGCGCCTGTTTACATGTCTGAAAATAGTCAAAAAGCCAGAGTGCCAATCATCAGACGCCCAAAACACATGAGGAAGAAAACAGTGTTCCAAGTGGAAACGCTTTTATCAGATTGCAATAAACAGTGTGGAAAATAATCCAAACACCAGAGCAAATCCCAAGGACTCTGCAGTGGACAGCCTAGGCACCATCAACCAAAAGTCTGGGCGCAACACCAGGTGTCCTCTCCATCTTTTTGCCTGTGGCTTGTTAACATCTGCAGAGGAAAGAGAAACAGGTCATGGGCGGACGTGCCAAAGGATCTCCTTCTCCGTTTTCTTTTTTTTCAGTGTGATTTTTTTCCTCTCACCACTCCTTCAGGCATGGCGCTCTGCTTTTTGCCCAACTGTTTATTTGCTAAAAGACATACCAGGAAGTGAAATTCCAAACAATGGGCAAGACATGTAAACCGAAAGCAGCTTCTCTGTTACTTTGTCTGGCAGAATTGGCTAGTACCTGCTCGGGGACAGGCAACAGGGGGAAAAATACCACATGAAAAGAGGCATGAAAAACCTCACACACTGAGACTGCAGGCAGAACGCAGCTGCCCGTAAGCCATATGTAGCTATTTAGAGGAACACACACGGAGACAACAAGAAAGGCTATACTGTGAGGCAATGGTTAGATTAGATTTATTGTCACATCATTATTTACACAGTATAAAAGATGAGTGAAATTCTTAAGCACAAAGATCCAAATCAGTATCAAAGTTACTAGCAATGTGAACAGGCAATGGGGCCGCTAATGTCTTTTTACACGCCTTATATTGACACTTATTCCATTAATTGTCCATTGGTCAGTATGTTACCTGAGATTGCCTGAGCATAAATTTATTTTTTTAAATCAATCAAATCATGTGGCTAGCAAAATCACATTGTTTTGGTGAAACAGGACTACAGAAATTTTAACAAAAGAATGCATAACACAGTGAATGACTATTACATAAAAATCACATTAAATCAAAAAATCATAACCATATAACATTTCATCACGTTAGACCAATCAGAACCACATCTGTGACATATTCCTTTTTGTTTATACTAAATGGAGTAGTTTGCATACCTGACCCACTGGTAGATCAAATATGCTAATAATCTACAATACTGCTCAAAAGTCAGAAACAACCCTTAAATTATTCAATTTCCAGTAAAAACAGCCATTATGTACATAAGTTAGGTTATTCATTTGTTCGGTGTCAGAAGTGTAAAAAGTGTAATAAAAGTAAGTATAATGAAAAGAGCCAAGCCTCTTATATCTTAACAAAATATAATATCATACTGTCCAGTATTTAGTGTGTCCACTCTCTAAAAACTTGCTTTCAGTTCTCAAACAAATCTGCGGGGGTAGTTTTTCACACCTCCAAACTTCAGTCTTAGAAAGTGGTTGCCTTTTCTGCTTATAACAATCCAAGTATATATCGCACAAATAGTTGCACCCAGAAAGAATCAACCTACAGGAATGAAATTTGTTGGGTAGGTTTGACATTGTGAGACATGCAAATGATTCAAGTTCAAGCTCAGACACGCATGTGACGTAAGCAAGGACAAGCCTTATTGCTGTACCTGACTGACCCAACAGCCACGATTGCTCCTTTTCAGCAAGCAGTGATGCCCTGCATGAGTCATCCTGTTAGTGCCAGCACCATTGGCAGACGGCTACACAACGCAGGACTATATGCATGCAGATTGTTACGAAGACTGTTATGAGGTGACTCAGAATGGCAGTGGGTCAGCAATGACCAAAAAATCCATGTGTGGAGGCACCATGGTCAGCACCAAGATGAACGGTTTGTTGTCACACGTAACATGTCCAGAAGGCCTGGTGTCACTCCACCTCCACCCCTACCGCACAATCTTCAGGAACTGTGTGAGAATATTCAGGCTGCATGGGATGGATTATCACAGGATGCCATTAGGAGCCTCTACAAATCCATGCATGTTGCGTTAGCAAAATATGGTGGCCCGACACCATACTGAGAGAGACTACTTCTGTATGTGTAGCTCAATAAATATTGGCCATATCAGTCTAAATTTATCATTTATTGTTCATGGTAACCTTTATCTTCAGTCCAACACTTTTGACAACAAGTGTAATTCCAAACATGTGCAGTGTATTTAGATGTGGGGTGGTCTGGAGTGATCAGTCCATTGTTCTGGGAACACCAGCAGTTTCTTTGTTCGATAAGAAAATTGTCTTTTCTATTATCTATTTGCTTTGCTTAGTTTCTTGACAGCTACACATCTTTTCAGGTTTAGTCATATTCTCACAGTGGGAGGACAGACAGAAACACCTGTGAATTTTTTCAGATCTGAAAAAAATTAACCTTGATTTTCTCCTCTCTCAAAGATAAAAGCTACCGGGATGACTTGCACAGTTGTTAAAAGTCTCATTCAGGAGTCCCAGGTATATATATATATATACTTATTTTCCTTCCATTAAATGAAAGTCTGTCTCATACTTTAACACACTACTATTTTTTCAGATTTTAGCCTATATTAAAGCTTGTGTTAATAGGATATTCATTTTTGTGTTGGGGACCCCATTATTTAGTTTTCAGTTATTTTAACTTTTATTTTATACAGTATTTGATAAATAATTTTAAAAACACAGTTAAACTAACAACAATAACAACAACAACAATGAGAAGAAGAAGAGTTATAAAAGAAGCTGCCTCAGATTACAAAACAGTGTGTGTGCATGAGCTGCGTCAGTAGTGATGCAAGCAGCAGACATCACTGGCAATGACGCACATACAATGCGAGACACGATATGCAATGTCAAAAATGTTTTGTAATAGCTGCTCTTTACAGAAAGACATTTCAAACACATACATCAGCAGCAGTTTATGAAGCTGGCCAGAAAACACACACTCAGAGAACACAGAAGCTCAAAGGGTAATAATTACGAGGGCAAGCATAGATTCCAGACAGCATGCCAAAGCCTCTGGTCCACACAGTGAATTATGATCTACCAATGGACTCTAAAGTACAGTCATGCGTACAAAACTTGGTAGCATTTGTGATGTGGTTTATGACTTTTCTTACATTAAGCATCAATGCCATATTCAAGTGAGAGAAAAACTGAGCCAACAAAATCATTTTTTGGGCCGTCATCATCTGCTTTTCATTTGCCTTATATATAACCAGTGCAAACTTCAGTCAGTGTCGATGACTGGAGTCAGCGCTGTTTGACCCTCTAGAGCAGCTTACATAACGTGCAAGTTGGAAAACGAGCGTTTGGGTGTTGAAAGAGGACAGGGCAATAAAGTCAAATCTATTCAGCAGCAAGAGTGAGAACGACCTTTCTGATCTGAGGCTGAGTAAAATGGCTCCTGAATATCAGCTGTGCAGGCTGAGAACTGCTCTCTTTGAATGACTCAAGAAGTTCTGACAAGCTCCACCACTATTAATTTATGCCCACTCCACTGAAAATGCAATTTTATACCAAAACAGCTTGTATACTGCAGAGCTGCTGACCACAGTGTGAAGAAGCCAAATAAATCAGTCCTCCTGCAGTAATCAAATTTCCCCAAATGAGGAAGTCCAATGGGATATATAGGCCCCTCATGAATAAACAACATCATGAATGGTGTAAACCATTTCTCTCTTTATTAAAAAGCTTTGACAAAGTATCAAGATACTTTATATAGGGCTCCACCACTGGTGCAAAAGTGATTCTTCCCAAGCAAAAGGAGCTACATCATAGAAAATCTGTGAGAGTACAGCCTTTGGGAAAATACCACACTAAAACCATTTTAAATATATGCATTGTATTATCTATAGCTGATGTTTTCATGATTCATAACCTGCTATTGACTTGACTATTTTTATCTGTCAGATGTTGTTTAGCTTTGATTGAAGTGAATAAGAAACCACAATTCATTGACCTTTGTGCTTAATGAGTAAGTACATTTATATGTGATCATTTGGCGTTGTGTTATAGGTGTGTTATAGATTTTAGTAACTGGAGACAAATTAGTTCTTTTCTAATACACAAGCAGTATTTATGCTATCACACAGACATTTTTACCCAGGAGAGGGACTGGTGTATTACCACTGCAATAAACTGTATTACATTTTAGGCACAGGACGATTTGTGTTTTAAACACCTGTGGTGCACCATAAAATGTTCAAGGAAAAGTGGTGGAGTAAAAATAGATTTGCTCATTCAAATATTTTCATTCAAAATGTTCTCAAAGAAAGAACAGCCACCTACTTATACATATACATCCGTATAATATCTGGATACCTTACTACACTGATCCACCATAATTTACAGTATTTGTAATAAATATGATTTATAAATAATATGTCCATTTAAAAATGTGCAATATATAACATTTACACAACTGTTTACACTTGCTTTGGTCCTGGCTGCATTGAAATGCCTTGGCATTTAAAACAAGTAAAAGTAAAAAAAATCGGCAGGTTGTTTAATTAGACATTATTAGACATATTTTAGATCAGTGGAGGTGGCATGATTGGGCACAACTGAGCTACCCATGTTTATTATTGGTCCAACCAAAATGACTTCTCAAATATACTTCCAATGTTAAAATAGTATTAATAAATAAAAAAAGAAATTAGAAATTAGAATGGCCAATTAACATTTTAGTTGAACCAATCAGCATAACTGTGAGGCATATGCTATAGGTCACTCCTTCCTGAGCCTCCAACATACTTTCAGACACCCAGCTGGACATGTGACTGGCCGAAGTTTGACTGAAGCTTGGCCGAAGCTTGTAAACAACCACAGCATGTCAGAAGGAGGAGCAGACAGAGAACTCAGAAACCTGAAAACTCATGTTCCACTTAGCTCAGAGCAGGAAAAATGCTCAGTCTCACAAGTACATATATACAGTCAAAATCTTTGTGCATGAAAAAAATGCATGATAGCATACCAAAAATAACCCAACTTAAGAACGTTTTTTAAACAGGAAAGCAATTATCAGATAAAACATTCTGTAATGCAGAGAAAGAATATTTTTATATACACACAAAAGTATGTACCGTAATTCAACATCATTTTTCATCAAAAGAGTGAGGGGGAACAATTACCAATTATTCCAGGCCAGTTCATTTTTCTTTCTTTCTTTCTTTTTTTCTTTTTTAAGTGCAGGCCAGTCTGATTGGTGGCTTGACTGGCCAGACTGTGTTTAACTGACATATCTCACATAGTTTCCTGGACACTGGGTACTGGGGGGCTTTCCTGAAACCTTGCTGCGTTTAGAGTGCTCTTCCCAGCTCATTAACCTCCTCAAACAATCCTCAGTGTTCCAGGACACACACATGGATCCATACAAGCCCAGGCTATTTTTAAACACCGGTTCCCTCCCTGGGGAGGTCAGCTAGCCCCTTTTACCCCCATCTCACCCAGGTGTGTTCCATCAAATGTCTTCAGTTGATAACTTTAACAGACTAGGCTTTGACATCCTGGTTTCTATTTAAGGAAAAGCCCCCTCCCGGAAAACACACGAGCAGTGCTCTACTTGCTCATTTGTTTAGTCATAACCTCCCAGGAGGCCAAATACATGAGCCTGAATTCTCAGAGGTTTAGAACTCTAACCCTAACCTGGCCTCTTAATTGGATGGAAAGTATCTTGTAAAGAACTGGAACATTCACTACCTTAAAGCTTGTCTCTCTTGAACGTGCAAGTTGGCAGAGTGAAGCTGTTTTTCTGCAATGTCCTGGGTTTTCTTTTAAAGAACTGGACCCCTTTAACAACCACTCTAAATCAAATTAACCATTTTCCTTGCTGTAGGCAACACAGACCTTATGAAAATCTCATTAGAAGCAGCAAAGCAGAGGTTTGTAACGTGCCTTTTTTCGGCATTGTGAAAAGATGTGACAGTTTAGAAGCTGAATGTTTTATACATAACGTTTCTATACTATTCAAACGTAATTATATGATTTCAAATTTAATTACAGAATGAATTACACAAATTAAATTTGTATTGACATGCTCAGATCTGCATTTCTGACTTCTTGTCTCAGTGTCAAACAATGACAAAAACATGACAAAAATCTAAAAAGGATGTTTTTTTTTCTTTAGGTATAAAAGACTTAAATATAAAAGTCTTCATCTACCACAGCAACTTTTCAGCAAATTCTAATCATAATAATAAAAAGGCAGCTTCTCCGCTTGTTTCAATGAGCAATAAGTGAGAATTAAACAATGCTGAATTACACCATTCTTTTGTAATCCCATCAATAACTGTGAGTCTGTCATAATACCTGTTTTGTCGTATATAAAAAGAAGCCTTGGTCACTTAGGCAGAAGAGAACCAAGATAACCAAGGGGAAATTAAGGACAGCATTTTCCATCTAATAGATCTGCGCTCAAAATCTCCTGCAATCTCCTCCGCCTGTCCATCCACACCACCCTTTCAACGAGGATCACATATTACTCCCTGCAATCAAGAGAACCTCCATTCGTTTCGTACAACGTAAACATGCGGTCACTTCAGACGACTGCAGGACTCTGACACAGGACGAGATAGAGGCCAATTAACGGCCATCTGCAGAGTAGAGTGTTGATCTCTGCTGAAACAATCAACATGCGGCAAGGCTGCGGTCCCCGTACTCTCACACTGGCATATGTAACAGAATAGTACTCCAAGAGAGAAATCCTGGAACAAAAACAATGGCCGGCGAAAAACCATTTGGCCCCTGAACTAGCCACTTATTTCCTCTTCCTGCAATTACAGTATTTCTATTAGCATTCCTGCTGATTTATTTTCTTAATTCAGGCGCTGTGGTATATTATAAAGGTGAGATACAGTTGCACGAGGGACTTGAGCGATGGTGTGTGAGCAGGAGTGCGGTTTGGTGGGCCTGTGAGAGATGCACTGGCTTCGGCTGAAATAGCTGCTACTGTTCAGGTTTCTGCAGCTCCCTAAACCTCCCCTTCTGAAAAAAAAGCACTCTTAACAAACATGCTCCTCTGTTACATCGGCACGGAAATTAATCAATGCCTTTGATGTGATGTATGTGCATGAAACTGTAGCTGGTGAAGGGTCTATAGTACATGAAGGCGACGGCTGAGATCAGAATAGGAGGCTATGTAAGCTGAAAAAAGGTGATTATGATTAAATGGACAGGGAATTTGGCCTCAGTGGGGAAGAAACAGTACAGTAGCCATGTGGAGGCTGTGAAATAGAAACGGCGAGGCTCTCTGAAATAGAAACAGAACCTGTTCCATTACAGACAGAGGTTCAGTTAGGCCACAATGGCCTGGAAGCTTGTGACATGCAACAGGGAGATATTCTACCGTTATCTTGTCCAGAGTTGATGAATGACAAGTGTGACTTGCCTGAACTGCCATGTACTACGGGCCTATACATTGCTTTGAGTCACAGGAAAGAAACAAGGACCTATCATGTTTCATAGGAATAATGAATGGCCAATCAGGTTTCCTCTTTGACATAGAGAATACCATTCATCATCTGTAGTGTGATCAAGTTCAAATCAAGTTGAAGTATAGTTCTTTTAATGTAATGTAATGTCCTAAATTGTTTACCAGACTCTGAGTAAGATATCTGGCTTCTTATGTGTGTGGTGTATGCAAGGTAACTTGTGCTTGGTAATTAGCTATTAATCACAGAGCCCAATAATTATCTTTAATCTGTTTGTGTATATTCATTTGTCCCTAATGCTGTTCTGCACACCTTGCATTAAAGCATTCTGTAATGTCAAATGGTCAATTCAAATGTCAGAGACTCATGCATAATAGCAAGTAATGTAATTCTTATTAAGTTATTAAGTAATGTGATTATGATAACCTAAACATTGTTACAATAAAGTTGTTCGCACTACTTGTTACAGGAAAAACTAATTGCATTCTTACAACACTTTTGTACCCCCAGCAGTGCTGCCAGCAGGCGTGCAAAATAAAGATAGAAACACTGCAAAAGAGAAAAAAAACTCTTCCATGACAAACCTGCTGAGCTGCTCATGGACTGAAACAGCCCAAGGCACTCTTGCTGTGAGGTGGGATGATGTCTTGCTCAGGCATTATCCAGAGGAATGACTATGGTGAACTTCCAGAAGAAAGGAGCGCCGTCTTTGCCACTGGAGATGGTGAGCAGTGTGGAATCTCTCTGATTTACTTTATGAAATAAAAGCTTTGCAATCCTGGGAGGCTGTCAGAATCCATTAGTATTACGTCATAGACTTCGGGCTCCTCTGTAATTAGGGCTGTTTGTCTGCCTCTACAGGCCACTATTTAGAATATGACTGTCAAGACGTTTCCGGGATTTATCATTTATTTTGGTTCATATGTTGTTTACTGATAGATCACTAATTTCCTCTTCCTGCAAGTGCAGTATTTCCATAAGCATTCCTGCTGATTTATCACCCTGCTGGTATATCGGTATGCTGCAAAATATGGCCTTTCTTTTGCCTCTCCTTTTAAAGGTTCTCTTTCTGCAATTGTACTTACATTTCAAAGTTCTTCTCATAGTGAAAGGTACCTTACTGACATGCCATATTTCAGTGCCTATAGCACAGCAAGGTTTTAATAAGAGTTCAGCATTTATTCCCCTTGAGGACAAAACCATTAAATAGGCGTCACGAGATTGCTTGTTATTGTCAGCTTTCACTGTTTTATAGAGTACAGAAAAGCTGAGGACTGAACCACACACCAAGATTGTCCTTGGCCCTGGCTGAATGTGCCTGCTTTGTAAGACTGGTATAAATAATTCATGCAACTATGGTGTGTGATCAAAATCCATTCAGTGCCAACTGCTGAGTCATCACTCGCTCAGTGAGCTGCGCTCCCTCAGAGTGTGCAGGGTGAGTGGTTCTCGGTACAAGACCTCCCTGAGTGGCAGACACAGACGCAGCGTGTTTTCCTGGTCTCTCAGCTGACTGCATCAGCGGTTCCCTTTAGTGGAGTGATCTGTTTCTCCTGATGAATAATGTAGCCTGCGTTCCTTAATTCAGAAAGCATGTAAACACTGATGATCTCGGGTGACATTTTCTTCCCCCACTTCAACTGATGCTTCCACTTATTAGCCTTTAACACAATTGCTACAACATTAGATGATGCAAACTAACGAACACATGCACACCCACACATGCACACACATTCTTTAATTGTGAGCCATCAGAGGATTAACATATTACTTCTGTTCTGTAACTACATGAAGCAATTAAAACAAATCCGTGTTTAGAGACGGATAAGTGCTTTTTCAGGAAGCATGATTAACGCAGTTCATTGTTGGGTAATGCTGACTTCATTGAACAATGAGACTTGGTTCAGTCGGCATGCACAGTCAGAGGTGTTTCAAACTGCCGCTCTATAGGGGGACTTCTGAAAGAGCTTTTTTTTGGGTACTATGAAAATACAAATCCAAACAAAGTTATTCCTATACTGTGATATTACGTATGCAGATTTGATTTTAATGGTAAAAACCACAATGTATGTACAAGTGCATTTGTCGTGGTGTACGAACCAAGAACAGATCTAATCATAATAAATGTCCCCATTAAATAATTACAATGACAGCTACTAATCCGTATATTTTAGCCATAAATTTAAATTCTTTGTGTTACTTCCAAGGCACACCCATGTATAAACACTGTGTGATGACAGCAGGTGGCTAGTGAGGAAAGCTCTGTCCAAACTTGGGTATAACAAATATTATAAGCAAGCATACATTGCAAGCACCAGGTTTAACTAGTGAATTAATGCGTACATAGCTGGATAAAATAGATAAATATTTCCAATCATTACAATATCTCTATTAAATGAACAGTAATATACCCTATCTTGAAATATGGTAAAATATAGATTCAGAGGTTAGTCTTTTTGCATGTCAGTCAAATTAATTTTGTGCTGTTAAAGTGGGCACTTTTTTTGGTCAATGGACACTTGGCGAACACTATAACGAAAAGTGATTAGGATTTCACCATTCGACCAGAGTGAAATGTTAGCTAACTGTGCTGCCTAAAGGTTTACACCATGCACATCCGAGAATAGCTTCTTAAAGAAAATAGACCGGACAGCAACACAGAGGATGAAGCAACCTCAAAACCTATTTCTCCCGTTTTTCTGAGTAAGGCCCAGTCAGCTGATGTTGACACAGACCAGCAAACAGAGTCGGCGCCAGTTCCGAGCGGCAGCAAGAGCTCAGTTCAAATTTCCGCTACTGTGTTTGAGGATTTTGGCGATGATGAGCCATTCCAGGTTTGTCTTAAATGGTTTCCCAAACAAGAGCTCAAAACATGACTGTTATCTGTCATTTTCAGCCAGCTGGTACAAGGGCATACACTGTCTTGAATATTCAGAGAAGAAAGATGCAGCATTCTGTTTTCCGTGTAGGAAATCTGGAGGGAAACATATCGCTTTTACCAAGACAGGTTTTACCAATTAGAAGCATGCTACTGATAAGGCTGAAGGGTTCTTTAGGCACTAACAGCAAAAAGCATCAGACATGTGTGACTATTTGCAAAGAACAACAACTGCATTCCATGGACAGGGAAATTTCCAATCAACTTACTTAAAATCGACTTCCTGTATCATCAATTATAGACATTATTGAATTCCTTGTCCCCGATAACTTGACACTGACATTACTTGATAGCCAAGGAGAAGGGCCCAGTGGAGTTTTCTTTCTCTGTTTAAATATCCTTTAAGACAAAACTACAAAGTATCTCAAGCTACCTTGAGATACCTTGTATCTGCAGTACAATCCCAAGAAATTCTACATGTACCTCAGATGCTTTCAAATGCTGGTCAGCACGCAGATAAAATACTGAGGCCCTGCTTTTTCTTAGGTTAAAGGTATTCTAGCATTTTGGAGGTAATACCCTGTGTACTGACTGCATTCACACATGCACTGACATTTGGGTGTCTATGGCAATCCACAAAACTTATTTCTCTCTGCAGGAAAATGTATTTACTGAACACAGGCGCAGCACAATGCAAACACAAAGCCCAGTTGGCTTTTTAAAAGGGATTTATCTAGCAAAATACATGCAGAATGGAAGGAAAAACTTGTAACCCTAACCCTATTTTTTTTTATTTGCACATATACCGTGTGAAGTGTCCATGAGAATCATTCTACTAGCTGAGAGTTTGGTTTTGTGCTTGATATTGTTGGTTGTCCTTTTAGTGTATTTCTAAACTAAACATACTTAAATTTATACAGAATTGACTGTATATTTAAACTGATTATACAGAAGCAGGCTACTGGTAGTGGCAAAGTAGAGTGGTGGCAAAGTATGTTTCACTTTAATTTCTGACATTAGAAAAAATACAAATAAACCATGCATTGTGATCAGGTCTTCTCGAATGAGTCCAGTTTTACAGTTAGCATCCAACACTTGCTTCAGATAATCCATACTTTATTACATTAAATCAAATGTGCTGCTCAAGGAATTCCATGGGGTGCACTGAGAAGCAATGAGGGCTAGTGGAACTTGCCTTGGAGCAAAAAGCAAAAAGTACTTATGTTTTCTCATGGCAATTGAATTGGTAAATGTACTGAGTATAGGTTTTCAATTTCAGTAACAATTGAATAAAGTCAAAATTATCCAAACACAAACAACGATCACTTCTACCCCTGAAAGCCAGGACAGCGGGGGGGTAAATATGGAAATCTGGGAATATGTAGTAGCCAACACTATATTTTCTAATATTTCTGTGACTGCAGATTGTGGCTGTTCAGTGTATTGTTAAACAGTGTCCATCCCTACCAGAGATGGTCATCTCAGCACCCTGGCTCCCCCAAAAACCACAAGGCCAAACACACTTAGCTCCAGGCTGCGCCACAAAAGCCTGCTGTTCGCCTCTCCTCTGAGCGGCACGCACCCGACATGTTTAGAAAACAGCAGCCACGTCCAAAACATACAGCCGGCCCCACCGCCGAAATAAATCTCAATTTCCTTCAGCCTTTCTCTTCATTTAGCAGTTATGTAATGAATTAGCAATTAGGTCACCTGTCTAACACTGTCCACCCACTGCCTCGTGTACAAACCCGTTTGCGCTCTAATCTCAGCTAACAGTGATTTACGCACTGAAGGCGGGGAAACATGTCCTGTGTTAGCACTGCATGTCCCCCTCACTGCTCAGGTTGTCACGGCCGCATCAGATTTAATGGAGCTGTCAGGAGAGGCTAAGGTGTGTTGCCAGTCACTTTCCAAATAATTACCCTCTCCAACAGAGGGCTGATTGTGCATGGCCATGTGGTTCAAACTTCTGAACGCACAGGAAAGAGCAAAGCACAGCCTCTAGCAGACATGAACAGTTTTTTGGCTGTGTGGTGGGTGTGGGGTGGGGTGGGGGGCGTCATGACAGTAGATGGACATAGTTGTTATGGGAAATATGGCTACTGGAAGTTTGTTTCATCACATACATGACTGATCCTTAGTGATCAGTGTTACTTCCTTCTGCGTTCTGTACTCTATAGTCGGCTCACCATAAAGCAATATTCTGTTTAGTCACTATTTTAAATGTGGTTAAACAACAAAGACAGATTTTGCATCCAACCTTTAATGGTTTAGATTTGCATTGGACCTATGAATCTATGAAACCTATGAAATAACAAGGAAGGGGAATTATATCACCATCCGTTTATAATACAATACAATACAAATATATATAATACAAACTGCTTAAATCACATATTTACCTTTAAATGGGCACTCATGCCAAAATTAGGAGGATAAAATTATTGGAATAACCCATATAACCAAAAAAGCTACTGTATTGGTAAAAATATCTACAACACTGGTACCAAAATACCCTCCAGAGTGAAATTTTCCAATTTAAAGACTATGGTATGATGATATATTTTAAAGGTGGGAGGAGATTTTGAAAAAACTACAAGCCAACTGGAGTAAATATCACATCTGTACTTATTAGTCTCCACATCAATGGATTTCTTTATTGCTGCCAAGGAGATTCCTGATGATGACATATTTCTAAAATGCAGGTTTAGGCCGGAATGATCCCTTGAACTCCCTGGATTTGTTGAGTAAGACTTGTCTATGTGGATAAGTATTTTGTCATATAGCAACCACATAAACAAGTCTATTTGAGCAGACTTAACAATATGTTAGTTGTGAGGTAAGCATGTAATGATTCAGACATGCAGTTTGCAAGATGCTTATTAATGGCACATAAGCTTCCCTTACTTGTTAGCTATATTAGGTTTGTAACTCCAGTGCAAAACTAAAGAAGCAAACTTGTTTTTGGTGACTGACTACACTTTTAGGAGAAACTAATGCACTACAGAAATAAGACATTGTTTTTAAAGTTTGTTGTAAACAGACGACCCTAACTTTAGAACCTGGAACATTTCTAGGACACCCACTCTGTCCTTGCTAGGATGCCAGCAGGAGCCCTTCACACACACACAGGTCGCAGTAACCCTGCCCTAACCCTTACACACTCCGCTGCCCATGGGTTTCAGTCTTTCTGAGATTGCTTCACAGGCTGTGAATGTGTGCGGTACAGAGCAGACATAAACCCCAACACCTCACTCAGGATATGCATCACTGGCGGGTTTCCATGGGAAACAGTCAGGAGGGACTAGGCCACTCAGTGCTGGATCACGCAGTAGACAGACTATAACTTTACTTTGTTCCCACACGAGTTCCTCCCACATCACCAGCGCAGAACTGTCAACCTGATTCATCTCTTTGTATAAGCTGGATTCCTATGTACCTACAAATAACACTGACTCACTGTAACATCATAACAAAAAAATCCATCAAAACACAAAAATAGGTCAACGCAGTACAACTGGCAAAGAATTGATTTTGATTCTTGACAATTATTGGATCATTTTAATGTTATCTATTAAAAACAGCATCCAATCAAACCATATTTTATATACTAAACAGCCTTTTCTCATTATATGATTATAATGTTTTCACCCTTTCACTGACCCTTTCAATTATTTCAATTATTATATTACCATACATTTATTAAAAACGTCCTACAAAAAGTGCAGAGGTGAGGGCCAGGTCTGTCATTTCAGTTTTCTTCATGGCATCATGACTACAAGGGAAAAAGGTAAGTGGTCTCTCCAGCCGTGTTTACTATATCGACCTACCTACTTGCATGTAGACCTACAGGCATGAGGGTGTTCCTGAGAATGAACCTGGTCTACCACCTGTGTGCTTGTGCATGTGCGTTAGTTCATGTCTATAAGTGAGAGATGCCATGTATGACTAGCCTGCACTTTGTTATAAACCCTTCACTTCCTCCTCCAGAGTGCGTTCACAGCTTTTTTCCACTTGCTTACTCATGTTTCATGTAACGAGAATCCATTTTCCACTACTCAGACCCCAAAACTGTGCAAATATGTGTCAAAACCAAACATAATTTTCAAAGCCTTGTCACATCCTCTCCAATTGCTATTTTTACCGAATTATTTGTACAGCAATTCAATGAACAGAGCCCCCCATACTCCTGAGGATGAGTTTATAAAATGACACTTTTCAGGCAAATTTATCAACCTTCTATAAAAACCAAGCTGTCGCTTGAGATTAGGAGCAATGAAGATGCCTGATGTTCTATAATGGCACATGGCAGGGAAGTAGATTTGAGATTTGTCAGAGAAAGACAGTGTGTGATGTCACTGTAACCAGGTATGGATGTAGTGTTAAAAAAAACCCTCAACTGTAGTGCATGCCCAGTTGCATATCTTCATATTTGTTTAGTAAAGATCTAATATGAAACAGTCACTGTCACCAACATTGTTGTAACATTAAACATTAAACCCATATTTTCTAGCTACACTCAGCTACAGATAGTTAAACAAAGACAAAGTTGTTGTTATTTTAGCTGTCAGCTGCCATCACTGAAATTAAATAAATAACATGAGCTAATTTACATCCCAATTGGGTGAACAGTGTCGGAAGTACAACAATTTTCAGACACAGCCCCCCATTTTTCAGATGATTCGGGCAGATGGCTACTCAGCTGCTTCATAGCTAGGTGTGTGTTATTCCCTCATTATTCCATTTCAAAGTAAGCAGAGAACGAGTCTAGGGATAAAATGGGGTATTAGAATTTGGAATCTGTTGCTGTTAACTCTCTATATAGTCCAAAGAGCTTCATTGCCAGTGTAGCCCGTCACAATTAGGCTAATAAAAAAAACAAGCACAGAGATAGCAAAAACACTAAGTGCGAGCAAATTAAGTGTTTGCTATGTTCTTAAAAAGAAAAAAAAAAATCATTATTCAGCTCAGAATTACCAAAAACCCCTGAAGACCACACAAAACAACTGTGGTGGATGACAGAAGAATTCCTTCCCTGGTGAAGAAAAACCCTTTCACAACCGCTGGCCAAATCAAAAACACCCTCCAGGACGTAGGAGTATCTGTGTCAAAGTCAACAATCAAGAGAAGACTTCATCAGAGTAAATACTGAGGGTTAACCACAAGATGTAAACTAGTGGTAAGCCTCAAAAACAGGAAGACCAGATTAGAGTTGGAAAAGAGTATGGAGGAAGGAAGCCACTGCTCATGATGCAAAGCATAGCATCTCATCTGGCAAGCATGGTGGAGGTAGTGTACCCTTGTATTTATTGGTTATGTGACTGCTGATAAAAATAGTGTAATGAGTCCTGAAGTATATAGGGGCTATGCTATCTGTTCAGATTCACCGAAATGCTTAAAAACTTGCTGGATGGAGCTTCACAGCTTCACAGATGGAAAATGACCAAAAGAATACTACAAAAGAAACCTATTGCATGTATGAGAATAGGCAAAGGTATAAGTCTTTCCAAGGACTCTTATTGGTACAGCATGTGGTGGGGATCAAACCCCAGTCTACAGTGTGGCAGACAAGAGGTATTATGCACACACTACACTACACCAAACCCACAAGAAATTATTTCCTTTGTCAACGTCCAAATGCCCAGTGTCAGTGATATGTCTAGATGTAGCCTGGGTAAAAAAGAAAGGAGTGCACCACTATTAAAAGTAGCTGATAGGATAGTAGATTGTGTCTATCTGGGGATAGATAATTCCTTATGTGTTGCCTGCAAAGTGAAACCTTCTGCAATCCTTTTCAGGAAAGAAACTCGTCAAGCCAGCAAAGTGAAGACAACTAATTATTGTCTTACTAGTGCTAATATAATTGTATGCTAATCACACTACCTAGCAAATAATGTAGTGACATTCTGTGCTAATGCTAGCAGTCTAATGGTAACTTTGATATTTAGGATTATTTGAATTAATATTGCAACTAGCAGTCTGGCAAACACTTCAAGAATATATTTAGTGATAGGTCAACAGAAATATTTTGCCCATTTTTACTCCAAATGCCCAAATAGATACAAAAATCTTTTTTTTATTACAAACATTATAAACATATGTTGTAGTTTACATTTTCCCACGATGTGCTGTATGATGCGCTGTTTGATTGTTGTTCAGACACTGTAGGTGAGCACATAGTGATTTCCACATGTGATGTGTAAATGACATAATGGCATAACCAATGATCAAAGAGCTCTCTGTGCAGATTGTCTTCATGTTCTGCAGTTCGGCTTTATATGTGCAAGCTGAGCATAAAGAAGTAACAGTGCTCTTATTTGTTTAGAAACAGCGGGGGATGCTTATCCTCAGCTTTGCTTATTTGTGTATCAGATGTTCATGTCTGTGTGCAGGCAATTGGAAAAACTGCAAATGATGAGTTGAATGGTGCGGTATGCAGCCCACCCACACGGACAGGAAGTGCAATCCCACTCATCATTCTCTACTGATTTACAGTAAGTAATAAAAAGTCTTTATGAGTCAGGGGTTGTGCAAATGTCAATTTTAGTGTGATTTCAACAAATAAATGAATCGAATGAATCTAAAAATCAACAGACTTAAAATGGTGACAGGAGGTAGCTCTGAATGCTTATAGATTATGTGATAGTTGCCTAGGAGTGACAGATAAAAACTTTGCCAGCAGTAGCACCTCTGCAAATTGAGTCAGGCCTCCCCACAGGGACCTAACTTCACAGGCCATGTAAGCGAGAAGCACTCCTGTGGCTCAGTGTTGTTATATAGCAATATATAGAGACCTTTTCAAGACTCAGGAAACGCTGGTTAATAAAATGTAAGTGTGTGTGTTTAGGAGGTAGCTATGAGTGTGGCAGCAATGCAGGTAAGTGTATGTCTGAGGGAGGCAGGGCTGAACTGAGAGAGTGAGAGTGAAAGTGCTGGCAGTTCAGAGCAGTTCCGTCGTCTGCCCACAGTGTGCCAGGCTCCAGCCAAGCCTCTGGCCCACAGGGGCCGTCCTCTCATGCCCTGTCACAGCCAGACGGACAGCATGTCCAGACTCCAGGCCGCCTATGTTTATGTAGCTATGGCACTGACATGGAGAAAATAAAAAAACGCTCTGACCCAGAATAATCAGTCCATGAATATTGGTGCAATTTAAAGTAACACAATCACCAAAAATAGCTATGTACTGCTCCAATCAAACGCCAGACAACAGACACCACAACAAAGCATACATACGACACAGACACCAACACACACACATACCACAGCCTACACATCACACATACAGTACAAACACACAGCACTTTCTTAAAAGAGGATTCCACCAACATCTCTAATTATTCAAAGATTGAGATGTAAAGTGACTCGGAATGGTTTGATGTGAAATGGAGATGATATCAGTAGCCAGTTGTAGTGATGTGTACACATATAGTCATTTTATTTATTTATCCAAAATGACCAGTGAACACACACATGTCTTCTGATGTCTTTATATGTATCACTGATTACAGTTTTACTCTGAATTTTTACACAACATGCTAATGCTTAAAGGAGCACTGTGGAAGATTTCATAATTCATACTCCAAACAATAGGCGATAACATACCACCAGAAAGTTGTGGTGCCCACCCCATCATAAAAAATGCACTTTACTTTCAGCCTCAAACATCTTCCCTTCACTCTCTAAGAGCTGTGTCCAGAGGTGGAGAGCAAAGCCGATCTTAAGTCTTGTTTTGCTTCTATTTATATCTCTCTATTTGTCTGCTGCTGAACATGGAGTCTTGACATGAGTGGGTGGCAGCAGTCATTATAATGGCTGCTTGCCAAGAACTTCAGCCATTGTTGTGTTTACTCTTCCTTTCATTGGCCAAGTGTCCTTAAATGATCTAACTCAGAGCAGAAACCCAACATGACTGATAAGACATTATAATTCAGTGTTGGGGCGGTGCTACTTCTCATGTTATCATCTCATGTTGGATTGATTCTACTTGATATTACAGTGACTTACTATCACCTCTTGAGGTACAAAGTGGCTTTACGAAACAGAACAGGCAGAGGCTAGATGGTTACCATGCTACCACTAACTTCAGTTGACATCTCTGTAACATGCTAAACAGAAGTGTGTCATTGTGAAAGCGGTTATTTATTTACATTCTGTTAATAGGTTTCGTTTAATTTTGGAATGTTTTAAACTAAACATCTTCTATACTGTTGGATAGTACACATACAAATATATACCCATCACAAATAAAGTGAATAGCATTGTTTATCTCATAACGTAATGTCTGGGATTAGATGGGATGTATATTAAATGATAAGTAAGCAGCCAGTTCTTGAAGTTGACGTTTTGTATGTATGCATGCAGGAAGAATGGGCAGGCATAAAGACCTGAGTGACTTTGACAGGGCCTATATCATTCTGGCCGAATTACTGAGTCAGAGCAAACTGTAAAGCTTGTGGGGCCCTCCCAGTCAGCAGAGTACCCAACCAACAGTACAACAAACCGGTGACAGGACATTGGATGCCCAAGGCTCATTGATAAGGCCAACAAAATCTATTCTCTCTGGTACATACTGGAAGAAGGGCTACTGTGGCACAAAGTCACATGAGTTTTTCTGTGCTTAGGGGAGGATTGTGTCACAACACACGGTAAATGGTGCACACTTTGTGCTACCATGTTTTCTATCACTATATCAAAGAGTCATTGATCTTAAAGCGATCTTAAATAGTTGCTAAATATACCTAAATCTGCAATACTGCAGCTTAAACAGGCACATAAGACGTACTGGTCACGAATGGGTCTTGAGGCACAGACTAAAAGGGGTCAGTTTATGAGACAGAGTGGAGTGGTACTGTGGAGAAATTACTCAGTAGCTATCTGTTTAGCTTGTATCTGTGCTCTGTGGTTATACAGTGGAGAAAGATGAGAGCCAGTCTACTCTGGCTAGAGATAGTAGAGATAGTAAATGCTCTACTGGGAGGCTGGAATGTTGCACTTTTGCCAGAACTAAATATTGTAAGGCTGATCACAAGTTTTTCTCCCCTGAAGATGTTCAGAAGTGAAGGCTGTCAAGTCATTTAAGAGGAGAGATTTTGGGGGCTTCATGTGAAACCATGAAACGGCCACGTTACTATGTCAGGTGATTCATTTCCTCTTATGCTTATTCTCTTTACTAGATCCACCAGTGGCTGTAGGTGCAACTGATCCTGTACAGAGTACTGGAGAGAGCCTCATTTTTCGCAAAGAAGAGACAAGAGGAACCAGAAGAACTGAGTGCTGCTAGCCAGGCTCCGAAAGCAGAAGTGTAATACTGTAAAAGGTCTTTTACTTCTAGAAAACACTGTTGTCGCTAATAATACCCATACTCTGCCTGTGTATGTTTACTCCAGCATCATTAGTCAGCAGGTCAGTGCACCCTCGCTGTTTACATCTATGGTCATGTACTTGAACACAGCACTCGATACAACACAACAACTTGGCCAAACTTAGACTTTTGCACAGATGTTTGAAGAACTATGATGAAGCAATATCACTTAGTGACTCACAGCAATTAATGCTTGCAGTTGATCTCCGATTCACGTTTAAAATAAAGATTTCTTTTCAAATGAATGAATTCTTGGAAAGATATTTTTATGGAAAGTGCTTGGGCTAAATCAGGGAAATGCCCAAGTACCTAGTAGATATCTGGAAGCAGTGCAGAGCAAGTGCAGTTAGAGATTTTGTCCATGAGAGGGCAGCGTGCTGGGTGGCAGCCATTGCCCTGGCCTTTTGCTGTCCTTACATAATTCTCTGGAAAGTTTTGCGCAGTCAAGGTGTGGAAAAATTAATTAAAACCCTGCGCCTGCACTATTTTAAGACACGCTCAATCAAAAGTAAGGAATTCAACCTTGCAGATACTAACATTCGGCTCCTCTGGGGAACAGGTATGTGCTGTGTTTTGGCAGCAGCGAATGAGCGAGGGGATAAAGCAAAGTGCCTGTATTTTAGGTCACCATCTAAGAATGGAAAATGGGACAGTTGGGAGATGTTTGGACAGTCAGTGGGAGATTTGTGAGACAGCTCTGTCCTGAAGGAAAACAAATCTCAAATAATCCCTGCAGAGTGCCAGGACAAAAAACCCACAACAAATGTCATGACAAGAATATATAATCATGCTCCTACTGCTCCAGCTTGCCTCAAAAACAACATCACTGACAATCTAATATAGTTCTTCTATAGAATGTGCGGTGAATATATTGTCCTTGTCATAACAAAACATTTTTCTTCCTGAGGTTTATTACTAATAATGTCGTTACATTGTTTGAAAATGGCAGCTGTAGTTTTCATTGTGGGGGCATTTCATGACCATTGCACAAATAGAAAGGGTCTAAAATTTACTAGGAATAAAATCACATTTAAAAAATGAAATCCTTCTCTTATAAAATAAGTCTTATAAGGACACTGACAACATATAAGTAAGCTCTAAGAGATTAGCTCTAACATAAGTACTTTTTGATCATGTGGATGTTTGTCATATGAATCCAAAATGTATTGTTATGTCAGGAGAGTAAAGCTGCGCCCTCAAACTATGGCTCTCTCTTTCAGACAGAGAGGGTTTATATGGAAGGTGCGTGGTCCTTTCAGGTTGTAGTGCTTTAATACGTTCCACATTGCCAGACTGAGCCCAGGAGGCTACGAGGGGTGTGTGTAAATGTGTGTGTTAGGGTATGTGCTGTGGGGGGTTGAAAAACTCTGCATACACTGCATCCATCCAGCTGCTCCATCACAGTTACTGGGCCCATGCTAAGCAGTGTGGGAGACCCCTTATTGGGGGGAAAGAAAAAAAAATATTGGCAGCCTCCTGTGGGCTCTGAATCTTTACCAGCCCTTCCCCAGCCATCACTCAGAACGCAAGAGTGCAGATATAAAAGGTGTTGAGCTCTCTGGGGTGTTTGTTTAATACAGAAGGCGGAGAAGAAAGTATTTTAAGGCTTTAGGTTTTAAGTAAGTACTTGTTTCATTTCTGGTGTGTGGTAAATCCCCGGGTCGTAAATTCTTTGGCCCGCAATGACTAGGCCAGAATACAGATGGACATGAATATTTTGTGGCTGATATGAATTTTAAGAAGCAAAAAATTCAAATTAATTATATACACCAATATCACTTTATATCTATATTTCAGCCTTTCAT
Source organism: Semaprochilodus insignis (assembly GCA_034552555.1). Classification (NCBI taxonomy): domain Eukaryota; kingdom Metazoa; phylum Chordata; class Actinopteri; order Characiformes; family Prochilodontidae; genus Semaprochilodus; species Semaprochilodus insignis. The sequence goes on along the minus strand of CM067474.1, from coordinate 40,766,844 downwards.
TTTACACTACAATAGTTTTAATTTATGAGCCCGTTATTCCCTGAGTTTTTTTTTTTTATAATGTACAAATGATTTTGTTGAACAAAACCAGTCCCTATTTGTTTTACATGACTATTTTCCAATCTCTCTTTATCCCTTAGAATTAAACAGGCTGTTTTTTTTAGTTTTTAACACTTATAACTTAGGAGTAAATGGGCAGAACTAAACTGCTGTAGGCTGTGGTATTTTTTTCATGACTTAACAAAAACAGTGAATTTGATATAAACAGTGTTATGCAGCTTGGTTTACATCCATGGATTGTTTGAACCAGGGTGTGAACACGACCATTTCTAGATTGTGGTGACTTATTTTTCGTATATTTCTTGGGTAAAGCAAAGGGCAGCAGCAGCGGTGAGTACAGCGGAAGTTTGCTAGAGTAGAAGCTGTGCATGAGTTAAGGCAGTGGAGCAGGTCGGGCTTACCTGAGGGGCAAAGACAGCAGCTCTGGGAGCCTTTATAGTGACATCTTTGTGGAACGGTTTGGTGCAGCAAAGCATTAACCCCGGTGATGCTGCTCTAATTCAGATCCTGTTTATGAAGAGAGAGGCCAAGGCAGAAAAGAAAAGCCACAGCCAGCGGCATCACTCCTAGCAGCACCATCAGCCCTGAGGGGTCATGCCCAGGTTGAAGATGCTCAACTCTCCTGGGTGCTTCAGTCAGGACTTGCCCCAAAATGGACAGATATAACGCTACACGGGCCCACTACCAAGAAGCTCTGAGTATGTTGGGACAGCCTTCGGTTACAGGCTGTCTACAATGTCTCACTGTATCAGCTCACTATATTATTAACCATATTTCAAAATAGTGAGGAAATTTTACATTTTAAAATATTCTGTGATAAGGGCCATTTTAATATGATTGGTATGTTTGGACTGATAAGATCATCAACCGTTAATTCAGAAATATGACTGCTTGTCACAGATCAAGCAGTATTTAGAACATGCATTTGGAAAGTAGAAATTGGGATTTACATTTACATTTTACTGTACTTTTTACATGTTCTGAGTTGTACATGTGAGGCAGGACAGAATGCTTCTTTGAATGCCTGCAAACTTCTTTTCCACTGAGTATCAGAGAATATCTGAGGTTATTTCTACTGTTTGTTTTACAGGAGGTAAAAAGCACCAGAATCTTTGCTTGTCTGGGAGGTAAAAAGTTTGACATTCAAATAGGGCTTTAGAAGATCCAGCATTACTTGCAGCTTGTGTTTTGGTCAGAAGAATGTGGAAGAGTGTGACACCTTTGTTAAATTTTAAACCTGTTGTTGTCCATGAACCAAATTTTTGGACCACTACATGATCCGGGAAAATTATTGGTCTGGGTTAATTTTGTGGATCAGACTTTTTATTTGAAGGAAAACGTTTTTATTTAAAGACAAATAAAAAAAATATTTTTGCACACTCAAATGTTTCTCACATGCCATGCTTTCCCACTCTCTCTCTCTAGTACAGTCTATAACATGATAAAGCCCAGCTAGCGGTCTTGCTAAAAGTTCACCATTAACTTTTTTTTTTAAAGCATGATACAGGGGAACTGTTTCAAACTGCATGATATTGGAATGTCTTCAGTGAGGAAACATTATGACATGCATTAGAAGCTGCAATAGTGTTTTAATCTATGACTCTGGACAGACTGAAACACTGTCTCTTTGAATTGCTTTGTTTGGAGCTGGCTTAGAGCAGAAATGTGGAGCAACTGGGGCTTTGATTAGTGTAAGAACTATGGACCCACGTGATAATGACCCTAAGCTGTGTTTCAGTTTCATTTTTAGCAGTGTAACAAAGGAGTTTGAATGAGGCACGATAGCGGGTACTAGATGGATGGGACAACCCATTTATGAAGTTGTACGGGCATTTAAGATTCCTCCACAGTGTCATGTGTATACTGGAAACATGTCAGAAAGCATTTCTACCCATAGTGGACAGCGCAGTGGCCGCTTACGGGTGCATAATGCTCTTGACTGGCTGTGTCTGGAAAGAAGCATCTGAGCGAACAGACAAGCAACTGCAGACATTTGGGTTTGTGTGTCAACAAAGCACTGTACAGGCTGGCAGTGGGTCCATACCAGTGTGAAGTGTGTTCTCATGACATGGGTTAGGTCCACTGGTCTGCGTAAGCATGTCACTGACCAGTGCCCACTATGATTTACTGCTTGGCAACCATTTGCAGCTGTTTATGGACTTCATGTACCCTGACAATGATTGGATATTCCAGCAGGATAATGCACCCAAGTTGTCCAGATTTGGTTTGAAGAGCATTCTGGAGAGTTCCGACAAATGGTGTGGCCTGCACATTCACCTGACATTAGCCCAATCCAAGCACTTCACTATCATGCCTCGTTCGAACTCCAATAATTTACGTTGTCTTGCCATGAGCATGCTGGCCAGTGTTCAACCTTACTCACAAGACACTGCCTCACTTCATAATCATTTTATATACTGCTATCCCATCACTTTTTTATGCCATTATATGTATAAAATCATGTGCTCCAAACAATGTTTGTGGTTTCTTTCCTTCTTCTTTTTTTGCAACGTTGTCACATGAAAGAAATACAATTATCAGTTTTGTGTTATTTATGGCACTACTGATATATTGATTCATTATTTAAGCCATCACATGTCTGAGATCTCAGAAAAGTTAAAAAAAAAAAAAGTTATAACTCCCATCTGTGTTTTTGGCTGTTTTTGTATTTAGAGTGAGAACACAGGCAGTTCTCTGTCATTCTCCAGTCTCTCTGCAGTTTATCTGTCGTGTATGAGCTAACGCAGGCTTAATGTATGCTCATGACTTCACACTTCTGGCTCACTGCTGTTGTATTATGTGTTGTCTCTCTGCACCGCCCCACCCCCGCCACCGGCCCCCTGTGAACCAAGCTACAGATAAATTGTTTTAACTCCCAGCATCGTCTCTGATCAGCGCTCCAGCATCTAATTGGCTCCAAGGCCCCCCCGGAGTGACTGGCTGCCCCTGACTCAGGATCAGTTGTCTTGGCATAGCAGCATAATGGATGCAGACCACACAGGGTTTTAGCTCTTACAGTGCAAGTCGCAGCAATTTCCTCTTGTAAATATTTTGTGCTGTTTGAGTCTGCCAAGCTGTCAATGTGTGTGCAAGCGGCCCATGTGTTCATGAGAGCAAGGGTGTAGTGTGTGTGTGGGTAAGAGAGAGAGTGTGTGTGTGTGTGTGTGTGTGTGTGTGTGTGTGTGTGTGTGTGAGCCCACTCTGACACCGCACACAGCAGAGCCTAAGGGTGTGCTTTAATTAAAATGATGTGAGTAAGATGCCGCCTTTCATGTGGTACATACCTAATTCCAGATATGTCTTGGTATTCATTCACAGGTCTGTATAAATCATGTACACAAGAAGTCTTGTTTGAGTTTACGAGAATAATTTCCTGCTGTAATTGGGGAATTTGATGCCTAACTTTGGTTAGCGTTCATGTGAATTCTTGAGCCAATATACAAATTACAATATTGCATTACAAGTGTACAGCAATATTGTAATTATATCCAAAAGAAGCTCGGCCTATTTCAAGTTGAGCTGCATGAGTGAGATTTTTCCCAAGGTTCCATTATATGCAGGTGAGTTACCCATGCAAACATCTCTCACTGAAGCTTCTATAAACTCCAGGAAGGAAAACTCTTGCGGGTTTAAATTACAGGCCTCAGGGTTTCTTGATTTTTTTACGTTCTTGACTAATGATAACCATGACGTGGTTCATGTCATAATGAAAATAAAACGTGATTTATTTATATAGCAGGCAAAGTCAGCGAGCGACAATGACCTCAACAAAACTGGATGAGGAGGAACTAATCCATGGAAAAAAAAAGAAAGCTGTATGAACATTTCTCTGTAATATTTTTTCAAAGGAGTCAGTAGATGTCTCTACAAAGCTTCATTTTACATCAAACCACTGATTCTATTTACATCTCAAGAACAGAATGATGCAGAAATTGGAAAATTCTGTGCAATTCCTTATTAAATGAGAAGTTCCATCAGTCATGACATGTGTAACAGACATCATTGATGTCTGTTACAGTTAAAGCTCAGCTAACATTGCTAAAGATCACTGGCTTCACATTGTCACCTCATATTCATGGATTAATGCCCCAAAATGTCTCTTAGCCCCCACAAAACATATTCAGATTGCCTTTCATTTCACACAGACATGGTGATACGGTTCAGAACACAGTATGACTTACTTTAGTCTACAAAAACATAAACATCTCAGCAGAAGGCAAAATCCTTGGAACACTTCCAAATTAAAGAATACCCCTTCCCAGTGATCAGCAGGTGAGAAATGATCACTGTTTTTGACAAGGCTAAAGCTGGATTCTTATTGGCCAACTGAATATCCAATTTCGCCCTTGTGCACACATATCTGGATAGGTGTAAAAAAAGACCCAGAACATTTTTTTTCTGTTTTACCTAACAAAAGTGTATATCATCCACCTACAAAATGTACTTCTACTCACAACAGTGAAGAAGAGATTTCATAGCAAAGTGGCAGCAGGAAGAGCAGCAAGTGGCAAAATAACCACAAAAATCAGATTGCTGCAATTCAATATTTCATACATATTCAAAGCCAGATTTCTGCCACAAAACAAAAAGAGAAAAAGGAAAACATGCTGTTTTCCCTGCTGTGATGTCAGTATTTTCAAAAGGCTGCATTTTGCCTGTCCACACAAAACCATCGACAATTGAGTTTTTGGAAATGTCCACTCAGAGAGCTTTTTCAACAGCCTTCAATTTTAGTGACCAAAAAATGTTCAAGCTGACATGAGGCCAGAGAAAAATACCCAAATGTGTGTGGATAAGGTTTGCTTGATATTGACATTGAGTCCAGACTTTTGTAGAGGAAGCTAAGAGTGACAGCAGTGAGGAAAGGTTCCTTGAAATGAGCAAGACACAGAAATGCGTCTACATTTCTCTGGGTTGCACCAAACAGTGAAGTCACTGGAAAGGAAAAATGGATGAAATTTGCATGAGGAGGATTAAAAAAGACAGGCTTTGGATCGTCGAGAGAAAAAAACATACAAGATGATCTGATAACTAGTATTATGTAAGCTGAACTACAAGAGGCAGGAGAACGGGACTGCACACATTTAGCTCAGAATTAAACACACAATTAGAATTAAACGCACAATTAAACACAAGCCTAAAAACATTCTTTTAAAACTCCACAGAGGACGTTAATTATGGGTGAAATGCCACACAATTCTAATCTTATCACCTAGGCCACAACATTCTTTCATAACTGTATGTGTTCAAATAAAATCATAACAAGGAAAGTGTTTTTGAAAAGGAGTGGTGATGTATAAAAGTGCAAAGCCATCAGAATGGCCAGAATATTCCCCTCTGGAGCTGCAGGAGAGAAAAAAACAACTTGACTAATGAACAGGAGGGAAACATGGACAGCCTATTATAGCCACCTCTGCAGGAAGTAAGCATGGATAGCCTATTACAGCCAACTGTGCTTGATCACTCTCCGCCTCTTTTAAAGCAACTTCTAAGAAACGCAAAATGCTGGAAAAGGACTGCTGTCATAAACTGAAATAATGGCCACCTTGCTGTCCTGAAGCCACCAGTTCTTAAAGAGTGAGTTGTTCCATATTTACCCTGGACTGAACAGCACTAGAGAGAGCTTAACCTTCCCCCGACCATCAAGAACAGTCACGCTCCTTCCGTGGTCCAGCAAATCTGCGGCACTGCTTCCGACTGGCATAAAGAAACATTCAAGGCTCGACTTAATGTGGAACAAACGGGTGAACCAATTAGGTCTTTCCTTGATGATAATCAGTCTCTCGTTTACATGCAATGGCTTGTGACCTGACCAGCTGTCAAGTTTCCAGGTTCCAAGGTTACTGTTTCCAGGCAAGACAAACAATACCTGCAAACTGCAAATATCCCAGGGGACACCTCGCTCTAATGTTTGTTTTAACGTTTTAAAATTTACTAAAGGCACTTTAAGTTAATTGTAAGATTGTAGGAATTCTATTATTGGGTCCATTAACTTCACGGCTGAAAGCGCAGCTGGCTCACAGGCTTTTCTAACGGAGTAACCTTCATTCTGGCCCACTTCAGATACATGTCTCATTTTTCATCATTTTAAACTGGATTTGCTTATTAATTTTTCTAAAAAGAGTCCTGGTTTTGTCTGGCTTTCTTTAAAAAAGCTTAGCAAAAGATGCAGCTCTGTCTAAGTCAGTTAATGTCAGCAAATGAACTTTACTATAAATATAAGTGGTGAAATTGATTTGCTTTTTTCAGTTTTTTCTCTCAAATTTTCTCTTTTGCTTTTTTAACTTAAATAAGAGCAGTGAAATGTATACTAAACCATGTGTTTCTCTTAATAAATGAGCAAAAACATATATACACACGCACACACACACACACACAGACAAAAAAAAATAACGCACCCAGATAGAAATATCAGAAACTTGGCATGTAAACACGCTGAACAGGCTCAGAACGGCCCAGACAGACCACCAGTAAAGAGAATCATTTCATCTGTCATCAAGAACAAACAGCTCCCACAGTTTCCTTGTCCACCATCCAGACACGTGTGGCACCTACATTACACACCTCTGTCTCTGCCCTGACCATTTCCAGGTGCTTAGCAGAAGGAAATTTGGTGTCACGCCGCCCATTATGTGTCCTGCCATTGACAGCCAGCCACCGTCACCTTTGTTTGCAGTGGTGTCGTAAACAGAGAAACCTGGACTGCTACAGACTGGAACCATATCATCTTTATCGATGAATTCAGGTTCTGTTTGGGATCCGGCAATGGTCGGGTTTGAGTATCGAGACCTCACGGTGAGCACTTTAATCCTGCCTTTGCTGTGGAGCGACATTCTGCACCACCTGCTGGTATGATGATCTGGGGAGCCATCGCAAACAACAGTCGGTGATACAAGGGACAATAACAGCTCAGTGATATGTGCAGCAATATGTGAAGGACATTCTCTGGCCACATGTGTTGCCTGTTATAGCAGGGATTCCAACTGGCATTTTTCAGCAGGATAATGCTCACCCACACACAGCAAGGGTTTCCCAGGAATGTCTCCACCAGATTGCAGCAATGCCTTGGCCTTCCCGCTCTCCAGATTTATCGCTAATTGAACATTTATGGGACCAGCCAGGACGCCAGCTTCCGCAACCTATGAGTGTGCAGGATCTACAGGCCCAGCTACAACATCTGTGGGCAAATGTGCTTTAGGATGCTGTACAGAAGCTGTATGTCTCCATATCTCATCTTGTATCCATCAAGTGGATCTCACTTTGTATCCAGGCTTGAGGCCTGAGTTTTCCCCAATAAATGTATTCTTTTGCTCTAATACTGTAATCACTTACATATATCATCATTACATTCACACATATAAAGTTTCATTCAATTCCAACAACTCCTTCTTGTTGTGTAAATTTTTTGTCAATGGGTAATAAAAAACATATATACGTATGTGTGTGTGTGCGTGTGTGTGTGTGTGTGTTTTCAAAGCTGAAATTTTGATTTGATCTCAACATAATTTCAGCAAACCACTTTGGCATAACTTTATAGCTTCAAATTCCTCAGACACTCTCTGGCAGGGGTCTTTTTTTCAGAATCCAGCATGAGCACTGAGTATCTGTCACCCTCTGTAAATGATGAATTATGGAGAGTGAGAGGGAGAGGACTGGGACTGGCCACAGGTTCTACACCGCAGACCAAAATGACAGAGGTCATAACATGCCTCCATGTCAGGAAATAAGACTTATGGCTTGGCCTGCCAGGATTACTTTATAAACACTACATGCAGGGAATCACTCCGGGTTACGCTCCTCGTAAAATCGAGAGTATATTTGGAAAGGTCTAGTTTGCACACTGCTCTTTTAGAACGCATCTTCCCTGAATAGAAACAGAACTGTGGAATGGTGACGAGAGAATTGGCTTGACAGCGCCAACCTTTAGCGCTGACGTATGTCTCTGGGCTGGTCTGACAGGCAAAGTGGTGGATGACAGGCTAGAAGTTAAAGGCTATCTGTCCCCTTAGCCAGTAACAGAGGGCCACCACTGGCCACCACACCCACTGGCCCTGTGACGAGTACTATGATTCAGTTACGTCTGGTAGTCATGCGCTCTGAAATAACAGAACACCTCCTCAAATAACTCAACCCATCGAAAATGACCAGAAGTGTCCTAAAAGCAGACAGCGAACTTTTATGACGTCGGGTGTTTGTGGTCATATTATAGGATTAACGTCACGTTTGATCTCCAGATCACCAGAAATCCATCCACATGCTCCTGTATTTGTTTGTCAGAGACAGAAATACGTCATCAGGTTGTGTTGTGCGTTTACACAAATCCCCTGGATGAGTGCTAGTGGGGTGTACTTATCAAGTGATGACACTTGACCTATGCGTCCGTCAGGAATCCTGTGTCCTTTTCACACCATCTTTCTCAGAGACTGTGAAAACATGTCTGGGGGAATGTGTTGGGTTTCATACGTTTTCAGTACAAAAATTATAAAGATTTTTTGCAGTTAAAAAAATAATAATAACAGGAACAACCTACAATGTCAGTATGTACAAAATTCTCCTGACAAGTTAAAAAAGCTTTTAAGAAAAACACAAATTTGCTTTTTTGCAGATTTAAAATGAAAAAAAAAAAAAAAACAGAAAAGGAATTATGACTCACTTTCAAGTAGAAGTACTGATACTAATAAAATAATTACTCATGTATCTTCCCAAAAACAACAAAGTAGCAAGTCAAGAAAGTACTGAGTAACTTATAGGAAGTTTGTTAGACTCTGTTCTTCACTTTTTGGGATTCTTCTGTTCTTAAAATAAAAAAATATATATAGTTTATACTTTTAGTACTATATTTGTTATATATGGTATATATGTTCAATCAAGTGTACTACTAATTGTATTCCATATGATGGTAATGTGTACTTGTTTTTCAAAGCAGCTCACAAGATGAAGACAATTTTTTTGGTTACTTTTTACTATACTTATATTTACACCCTTCATCAAAAAATAGTTGCACAGAGAAGAAATCAGCTGACTGGAACGAAACTTGTTGGGCAGGTTTAACATTGTGAGACATGCAAATGACTAAAGCTTCACACACGGCATTGCATGTGACACAAGCAATGATGGGCCTTATCGCTGTACCTGACTGACTATATAAGGTCGTTGCGCATGCTTTCGCTAAGTCATGCTGTTGTGTTGGTAGCATCCTTTGCAAGTGAAGTGTGTCTCAGAGAAAAGTTTGAAAGAAATATGAGCAGTTGGAAGAGTTGGAGAGGGGTCGCATCGTAGGGCTCCGGGAAGCAGGATGGTCTTATAAGCGTTTTGCACACCATAACAGTCATGCGAATGCTACCATAGCACGTTGTTGACTGCAATGAATAGAAGAAGGCACACAGCAGTGATGGAGAGGGAACCCCAACAGGTTGTCTGACCTGCGTAGAGTTGCCCACAGTGATGCCCTCTATGATCCCATTAGTGCCAGCACCCTTGGCAAACGGCTGCATACCACAGACCGTTACGACGGCTGTCCTTAATACCATGTCAGTGTCATCAAAGACTGCAATGGTGTTGTGCCAGAGTGTCACGGAGTGACTTAAAATGGCTGTGGGTCACGATTAGTAACCAGTTCTGCTTTTGTCTTGGTGGATCACAAATATCTGCGTGCAGGGGCATCATTGTCAGCCCCAAGATGCCAAATGGTTTGTTGTCACGCGTCACATATCCAGAAGGCCTGGTGTCATATACAATGCCAGATGATCTTTGGTCTTTACAGCCACTTAAAGACAGCTGAGTGTCACGTTAAAGAGGTCCTGCAACCAGTGGCCCTGGTCCAAAAGTCCAAAACAACTTGAATTCTTTTCCTCTCATTGTGAAAAGTAACCTTCTGAACATTTTGTTTAAGCAGCACCTACATAATATAAATGGAACATATATGACCCCACATCTGAACACGTGTGTATGAGTGTGCGTGTGTTAGGCTGTTCTGGCCTGTACCCATCGTATCAGCTTTCTGCAGATTCTCCATAAACTTGCCCTCCATTGCCAATAGCCAAAACCACTGCACAGTTTGGCATTATTTTTGTCTGCCTGCCTTGACGATTAGCTTAATCCGAAAGTTAGGCACTTGCTCATTTGCTCAGTACGTGTGTGTGCTGAAGGTCTTGAGAAACACACCCCTCCACCCCTCCTCCATAGGGGGCATCTGGCGCCACTCAGGACTTTTAGGTTGGCACTCGCCAGCGACTGGCAATTACACTGCCATGTGTTGAAAAGTAAAACAAACAGAAATAATTGGCAAGTGAGCCACTGGGAAAACAGAGAGACAGAGAAAGACAGACCTACACAGGGAGACAGAGAGAGAGAGAGAGAGAGAGAAAGAGAGAGAGAGAGAGATGAAAGTCTCCAGTAAAAGAGATGTGGCTGTTAGCAGCACATTGCTGCTTTTGTTCTCAGTCGTTCTACTGCTTCATGATCAAACACAGCACGCGTCCAACTGCAATGAGATATCATGAGCTCCCACAGGTTAGATTTTTTTGGTCGTTGTGATTAGTCATTTTCTAAGCTCTAAGTTTCAAAACACATCAAAACAATATGCTTATCAGACCTGTTTACAGAACACTATAAGGCAGTACAGTAACCACAAAACCCATTTAGAAGGGCACATTTGAGGCTGTATTAATATTTGTTATTACAGAAGACCCCTTTATTCAATATCCTGTCTAGAGATGGGCAGCGTGATGCTTTTTAAGGCCGTTAACGCCTGTCATTAGCATCATCGTCTGAGACACTTATCTACCCAAGGAAAGACATAAGTGTTCTGAGAGAAACAGCAGAACTGTGTATCTGTTTAAGATGGTGTAGACTGAACGTACATGTGAATTGGAACAGTTTTGCCTGCAGAATAGTGTTTAATTACAAAGACATTAATGTCTTGCCCACTACATTGCATCATTTACATCACTGTTTTGCTTGTTAGCTTATTATTCACATAAACAGTATTTTCCAATGATGTGAAAAAGGCGTGATCCAAGAAGGAGATTCTCGGCTGCAGCCTAGCTTTTGGAATACAGCTACGCTTTAAACTAATTTAACAAGAAATACAACAATACTGCAAGCTCACATGAACCAGACACAGTCTCACAGCTTTGTGGCCAAACGCTTAAATCATTTTCAAACTTTACTTTCAGACAAAAAAAGCAGTGAGCTAAAAGATTGTGGCAACAAACTCATAAGCAGGCAATAGGCATAATGCAACCTGACAGCCCTGAATTATAATCAAAACAAAATTCAAAACAAAATCTAGTACAAAGATTATTACAGCCCGTTTTACACATTGATGCCAGATTTTTTTTCCTTGAAGAGTTATATTTTGGCTTTCAATCATGTTAGTCTGTTCTTCAAGATTGCTGAAGCAGCACTAAACAATCTTTTGCCACCTATATTCGTGCAGAATATGGAGGGGTAGGCAAAGAGTAGAAATCAGCCCTTACTGCTCTGCTAGTAATTTAGCGCATGTGTGCTCTGCTGGATGGTGTTGAGTACATCACTGTGTATGTTAGACAAGGAAAACTCTCATGGTTTGTGCAACATGGTGGCATGTTATTGTGTTATTCATCTGTGCTAGTTCTGCTAGCTTCTAACATACTGTCTGTGGTTGGATAGTGTTGTATCTGGTTAGTGAACAAAAGGTTTTTCTTATGAGTTAGTGTAAATACTTTGCAAATGGTGTTAACTTGGTGTGAGTCAGTAACAAACTTTCAGACTGACATGTTTCTTTTAATCACCAGGGTTATTACAGGAACTAAAACTCAATGAAAGTAGTTGCTTGTTAAAGGTGCAACAAGTGATGTTAATGCACTTTGTGGATATTTTCTCATGGCCTGCTAGCTGTGCATTCTGTGTGTGCAAAGGACAAAATCTGGTGTTCTTACACATCGGGGGCACTGTTAACGGGAAACAAACAAAGTGACTTGGGTTGAGCCACAGTCAGTCAGTAACATGGGGCAATCATGGTCATCCACAGGACAGATGGAAGGGGAGGGGCAACGTGGTGAACTCCACGCATTGTCAAGAATAAAACAGATGATCAAGAAACAGCCAAAGAGAAAAAGATCTGAGGAAAGAAGTTATTAGATCAGACAAAAGCAAAAAGCCATATTAACATTAGTGGGGTGGAGGAGAGACCTATAGCTGACAAAGTTGAAGCTGGCCTCCTTTTCGCAAGCTTCTTGTTGGAATTTTACCATTCCACCTTAAAGGGTGCAACATTTACATTCAGGTGTCTCAGGGTGCTCCATGCTGAAGTCTCAGAAATGCAGTCCCAGTTAGAATGCCTTCTATACAGATAAGATCTGCATGTGTATGCACTTACCACATTCACTTATTTTTGCTGTTTTACAGAATGAATATGTCAGTACTGTTTTGTCCTGTTTGCTCATGTACTAATAATTTGACTTTCTGTGCTTTAGTGGAGTAGAACAGAATGTGTCAGGTAAGAACAGAATATGGGTCACACAGCTGCATCTGTAGAGGGATTATAGGCATTTCTGAGTGGTCAGAGAGAAGCATTCAGATTTTCTTCCATGTGGCATGGTTAAATAGTGGTTTGCCTGTATTTATAAAGACAGTGATATATAAAAGAAAATCTTCTCATTATGCCATGTGGTTTAACTGTATACGACAGCTCCCAACACAGTTAACAATTTTCAATGACTCTCCGGGGAAACTCCATGTTAGGTTGACGTTTCACTGCACAACTTTTGCACAACTTGTTGCCTGCACTTGAGTCAATAACTACACAAATAATGCATCACATGATTCATTTGTTATCCTAAGGAGGGAAATGAGAAGCACTCTTTTAATGAATGTAATTCTAGGACAGGATAAGCGAGGCATCATATAGGCTACCATCGTAGTGGTAAACGTTTAAAAAAGGCCAAATATAGGTAGAACAAATACAAAGAGCATGAACATCCCGTAAATTGCTTTGTGCGACTGTCAAATTGCCTGGACATTAGACTGCAGGCAACTCACAAAAATGAATGTTTCACTGGGTAAAGCTTTGCAGTAACACGAGTAATAAGTAGAAATGCATTAAAGTAGGTAAAGCAGGAAAACATGTAAATAGGTCACAGTGCCAGAGCCCCTGCAGGTCAAAGTGTCCCAGCTGTGGGTACCATACTCCATGCGTCGGTGGATTGTGAATTTCTTGAGAAATAGAAGACAGCAGGTGCAACTAGGAAAACGCACATCAGACCCTGGAGTACCACAGGTCTGTGTGCTTTTCACCCCTTCTCTTCAGTCTCTAAATCAATGATTGTGCCCCCAAGGAACCAGCTGTGAAGATCCTTAGGTTTGCAGATGACACTACTTTAGTTGGTTTCATAGCCAATGGAGATGAGTCAGAAAGGAAGTTGAGAAGTGGGTCTACTGGTCCAGCAGAAATCATCATCAATGGCTCTGTAGTTTCCACTGTGGAGTCACTCAAGTCTATAGCCACCACGACATCCAGGGACCTGAAGTGGGAGAGGAACATGGTCTCCACAGCCACGAAAGAATGCAAAGAATGTTGTTCTTGAGACGGCTAAGGAAATTTAACCTGTTGCAAACCCCGATGATCGGCTTCTACACAGCATAGAGTCCATGCTCACATCATTCATAACCATCTGGTTTGACTCCTCCACCTCACAAGAATGAGGGAAACATCAGCACATAAGACAGCACAGCTGATCACTGGATGAAGTCTGTCAAGTCTTCAGAACATCTACAACAGCAGGTTGATGAAGCATGCTGGCGAAATTACAACTGTTTCCTCTCATCCTGGACAATACCTCTTCTAGACAGTTCCCTCTGGTAGAAGATTCTAGACCATCAAAACCAGCACAACTTGTCACGCTAACAGCTTTTACTCCAGAGCTGTAGCACTCATTAACACAGTGGACTCCTTGCACTTTAAACAAAGCTCCCTCACTGTATTACAACAAATAAACATAACGCTTATTTGAACAACTGTACAGATGTTAAATGTTATAAAAGTTCATATCATTCTTTAATATTCTTCAAATAATAGTTTTTGTAATATATGTTTACTCAGACTTGCATATGTATAGAATATTCATATATGTATAAGTACAAATATGCATCTCATTAGCTCCTTTCCTGGCTCTTTATTATTCTTTATTCAGTTTATTGTGTTTTACTGTATTTTTCTATTAGCAAAATACTTGTTTATAGTATGAGTGCTTGTCTGATCAATATGTAACATGCCATACATATGTGCTCTCCTGTCTTGTATGTGTAACACACACAGATTATGATTCTGATTATAATGGATTTGTCAGTTATGATTTTGGACATGCTAATTCTGACAATAACTACCAAATGACATGTCATGCAGTCTTAGCTTAGTCATGCATGGAATGGTTTCAAATAACTAGGGCATACCAGGCCATCATACTAACATCCACACCACCTGCTCCACAAATCCAACTGAGAACACGCCAGCCTTTAAAACTCTTTCAGTAGCAAGCGCATGACAAGAGAAATTATTTTCGTTTAATAGCAATATTGCCTTAAAATGAAGTCTGATCTCAGCCTGTTCTCAATAATAATTTACAGAGGTATGTGTATGTGTATATGTGTGTGCATATGAGATCTATGGTCTGGAAATCCTCAATGAGGTTTTCCTGTTACGACAAGCCAATAGAAGGTGAACTGCAACATACAATCAACTGCGAGCCAGAAGAAAATATCCAGAGCAGCAACATGAAAAACTTTAACAGCTACTATTTCTGTCATTCAGCCAACTCAGCAAGTACTAAGTGAAAGATAATACCATATAGTCTCTTCCTTGCTAAAACTGGAAAATGTCGCAAGGACCATAACCATTGGCTCAGGCTGATGATAGCATAAATCGAACAATTTATGATCCAATAAAGTGGAGTTCCAAAGCAGGCTTTGGCCTGCTCTTTCGCAGCAGGCCAGGTCTTTACTGGAAGGCCATCATTTAATTGCGATGGATTACAAATTGGAGCCAGTCTGGAATCCAAGTTTGAAAGCCTGCATGCACGCCAGACACTGCAGGAAAAGACAATGCCCATAAAAATGTGTTTCCCCGACCCAGAGGAATGAGATACACTGACAGAGCTCTACAGTGAAGAGAACAAAAATAGCAGTAGGGGCTGTTTCTAATGATTGATTAAGATTATTCCCACAGCTCCACAAAGACCATTCACCAAAGGAAAACACCAAAACTCAGTGGTGAGATTTAGCTCTTGAACACCGCAGAACAAAAAGTGATTACCCTTTTGTACACTAAAATATGCTCTTTTCTGGAATGAAGATTTGAGGATTGAAAGTATGCGCATGCATTTTCTAAGACACACATGGATTTTTATACATGTCATACACATAGGAGGTCATACATATATTTAACAAAATGGATAATAAAAATAATTTATTTAATTGTTAAAATAATGTTAATACAATAAGTAGTGACTTTTTGAAACGGTGCACTTTGTGAGGTCAACAGAACGGCTGACCACTGAAAAAGTTAGCAGCAATGCCAAGAAAACCTTCGAACAAATCTCCTGTGATAAGAGGCTAGTCCTAAAAAGCTTTTCAGCTGCCTCTGAGTAGAGAAGGTAGGCCCTCATGTATTGTGTGCACCTTGATCTCCTCCAATTCCAATCTATCTGTCTTTGTGGTGCACTGGGAGGAGTTCTTTTCTCAGGAATCCGGATTTCTCAGCATGCAATTTCAGTCCTGCTGCCCTGATTCTTTCTATTACTTAGTGTAGAGTCAAATGAGTGAGATTCCATGTGCCACTGTATCATCCAAGAAGACTAGACACTCTGCAGAACCCCCTCCAGCACTCATTCCATCAAGAGCTTGAACACCACTGGAGCATTACATGGCACAAAAGCAAGAACTTTGAAATGCGATGGTCCCATGCCTGTGAAGAACATGGTTTGAGTCTAGCTTTTAGAGACAATGGGTAAAGTGAAATTAACAAGTTCATTTGGTTTTCTATGTGTGGCTGGTGGTGGTATGCTGCTGTTCATGACAGTTAATATCTTTATTTAAATATTTGGTTAGCTATGACATTTCTGATTCTGTGTTGTATTACGCTGGTGATCCAGATGTTTGCGCAGAGTCAAATAAGCTTCTGTGTACCAGTATATCATCCAAAAAGAGTAGACTCTGCGGAAACCCGCCAGCACCCACTCCATCAAGAGCTTGAACATCACTGGAGCTTGCAGAGCCGAAAAAGCAAGAACTTTAAAATGCCATAACCTCATGCCTGTGAAGAACACAATTTTGGGTCTAGCTTCTAGAGACAATGGGACCTGGCAGTACGGGCCTAGCACCACAAGAAAGCTTAGCTCATTTGCAGTTGATGAAAACTGATGAATCTAAAAATCTAAACAATTTTTATGGCTAGCTTTTACAACCTTCTGCCAACAACTAGGCATGTGTCACTGCAAATCGCAATTGTCCAGTCGTTAAAAATAATTGTGGAAGAAAGAAAATTTAGCCAAATCCAATCTCATGGCTAGAATTAGCTTCATCAGAGTTAGCAGAGGCCAAGCTTACTCATCACTAAACAGACTCAACAAACTGACTGATCTGTAAAAAAACATGGATACCTCAGAGTACTTTGTACATATGTTAGTCCCACAAGCAAAGCCTACTGTACAAACAGTACTGAATCTCGGATTAAAGTGTAACACAAGCACAGCAACATGTGTAAACAATTTTTTTAACACTGAAAGACATTTTCAGTGAGCACAGATGCCTACCTCAGTCGAGACAACAGAAATTACTTACACAACTATGTGCTGCAAACCAGGATGGCACAGCTTTGAATGGGGCCTTATAACAAGAGATACTGCGTAAGTAATGGAAAGCTACATCAGTACAGCTGCAGCTCTTCTGAGTAAGAAAAAGATTTTTTTGTCTGTATGTGTTTTAGAGTGAAAAACACTACAACACAGGAGTGCTATGTAAAAAGGCCATTACACACCAAACACAAATTTTGAGAGTTGCAATTTGCATCAACAGTATAAATCGCATCAATTGCATCAACATCATTTCTTTTTGTGGGTTTATCATGCAAATTATGTGGGGGGCCAGCTCCGTGTAGACAAATACCTCAACTACAGTGTTTAGATGAACTGATGATGGGCAGAATGTGAGTATAAGCCAGTCTGTCTCAATATCATGAGCCCTAAATGACTCCCCTGCCTGCCTATGGCAGTTATTCAGTATAGAGTACTAGCAGTAGCAGGCAAGCTAAAGCATCATCAGTCAAACAAAGCATCAGGCATAGGGCTTTCTATTCACTGGACCATTCAAACAATTTGGCTGTTTGTTCAAATAGTACATGGAAAGCTTGGAAAGAGTTTTTATGCTTACCACTTAAGTATTGTCCATGTGCACCACCGTCTTTGTTTACATCCTCGTTCAGGTTTTTCACCTCAGTGGTGAAAGCCTGGAGTGGGGCAGCCTGGTGGCTAGCCTCAGACATATATATATATATATATATATAT
>CM067474.1:40738644-40748844 GCA_034552555.1 Semaprochilodus insignis | reverse complement strand
ATATTAGATGTATTCATAACAACAGCATGTACCATACATATTACATATTCACAGCTTTACTAAGCAAATCTGAATCAGGACAGTTTAAGTGTTGAAAATCAGTATATAACAAACTTAAGGCAGAGTCATATTGGCATGACATATGATAAATATATTAAACTGGGTACAAATTAGGCTAATGCATGAATGTGTTTATTTAAAACTTGTGGCGACAGTGGAATTACTCATCAAGGGAGCGGCAGATTGGGCAACTATATCATTCCAGTAAGTTTTAACCTCAACACTTTCAGTGCAGTAAGGGTTTGGACAGACAAAGCACCAACCACTGGCTAAAAGATCTTCTCTGCCATGTGTTTACAATACAGAGTGTGAGGTGAGGAAGGAAAAACCCAGTCTGAGCAGTGGCAGTGTGCACATCTGGAATTCCCCGACACACACTCCCTCACTGAGAGCCCAGCTACATAGTCTCTTGACACAGTTTACGTATTAACAAAGCCAAGATATGAAGAAATCTTATACATTAACACAAATACTGGCACAGTCTACATATTCACAAATCTTATATTAACACAGCATACATGTTAGCCTACGTCAACACAAATTATGTTAACCTATACATCAGCAAATGCTATATGTTATGACAAACACTTCACAATAAAGGCTAATTTATGCTTCATATGGCGAGAAGCTGAGTTATTATGCAATGCAATGTTTGTGTTTGACTTTGCCATTTACTTGGCTTCGGTCCTCAGCTCAGATTCACTACATGAACTGAGCTAAGCAAAGTTCAAACCATCTAGGGGAACTATAGCTGGGTGGTTCTTGCTGTTCTCACTGACATTAGATGCAAAAAGGCAAAGCCCCACTGACTTCACCTCAGTTGGCTGTAGCTTTACTGCAAATAGAGCTTCATACATTCAGAAGACCTGCACACACACACACACACACACACACACACACACACACTATGACAGCCCCACATGAATTGGGGCATATGTT
This sequence comes from Semaprochilodus insignis, assembly GCA_034552555.1. Taxonomy (NCBI): domain Eukaryota; kingdom Metazoa; phylum Chordata; class Actinopteri; order Characiformes; family Prochilodontidae; genus Semaprochilodus; species Semaprochilodus insignis. The sequence goes on along the minus strand of CM067474.1, from coordinate 40,747,845 downwards.
TTTCTGCGGAAAAAATGGTCTAGACAGGCTACTCTCTATAACTTCAAGCTCTGAGCCTTCGTTACCACGATGCCCTGAGTGTAGTGCAGTCCAATCACATCATTTCTTTTTTTGGTAAATGCAAAAGCCTTGCCAATTTCATTGGGCCAAAATGCTTTGTAGAAGTTTTTTCACTGTTCCACCCACAAAAAAGCAGCTTTCTGCATTTGGCAAAAATCGAATTATGGAGGTCACGATTAATGTAGCCTACATGAAAATATACGACCAAGCCTTTATTCTTGTAAATCACCCAAAAAGCCCTCTGTCTCAAAGGCACATGTGGAAATTAAGGTGGAATTAAAAAATAACCATTACAACCCCCTTGTTTGGACGACACTGAGACTTCTTGGCTTGCTTATCAGCACAATATGTCACTAGTAATTCTCTGCAAGCAAAAGTGAGTCACTACCCTTTTAATATGAATTAAACACCAACTGAAAGAACAGTTTTTTAGCTGCTATTTGAAACAGGAAGTACAGGAAATAACTCAGGTAAGATATTCTGCCTTTACTGTGCTTCATTCTGTTCTAAGTAAAACAAGTAATTTTCACAATCACTGTCAAAACCTCATCAAATATTCATCACATTTGTTGTTCTTTGAGCTCTTTCATTTCTGGGGACAACAGCATGAGATCCACCACTTCTCCTAGGAATCGGGATATATGCCAAGTCAAGGTTTATTTATCCAACTCTAGATTTGTTTCTACAGCACAATTTAACAGTGGAATGGATGTGAGTGATGTCATTTTCCCTGTTGATATTCAGTTCATTAGTTAAATAAGGTAGGGAACAACAGAACTAAAATACATTTGGACATTAACATGGTCTAAAACTATCACAACAATTTATCTTTAGCATGAAATGTATATATAAAATATTATATAATCAAATCTATAAAGTTAGACATTTCTGGGATGACAGCAACAGGATGTAGACACTGAGCCTTCAACAGCAGCAGGGACATAATTCAACAACGGTAACTACGGTAAATACTGTGAAAAAGTATTTGCCCCCCTCCCAATTCCTTCTGTTTTTGCTTATTTTTTGCACTTGAATGTTTCAGATCATCAAACTGCTTTTAATTTTAGAAAAAGAAAACCAAAGTAAACACAAAATGCTGTTTGACCCCATAGCTACTAATTTAATCAGATAATCAAATTCGACTACTGGGTTAAAGTTAACTCGCCACACCCAGGCATGGTTACTGCCAGACCTGTTGAATCTAAACATCACTTAATTTGAACCTATATGGCAATGTGAAGCCATAAGGTCTCAGAAAGCAGCATGTGATGTCACATTCTAAAGAATATAGGCCAGAAAGTGTTACAAAGCCATTGCTAAGGTTCTGGGATTGTAATAAACCACAGTGAGAGCCATTTATCCACAAATTGAGAAAACTTGGAACAACGGTGAACCTTCCCAGGACAGTCTGGCCTAGTGAAATTTCAGAGTGCATCGATGACTAATCCCGGAGGTCACAAAAGACCCCAGACATCTAAGGAACTGCAAGCCTTGCACGCCTCAAGTAAGGTCACTGTACAGGATGCCAAAATAAGAAAAACACTGGGCAAAAATGGTATCCATAAGAGAGCTGCATGGTGCAAACCACTGCTGACCAAACAGAACACAAATACTCGTCTCACATTTGCTAAAACATGTAGATGAACCTCAAGAGTTCTAATTCCACTATGAGAATATCATATCAACAGTTAAACATGGTGGTGGTAGTGTGATGGTCTGAGCCTGCTTTGCAGAAGATCTGATTCTGCAGGACCTGGATGAATTGCCAAAACTGATGGACCCATGAAAGAAGAATGTCTGCCCATCAGTTAAAAGCTCAAGCCTAGTTGCATTCTGCAGAAGAACAATGATCCGAAGCACACTACAAAGTCCACCTCTGAATAGGTCAAAATAAATAAAAAAATCAAGGTTTTGGAGAGTCCTGACTTAAAACAAATTAAGACTTTCTGGCAAAACCTAAAACTAAAACTATTCTGCAAAGAACAGTAGGTCAAATTTCCTCCACACCGATGTAAAAAAAACTCATTGCAGGTTATCAAAAACATTTGCAGTTCTTACAGCCAAGGGTGGCACAATGGTTATTAGGTTTGGTGGGAGGGGGGCGGGGGTTGAATAAATCTTTATCTATGATAAATGGAATTTTACCAATATTGTCATTTTTAATCTATAGACAGGTTATTCAGAAACAAGGATAAATCATCTGGAAACAACTGTGGTATCTTATTAGTGGGAGGAATTAAAGTGTGGGCAAACATACAGGCTCTCGCAGTTTACAGGCTTAATTAACCAGGCAATTAAACAGACCTATAAGGGAAATCCCCAATTTCTGTGTCTCTGAAGTATGTTTACATGAGCAGGCAATAAAAACCAGGTGCATGAGTGGCCCACCCAAACCAGTGGCCAGTGTCGTGCGACACCACACCACACCACACCACACCACACCAAACCACACCACACCACACCACACCAGACAGAGCTGTGGACAAACAGCCTTCATCTCCACAGACCCGTTATGTGAGGATTGTAAGACATTTGTGAGTGAAAAGGCTCTTGCGGCGTGTCTCCAGCGTGTCTGAGAGGCTGGCAGGCCCGTTTGTTTGCAGTATCCGTGGGAGTTGAATCTGTCTCGCTGCCAGCGCACGGTAATCTGTCAAACTGATTCAGCTCGGGTTTATGCTTTAACGGATGCCTACTTTTTGCCACCACGGAGGGGGGCTATGTCCAGTTCCAAATTTAGTATGAATGTGTTATTTATTCCCATTTTCCCCCTTTTTTTCGAGTCAGCGGGTGTGGATATTTTTCTTTTCTCCGTGAGGCATCTTCTTTTGCAAGGTTTGAGAAACTTAAGCCACCACCAAACGCCTACCACAGAGCCTGCTGAGGGCCAAGGGCAGAGGAGAACTTGGCTGCTTGGGACTCACAGCACATGGATTTGCACTCATAGCGATGAATAAATCTAGAGTGAGGCTTCCGCGTGAATTTAGAGGGTATCAGTAGTGCACACCACACAGTCTTCTCTTGTCACTTCCAGTTATTCATCTACACAGGCATAGTTTGAAACAAGGAGGTGCAAAGATATATCTATTCCCTGTTAGCCAGCTCAAGTGTATTTACACGGCCCCCCCACGCCACCCCTTTTTTAAAAAAAATCATTGCTGTTGTTTTGATTTCTTAATGCTCAGTTTTCCTTAATGCTAAGTTTTATAACTCTACATACAGCAGCTGAACTGAGTAGACAGTAACTAACTGCAAACATCATCCTCAGGAATCACTGCCAGACAAAAATGCAATATGAACCCTAATGGCAGATCAGCTGACCAAAGCCAAAACAAAATCTTCTGCTGGACTGTTGATTAGGAGGAGTAGATATTGAGGTGGAAGGGAAACGTCTATGGGGATTCCATGTATAGGAAGACATGCATAACTGCAGTGTAACCTGTGGTATAATTTTGGGGAGTTTGATCTTGGCTCAGGGATGTTTGCGGGGGCCCTAAAAGCCTCCCAGTTATCAAATCACCTTCACACACTTTCCACTCATGCTGGCAGACCACCATGACAAGCTGAGCTTTACACAGCTTCTCTGAAGCAGTGGCTCGTCTTTATAGGGAGTCATTAGCAGCCTCTGCTTCCCTACCTGCTGCTTCAGAGAAAGTAATAGACAGAGACAGGCAAAATGACAAAGTGGAGCATGGAATACAGGTGTTTCCAAAAACACCTACGGGTAAATACACTCACGAAATCCTAGAGGACAGGAAGCATTATAACTGCATCAAACAAAAAACAGAGGTTGCCAGTGGATAGGATTTGGAAATGGCAAGCAAAACGGGGTAGAAATACATAAACAAGTAAGTAGTTACTAAACAATGTTACAGCCAGCAATTACCACTCAACAAAAATCAAGCAATATTCAAGCAAATAGTCAGAAAATAAACTAAAGTATATAATGCCAGCTGCCCTCATACTGTGTTAATATTTCATGACAAATGGCCCAATAGAAATCCTGAAAAGCAAACTTTAATTTTTTTATTTTACAGACAATTATAATTAATAATGCAATATTTTATTCTCCTAATATTATAGTTTCAGAGATGGCAGATTTTCTAATGATAGTATATCGCACCATATAATAGTATTATTGTTATAAATAGAAGTCCTTTCTAGCCTGTCAACAGTGATTTCACATTTACTTGTGATGCGACAAGTGTCAATAAGTTCATGAGGCATCAGAACAAGCCTATCATTCAGCAGCCCCAATTCCTGTGAGTGTGTCCCATGGGGTGCAGTGACGTTGACGATCCCAACATGGACCAAGTAGCCTCAGCATATTCATCCAGTAAAGCCCCATTTGAACGGAAAGCAGGCACACACAAGGAACTACAGAACAGAAAGTCTCAAAATTTGGAAGTTGCCGTGTAGTCTGGAATCCGTCCACCCATTCATTGATTGCTCTTTGAAAACAATGAACTCACATTCTCTGGCTCAGGAGAGACAATGAGACGTGGAAAACTGGAAAAGTCAGCGCAGGCCAGCACAGAGCGTGCAGGGGTGGCATTCAGGGAAGAATTAGTGGACATCTCCTAATTGCACATTCCATGACTTCATCTTCAGGGTAACCTATCAGGTTGCTTAATTTCTCTTAACTTTTCTTTCCCCTCTCACATTAAACATTATACAGCTCAGTTCTCTTTTCTGGCACTACAGTTTCTTGGAACAGATGCACTTCTGCTAATGACTTGATGAGTGGAGTAACAGCCTTTGAAAACACAGAGAGGCATAAGATGGACAAAGGTAAAACAAATCAAAGTGAGGACAGAGTGCACATCAAAAGCAGTAATTCCAGCAGGCCCATCTTCTTGTTTGGACAAAGTGAAATGAGGTGATGCAAAATGAAAACTGAAAAATCCCCTTCCTCGTACCTTGATCGCACTAAGGGGGGAGGAGTACCAGTCTCTGTCTGTTTATACACAGTGAGACACCAAACTGACAGACGAGATGGTACACGATAAAGTCTGCTGGCGACTCCCTGATGGAAAATAGAAAATGTTGCTGGTTGTTGGTTTACTTTCCTTCTCTTATTAGCTCGCTGGTCCAACCCAAAACAATTTGTACGGCATAATAGGAGCGGGCGTGTCAGAGTTTCCATTTTTATGAGACTGGAGTCATTGGCTTGCATTGTTGTGTCTATTTTGTGAAGCCTAAAACATCTGTGAAATTAAGGACAACCAATGGCACACTTCTGTGATTCAAATGTTTTTTTCCTTAATATAATCTAATAAGCTTAGTGCACAAATTCAAAACGTCATTATTTAACTTCAACAACAGTGCAAATGTCATACAGTATACAGGAAAGCTGCTGAATGACATCATCCAAAACATATTGCACATTTTTTTTTTTTTTTTGTTCTCTTGTTTCTCAGTTCGGTCTACAGTCATATACTGAGAAGCTGCAGAAGCATAAATGTCAAAATGCTTCTGTGATGCAAGCGTACAGTACAGAGTCTAAAAATACTGTGAAAGTAAAATTGTTTTTTAAGGCATACACTTTGATTGTACCAGTTGCCCCAGTGAGCCCTGCAGACTGCTGGAAAAACATCAAGCTAGGAAATCTGAGAGTGAAGATCAGAGAGAGAAAGGCTTCCAGTGAAGGACGTCACGTCGTGGGCGAGGTCACACCCTTCCACATGGGACAGTTGCATCAAAGCAAGCTGGCCCACAGCAGTAGCGGATGTGTGGGCGGACCAAGTGTGACATGTCCACACTCCACATCCATCCCACAATCCGGCCTGATCTGTAGTACAAAGCCTCAGTGGTCACAAACACAACAATACTTTCCATATTTAACATGGGTTCTCATTCCTTATGCACTGATACACAAAGAACAGAAAGACATATAAAGAACAGAAACATATACAGCTTGCGGAAAGCCTAGCATATTTTTAGTCCGCTTAACTCGTATGTACCAAATATAGCACTTGTGTGGTTCACGTCAGCTGCAGAAACAAAACATTTCACATAGTAGTAAACACAGGAAAAGACATTATTCTCCTGCTGCTAAAAGCATTCAGGGCCTGCACACAGGAACTGGATTACCAGAGAGAGACTGTGGTGTTTGCTTTGAATCCTGTCATATTCCTTTCATTTCATCTTCCATTAAACTTTAATCAGCCACTGGATTCGCTGCTGTCTGCTTTCCAAAAACTACAAATCTGATTGCCTTTGAAATACGCACAGGTCTAGGTAACCTGCAAAATGACACCAAAAGTTACTGTAGAACAATAATAGCTACAGTGGCTTGTAAGAAACTCCGCCTTGTACAGATATTTCTGCAACCTTTAGTTACTAAAGTGCAAATTCCTTCTGGACCCAGGAGGCCACAAGCCTTTTTAAAATCAGCTCTGTTAGACTTCCCTTTACACCAGTTAATGTTTTTGTTTGCTTAACAGGTTTTAACAGGTTTGCAAATCTCTAGGTTTTGTCACCGGCGAATGCAAACCACTTGTGCACTTAATTCTGTACTATGTTAAAAGTTACTTACCAGGATGCCTTAAAATGTTGACTTCATTGAACTTCTAACAGTACGTAAACAGAACATAAAAAAAAGTTGTTTTAACTTATTATTTGAAGTTTAGTAAGCTAAAATGTTAAAATGTAAAAGCAGCTTGGCTACTAACTGTTTTAAGTTAAACACTAAATTTGCTTTACAGTATAGGGTCACCAATTTTAAGTTACTTTTGGTAGTATTTGACATAATTCTCTTAATATTTTAGTAGCTCTCAATTATATATGACGTGGTTAATCATGACTAATTACTTTATTTGTGAATGCAGTGTGAACAAGAACATAATCTGAAGCTAGTCTATCTGGTGCTAATAATGTAGAAGTTTAACATAGGGTAACATTATCTTTATGTGACAACATTTACACCTAAGTGAGGGGTTAATGTTATTTGACTACTGAGTGTCAGAGCAGCTAGCTTCAGCTAACTTGTGCCGGGAACAGAATTCTGTTATGGAGAAAAACATGGCAAACTTACAAATTCCATTTCTGGAAAAATTGGGACATTTTGTAAAATGAAGTAAACACAAGAATCTGTGATTTGTTAATTCTATTAAAACTTTATTTAAGTGACAAAAGTACAAAGAAAATATTTCCCTGTATTTTAAAAATATAAACAAATTTCCAATTTGGTGCTGGCAGCACACTCAAAGAAGCTGGGAGGGAGACATGTTTACATCACCTTTCCTTATAATAACACTTTTCTTTTGCCTGGGAACTGAGAATAGTAATTGTTGCAGGTATTGCCCATTCATGTTTGATACAAGGCTTCAGTTTGTCTTGGTCTAATTCTCCTCTTCATGATGTGCTGTACATTTTCAATAGGAGAGAGATTTGGACTGCAGGCAGGAGGGTCAAGCACATGCACTCTGTGTCTATGAAGCCGCACGTACAGAATGAAGCCTGACATTGTGTTAGGAAAAGATGTTGTCCGTGGAAAAAGGAAAAGATGTCTTCATGGCAGCATATGTCTCTCTAAGATCAAAACAAGCTGAAAACGTGGACTTTGACCCAGAATTGATGTATGGCTTTCTCCTAGCTTAACAAAGTTGCATTTCTTGATGCAGATGCAGACTGTGTCAGGTTTTTCAGAGTCCTCTTGAGTCCATGTGGCTATATCTAATGCAAAGCATAAAGGTTTCTCACGCAGTGGCTTCTGAGGGCTTTAAGGTCACATACATTCAACAGTGGTTTAAATCAACAAATTAACATTTATAAACCTGTGGTATGTGAGTTTTACTGCCATTCAGGGTTAAACATGCACAGGGCTATCTGTAACACATGGGAAAGTGGGGATAAATCTCAACAATCCTCAAAGTGGTGAATATGAGAGAGATCGGTTTGTAGCCCTGTGGAGCTTACCAAGACATTTTTTCAGTGGCGAGTTTGCATGGCAATTCCTATCACCTTCTAGCGATGGTTCCGACCAGGATAAATCCTGCTGTCTGGTCCCCTTCAGAACCTCCAGAGAGTAGAGATGCATTACTTTCAATTGCAACAGAGGGCCTATTTCTGGAGCTGTGGTATATATGGAAATTAAGCAGTGTGCCATCTCCTACATCAGCCAGGAAAAGCTGCAGAATACCCTGAGTCAATCCATCAGCTCCTAAAAAGCCCTGACAGTGAACATTAGAGTAGTAATGATCTCAGTTCACAGTCACTGTGCTTTCCGAATGTACCCGGCAGCAGGCACATGCCAATTTTCTTTGCACACTGTCATTCCTCTTCAAATAAAAAAACACTGACATCTGCAATCAGATTTCACTCTCAGTATCCCAAGCCGAAACTGGGTTACAGAGCAGTGGCGTCTCCATAGTTCATGGGTTTGGTGCCAGGCCTGGCTTTCTAGAGAAAGTAAACTTTAGATTGTTAGAAAAATGTCCCTGCTTGGAGCATGGAAGCATGGAAAGAAGTCAGTACAGTCAAGTCCACCACATGAAGATCCATGAAAAACAGATGGTGGTCCAGCTAGAGCTGACTCATCCTCGTTTCAACACAATACAGGGCACACAAGTTCTAGTTGAAAACATTCCCTAAGTTAAGGAAGCTGATCCGTATTCTGTTTAATAACGTCTTGCCCTCTTTCATGCACTTGGAAGAAGAGCAATGCTTTGTTGGTTAAAGACCTTTTTTTAGATGAAGAAGCCCTAGGGCTCTTGAACTTGCTGGACAACATCTAAAAAAACCCCTTAAATTTAAAAACTTACAACTATATTTCCCTCCACTAAAGCTCTATCATGAGTTAGGGGATGTTGAACTTTGCACTACCACCTGTCCATAGGCCTCCCTTTTCTCAATTCATTAACTTTAGCATCACATCCCAAATTCTGATGCAATAAAAACAGCATTCTTTTGTCTAATGACAACAGTAGGATTCTCAAGTGGATATGTTGGTGGGTTTTAGGACAAAGGACTTTTAAAGGAAATCAGGTTGATCTGAAAATCTCTGTACACTCAATCCTCCGTTTACTTTAAGCACAGATATTGCTCCAAATACAGCAGTCACACTTACGAAATCTGAGTGTGTGTGTGTGTGTGAGAGAGAGAGAGAGAGAGAGAGAGAGAGAGAGAGAGAGAGAGAGAGAG
>CM067474.1:40622998-40738256 GCA_034552555.1 Semaprochilodus insignis | reverse complement strand
GAGAGAGAGAGAGAGAGAGAGAGAGAGAGAGAGAGAGAGAGAGAGAGAGAAAGAGAGACAATGGCTTTGATCAGTTTGCCAATTTGACTCTTGCAGGGTTGTTGTCAGCAGCAAGTGAGTAGAGCTCCAGAAGTTCTGGCTTTGATCTCCTTTTGTGAGACTCATTCTTTTCTCTACTAGTTCAGACATTTTCCAGGTTTCTTAAGAACACCTCTCGTTTCCTGTTATTTTGTTCTTTATTATTTTGTTCCTGTAGCATAATGTTGGGCCTTTGGACATGTAATGAACATAAAGCATTTCAGTAAGTGGCAGGTTTTACTATATTGTTCTGCAGTAAATCTGTGTGTCATCTCTACAATGTATCTTTTCCACACACATCTGAGATTTGGCCACCACTTATGTAAATACACGCTTGATAGAGAATGAGAGCTTATGGGTTTTTCGGGGTGCATTTCAGGCTCCAGTGTGATATAAAATAGCTAAGCCCCAGTTACTGTAGACGTCACTGCCCTGATCAAACACACTAAAGGGTGGCAGTGCTCTATAAAGCTGGCTCCAAGAAAGGGCTCACTCCTTTATTTGCTGTCCCAATTTGTTTTGGGGCTGCTCTGCCATGTCTTCTGGTTGGCCTCAGCAGGGCTGTTAACACACAGCACATTTTACACGCTGTCATTAAAAGCCACACTCTTTAAAAGCCCTGCTTATTTTTAGCATGTCTCTGTTCTAAAGAAAAAAAGGGGGAGAAAGTGGCTTTTGAACGCAGACTGGAGCGAGTGCCTTCGCCATAAGCCGCTCCCCAAACCCTCCACAGCGTCACGCCAGCTCAAACAGCCACTGTAAAAGTTCAGACTTCCAATCACGAAAGCTCAGACACACAGTTAGAAAGGAGTGCTTACACATTTGAGACACATTTGCAGTCTGTAAGACTAATTTGGTAAAGTCCCTGTCTTTGACATCCCATCCCACCCACCCACAGCCTTATGTAAGCCAGACAAAGAAGCGAGGAGCAATGCAGTGAATGTTGAAGCTGTGCCAAGTTTAACTGGTCTGGTCCTCTAGGGGTCAAACATATAACCTCATGAATGCAAACCCTGTAACCACTGTGGCCACAGCACCAACCCTAATACGCCCTCAATAAACCTCTACAAGCAATTTATTGTTAGCTTTAGGACAATCCAGATTTCTGAGCTAGACCACACCAACATCAATCAAATGTCAGGATATGTAAAGTCTCAAATCTAAATCTAAAATCTCAAACCTTAATAACATCACTCTAATATCACTTCCACAACTGTAATAACATCAGCACAGAACTGTGCTTGATAATAATGATGCTTGTCTCTACTACTTTTCTTTCTATTCTTATTCTAAAGCTTTTTCTCTTATCTTCTTACTCCACAAAGGCAGTGAAACATTTTAAACTTCAATTTATCGCTACAAGTTCTGTTACAACATGTTCCGCCTCTGTCTTGCAGTCTGCAGACACACCTTTCTTTCCAAAATACTTAGAAACACTACCATGGCTATTCTCACAATGGCATCCTCATCCTCATTGTGTGAGGTGTGACATGCTTGCCGGTAGGTGGGCAATAAGGATTGTGTTACAGGATGAGATGCTACCAGATGTCACCTTGTAACAGAGAAAAAAGGCTGGAATTCCAACAAGGCATTTCTGGCAGCTGAGAAAAGTGGTTTATGTGGGAGAGAGTTTCTTCCTCTGATGTGTACCTTGAGCTTTATAAGCAGACCACCGACATAACTGAAAAAAGTAATTCTGGAATTAATGTAAAGAAAGAATTTCTTTACAGCATATTCCTCTGGAATCCAGAGCTTTATTGAAATAAATGTATATTTTTTGTTATCACATCCATATCTTCTGTTTCCGTGGGGTATAAATATGAGGTAACACTAGTTTCTTGACTCAATCTATAAATATGAAGAAAGTCACAGAACCCATGGACAAGACAAAAGTTTACTGACATCCATAAATTACGCAACAGCTAAAAGAAAGATTCACAGATATTGTACTGCACAGACGAAAGCCTTGGGCCCTGGTAATTTTGTAGGGATATATGTAACCATGAATTCTATCACTCCTTTCCAAGAAATATCCAAGAAATTTCAGATCAAATTCTGGTTGCTTTTGCCAGTAGGCTAAAACTAGACCATTGTTGAACCTCACAAGAGGACAATGATCCAAAGCATTCATACAGATCCAAACAAAAATGACAAGCTTCTGCAATGCCCAGATCCTATTGTTTAAAATCCTGTTGAGTAAGCTGAAAAAGAGAGTTCACCAATGAGGACTAAGGATCAGGAGATATCATACATACAGGCATAGTTTCAGGTTCCTCAGATGTAATGGCACAGTAAAGGAGAAGGGTCTGAAGAAGTGCTCTTATCTCGCCAAATGAAAGAAGAAAAAAGGAAAAAATAAAGCATTTTAGGGGATATACAGGGGTTGGACAATGAAACTGAAACACCTGTCATTTTAGTGTGGGAGGTTTCATGGCTAAATTGGACCAGCCTGGTGGCCAATCTTCATTAATTGCACATTGCACCAGTAAGAGCAGAGTGTGAAGGTTCAATTAGCAGGTAAGAGCACAGTTTTGCTCAAAATATTGCAATGCACACAACATTATGGGTGACATACCAGAGTTCAAAAGAGGACAAATTGTTGGTGCACGTCTTGCTGGTGCATCTGTGACCAAGACAGCAAGTCTTTGTGATGTATCAAGAGCCACGGTATCCAGGGTAATGTCAGCATACCACCAAGAAGGATGAACCACATCCAGCAGGATTAACTGTGGACGCAAGAGGAAGCTGTCTGAAAGGGATGTTCGGGTGCTAACCCGGATTGTATCCAAAAAAGGACTTGTATATGTCATTCCCAAGACGAACTGATGCTGTATTGGCCGCAAAAGGAGGCCCTACATCATACTAATAAATGATTGTGGTCTAAAACCAGGTGTTTCAGTTTCATTGTCCAACCCCTGTATTTTCTCATTATATTACAACTATATAGTTTCCCTTCTAGTGCTGACTCCTTTGTCTTGTTATTAACAAGTGATGTTGCCAATTACTGAGTGTCTTATATCACCTCATGCCAGTTTATTAAGAGAAAAGCAAAACAAAATACAATTTTGTTAATAGTATAGTGACCAGCCATCCAAAAAAGCAATTCCTCAAATGTCCTGACTGCTTCTTTACATGTTCAATCAAAATACATTTCTTTCATCTAGGGTTATGAAGATGTACAAAGCTGAATAAGTGACTTGGGGAATCCTTTTTAAAAGGTGACCACAACATACAAAATATGGAACGTTTTTTGCACATGACCTCAGAAAAATAGCTTCTTTGGGCATGTTGTGATCCTTGCATAACAAAACAATGCATAGCAACCACAATTTTGAAAAGGCTACCCACGCCATAATAATTTGTGGCCACAAGAAACTAAACTTGCTCCTCTAACAAAATATTTTCTAACCACTAAATGCTATGCTTGTACATAACATGCCCACAAATTAATGTTCTACAATTGCTATGGTCTGGACAAGGGGTCTGATTTGGGTACAGTAACACAAATCATCATGTTATTTATCATTATATTGAAAGTAGTTTTTTTGTGTAACCACAACAGTTTCGGGGAGCTGCGAGTGAACAATAATTAAACAAATTTAACAAAAAGTACTTCAGGATCAATGAATTGCACAGTATATTTTGGTTCACCAGTGTCAACAAGTTTAGTGATTCTGCCTGTAACATCAGATTAGTTATAAAATGCACCCCACCCAACAAAAAATATATATGTAGCTATTTGTACAATTCTCACACTTCCATTCATCATACATGGATTCCTTGCAAATCAGACTCACCGTCTGAATGCAGCTGCATTCACACTGACTGCGTTCATAGATGCGATTTATAAACACATTATTTACAATGACATGTATGGCACAGACATTTGACACAGGGTGCCCCACTGTGTCCTGTGCCCACAGTGTACCTTACCCCCGCGGAGCCCTGTACAGCAGTAAACAGCGAGCTGCGGCAGATGCACAGGGTCATACAAAGTTCAAATGCTTTCAATTTTCATGGAATGTACTTTGGCCAAATTAAACTAGCCTTCGTCCATGTTGGAGGGAATTCCAGACACTCCAACTACTCTCCAGTTGGCCGCGCTGGAGCTAAATGAAGATTCTTGAGGAAATCAAAATAATCTGGCGACAGCTCTGCTAAACAGCACAGGCATAAGTTCGATAGTGCTACTATTCAAAGTCGGACATGATGACACAGTGACTGTGAGAAAGGTCCACACAAGATTTCATAGTTTTAAATATTCTGGCATTTCTCCATCAGAGCAACAAAACAGGACTGGGAAACGTGTGTGATCACTATGGAAGTCAGAATATTTTTTAGCTAGTTTTTTAGTATACTTATAGCATGAAAGGCTTTAGACACCATCCTACATGCACAGAGTCAGTCTTCCCATGACTTTCAAATACAGGACAGTCATTTCTTCTTGTGAATAAAAGGGACTTTGATGAGACAGGATTTAAACTACTGCTGATTCACTTATTTTCAGTAATGCATGGCAGCATATTCCATGTAAATCTCAGACAAGAATGAATCCATTCACACTAATGTGGAACTTTTAGGTGAAAATCAATAAGCACTGTCCCACAGCAACATTATTGTGGTTAGGTGAAAAAGGAGAACATTTTAAACCAACTATATAAAAACTTAAATTAACGTCCAAGGCCAATCAATGAGAAGTACCAGCTGTGTGTTCTAGACTGTACGTAAATCTCTGCAGGTCGCAGAGAAAATATTATATTCTGGAAATACAAGTTCTGTTTTCATTTTGCAATTACTAACAGTACATGGATGCTTGCAGTGCTTGCTCCATCAAATTAGTAAATTAATAAAAGTCTTCACCCCCCTACTACCAAGTGCATTTTGCATAAATACTAGGGCAGAAGTGTCAAAGACCAGACACCCACACGGTACAGTTTAGCATTTTGCTTGCTTTGATGACAAAATCAAAAAGGCTTGCAACTCAACTTTGGCATGAACAACAATGACACAGACTTTGACTTGGATTTGGGCCTTATGACTCAAAAAGACTTGAGACTGGAAGAAACATGGAGAGGCGTCTGGCTGCAGACTGGAGTTTCTTTTTCATGGAAATGGATCCGTTTCCAGGCATGAGAATGCCAGACCTGCATCAAAGTATATGTAATAGACCCTCCAACAGCAGATATAGATAATGTTATATATCCCCTTTGCTTATTTTATTTCGGAGAGGACAAGTGAGACATGTGTGAAGTGTTTGCCTCCATACACTTTGAACTTCAAATCAATATGCCCCATTCAGCACTTGAACTATCTAGCTAACTCACGTCTTTTCTCATGGTCATCAAAAAACAAGCTCTCTTTATCTGTCCGACTTGAACATCTGCTGCAACATAAGGGCAAAAATCACCATCCTATTGCTCTCTTTTCTGTGATCTGTTCAGGGCCACTTCTGTGGCTTTCTATGGTTTTTGCCTAAATTAATTTAGAGCAGCAGTTTATAGTATAGTGTTCATTACTATTAAAAGAGACACAGCTTTTGCACAAGTCACTGTGCTTTATTCTCCAGCTTTTATTGGCCAGAGCAATGCTGTACATAAGCATACACCACCAGCTGGACCTAGCCCTGTCCTTCATAATAAATGTCCTTAGCAGAATAACTCTATGAATAAACATTTTGTTGTTGTGGTGTCACTTGAAAATATTTAGTAATTTTATCATAATTATTATTTTCAGTGTATTCAAAATCACTGAGCTGACCGTCGCTCTGTATCGCTGGCTAGGATGGGCAGCACTGGGTATTGCTAGCAAGTTCAGCTGCTAGTTAGCTATGTTTATCCTTACCATGTAGCAACCAGAAAAGTTCTGAGGTTGGTTGAATGAGGCACAGCAGGTTCAGTAGTACAAAACATGCCTTATCCTGTGTAGCTGACCTACTGTTTGTGTATATCACTGTGTATGTCATGGTATGTCAATGTAAGATGGATTTAGTCCTTTATTTGAAAGGATAATATATTCAAAAACAGAATATGATATATGAACATGAATACAGAATGATGCTAATTTAATGTATTAGTATATAACATGCTATTATTAAATAGGCTATATTATAACCTATGTAAGGCTACTTTACATATTATGTAATTGTTAATGTTCAGTTTCTAAATGATGTTAAATTTGCTGAAGAATGCATACTGACTTGTTTAGGTTGAGACTTGCCTGTATTAAGTTGGGATGCACTTTGAGATTTACCTACACTGTCTTGGGACTTCAATCAAGACTTAAATGTCAAGACTTGAGACTTACTTGTTACTTGTAACAGTGACTTGTTCCCAGTCAGATCCATACACCACACTGATCATTCCCTTTAAAAGCAACAAAATATACTTTAAAAGAAATACAGCAGTCAAGATATGTGTTTGACCTCATTTACCCCATCAGCCACTTCCATTTGTGACAAACATAACTAAATAAAAAAATATTGCATCTTATCATTTTGTGTTTGTCAATAAAATACTATTACAGCAGCTGGTGGATCAATTTCTGTTTGATACTGTGGTGGATTACTAATGACCACAAGTATGTATATGCACAGCTGGCATAAATACTCATGCATTAAAGGGTTAAGGTGATGGTGTAAGGGGCTGAATCTGTGTGCTGTTGTGGATAGCACAGAAGAAGAAGGGGCAAAGAAAGCAACAGAGCCAGTGTATGCCTGGCACAGGTCTGGGCCTTTCCCTCCTCGGGGCTTGAAGAGGAAAGGATTATAAGATTATTACTTGCAGGATGCAGTAAATTATACCACTTGGATAGAAAAGGGCAGAATATGTCTGGCTGCTGCGAGGGGGACCACACGGTCATTTTCTATGAAAGGGCTCAGGAAGTGTGATGTGTTTAGGTTTTGGTCCGGGCAGGTGAAGAAGCAGCCTGGCCTGGCTGGGGGAAAGAAGTGAGGTCTTTTAGCATGTGTGCTATTTGAATTAGTCTAATACTGCACCTGGCTGAGGATCTAAAGGTCTGCCATGGCTCCTTCTCTCCTCATCTTGCTGAAGCTTTTTGTCTGTGTGAAAGAAGACAGCTGTCTTTCAACTCTTCCTCTCCAAAACGTTTCAGTCCTTTCACTCTCTGCAAGACATTTTAAAACAATTTACAACCACAGTGAGTCACAACAAGGAAGCTTGTAGCTGCAGTTGAGGGATCCATTTCACCGCACAGGAGGATGGTATTGTCATTAAAAATGTCAATGGTTTCCCTACAGCTTACATTTAAAACCCAAATAAGATGGACCAGTACACCATCCTGACCTGGTATGTGTCGACCAATACACTGTGAAGATTGCAATTGCGACAGCTTAGGTCGATTTGTTAAGTCAGACAAAGAAGTCAGACAGCTATTTGAGTAGCATTGCATTTTCCACACTGCCTCCTTAAACGGCTACAGCTATGGTCCAACAAGCTACTGTACTTCATCCAGTGATTTGATAGATATACCATAATCCCTGTAAATTGATACAAAATGGAAAGTGCACGGAATTTAATACCCCAAATGAAATCAGGAAAATGTCAAAAAAGTAGTTTTGTAAATCACCTCTTTCCCATTACAATAAATATGGCAGCCGACTCACAAGAAAGAATTTACAGTGGGAAACATCAGGGAAACTAATATCTGGTTGTTGAACAGATTTAATGCTCAAATCCTAAATATCACTTCAGCAATTTGCTATGTCAGATGGACAGTGTCACTGGAAAACCTACTTAGCCTCTTTTATCTGTGTAGATTGGGCAGTTCCATGTAATTGTCCAATCAAGCTTAATATGAAATAAGCAAAAGACATACATAAAGGCTGTGACTTCTTCATAACTGCCACTGAGCACCAGAGTAGATATTTCCACTCTTAACCACAAAGTATTCGGTCTGCTACCTAAATTGTAAGCCTAGTCACAGACCCGCCATAACATTAAAACTACCTCCTTGTTTCTACACTCATTGTCCAGTTTATCAGCTCTTTATATCATATGGGCACATTTCTACACAGGTTCCACAACTACATACTTCACTGCAGTAGTCCATCTGTTTCTTTGCATACTCTGTTAGCCTCTTTCACCCTGCTTTTCAATGGTCAGGACCTTCACAGGACCACCACAAAGCAGATACTGTTTAGGTGGTGGATCATTCTCGGCACTGCCGTGACACTCCTGTGGTGTAGGACCAGTCTAGGAGCAGCAGTGTTGCTGGAGGTTTTAAATGGTTTTGATGGTATTTTCGAAGATGTTTATGTATCATGTTATACCCTCCTGTTCATCATGTTGAAGGTGTACCTAATAATTTCAAGATCACGTGAAAGGAACAGCAAATATAAAGGTGAATGAAGATTTTGACAAGCGACCACACATTCCTGGCAAGAAACCATGTTTGGCAGCAAACAAAAGAACTGATATAAACAGAAGCAAAATAAGCTAACATCGGTGTTGCTTTCCACTGCTGGAGGTGCTCTCAGAAAGTAAAGAGATATAATTTGACACTGGTTCTTATTGACTTTCACGGAGTAAAAAGGGAGGACGAGAGACTATGAATGAGGTGAACACCACAACTTTTGTGTGATACATTTATTTATTTGGAGTTTGAATTTGACAGGTTACATCATCTCACAAATTGCTCCTTTCAGATGCACTGCATTGGGATGCACAGTGCAGAGGTGGCTGTATAAGAGACCAAGGTGCAATCAGACATACCTGAAGTGCCCCAGCAATCTGTGGTTTAGGCCCGGATGCAGACAAAACCACTGCTTTCTCTCTTACCATATACAAACACAGCAAAGAAAACACTGCCGTGGCTAATACAGCGCTCCTGGAACAGGACGCACAGTGTGATAAATAATTAGCCTACACCTCATAGAGAGGTAGCAGAGCCAGAAAAGCCTGAGGAAAATGCCTCAGTGACCGCACACATACACACACTGAATGAAATATTGTATACATATAGAGAAAGAAATAGAGAGAGAGAGAGAGAGAGAGAGAGAGAGAGAGAGAGAGAAAATATGCCAGTATTCTGCCTGCATTGTCAGCTGGATTTATCGTACAGGCTTTAGCACTGTGATTCACCAGACAGAAATGTGCCATTTCAACAGCCACGCACATACACCTTTTCATATTAGTCTACTGTTAAAGACATTGGGCTGTATACTACGCCTCAAGACCTTTTAAATGTTTTGTATGAAAGAAGGCCAGAGAGCCACGACATCACGTTTCCAATTCAAGTACACTTAAGGAAATATGGCAAAACCAGACCTGTCCTACAAAACCTATGCTTTGCTAGTGCGCAATATTCTGTCCCTTTAAGTACAGGGCTGTAAACTCTATCAGTTGTCAGTAAAATGTAACAGCTTGAAGTGTGCGGGTGTCTGATTGATAGCTTCCTACAAGTCTAGAAGAAGACTACACAGTACAAATTTAGCACATTCAATCTGACACAAACAAATTCAACAACTGCTGAAAGTATGAAAATCAAGAGTTAATACGTAAACTCATACTTAACATATAAAAACAGCATATAGCTGGATCGCATGTTAGGATGGCTGCTAAACTCAAACACAGCAGTGACTTAAAACTTGTAAAATGCTTGGATATTATGAAAATCATCCAAGGCAGTAATAAAAAGATGCCAAAGATGCTTGGACTCTTCACAAATAAGGAGGTACTGTTGGGGTGGGAGGTCACAAATGTGTCATTCTCCTTCATCCACCTCTGATGACACACACCTTCCATTACCTTCTCTGCAGCTGGCAGATTCACCAATACAGGAGGAAATGAGACTAATTATTTCCTGAGTGAAAGCAAAACTTCTCCTGTGCGCTCGGAAATGCTGTTCCATGACTGCACAGCCACATACCTCAATACAGCTAAGTCTACTAATTCTTACAACAACTAACATGAAGCAGTTTATTATGGGACATGTTATTAAAAGCATACTGGCTGAGCCACAGAATCTGTTACTTTGTAACTGCACATATGGCTTGTAAAATCCTAAGACATGCTTGTTAGTCACACTAAAGTTTACTTTTCCAAAACTTAAAATTCCGTCTCCAGGGTGGAGTGTAACTCCAAGTACTCTACTACATAGATTTTGTACAATGTTTTGAGCATATCCAGCTTACTTAACTGTAAACTTTGCTCCAATGCAATGAAAAAAAAATGACATATGGTCTAAGGTCTAGTTACTTTTGTGTGTCTAAACACTGAATATTAAGCTGTATCTTAAATATTAAAACTATTAAATTTAAGTGACCTCTAAAAACTTATTATTATTATTATGTGTGTGTGTGTGTAATGTACAGTGACCTGAACAGTATCTGATAATTTTAGACAACAAAAATGTTTGCTGTCTATATGTTATTTCATTAAATGGTATTGAAACAACATGGTATAAACATATTTACAACTGGTAAACTTGGAATTCTACATACACAATTTACTAAACTTAAACTTGAGTTGAATATGAAAAAATAAACACTCATCATCAAGAGAATAATTGCACCTAGAAGGAAGTGTCAGACTGCAAAGTTATTTGGAACAAAGATAAAGGTTACCAGGAACAATAACATTTAGAATGATATGGAAAATTTAGACTGATATGGGCAATATTTATTGAGCTACACATACAGAAGTAATGTCTCTCTGTAGGGTTTTGGGCTGCCATGTTTGCTAACACAACATGCCAGACGTCTCAGCATGGAGTGGTAAAGGTTCATAACAGTGTCCTGCAATAATCCACCCCATGCAGCCTGAATATTCTCACTGATTCCTTCTGGGTGCAACTACTTGTGCGTGAATGTCAGAGAATATATCTGATGTGCTTGTGTTAGACCTGTGTGCTTCTTAACACAACAAAAACAGCATATGTATTTGAATACAACATTAGTGAAAGGAAGGAGAGAAATATTGCTGAATATGGAGACAGTGGAATGGAAAATCCAGTCATCTTCGGTGGCATTGCCCATCGTCAAAACAAAGAAACGTAGTACTGATGATAGCCAATGTTCTAACAATGTGTACTGAGGTGACAGATAAAGTGATTTAGACAAGGTCAGCTTCCTATTCGCCAGCTTTTCAGAACTGTTTTCATTCCATCTTAAATGGGGCCTGACTGCCTCAGTAGCCTGAGGTGTCAGAATGCAACTGCTGCAGCACTTAAGGTGGAAAAGTAAAATTTCAAACAAGAAGCTGCCTTCAACCTCATGTGATTTAGGCTATCAAAATATTCTACCCACAGTTTTATATAGAGTTCTACTTGTAAATATGTGCAAGCTAACACTGGCTTGACTTTTCAGAGGTGGTGACAGCTTTGTGACACGAAAGGACTTAGGATTGATTCTGGCTTTTTTATTGCTGGACATGTAAGTTATGTTGGTCAGTTGCTTGCTAGCCAATAAAAAACACCAACCCGATTATTACTGTTGCGGAAAGAAACATCAAACAACTGTGAAGTTGTTTGAGCTGAATATTGCTTCCATAAACATAACCAATATAAAATATATTGAGCTAACACTGGCTACATAGGTGTTTGGCTGAGTGCACCCCAATTCCCAATTCCCTCGGGATTTCCTACAGATATCCTGGCTTAGTTGGTATATAAAGGAAATTAAAAAAAAAAAAAGTGTTTTATGAAGAACACATGCACCATGTTGACTCTTTTGCAAGCTGTACAGGGCTGGGCAACTGATGGTGTTCCTAAGTTGAATGTTACATTTATTCACTTTGGCCCTTTGCCACAGTTGATCATGTTCAACTTTATTTACATTAGCATCCCTTGGTATCTCCAATTATTTATGGCTGGTCCTGTGTAGCTATCTGATAGGTTGACAACAGTTGTATGCTGGGAAACAGTGTGGTCTCTGCCCAATGTGTAAAAGCCAGAGTGCCCCTGTCCCTGCATGAGCAGGGGGTGAAGCATGTGGAGTCTTTCAAGCTTTTAGGTGTTCAGATCAATTCAGATCTGACATGGGATAATCACATCTCTTATATCATCAATAGAGTCCAACCTCACATACATTACTTGTGGTTTGCTAATACGGCAGGCCTCCTAAATGATCTGCTGCTTTAGGTTTATTTAACCTTCATCCGGCCTGTCTTAGAGTATGATTCTCCTGTTTGGGCATGGTTACCTAAGCATCTTGAGGATGAAATGAGATCAGCAGGATCCTACTGGACTATAATTACCTGCAAAGTCAGACTATTACTCCTTACGAAACAGTCGGATATTAATGCGTCTCAACAGCTCAAAGACACCAGCTTTTTTGTCTGGATCACGTTTTTTGTATTGAAACTATTATAATGAATAATGAATACATTTTTGATTAACTAACTGTGGGCTAATGTCGTGGATCTTACTAGGAAGTACTATTTTGCACTGGTTGATCTCATTATAATGTTGGATTTGTTGACTAAGCTGTGGTTTTTAACTGATTGCACAAACATCACATTTCATCGACTCATGTGTAATGCTGTAATTGTTTATTAATACATTTGAACTGTGTACTTTGAGACATGACACAAGGACAGGGACCACAGCACCAAATGTTTATCTGAACATTTTGTGCAGTTACACATTTCTCCCTGGAAGTGCCAAGTTTACAAAGTGTAGCCATAAAATCCAATAAAACTTAATACAATTTTAAGTAAGGTATAACTGTCCAAATACTTATTGGGGCCATGGTATAATACTGCTCAAAGTTTGGAATCAATGTTTTTAATAATATAATAATAGTTTGGTTTCAGATATATAAAATGATTTTGGAATGCTGGTCCTGTTCAGTTTCATAGCTTACAAGTATTTAGTAGCAAGCTTTACATGATTCTAAAATGCCAGAGAATCAAATAAGTTACAGTAAACATCCAGAATGTCTAATATTTGAAAGGGGATAATTAAATCTTAAGGTAGATAACTTGACAAATAACCGCTGTGCAATTACAGTATAGAATTTACAGCATTTCATAACTCAAAATCTTATTCATTCATGCACGACAAAAGAAAACCCAAGTGTCTCACTAAGGTGTCTGGCCATCACAAGGATGTGATATATGGCTCAGTATATATTCTAAAATATCTGGAAATGTACTGGAGTGATAGAACATCATTCTTCCCAAGATATTCCCCTCAACTGGTATTATGATGATGGTGGGGGAGAGTGCTGTCTAACACACCGGTCCAAAATCTCCCATACATGTTTGACTGGGTTGGCATCTTGTGACTGTGAAGGTCATAACATATAGTGTACATTATTTTCATACTCCTGGCAGGATGGAGCTGTTTCATCACAGGATAAAGGTGACAAGTCTGAACAACTCTGTATTCATTCAAAAGTGGAAAAGTGGACCCAAACTACACCACCAGACCACAACCCTGTAGCATTCAGGCCTGTACTATTCTATCGGCATACACTACACATGCAGTCACCCACTTGTGGAGAATATGGTGAAGGATGACTTAGCTGAGGAACAGCTGCTCTTCTGTTTTTCTTTGTATTTTGTACTAATACAGATGTCCCTGTTACTAAATGTACACTTTCGACCACAATTTACAAATCTATTTACTGATGTTTTCCCATAGATCTAAAGCAGAGGGACTTTTATGCGCCGTTCAGTTTGAAACACCAACCATGCAAAAATAACAGTAACCAATGTTGTACTTCATGCTTCACTTTCTAAACTGTTGATTACAGATTTATGTTGACTGTAAAACTGGTGGCTCAAAGAAAGCATATTCAGAGACCCAACCATGGACTGAACAATACTTTTTTGGAAGAGAGAAGTAAGTCACGGGCTGGAACCATTAAAACTACTTTCATTCGTGTGTAAATGGTTTCATCTACTGCAAGGAACATACCGTATATGTAGAGATTTGGTGGAATGTGGTTGAATACTCCCTGGGGGTTAAATGATTTTTGTATGAAATATGTATTTTAATTTCAAGGTGTGATTCTAACTGGATTTGGATGACTTGGGAGAACTACCCACCAGTTTTTAACTCCCCAATTTAGTTATTGCCAATACTGCCTACTAGTTAAAGCTCTTCTTATCACAAGATGTTTCCAACCCAGGAGGGTGAAACCTAACACATGCTTTCTCTGAGTAATGTAAAACCAGACTCTGGATCTTTTCAAACAGCTGTTATTGCAGGATCACTAGAAAAAATGAACAAGCCTGGAGGCAGGCAGATGAAAATGTGAGCCCTGCCACATCTTTTTGAATTGCTGCTAATGTAGGGTCATGGGACAGCTCAATAAGATTAGAGGAAAACTCTAACTGCCAATCCTTTTACATCAGCTAACAGATGCACACGTTGGCTAGCATCATGCTGAGTGACAGGGAAGAAGGAGGCTCATCTTGCACAAACAGAGAGACGAATCTGTTTACACTCCGTAAAACTCTTGGGTATGGATGTAAGTCCCACCTATTTAATCAGTCTGTCAACAACTACAGTGGAAGGAAATGATCTGTTTAAAATGGGTTTATACTCCTGTTCCTGACTAGCAGTGAAAGCTTATGTCACTGACAGCATGAGGAATGGCAAAAACATTGCAAAATCACTGCACAATTGCACTAAATCATATCAGTTTCTAAATTAATCCCATACATGATGAGAACATGATTACTTACACTAGAGCTCGAACTGCTATCTCTTCACATCAACAGGCCTTATTGCTGTACCTCACTGACTATATAAGGTCGTCCTGTTGTGCATGCTTTCCATTCTGACTCATGCTGTTGTGTTGGTAGCATCCTTTGCAAGTGAAGTATGCCTCATGAAAGAGTAGTTGGAAGAGTTGGAGAGGGGACGTATCATAGAGCTCTGGGAAGCGAGATGGTCTTATCGATATATTGTGCACCATATTGGTCGGATATTACCATACTATGCCGTTGGCGGCTTTGGACAGAAGGCACGGACCAGCGACATGAAGGATCTGGAAGACCTACACAAACCACGGAGAGAGAGAACCGATGGATTGTCCAACATGCACAGATAGACCCAACAGCCACGATTGCTGACATTCAGCAAGCAGTGATCCCTCCATGAGTAATCCTGTTAGTGCCAGCAGCATTGGCAGACGGCTGCATGATGCAAGACTACATGCACACAGACCATTATACAACTACCTTAACACCGTGTCAAGTTTGCCAAACACGGCGATGGTGTCAATCCAGACTGTCATGGACAATGGCAGCGGGTCATCTTCAGTGAGTCCTGCTTCTGTCTTGGTGGAGATGACCAACGAATCCATGGATGGCCGTGGTCAACACCATCGCCAGACCTATCCCCAATTGAAAAGGCGTAGGATGTTATTGGACACGCTATCTGCTCTCCACCCCACCTCCAAAATCTGCAGGAACTGCGTGAGAATATTCAAGCTGCATGGGATGGATTATCACACAACAACATTAGGAACCTCTACAACCCCATGTCAAGATGTATTAGCAAACATGCCGGCCCAACGCCATATTAATAGACACTAGTTCTCTATGTGTAGCTCAATAAATATTGCCCATATCAGTCTAAATTTATCATCACTTATTGTTCCTTGAAACCTTTATCTTTCTTCCAAATAGCACTGGAATCCCACACCTCCTTCTGAGTGCAACTATTTTATTGACGATGAGTGTATAAAAGATAAATGCTTAAACACTACCCCAACATTTTCAAGAGGAAATAATTATTACTGCTGTGTTAAGTAGTGAAAGCTTATATCCACAACTTATTAACAAACGAATAGCTTCATAGCTCAGTAGCCAATTTAGGAACCTAAAACCCTAGTTGAAAAGTGGAAAATCGCTTAAGAGAAAAAATAATGTAATTGTAATTCCTATAAGCATCTAACATATGGAAAGGATGTCTATGTAATTAAATGAATCGAGAAGGTTGGAGTGAATCTGAGGTTGGAGTGAACTTTTGCCTTAGAAGAGAGTTTTTTTGCAATACTGCCAATAATAGCCATAGAAGGCCATTTAGTTTTCTACTTGGATGACAATGCAAACCCACGCAAGAACAACATTCGCTGGGTCAGGTAGCCGAGATCACAGAGCTAGGAAAATAGCCGTCTACATGTAACATATTCTTGGGCTTTTTAAGGGCTGGTGGGAATACTGAGGCGACCTCCACTGAAGAAAGGAGACATGGAAAAGCCAGGCTTGCATGTACGAATCACAGCACAAATGTTCAGAAAACATAACCTGTGGCTCAGGGAACTTGACCAGGATCCTCGTACTACAGGCCAGAAAAAATCACTAACATGCCTTATGCCTGAAGATAGCTTTTTAATCCTCCTGTGTGTAGCCAAAGGGCTAAATGATTTGGGGAAAATATCTAATTGCAGCATTGTGGCGGAAATTAAAATAGCATTTTCTGTAAATTAAGGTCCAGGTCTTTTTCTTAGGCCAAGAAAACCAGCATATCAATTTTTCCTGGCTTCAGCCAAGCACTGAACATAGTGTACCAAACAACAAGTTGTGGTTCTGTTGTTGTGTAACCATCATGTGGATGTTTAATTGCTTCTAACTGGTGGCAGTCCACAGGCAGTTCACAAGCTCTGTGTTATTAAGCAAACTTTTCATCATGCAAACATCGTAGACTAGAATTGAAAATGCAGCTCCTGAGATCTGAAAATCGCACTCTTTCAATTTACAATTTCAATATAAATCCATGATCTACTTATCTTATAGGAATTGTTCGTGTGTTGTATTGCAAAAATTGGTAGAAAATGCTGGGTTTTAAATCACATTAACATTTCAAACAGAGCATTCAAATACAAATCCTATGTTTTTAAAAGAGGTCAGTAAAACAAGTAACTTCCAGAATCCTAGATTTTAACAGTCCTGAATCCACCCAAAATGATGCCCCCAAAATTTCCACATACCAGCTCAAGTTTCAGACCAGCAGTTGAACAAAATGACAGTAATACATCTAGAATTCTAAGATTCATATGACCTTAGGGTCAGGTCGCTTAAGTGGATGGTATAGTGTAGTAGCCTATGTGGCAGACTTAGTAAGCACACTACACTGGACAAGCACGCTACACTATAAGAGACCTTGGATAACCCTCCTAATGCTACATTCACCCACATTTATAATAATATTAATTGAAATATTCTGAGATTTGGAGACCTCTCTGGTGGAAATGTGTCATTGCACACAACATGCCAAAGAATCCTTTTGCAATCCTGGTTATGCATTCAACCAGGTACCCATGAGCAGATCAGTTACAGTGACAGAGATGAAAGAAAACTCAAAATTTGATGGACAATCTGTTTTAGAGGATGTATGTGAATTATCCACTTTGTGTGTGTGTGTGTGTGTGTGTGTGCGCGTTTCTACTTATCTTAATTTTATCCAAAATCCTATATAATGCTGGTTTGCTCTGGATACAAGCATCTGCTGCATAATGTAAACGGTAATGGTAAATGTAAATATAATGTAAGAGACACACAAAATTAACTGGTTGATGCTTTATTTCACAAATGGTGGGCATGTTTGTGAGATACATCTCCACACTACTATAACATTTTCTCAGTCTTTCACTTTGACATACAAGTGCCATGTAGGAAGACCTTGGCAAGCATGATAATTCATATTTTCTGTGGTGGCTACTGTACCATTCCGCCATTAGTTTGCAGACTTTGCATAGTGGGTGGGGGCCACAAACCCCTCATCAGGAGCACAGCCACTCTCACTGAGGGCATTTTAATATTGAGCGTGTTTTGGACTCTAAATGTTTAACAGTGATGCCTACGTTTCCAGCTACTCTCTCCCAGCACAGCAGTCAAGATTTCACCACCAGACAGCCGTCTGCCGTGGGCTTTTCACAGCGGCAGCCGCCTCACACATCTCTCTGCCCCCTTTCTTTTTTACTGTGTGGTTGCGTAATTGAAACCGCTACTCAGGAACTAGACAGGGCTTAATAGGGGAAGGCTGTAAGTTAGCATCTACTGTACATTTACTGCCAGTCTTTACCTCCACTGCCGTCGTGACCTGCCGTCAGACTTTTGAACTTGGTCAGCCACAAGGTCTCATGTCAGTGGCCCGAAGATAAAGTTTCAGCTAGATGGCTTGGACAGAATCAGTCCATAAGCAGTGGAGTTGATGATGTTGGTTGTAGAAGCCAGTTTAACACAGCTAGCCGGTTCCTCCTGCTACCTATTATTTTCAAAATAGACTCCATTGAGTATGTTTTGTAAGGTGTGGACAGAGGATTATTTATGGTTTAAGCCACTTATATATACATAAAACCACCACATTCGCCACTTTCACATTTATATGCATACCCCAGCCAACTACTTCCATGCAAACAGTTTTTCAGTAGTGTTTCAAGTAGGGAGTGTGAAAATTTGTCAGGGCATCATCATGCATTGATCTGATGGTGGTGATTCAACTGCATCCATTTTGGAATGTTAGAATTGATTATCATAATTACGCAGTAGTACATGAACGTCTCGCACATACTACAGTGTAACACTGCTAATACGTCACCCTCTACTGCAGGAGTGCATAGGAATATATTATACAGTTTCATTATCAGTATTTATTCCTAGCTTTTGACACAACTGCATCAGCTTTCGAGACCACCAGGGTGGTCCCCGTCTGGAAGCACAGCAAGCTGGACAGCTCAGACATCAGCAGCTACCGACCAGTATCACTCGTTTCTTTCCTCTTAAAAATTCTTGAACGTAAGGGAAAATAAGCCATTGTTTCTCTTGCCTATAATCAATTGTCTCAACCAAAATCTTCAGGACCCCAACCAGTCTCACTTCAAACCAGCGGACCTAACACAAACTCCCCTCATAGCAGTGACTGAGAAGCTCCAGGCAGCAAGATCAGGCAAACTGTCATCGGTTCTGATTTTTCTTGATCTCTCTGCAGCATTCAGCAAAATTCTGCTAAATTCCATAAATATGAATGTAAATGATGCCACAAACCATAGAGGTAGACTGACTGATTATATTTTTAGGTTCAGTGCATTAATTGAGTACAACCATAGAATGACTGGATATCTTTTCCTAGTGGTACTCATTTGAATATTTTTTAAATATACTAGTAAATTAGTTTTATGATCCAGCATATTAGTTAGCAGTCCTATTTAAATGTAATGTGCTTGAAATACATGTGAATGAGAAATGTTTCATTCAGTGATCACACTTTGTGAATAAACAAGAAACATTAATAAGATTTTTTTTTCATTCTACAACAAACAATTCTGTAAAAGATTTTATATGCCAATAGCTAGGTTACCAGGGAATAAAGAGAAGCCAATATGGCAATTCATATGCCAATAGCTACCTGTGAATAATGAGAAGTGATACTTGGAAGAGATTTCTAAAATTCAGTCAGATGAGAGTTTGACACTCAAAGAATGCCTCACAGCCAATCTTTGACAGGTTAGAACTAAATGTGGAGTAATGTTTAATAAAGTATATGCATATCAGCATTATCAAAATGTTATTTTTGGTCTGTTTCCAGATTTAAAAAATCCACTAAATCCAGATCCCAAATTTACTTTTGGCACAGGTCCACCCATTTAAAGAACAGTGTGCAGCAGAGCCAAGAAGGCTTGTTTATAGTTTTTACTGTGCATATTCTAATTATAAATTGTATAAATGAATAGTAATATAAACAGAATATAATAATATAAATGTGTTTTTATTCTATCGCATGTTTTATATGTTGAACTGTTTTTTTTAAGTTTACTAGTTTGGGCAATAACTGTGTTCATGTAAAAGATTTTATTCCCTTTTGTACAACACCTCTGAAAACACGTCCCACACGTCACTCATCTGCCTTTAGCAGTGAACTGAAAATCACATGGCTGTGGAGGATCACTGCACTGCAGCAATTTCTGTTTACATTTCTCTCTCTCTGTGTCTCTCTCTCACTCTCTCTCTCACTCACTCTTTTTCTCTCATTCTCTCTGTGTGGGCAAATGAGCAAGACCCCCAGGTGTAAGGATTAAAGCAGGTGGGCCAGCGCATTCGGGGCCCATCCACATTGAAAGGGGCCCATTTAAAATAGCTGAGGGGGTAAATAAATAAACTGAAATTGGTCAGGCTACAGGATACA
This sequence comes from Semaprochilodus insignis, assembly GCA_034552555.1. Classification (NCBI taxonomy): domain Eukaryota; kingdom Metazoa; phylum Chordata; class Actinopteri; order Characiformes; family Prochilodontidae; genus Semaprochilodus; species Semaprochilodus insignis. The sequence continues at coordinate 40,718,081 of CM067474.1, read as the reverse complement.
CATGCAAATCTGGCATCTCCGTAGCGCTCTGATGCCAGAGGGGAACATTACAGAAGACTATGTTTTGACTGTGAGAACACTGAGTCTAAATTCTGCTACACCACTTGGATGAGCCATGGAGATAGACAAGTCGAGGGATTATTTTTTTAAAGGTAAAAATAGTATTACAAGTTCAGTTTTCATAGCTCTTTTCAGGCGGTCTACTAAAAACACAAAAATGACTGATATCTACTTTGGGGTGTTTGCTTGACTTTAAACAAGCTGGAGTGAAGATATGTGTCATTCAGTGATTAAACTTTGTGAAATCATGTAAATTCAGTTCAATCTTGGCTTTACGTCATCTAAACAGTGACAGACATAACACGCTCACAGACAGGCAGTCATCTTCTGACTAACACAGCGCACCCAATGAGGACATTCCTAAGACTTTAACACACTGAGAAACTGACAAGAGCTGTAAACGGTCTAACAGCTCTTTCAAAGCAAGACACCTGTGTATAAACACCTGTACAGAGCAATCACATCAAAGCCAACTGAACTGGAATTTCATTCAGAACAAAAGTGTTGCTTTACACCATTGGTAGTCAGTAATGTCGGGTGGATACAAGTCTGAATCTGACTATTTTTTCAAGAAGAATAACTACAGTCTATCATCACATAAGCATATCAAACATACCAATAAAAGTTTAACTCTGTTTTTACTCAAAATTACAGTGGGGTCAGAGACGTTAGGGTATATTAATAACATCAAAATTATAATTGTATATGACCTTTCCATACCATTTGACCTTTGTTGGTTTCAATTGAGACGTCACATCGTCAGGGCACGCACACACAAGCTCTGGATGGCCCAGGCAGACTACCAGTACAGAAGATCATTTTATCCACCGACAAGAACAACAGCTCCCATGGTTTCCTTGTCCACCATCCAGACACAGGTGGCACCTTCATTACACACCTCTGTCTCTGCCCAGACAATTTCTAGATGCTTAGCAGAAGGAAATTTTGTGTCCTGGTGCCCATTATGTATCCTGCTATTGGCAACCAGCCACCGTCACATTTGTTTGCAATCGTGTCGCAAACAAACTGCTATGGACTGGAACCATATTATCTTTAGCGATAAATCCAGGTTCTGTTTGGGATCTATGTGAAAGTCGGTGTAAGTATAAAAGGCTTGTGGTGAGTACTTCAATCTAGTCTTTGCTGTGAAGCAATACACTGCCCCAACTGCTGTGGTAATGATCTGGGGAGCCAGCGTATATGACAGTCGGTCACCCCCAGTAGTGATACAAGTGACTACTAACAGCTCAGCGATATGAGCAGGACATTCTCTGGTCACATGTTCTGTCTCTCATAGCAGGGCTTCCAACTAGCATTTGTCAACAGGATAATGCTCACCCACACACAGCAAGGGTTTCCCAGGAATGTCTCCACCAGATTACAGCACTTCCTTGACCTGCTCAGTTGCCAGATTTATCACCAATCAAACATTTATGGGACCAGTTGGGACGCCAGATTTGGCAACCTATGAGTGTGCAGGATCTACAGGCCCAGTTACAACATCTGTGGGCAAATGTGCCGCAGGATGCCATTCGGAACCTATATGTCTCCATGCCCAACCGTACCCCATGTTGTATCCAGGCTAGAGGCAGCCCAGCAGGGTGCTAGAGCCTACTTTCAATTAGACATTTTTCCCCAATAAACTTATTCTTTCGCTGAAATACTGTAATCACTTACATATATCTTCATTACACTCACACATCTATAGTTTCATTTGATTCCAACAAGCTCCTTGAGATTATTATGACCATCTCCATCATTGCCATGTTTGTTGTTATCAGAAGCCTTTGACTCTGGACCACCCTCTAGTTAATGTATCGCTTAACATCCATGCAAACATAAAGGATGCATGGGAACATATGGGCAGTGACAGATGGTTACATCACTTGAGATGGACATCTTCACTTTTGTAGTAAAGGGAGTATAAGTGAGCCTTAACCTTGGCTCATTTGTTTTTGATTATGAGATTGTCAGCATGATGCTGGCCTCTTACTATCTGTCATCTGGTGCAAGAATTGCCAGTTCTCCTCCAAGTGTGCAAACCTGTCTAATGATGTTGCATCAGAGGCACGGTAGGCAGAGGCAAAGGTACGGTAGCCAGAATCTATTCAAATTTATTAATCATAAGCACTGTAAGGCAAAGGCTAAGGACAAATATGACAAAAAAGGACAAATAGGACATATATGAAAAATTGACAAAAAACAAAGCAATATTGTGCCTGTTAATTAGCACAGAGATAGAGAAAGAGAAAAAATCTAGATTTTCACTCAGGCCAAAGAAAATCTGCAAAGGTCGGGCAATTATTTCACAAATGAATAAGCGCAGTGTAGGTATGGCAAGGAGTTCAAACATTAGCCTTCTGGAGTCATGGAGAGGGGTGGCCAGCCGCTTTGGCATAGAGCTGAATGACGTGACATGTCAAATAAATGTCTACACAGAACTTTGTCCACCTTACAAAAATGTACTTTTCAATTAAATATGCCTCTCTCTCTCTCTCCCTCTCTCTCTCTCTCACTAAGGAAAGCTCAGTGCAGTACTCTGTCTTGTGCTTTTTGGCCATTAGAAGTGTAAAAGTGTCACACGCTGTAAGTGTGTGGGCCCTTACGAGGGAAGTTAGGGAGCCAGAGAGCAATGAAATCATTCTGCCAGGGGATTGGGGGAGTTGGGGCACTGGCTGCAAACAAATAAGAACAGAAGGATCAGCACCAGTGGGATCCATAAGAAGCTTATAGGAACAACAAACTTCTCTACTGGAACCCAGCATTAAACCACTCAAGATAATGCTAGAGCTAAGACACATACACTGAAAACAACTTCATGATGTCATATGAATCTGTCTTCTCTGATAAGCTTATTAAAGTGAGCTTTATACAGTCCAACCTGGGCGTTCATTTCCGGCCTACTGAGCCTTTAGGGTTCTAAATCTCATTTATAGTCATTTGTGTCAACACCGCTTTTCGAGAAGTCACTTAAAGACTGTAGATTAGTCATCAGCATGCGTAAGTTATGCATGCGGGAAAGTGTCGCTGGCAGTTGTGGTTCAAATCTCTGGCAGCACCAGTCTGGTTGCCTCCCTTCATCAGGGCCCACAGCAACACACCCAAGCTGTTTGCTGCGACACCCAGAAAAGCCACATCTACACACCCGCCGGTCAGCTTTAACTGCCCCAAACTCAAAACTGTTATAACCTACCCCCTAAAGTAAACACAATTAGGAACTGGTGTCTCAGGGCTTGTGGCTGAGGTGTCGTAAGTGTGTGATGGCAAAAAGCACACATGGTCAGTTAAGCTCTCCTCATTGTTAGATGGACCCATAGGCCACAGCAAGATGGCCACAGTACTCCAGTCACTGTGGTAGCATCTGTGTGGCCAGCGGAAAGTTTGGTTAACCAGGGGTGGTGTCGGATGATGTTTACATCCCCCCACAAGTCCATAGAGGGGCAGAGGCCAAGCAGCCGTGGGCGAATTAATGGTTTTCTTTGTATTTGTTAATGTACCTTGTTATGTATACTTACTGGACATGTGAATACGGTTTTTATACAGTGGTTGACTATTTGTGGCTGATTAAAAGTAAAGAAATCTTCTGTGGAACTAGGCATGTTATTTTTTTTTTTACATTTACAATAAAGACATGGATGTTGTAATTGGAAGTGGGCTGTTTTTCAATCACATAGTGTACAGTCAGGATGTAACTATATGCTTCTATGAATGTATATATTTTTCAAAAATAATAAGATATGTCTGTTTCAATATTTGATATGCTGTCTCTGAGCTGTTTTCTATTAACATATGACTTATGATTTGCACTTAATTGCATTCTGTTTTTATTTATGTTTTGTCCAGCATCCCAACTTTTAACACTACAATTGAACTTCCAGCATTCTTTGCAAGCAACCCCAAAAGCTCAGAGAAGGATATTACCCTAAAAAGCTTTCATATTAAAAAAGGTATATAAGCTACTAAACACACTACATAGTCTGAAATACAGTACTTACAAAATACACTTCGTGGCCTTTTATATATTTCCATAAAAAAAAGAAACCAAGCAAAACATTAATACCACATGCTCTGATAAAAAAACGTTTGATCCAAAATTCCATAAATGTACTACACTGTAATGTGTATCATATAATGTGAAATAAAATAGCCTCCTGCCTATTCAAATGCATATGCGTTTGCATTTCAGAAATAAGGTCCACAGTGCAAATGTATTTAATGAATGTGTGTATGTAGTTATAGTAGCGCTGCTCTGTGCCACTTTTAACAGTACTTTGCCTCCAAGCCACTGTTTGCATTCAAGAAAAGAATATCTCAGATAGTGATAGTCAAAACCAATGGCTGCCTTTTGAGTATTACAATATGTTGCCTTTGTTGTTTCTGCAGTTCAAACACTGGCCTCCAAAACTTCAAACCTAAAACCCAGACTGTGTGATCAGCCAGCCACAGTGAAGGCCAACTGCCTCATTCATGAGCAATTAAAAATCACTTCACTAGTCATTGAGCTGCAGTCTCACCGCAGCCTCCACAGAAATACAGTCAAAATAAATGTTACAGTCAGGACCTATACTGCAAACCCCTCTAAAAGTCCATTTTAATGGTTTAAGAAAATTGCTTCAGGGAGATGGCGTCTAGTCTGTTGAGCCCTCGTTTATTAATAAACAGAAAGAATTTGTTATCACTTTGGATAATGGTGTCGTTTATGATCACATATGTAAACTACATGCCCTACATCAAAGCAGATCTTGCCAAATGAAGTAAACTAAAAGGCTGTGTTGATGCAAAGTAATATTTCATTCATGTGTAGCCAACACACCTGAGCAATCTAAATTCAAAGCACCAATTCTGTCATCACACAAATCTCAATTAGAATATTCAACCAAACAGAAAAGGCACATACCCACACTGAACACAAATCAGTTTTCTACCATATCTGGTAGCAGACAAGGGCTGAAAACCAAATGAAAACCAATTCAAACCAAGAAATATGAAAAATGAATTCCTTAAAAAGAAGACTGTAAAAATAACTGTAATTACACAGCGCATATTTATCAAGGGTACAATGTACAAAGCACTTTTAAAAGCAAGCGCCCTGTATACCTGAAGGGTCCATGCCATGGAAAACTCGATTTTTTTTTCCTTTTAAATTAAAAGTTTGAAGTAGCATGTGAAAACACTGTAAATGTGTCAAATGTACAGTTTATTCCTAAGCCCATACAGTCCATATATGGAAACTATGCTACAAAACCAGCCTGTTTTGAATGCTTTTGAAATGCCATAAAGAAGCACCTCATTTACATATATCCACCCTATTTAACCTACAGCAGTTAGCCCCGAAAAACTGCGAAAGGAGTAGTGAACAACGGTTTATTACATCGCAGCAAGCTGCAGGAATCTTTACCCATCATGTCTTTTGAAGATGCGCATTTGATTATGACATTGTAGGACATTCTGGTGTGTAGGGAACACAACGGACCCTTTGGAATGGATGTAGCCTTAATGTTCTCTCTGCTCCCAACACACCTATTTCACTAATTAACTAACCCTTCCTCAGTTAAAGTCAATGTGTTTTGACAGAATAAAATAACTCACAATGTAGGATATGGGCCCTTTAAATAATTTTCTTTTAAGGTAACACTTTACTGATCCCGAAGGAAATTGCAGATCTTTCAATCCTATATTTTTATACACCACTTGATAACGGCTGCTGCCATTATGTGAACATGTCAAGAGGTACAGGCTGTAGAAAATCTTGTTTAAGAATGGTTTTTTTCAGCGTATATGTCTAAGACTGGACTAGAATACAGATATTGCCATGACATCATCTCTGACCTTTCAGGTTAATCAAGTTATATCAATGCCTATGCGCAGTCACACAGAGACATGCAAATCTGTTCTAGTGTACTTGTATATACCTGTATGAAATATCACAACACAGCTCAGAGGAGAAAATGTCTGCAGTATTCCAGTGTAGTGGAATGTAACCATCTTAGACTCAGCCTCCTCCAAGCACACAGCATGCAACTCTTTACTTTGGCCAGTGCAGATATGGGGCACTCACACACACATACACACAGGTTTATGCAGGTAGGTCTAAGTCAGTCTAAGCATAGCACTTCCTGTTTAAAGGTAAGGGTCACTGAAGCGGGTAGCCCAGGCTCTGGGGATCAGCAGCTGCAACACACGCACATACACATACACTAACATCTACTGAGACCCTCTCAGTGCTGCTGTCAGCTCCAGTCCATCCCCATACTTAGTAATATCTTTGCACACGTTTTAGTCAGCACACTCAGCTGATCCATTCAGCACTTTTGCCAAGCACAGATACAGTAAGGTAACAGTGTGTAAAATTGGACAAAACCTGGACAGTATATGGCACACTACTGTGGAAAAAGGTTATGTCATCTACAATATATGAAGAATACAGTTCCATGTAAGGCTTTTGGAGCTTGTGAAAAGTGTATGTCTTTTATTTTATACATATTGGTGCAACATGTTTCAAAATCTTCTACAAAGGCAATTACTGGTAGCACTTTTGTTTACAATTTTTTTTTCACAACAAAGTGAAATTTAATTTTAATAGTACATTGCCAAAAAATTATTCAGATTCACCTGTATTATGCCCTTTTCTGCTTAATTGCTAGAACCTTTTATTTATTTCAGGGTAAATGAGTCAGACTGTCTTGGTACTAACCTCCTTTTTATCCAAAATAGGAACAATATCCTTTAGAGTTTGTAACTTACAATTAATACCTAGAGCCTGCTTTGAAATTTGTGCCCATTTAGTTAAACTATCTGAAAACTCAGCATCAAGTAACCCAAAATAATTAACCAGTGCTTTTGGGGCACTAGTTAATTTAACTGCACATCAGTGAGGTGGATCCTCAGGGTATTTGTAATGTTAAGCAGTACACTGCACTATATGGTCAGTAGATGAGTCACCTACTGCAAGGTCTAATGCAAGTTCCCTGACTCATGTAAGAACAGCATGAGTAAACCAAGCTTAATTGGCCACACTTCATTTTGAAGATCTGCTGTAGATGCTTTGTGGGTACCCATCTTTTATTCTATTCATTGGTTACTAACCCTACTACCAAAGCATCCCTGCCCTGCACATTTTAGCGCACTTCAACTCAAGATGGGCTTACTAGCTGGTTAGTTGACATGATTGTCTTACAGAAAGCAAAACAAGGAAATATACAGAGCCGGGTTACTCTAGCACCAGGATTTAGTGCTACTTTAACTGTCATTCAAAAATACTCCCTCTAGTCCTAGCCTTAACCTCAACATAACATCTAATCTTAACCCTTACCATAAGACTGAAGGTTTAGTGTGATTACCCCTAAGTTTTTCAAAAGCAATTTTTAAACAACCCATAACCCAAATAGTACTTGATCTATAGAGGTCCTGACCTATGGTAAACAGGGTTAAAGGGGGCTAGGTATGCTGAGAAACAGATGGACTGCAGTGATCATGTGTATTACAGTAAGCTTAAAAATGATACAAGGAGAAACAAGGAGCTGTATTTAATGCAATGGCCAGACACTACATAGCAGTTTGTAAATGTCTATGGTCTTTCACATTCTCCCAAATCGCTGCCTTGTGTTTACCTACTTGTCAGTCAAATGTCTAAAGAAAAATGTTCTACTTTTAAGAAGAATGTCCTAATACTTTATGAGCATGAAACATGGCAGAAAAAGATGTTTGAAAAGCTGTTGTCTGAACACCAGTTTGCGGTTTCACTATGCATAAAAGCAAAAACAGAATACAAGGAGTGACTCTCTGTCGGCACCAAGTGTTAGCTGAAGAGATCTCGGAGTTTGAATTCTCATTTTTAGCCGAAACTTGCTATGTGTATCAGTCTAGCGAATACAGTTGTGATATGTTTCTAGTAAGTTTCAGATTGTATCAAAACAATAAGTGAACATAATTTATATGTCAGTCATGTGGGAGTTTATTGAATATATGCAGGCATGAAACCTCAAGGGTAGACAGAAAAAGATGACTAGCTAAAAAACACAACTCGCTTTAGGTCATTTGAAAGTAATCTGGCCACCAGAAAGGAGAAATGTAAGGCTTATTTTTGTCCATGTCTAGTGTACATGCATATAACAAAGACTATAACTGAGATCATAGTGCTTGTTTAAGATACACCCTGTATAATTTGCATTGCAGTGCTTTTTGTACAGCAGGTTGAAAATTAAAGGATTTGAGCCTTGACTTAAAGTGACAAGTAAACTGTTATGGCTGTGAAAGGTATGTGTGTCAGTATGCATGTGTGAGTATGAGTGAGTGTGTGAACGTCCACAGGTCTTATTATGTCAGAGCAGGTGCAGTGTGAACAGGGTCACTAATGCTGCAAGGCTGTTTTCTTCAGAAAAACTCCTACAGCTGGACACACTCCATTTATATAGCAGCCATCCGTCATATACTGCACACACTCAGAAAGCACATTCAGAGAGACAGGGAGAGAAAGAGGGACAGACCAATAGCACCTAAGAGGACAGAGAAAGCAAAGAACAAAGAATGAGTGTGGAGGAAAAAAACAGAGTTAATGGAGAAAGAAGCAAGTGTGAGCATGAGAGAAGGAAAGTGAGAAATACTGAGTGAAAGAGAGGAAGGGGGGAGAGAGACAGAGATACTGACAAAGTGCAAAGAAGAAAGATGGGGAGAGACACTGAGAGAGTGACAAGACAGAGAGACACTATGTAATAGACACTGAGAGAGAGAGAGAGAGAGAGAGAGAGAGAGAGAGGAATGAGGTAGAGAGATCCTGAGTCAGAGAGGGTGAGAGCAACAGAGAAAAAAGAGGAGTCCACAGAGGCTCTTTCAGTCGTGTAGGGCATCTCTGTCTGATTCAGTTACGAGTAAACAACTCAGCTGTAATTGCTGGTCTACCACTTAGACCTCACACATATAAACACACACACACAGGCACAAACACACACAAACACCCAAACATCTACATAAGCAAATACGCAGGTGCACAAGCATGGTGCACTATGGTCCTATGGTACTCAAAAGCACCCACAGAAAAACAGCAGGCAGGCTGGCCTGTGGGCTCTGAACAAGCCATGATTAGGCTGTCAGGACAGATGAGCGCGTGAGTCAGAGACACTGAGAGCTCCTTCAGCAACCAGTGTTAGACACACACCTGACTGTGACACACTGACTCTTGCTAACATCTCACCTACACGCACACACAGGTCAGTAATTAACTGAACAATAATGTGCTAAGACACATACCTAACACACAACACATAAAACATTTGAATGTAAAGAAGGCATAAGGTCACTCAAAGCAAAAGGATTTTAGGACTTTACTCTTAATTCCAAGTAAGTTAAAAGGCTGAAATGTGTTTTCAACTCTAACCTGTCTCGAACGATCGATCCGTGTAACGGACCTATAAGACAGGTGTAAATCAGAAAGCGGTCAGAGATTGGAAGAAGAAGGCAAGTCTCTCTAATATAAACAACGCTGATTGCACTTCCAACAGGATTTCAGCACTACTAACCAGCAGCGAATAAAGGTAAACTAGTTAATAGACAGTACTACTGAGTACAGACAACGGCACTTCAAAACAGTACATCCAGTTCCAAACACTGCTTCCTAACTGGCAGTTGCCATTCTAGGAGCTTCCATGTGCTATGTGCATGGTCAGCTGCTCCTCCACTGGGCTATTCAGTAGCAGTAAAAGTGCTTACAGAGAAACGTCAACCCAGAAAAAAGACACCAAACATATGAACACAATCTTTTAAACCCAATCCTCAATCAAAGGTAATAACGTGGTTTTCACTAACATTTGCCTTTCCAGTTCAGGGTTAAAGCCTGGCAGTCTGGTTCTTCAAGGGATGCAGTTCTCAGGCTGCTCTTCATAGGCTGAGGCAGCAGAGGAACACTGTCAGGCACAACCTGCAGCTCCCTCAGAGAAGAGGGGGACAGGAAATAGGCTAACTGTATCCAATCAAACACTCTGGCCAATCCAATTATGTAGTTAGAGAGGCAGCTCGAGTGCAGCCGCGTGGCCCTGGTCTGTGTCGGACAAAATAAACCAGCACCTGCACTGCGGTCTGAATGTACGCATGGGGAGGCCAGGTTCTGAGCGCTATAGAACCCGAGGAGGCGAATGAACGCTCCATCAATAAACAGCATGAGCCTTTAACGTCATCCAGAGGCCACACAAAAGATTTAAAGCATGGCTGCTGACACCAGAGCCACCTGACTGCATGCATTTATGGATATTAGCAGTAGTGATGGGACAATAACAGAATGTCTGCATTCATTTCTGGGTGGTAAAATAATTCACAACTGATTAGAGAAGTATTAAGCAGCACATATGCAGATTTTTGTCCAAACCAAAAGATTATTTAAACACTTACTACAGTCACGCTTTATGATTTCACTGTGCACATCATTTTTTTGGATTTCATGGTCATAAACAGTGAGAAGAGTAGATAATAATGATACAAAATGTGTCAATTAAATTCATATCAGTATATGTTTTAATAATAATAATAATAATAATAATAATAATAACGACAATAATAATAATAATAATAATAATAATAATAATAATAGTCTGCAGGCTCTGTGTGATGTCTCCCCATGCGTTGATCACTTATCCATGTGACAGACATGATTTCTGACCCTTCCACATGTCTCTTGACTTGACAGGAGCTTTAGGCGAAAGGCAGAGCTAGAGAGGTCAAAGAAAAAAAGAGCACACCTGTCAAGAGTTTGTCAAGGCCATGCGTATCTGGTTTAGAAACATCTAGCTGCGTAAGAGATTAATGTAGGTGTGAGCTCAGGGCTCCTGGGGCTTCTAGCGGCAGTGGAAGACCTTGGATAAGAGATTGAATTGCTGCTAGCGGAGATTTTCTAAATATCATGAATTAAGTTCACTTGAGAAAGCAGGCCGCCTGTAAAAACAGCCAGACCCCTGCCAATTTTGTCAGCTCGTCTCAGCAAAATGCAGGAAAAGATGAAAATGTTGCAAACGCTGCCTTCAGGTAATTTGAAAGCAGTCTGTAGTCTGTTTCCAACAAGCATGGCGCCCCTACGTCAGCGTCTAGCTTTGATAAAAATGGCTCATCTGATCAAAGTCCAAAAATATACACTACTCAATGGAGCTAATGGAACTGGCGATATGGTACACCCCGAGGCATCTAAAGTAACAAAACATTTTTTAATGGCTTGTCATTAGGATATAAGATTTGAGTCTCAGCTATGCCAGGTTCTGCCTGTGGCCCAAGGAGGTATAGAGGAATGGAGTGGAGGAGAAGGGGAGGGACTCCTGTAATGACCCCTTGATGAAATCCCTGGCAGGGTGGTTTGGGTAAACAGTTGTGTCTGGAGCGTGTGAGGCACAGCTTACACTGCTTGCGCTCATTTAGCTAATTGCAGCAGTACCACTTTTGCCAACGGGGGAAAACAGAGCTTGCCTGTGCTGGGCTGTAGGACAGGGTTGGACTACATACACGCATACATGCTCACATGCCACTGAAGAGAAGAACTAGGTTTGCAACAAAAGAAAACCTTTTACATTCACACCATCCATGATCTTTAGAATCTCTCCACAAATACCTTTTGTGGATGCATGTGTTTGAGAAACTGTCTGAGAAAGAAGATCCAGGATGCCACTTAAGCAACCCTTTATAATGCATTGTGAGTGATCTGATCATACCTGGAAAGCACTAAATACAGATGTGAATGGGGATCAATGCATCTCAGAGATGAACTGTGATCCGAGACTGTGATTGCAGGCACAGTGCTAAAGTGCCTTGATGTACCCCTAAAAGGGCCACCTTAATCAGCGGTGTCATTATAGTATTATAGTATACTATATCTTTTTCGTCTCCCATTTATTTATACACTGTGTTAGCAATATGTTAGCAATTGCTAGCAAAATCATTGCATGTACATGAACAAAGACTCAGAGGGACACTGGAAACACAGTGGAGACACCTGAATTCACCAGGAGTGAGCAACCATAAATCTTACTGCGTGACTGTTTGCCCATTTGCTCTGCTTATATTTGCTTCAGAAGTCATATATTAAACATGTCAAGCTCCGTTTCTCTAACAGGTGTGTAAAGAGTAGATATAAATTAGAGTAACTAAAGTCAAATGCATTCACTGCATTCAAAGCAACAGACCACAGCTGAGAAGAATAATTATAGCAACAAGAAAGCAGTTGACTGCAGATCAGCACGGGAGATTTTCAATCAAAAATGTGGAAGTGAGGCCTTGGCTTCTCACAACTAGGTCAGTACTGATCGACTGGCAGGAGATCAGCTGGGATATCTCTCAGAAAGCATGACGTGTTAAAATTTGGGAGAGACAGTGGTTGGGGTGCTGTTTTGAGATAAGCCATTTTAACTTCAGACAGAGTGGCTACACAGCACATTACTCTGTCAGTGCAGGAATTTCAGCACAGTGAAAACAGCAAATCTTGCACGCACTGTTGTTAGCACTCAATCGAAGCTCACTTCCAAAGTCGAGGGGCAACCTTGAGCTTCTGCCAGGCCTCTGGAAAGTATTATCGGGTTGGATAGGATCAAGGTGCCTATAATAGAATGTGACAGTTTACCAAATTAGTTAACACCAATCCTGACCCTATCGTATGATGATTTCAAATATGGGTATTTAGGTCAATTTTGCAATCAATAAAACACTTTGTATAAAAGAACATTTTTACACTGTAACATAAGATTTATTAAGATTATTTGTGTGTAAGATTATTTGTCATTTACTCCAATACTCTGAAATTTACTATATATAACAATGCACAACTGGTGTGGAATTTGACATAAAGACCACGTCCTTCATTTCAGGATTGATAAGTTAAAATAAGTTTTGTTTCTTCTCTCATCTAGAAGGATAAAATGTAGAAATGTCTAGACTCTGCTTTCCCTTTCAACTTAGTCGTCAGACAACAGCATCACTCCTTTGGGAAGCCATTGTGAGGCTAACCGTGACTCTGAATGAGTTACAAGAGTCAGTGGTGGTAACTGGAGATGGTGGTCATGGATCAACAGACTTCAATGCATTCCATAAAAAGCACCATGTGGAAGAGAGTCAAAGGAGAAACTCTAATGTTCCAAGCTTTGTAACATGAAAACCCAAGTCAAAGAACTAACACATTCTTTATTTAATATGTAATTTGTATTAATTTGCATGGCCAGTCTTCCTATCATTCATTGATTATGGGCTCTTTTATGAACTGTTTATCACATCCTCTATGCTGACCACCAGTAATAAGTATAGAAAAAATATATATAGCAATATATCTAACTTGCAATAATACACTTGAAATGACACACTTGACACACTTGTCACAGATATTGTAGTACAGCATTGCCATTGGGTAGTACCTAGTTCAGAAACATCTTATATTTAGCTTTCTTGATGTTTACTATATATTTTTAAAAAATCATTGCGCTTAAAAGCAGCATTATTTAAGATGAGTTTCAGTTATCAGCATATAATTATTTTTGGGGGGTAATCGTACCTCACAGATAGTGAATACATGTTGTTGTGCAAAACATTTGCCGGCACAGTGCTATAAAATACAATGGCTGCATCCAGTCCAAGGTTGGATTCCCCCTTGAGAACAAACTACAGATAAAAAGGTCACCCACAGTCATCTAAAGTGTGGGAGTATTTAAAACAGACTCAGTAGCGTGGTGTTTGTAAGGTACACAAATTGGAAAGATACAGAACTGAAAACATCTAGTATAGTAACATTAGTTGAGGTGATTACCATTAACATCTGCCTGTTTATTTAAAAGCCTGGCTGTGTAAATGTTATGCCACATGTGATCTACTGGGCATTCTGTGGTCTCAATATGGCTTAATCTAATATAGTAAAGGCTAAATGCTGTGTGACGTGCAGCAACATGCTAAGAAACTGAGTGTTTATAGTCATGGAGTGTCAGCACCATGTTATGTGTGTACCTCAATAAAAACCATGGTTTTACATTTTTGGATGCTGTTCAATGCAACATAAAATTGCTGAAAATCTGCAAATCAAACAAAGAAGCTGCCGATGCTGTCAGGACAATGGACTGGTCACCACAGAGCCCAGATCTCAACATCACTGATGTGTTTAGGCTTATCTAAATAGTCTCTGACTTTGTAAGAGAGAAAAAATATTCCTGCAAATTTCTTTGAAAACCCGAAGTCATAGTAAAGACAAAGAGTCACTAAATACTAAAAAGACTGACAATAATCTTTTTTTGTTGAGGCTTCTGTGTAATTTTATGTCAAAAATATGTTTTCTGCTGTTTTCCTGAAGATGAAAAAGAAATGACTTGCACTTAATGATCAAACTGCCTGGAAATTAAATAAATAAATGGTGGTCTCTGGCTTTTGCACAGTACTGTATAACCGGCATCGTAAAAAAACATGTATCATCAAAATGGTAACTTCTAAGGGAAGGAAACCTACATTTTATGGTTTTGTTCAAGCTAATGTTTGTTTTTAAGTTAATGTATAATGTTTCAGCAACAGGTATTCATATGCTATATCATATACTTCAGTTGTTTCCAATGTACTGATTATTGTTTCTGTATAAAATGTGTTGTACTAGATGTGGATCTTTAGACTTTGAACTTGCTGTGTTACTCCCCTGCATAAAGTATACAACATTCACTGAAAACACTGAAAAACCTGTATAATCTGAACTAATGTATTTGTTTATCTTTGAGAAAAATCATCGTTTTAAAAACCAAAATCGCTAGGGAGAGGTCTGGTGGTATGACAACACTATAACATTAAAGAATAAAATAGCAGCAAGCCTAATTGCACTTTCTTCTGGTTTATTGCATGGGGTGTTTTTTGGTCAGAGCTAGATGCAGCAGTAGCTGAAACGGAGGCGGGAGATAATGAGTACAACTCCACAAAGATTGGTTAGCATTGAGAAAAAAAATGAGTGCAATTAGGTTAATTAAGCTATGTGGAGAAACAAGGTTTTAGCAGAGAGGAGTTTGATTTCCTCTATTAAAGGCAGCAGAGGAAACACTTTATTGCACTGAACCCACCCCATGAATACTACTGGCGTCAAAGTAGCAGTCTTACTGTCTGTATTTTAAACAAGTTGATTAAGATGAAGGAACTACTACGCCCAGGAAAAATTAGTTGCCCAAAGAAAATGTTTTGAACTTACTTTGTTAAAACTCATACCATGAGAATCTCTTGGAAATTTCTACTTTAAAAGATAGCCTATCTGTATTCTGTTTTATAGTTTGAGAGAGAGAGAGAAAATAACAAAGAGAAGGAACTCAAAGGAAAACAAAAAAGGCCAATATTTGTACAAAGAGTCTTGACCAGAAACAGTTTTTACCATATTGGTCATATTGAAAATCACCCTGTGAAATAAAAAGTGCTTGTGAATCGTATTTACTCTGAGGACATGAGTAAATTGTCAAAGTACTATTCTATTTCATGTATAATACTAAAGGAGGGGTGGCATGTGATATGACATCCTCTGTCACCGGTGTTCAAAGTGCACAGATGTCTAGATTCAGTAAACCTTGTATTCATAGCTCCCAAACTACATACATTAACTGACACCTCTATAGTACATATACATATATATACAACAATGGCATTTTTTAGTCCAGGTGCAAGGACATTTTTTTTATCACTCGCTGATACCAATACCATAATGAGTAACCTACTTAAAATGAAGTAGTTCTTAGTGTAAACGTGTGCAATGTACCCTAACAGTTAAATAATTACGGGGAACCATTTTGCTCAGCTGCCTGAAGAGCCATTTTGGAAGTTCAGCCCTCTTTGTTGAGTTTGTTGAGTTTTGTAATCATGTTGAGAGGATGTGTTCTGCGTTGTGATGGGAAATCTGTATACTCAACCACAAGGAAATTCATTTTTACCCCATCCCCTTCACTGCTCCTGCTCATTAGGGACAGGGCAGTTCCAACTTTACGTGGCCCAATTTGAGATTAAACCTGTACGTATACATTATTAGTTGTGCATTTGTGATGTTTAAAACAAACACAGTAGCTAGGAGTGTTCAGGCATGATGGCTGTAGCTAAGCCACAGACCCGGTGTTCAGCTTATAGGGTTCTCAGCTAATGAGGCCAACTTGCCAACTAATCTTACTGTGTTATAATGGCCTTGCTGATCACCTGCAGGCCCACTTTTGGTTACAATAGTGTGGAAACATAATGTGTTTTTTTTTCATTCACTAGATATTAAACAGTGTTCACATGTGGAGGTGAATTTACGATTACAAGCTGAAAGGTTACAGCCACGATCTTGGAAACCACTGGACCCTGTGAAGATTTCTAAGTCCAGCTTGAAAAGAGTTTGCCTAAAGAAAAGAATGGCATTTTTTGTATGATCACTCCATCTTCAGTCATAAACTTGTCTGGTAGTTTACACTTTAGTTTTGTGAAGTGCTGCTCCAGTCTAGCTTGCGAAGGTGGACTGTGACTATGAACTTATTCTACCCCACTTTCAGGATGGGGTTCCAACAGCAGAACAAACACTATTGAAATGCAGCTGTGTTTACAGCTGCACAGGACAGAAGCGTCTCACTGCAGACTGCAACACAGAGGTGAAACATACAGGAAACACTGACAGTTGACCAGTCAGAACAAAGTGGACAAACTGGCAGGTCTTAACAGAATGTTGCCACTCTGGAGACACCTGATCCATTCTAGATCAGATCTACCAACTCGTTCTACGTGACTTTCAGGATCAGACTCCAACTTTTACTTAGAATCAATTCCGACTCTCCAGATGCTAGAATCAATGGAATTTACTCCTACTCCATTTTATTTTAACCATGAGCCAGTGATAAACATAGTTTATCCAGTTTTAGGTACATAGATTAAAATTCATCTTATTTCACATGCTAAAGGACGAGGAGGAAAGTGTACTGAGAAAATCATTTGTAGTCAGAATTCATTAAAAAGTAACAAATTTCTAATTCTTTTTCAATTATTTGCATGTAATTTTGTTCCTCTTCTTTCTTCCTACTCAAACACACACTCTTACCTGCTTCAAACACACACTACTCAAACTCACACTCTCTACTGCTTGACACACACACACACACACACTACTCAAACACACACTCTTTCCTGCTTCAAACACACACTACTCAAACTCACACTCTCTCCTACTTGACACACACACACTACTCAAACTCACACTCTCTCCTGCTTCACACACACACACACACACACACACACTACTCAAACTCATACTCTCTCCTACTTGACACACACACACTACTCAAACTCACACTCTCTCCTGCTTCACACACACACACACACACACACACACTACTCAAACTCACACTCTCTCCTACTTGACACACACACACTACTCAAACTCACACTCTCTCCTGCTTCACACACACACACACTACTCAAACTCACACTCTCTACTGCTTGACACACACACACACTACTCAAACTCACACTCTCTCCTGCTTCACACACACACACACACTACTCAAACTCACACTCTCTCCTGCTTTACACTCTCACTACTCAAACTCACACTCTCTCCTGCTTCACACTCTCACTACTCAGACTCACACTCTCTCCTGCTTCACACACTACTCAAACTCAAACTCTCTCCTGCTTTACACCCTCACTACTCAGACTCACACTCTCTCCTGCTTTACACTCTCACTACTCAAACTCACACTCTCCCCTGCTTCACACTCTCACTACTCAGACTCACACTCTGCCCTGCTTCACACTCTCACTACTCAAACTCACACTCTCTCCTGCTTTACACTCTCACTACTCAGACTCACACTCTCTCCTGCTTTACGCTCTCACTACTCAAACTCACACTCTCTCCTGCTGTATACTCTCACTACTCAAACTCACACTCTCTCCTGCTTTACACTCTCACTACTCAAACTCACACTCTCTCCTGCTTTACACTCTCACTACTAAAACTCACACTCTCTCCTGCTTTACACTCTCACTTTTCAAACTCACACCCTCCTGCTTTACACTCTCACTACTCAAACTCACACTCCCTCTTGTTTTACACTCTTACTACTCAAACTCACACACTCTCCTGATTTACACTCTCACTACTCAAACTCACACTCTCTCCTGCTGTACACTCTCACTACTCAAACTCACACTCTATCCTGCTTTACACTCTCACTACTCAAACTCACACTCTCTCCTGCTTTACACTCTCACTACTCAAACTCACACTCTTTCGGGGTTTACACCCTCACTACTCAAACTCACTCTCTCCTGCTTTACACTCTCACTACTCAAACTCACACTCTATCCTGTTTTACACCCTCACTACTCAAACTCACACTCTCCTGCTTTTACTCTCACTACTCAAACTCCCACTATCAACACTTCATTTTATGCGCAGACCCTAATGGTAATTGTGACGTTTGTTTATTATTGCTGGTATCAAATGTTTAAAATTGGTGCATTTTATGTATGATTTTACGTATGATTATGATATTAGGCCAATTCCAGATACCAGCATTAGTATCTATGTATGCCTAATTTGTATCATTAAATTAGCAATAAGCAATTTTAATTGTTTCAAGCATTCGAGCCAAACAGAATTCCAGAAAGAGTAAAGAACAGCACTGAGCAGGTGCTGTTTCTCACTTGCTCTATCAAATTTTTGCAGAACTCTTCTGGCCCAAATCTGGCCCACATTCCCTATTTTCATCTGGCTCACTTGCCAAATGGGTTGATGGCACTTGGGCGGGCCACTCCCAGTAGCAAGATGTGGGCCACATATGCACCACATTACGGCCACGCCTCGGCCAGAAAAGTAGGCAACTCAGCTGTATCTGTGCCAGAAGTGAACCAGATCTGTTTTGGGACAGGTGGGCCAAATGCATATTGTAAATATGTGGGCCACCTTTGGCTCACAACAGATTGCCAAGGCCAACAGTGGGCCAGCAGTGCCATATCATTGCCAGATGTGGCCCACATCCCCTTGTTATCTGGGATTTAGCCAAAATGAATAAAACACAGTGAAAAAACGTATTTGGTATTCGGTCTTCGGCCCAATGTTTCATTTTGTTCGGTTTCAGCTTCGGCCAGCATTTTCATTTTGGTGCATCTCTAGTATATACACGAAAATATTCTTCCACCACAATATTGTTCCACCACTCGCCATCTGATCAGATTACTGTTTCAGCTAGTAAGCCTCTAAAAACAGAAAGTAAAAATCAACAGAATTATTGTCCAGAGTTTATGTGGAATCTGTATTAGGCTAGTCATATTTCTTATATCCTAGCCTTATACAGCCATATACTTTCAAAACCATATTTTATGCATATAAATTATGTGGGTTGACATCTAAGATACTGTGACTGAATGGATGTGTTGGCTGGCAGGTAGAGCTCAACATCATCAATAGACAGGCGGGACATTTCTACTACAGCGCCACTGGAGAGCCCATGACAGCAGCCTCATGGAAATTAGCGCTTCAGTCAAAATGGCGTCAGTGTCGTGATCTGTTTCTGGGTGGAGTGTTGCAACTGTCTATTTCTGAGTTACATTATTAGTATCCTTCTTTTCCAAAGTCCAAAGTCCTGTTCCTCACTGCCCGACACAGCTGCCTGCTGAAAAAGAAAACCATTTGTTGTAAACAACTTCATCTATGGGTACAAACACACAAAACATGGTGAGAAGCCAGTCTGTGATAGCTTGCTGGGAGGGGGTGTATGTGTTTGTGAAGGATAGGCGTATCCATGGAAAACATGGTCTTGCTGATACTTTGTAACGTTCTTTTTCTAAGCTTTGTGGGGACCTTTGCTCACTCTCTCAGAACGCCAATTGAAGCCAGCTGCCTGAGTGCGGGAGCGTCTGCTGCTGTCTGGGGGGTCTCCCGATGACAACACTCCAACAACCCAACTTGACACTAGCTTAGAGAGGCTGTCTGACTGAGTACATGGGAGTTTATGGGTAGGACACCAGGATATTTATCTATGTCATATAGATTTGAATAATAAGAATATATTTAAATCACTTCAGTCTGTCCTCACATTTATTTACATCACATATATCCAAAAACTACCATAGAAGTCTACTACCAACCAATTACAGATAACATTACAGACAGAACTTTGATAAAATATATTTCACAATGAAAACTAAAGCTAAGTACAATTCAAAGCATATTAAATTTTCTGACTCAAAGCTTAATAACACCATAACCATGGGCTCCTCTAAGCATCTAACTGAGCATCTGAAAATAAGGCTACTTGATGGCTACAAAGCAGGGCAAGGCCAATCTTCTCTGCCCTAAATATCATTCAAAAATGACAGTTAAGCAGAATTGTGGAATTAAAGATCTGCAAAATCTGGAAGACCAACAAAACTTCTGCTCGAATGCTAGCCCAAAAGGCAAAGCAAAACCTCAATATGATAGCAAAGCACAAGGAAGGTTTTTTTCTGACACAAGAGCAGTGGTGTACCATTCTAAAATTTAGTGTTGCTTGCACAAAGATGATTTGCTTGTTAGACATTAGATGGAATCATTACCTTATCTTCAAAAGTCAATGGCTGAAGTATGCAAAGCAACACCAAAAGCAAGTTTCGAGATAAAAAGGATTTGATGAAAAGTACAACTTGCCAAGCACATGTTGTGGATCTATTCTGCTTATTATATTAAAAATATGACACAGTCAGTCAAGAAACTAAAGCTGAAAAGCATTGGAAAGACATATGTTTTGAATAATTGTCTCATGATAAGATAATGATTCAAAGCATTCATCAAAATCCACCATGAACTAAATGCAGGCTGAAGGTTCCTTAACATCAATGAAAATCTGTGGGTAGATCTTAGGTTGTAAATGCAAGACAGCCCAAAAATATTACAGAATGAGAATTGCAGAACTAAAACTGTTATGGAAATGTAACAGTCAAAACAAGATGAGATTAGATGAGAGAAGATGATCAGAGATTGTGGACCATTTGTCTGTTTAAAAGTAACCTATGAGCGGCCATCTCTTTCCTCTGTTAGGTTGTCTTTCAACAGAATGACAGAACCTTACTCTTGGGCTCAATAATGACCTCAAGAAATAATCGCCTGTCAAGTGCAGTGTAATTCTGAAAACAAATGAAGAAGAGATAAACCTATAGTTTCTATGAGATTTATATTTTAGAAGGTGCTACATTAAAATTACACTATTAAAATGATGAATACAATGTTTTTATACAACATTACACATGTCATATAAAGCAGAAGTCATTATACTCTCTTGACACATGCAATAACACATGCATTTGGTCAGTGTTAAGCAACTATAATATCTACAATATGCCCAGCCTAGCATACTATAACATAATAACACCTAATTTATCATGATAACAATGCATGCCATTATACTGCACATCCCACCTCACAAAGAAATTACTCTGAAGCTCTTTTGTTACATTTTGTTGCTATTCCTTTTTATTGATGTACAAATAGATGTATGTATAGTGTGAGCATGTGGGTATGCTAAGCGATGTGCATTACAAGAGATTATTTAAAGATCTTTAATTTAATGTTCTGCAACAGCTATCAAACAAGACGTGCATCTGTCTACACTTGGCACAACTCATAACACTGCAGGGAGAAGCTGCTGAACAGATCTGCACTAAATGCAGATGTCTAAAACTGGACTATTACTGACTATTTCTAACTATCAAAATGCACCGATAATAATGCATGTACAGCAGTCCTGTTATGTAACTATCCACTGTTTACTGTCTAGACTCCACTGTGCTTAATGGGTATACAGCTTATTATGTATATTGCATGTTATTATGTTTACCATAATGGTCTACAGTTTTTTTGTCTATAATTTGTAATTAATGTATATATGGTCTTGCCTATCTCATGTTAAATATAGCACCGTGTCCTGGAGAACGTATAATTCATTCCTCATTCAACACTCATTTTCAGTGATGAAATGGAATGACGGTGAAGTTGACTTTGGCTTGACTGAAGAGTGTAAATATTTTTCCTAAATAATGCCACTTGTGACTCCTAGAAGCAATATCCAAGCTCCCGTGAAAAACAAATAAGCATTTAATACATACTAATTTGGCTCTTACAAGATATTTTGTTAGGTTTCAAAAGAGGAATACATTAATCTGAACATTAAGTTACTAAGATATAATGACCAAAGGATGGATGATCAGAAAAAAAGCACCCAATGTGAGAATAAATGAGACGATTTTCAATCTCTTCACCTCCCACCAGTCTGCCAGAGGCCTTGTCCCAGCCTGACAGAGCTGCTGGGCAGCTCCATTCTGCATGCATGCCCATGACATCAGCACAGCCTCAAAAACACCATGAGCGCTAACCGTTTTAGCCACACGCGGAATCCCGCCCTCATCAAGTGGTGCGTCGCCCCCGCAGAGTTTACAACAGGGCAAAAATAAGGAGCAGACTGTGAGTTATGCCCTGTGTGTGTTGGCACAGAGGAGACCATTTGTGGTGATGGCTGAGGTTTGGGGCGATCGAGAATTGGAGAGTTAGAGAGGGAGGGAGAGAGAGAGCAAGCAAACTGTGGTCGGGGCAGCAGACTGTTGACCCCAGCCCGTCTTCAGACACACTAATTTACAGCAGCATCCACAGAGAACAAACAGGCCCTGAAGTGTCACATCCCTCCAGCCTCTGGTCTCTCACACAACACCTTTATGCCACTACAATACATGTTAGCTCTGGCTATATGTATGTGGACATTATGAACAGGGGTTAAACAGGTGGGGTGGCACAACATACAGATGTGAACAATGTGGGAAATATCACAGTTAATGTGCTGTTAGTTATACATATAAATCTGGCAAAACTGATTTCAAATCAAATTTAAATGAAAATTTGAAATAAAATGAAAGAAAATTATGTGAGATTGTATCATTGTGTATGACATTTTTAATTTAGTTACTTTAGTGGTGACAGTTTTAGCTGTTTGTGGTACAGCACAAAAAAACAGCTCAACTCTAGAATAATTAGAGACATAATTATCTAATTTACACAGCAAGTCAAAACACCATGAAACAGCAGGAGGGACTGAAAAAGTATTTGCATGATTGTGAAATCTGGCAGAACAACAGGAATCAAGCCACTTCACAAAATCATATAAAAAGACACAAACATGTTAGCGTTTATAGTTAGCACTTTCGTTGTTGCGATATTATCAGTGATTAAATGAGACAGCTCTGATATAAGCTCTTGTTGTGGCAAATCTGCTACTTCTCCCTGAAAACTCATTCACTTTGAATGCGACACACAGGTATATGGACTATACAGATTACAATTTCAGTTGGTTGTTTCTGTGTGTAAATAACGGATAATCTTCACAGCAAACTCACAGTACAACTCTCTGACACAACGAGAACATTTTAAGCTTTGTTCATTCAACATTTTATCATTACTTCTAACTGACACCACTGAAAGCCACAGTAGATAACAGCACAGCCAGTCGCAACCAGTAGATAAAACAGATCTTAGTTAACGTTACAATACAGTTTTTCTCAGCTCACCGTCAGTAAACACACATTTAGAGCTGTCAGTAAAGTAGTAAACTGATGCCAAGTATGATTAATGATGGTGAATTACCTTTCGCCAGCAAAAACGAATTAATGAGCTGGTTTTAAACAGACCTAGGGCTGCAGTCCATTGGCATCTTGGAAAAAGTTGGGCAAAACTATGACTAAAATGCATCATGTTAGTTAACTGTCTTATTTTATTTCACATATAATAAGTTATTATTAATAAATGTTTTTAAATTAGTTTATTCATTTTTTAATTAAAAAATGAGGTAAAGAAGGTAATGAGCACCACACCACAGTAAGCATCACATGACTGCAATATTGCGGTAATGTGGTTATTGTCACAGCCCTATTGGGGAGGGTGGCTGTCTAGGGGTTGTGGTGCAGCTGTAATGGAGCTCACATAAACCAAAGGTACTAGTGTTCCTCTCTGATGCAATCTGACCTAGTTGAATCCCTGGTTACTACTGATAAGCTACCAAAACGGATTTTTGGAGGACCAGAAAAACGGAAATTGATCCCAGCCGTCAGTCGTATTTGAAAACACGTGAGGCACATGGCAGTCAGAGGCAGTGAAAATGTTGCCCCCAATTTATCACAATGACAGATGAAATTCTGAAGCCAGCTGAAGAGCTGTTAAAGCTCATCTCAGAGCATTATTTACTGCATAGGCCCCATATCTCGCATTCCACAAGCCAAGAGGGTGAGAAGAAAGCAGTTCGGAAAACATGAGCAGAGACAGAAGACTTACTTGAGAAGTGGAGAAACACATGGTGGGAAAAAAGAGATGTGAATGGACAGTCAAATAGATATCCAGCTCCGAAGATTCAAAATCATTCTGTCAACACTGATAAAACCTGGAGTAATTATGAACATGTGGGGACATTTCACTTATGAGAGGAAGTTCACACAGTGATCCCCAGTAAGAGCTAAAAAACCTCATCATACTCACAGAAGAAACATTAAAGGTGCCTGAATGTACATCACAGTCACTAAGCAATATCTATTTTATTCTGACAAAAAATTGATAGAATCTGTTATGAAGGGTTTGTCATCATCTGTGAATGATGGCGCCTTGATTTTTGGAGAGGTGTAGAGGTCGACTACAGCAGTCACGTCTAAAGAGACTGTCTGGATGGATAGATAAGTGTGTGTGTGTGTGCGTGTGTGTGTGTGTTTCTGCAGTTCCTGCTCAGACTGGGGAGGACAGAGCAATGGAGCCATACTGGTGATTCATCTGTAACTGAGCTCCTCTCTGGGGCCCCAGGCAGCTCCTGCAGCCCAGATGTGATAAGTACAACCTATTGTCGAAGAAAGACCCGCTGCGTTGGTAGAAAGACAGAATGGTTGGACAGACAGACAGACTGACTGACTGACAGATGTGTGAGTCAGGTGAGGGAGTATACATAATGCGTCTGTGCTTGCCCATGTGCACTACAAGCCAAAACCAAGAAGAAAACTAATTAAAGATCAGTTAGTTGTATGCTTAGAATAACTTACAGTTTAGTTAAACCACACATTTCCATTCAAGATAAGTAAAGTCAGTATACGGGAACTTTGTTACCTCAACATAAAATTCAAAACTGAAACATTACAGTGCAGTTTGTTTCTGTTCCAGGGGAATGGAATTTTCTTTGGCTCAACATAAGCAGTTTTTATTCACTGAAATGTCATAAGTTGTTGTCTAACAAACACAATGTGTAGTGTCAGCATATTTTTATACACATTTGATTTTAATTTACAATATTTCTGCAGATTTTAGCTGAAAGTCAATGCTATAGCAGCTGGGTATGCAGGGTTTGCACTTGCATATGGCACGAGCTTTGTGGGGGGACTTCTTATACAATCCATGTATAACTGCTTCCTCAGTGAGTTGACCATTTTGTTATTAGGTTAGAGTGTATAAGTCATCTGCTACTGCAAGTTTGTGTCAGTCATCCTCTGATCCTTCATCAGTGGTCAAATGATGCTGTCCACAGGACACTGTTGGGTCTTCCCTTTACCTTCTTGTATTTTTGTAATTAATGTTATTATGAGGCTTTGGACAGCTGTAAGTTCATGTATAACCATACAAATATGGCCAAATAATCAATAAACTAACTAACGTGTGTTTGAGAAATTGGTTGCATATACTTCATATGCTTTACATCTCATCTGCTTATTACTCATCACCAAAGGTCTCTGCTTTCTGGGTTGGAGTGGAAGTTTACAGCTAGGTCAATTCCAGGCATTATACTGTGCATGTGCATACCCTTTCCTCTTCAACTGTCTGTCAGTGTGAACATTGAAATGACGATAATAAAATGTGCTATCTAAATGATTTTCCACATCGCAGCTCCCAGTTAAATCTGTCTGTCCAAAAGCAACGACACAAAACTTTAACAAGTCCTGCAATTTGAGAAGGTCAGAGATGTATTCAATCAAACAGGCAATCAGAGAGCTAAAAGAGTGGAGAAAACAAGCAAAGAGATCTTTGATCTGACCTTGTGAATTATAATCATTAGTCGATTATATTTATAATCGATAAATATGGTTTGAAAGAACTCCATCTCAGCCGACTACAACAGTATAATTCAGCATTGAGAAATACCATACACTGAGAAATACCATATACTGCAATACCTTGAAACAGTTTTCATTCCGTGAAAATCTCATACATTTGCAACCCTAACACCACGTCAGTATCACTGCGGTGCTGAGAATGATCCACCACCCAAATTAAACCTGCTCTGTGGTGGTCCTGACCTTTGAAGATCCGGGTAAAATGGGGCTAACAAAGTATACAGAGAAACAGATGGAGTACAGTCTGTAATTGTAGAACTACAAAGTACATCTATATGATAAAGTGGACAAAGACCGCATAAACAAGAATATGTACTAAATTAAATAGTTGCATACAGTCTGGGGTGGTGGCACAGTCTTCTGGACTCACAGTAGGGCTCGCATGCCTACCATTACCTATTGTTGGCTTTCATAGATCAAACAAACTGAGGGCTAGTTTTGGTGGTGTACACAGAACCACCCAAGGGATTATTTGGCATGAAGTAATGAAGGGGAAGAGTATGTCACTCATTCAGGGCAGGCCTACTGGCTCTGGGCAGTTTGCTCCTGCTCTCTAATTCACCTTCACTATCTGTACTGAGGCTGGCCTGATGACTATCAATCTTCCTTTAAAGTTAGCAAACAAAACGATGAGGAATTTACATAAGAAGCACACGTACAAATCAAAGACTGTAAGTAAAGGATGGCATATGGCACTGAATTTAAACATATCTTTTTATAAGTTTCAGAAATTGGTTGTTAAAATAGGGTGTGTGAATCATCTTAACATGACCCTTCTACTCCAGCAGTATATTTCTATTTCGGCAGGGTTGACATTTACAGTAGAGTTGGTATGAGACGGCCAGAGCAGCCAGAGCTGCTGGGCCACTGGGAAGGAGTGTGTGCGTCAGTGAGGGGGCATGCTCCCTTACTGTGGAAATACAGACCAGCAAAAGACACAGTGAAATGTTCAGAGCTGTGAAACATCAACCACAGCACACATACACACACACAGATAGAGGCTGGTCTGGGCTCTGCGTTTGTGGTGTTCTTTTGGCCTTGTGGAGAGTTTACTCTGTCATTATGGTATTATCCAATACAGCCTGTCTGGCCCTGAGGGATTCCCCTCTACACACACCATCACACGAGCACCAACCACTCTCTCTCTCACACACACATGCTGACTAAAAACGTCTCAGCGTCTTTACTTAGACACACACGCTCCTGTCCGCAACCACCACTGTCTGTACGCCCCCATCTATACCCTTCTCCACGTAAACATCAGCATCAGCAGTGTACGTCACGCTCAGACACAGCCATCAGTCTGGATGGGCGTTGTGTTGCATAGCAACATGATGTCAGCAACTGATTATTCACACATTTCCCCAATAATGAAATGGTGTTGACAATAAACATACAATTATACAAAAAGGGCCGTACACATGACTTTATCAAACACTTTATGATCAAATTGTTGAACAATGGGTCTGTGCTGATGGGGCATAGCCTGCATATATTGATGCATATACCGATGTGTATATTACACATACATGTATTAAAAAATAATTCCAAAAGTACTGTGTATCAATGCAAAACATAAAGAGATTTGATAACAATGGCAGCAGTAATGCCAATAACTGTTGTTTTAATCATAATGTAGTACTGACATCTGTTGTATGTATTACGCTAAACAGTTTTTACCCCAATTTTAGCCCCGATTCTCAGTCTGAGTCTATGTTTGTTGGCTGTAACCTGCAGAGTTTGGGTCAGCCGGAGTCACCATTTGGGAGAGAAAATCAAGTAGTGTGTGACCAGTGCTAACTCCCAATCACATTACAGACCAGTCAAGATTTTTCAACCAGACTCTGAGCGTAATCTTGTGGTGTATATGAGCACATGAATGAAGAAAGACACACACATGTAGCGAAGCTTTTTAATGAGCTGAGCTTAAGACGAGCACATTTGAGTGCAAGTCCATCTAGAACTAGAACCATCTAGAACCAATGAAAAACCATACCATCCCATTCATTTTCTTTGATCAGTTATTTTGTTCTCTATTTTATTTTATACAGCCTGTAACATTAAAAAGTATAAAACTATGCTTTATTTACATTTTTGTAAACCTTTTAGTTTAAACACAAGGCATCAAGCAATGCCATACCATGCTTGTATGATTTTTACAAAAAAATGTCACACATACTGTTTTTCACTGCATGGGTTCAAAGGATGGGGCTGAAACTAATCTCACAGAATGGATGTCCCCTAATTTTACGCATAACAGTCTTTAAAGTCTACACAGAATAGTGTGAAAAACAAAAAACATGCCATGAGTAGCAGTTATTTAAGCTGAAATAACTTTATTTACGAGGGAGGTCAAAGGGGATGACCAGCCTCATTTAAGCTGACAGGAAGGTTACAGCTACTTGAATAGCCTCTCTTTCTTTAAATGATAAAGGCAATGCATAATATGTCAAACTTTGATGTTACACACAAAAATGCAGTTTAAAGTTGGTACAGACTCACTGAAACTGGACAAAAAACTGAACACTGAAACTGGAGACCGAAACTGGACTGAAAAGTCTAGCCTAGTCTGATGAACCTTGATTTCTGTTGCAACATGCAAATTATAGGGTAAGAATTTGGCATAAACAGCATCTGTCTATGTGCCCAACATGCCTTTTGTCAGCAGTTCAAGCTGGCAGTGTTGATTTGCTGCTGACAATGTGCATCCATTCGTGGACAAAATCGATAGGGCTACTTGCAGCATATAATGCACCTTGTCACAAAGCACGTAGTAAACTGACCATGACAATCAAGTCATGTCAAGTCAAATTTATTTATTTAGTACCTTTTACAACAGATCGGGGTCTAAGTCCCCACTGAGCAAGCCAAAGGCGACAGTGGCAAGAAAAAACTCCCTCAGAGCAAGAGGAAGAAACCTCGTACTTAGTTTATTTCCTAAGTCACCAGATCTGAATACAATAGTACTATATATATAGATGAATTTACGACACAAAACATTCAGAGCAAAGAGCAAAGGGGCAGGGGTCCAAGTCAGGATACAGTATATATTCAACCTGTGATTTGGCGTTTACGCTTTTGGGGCATTGGGGCATTCCAGTAGCTAAAGATAAATTATATGAAAAACATAATTACAGAACTTTCCCTAAACATAAACAGGGTTCCTCTGTAAATGAGTGACTCATAAAGTGACATCATTTTGTTTCAAACAAACCATAACCGCACACTTCTCTGTTACACATTTAACCACAGTTATTGATTTTTTTTTGTCATGTCAGTTTTGATATCCATCAATGCAACATCATTAAGCCAAAAATTTAGAGAGATAATTTGCTTTAAAGGTAAAGGCACAGTTAAGACGTTCCTTAACAGATCCCCTTCCATACATAACAAGGATGCACGTAACCAGGCTAA
Source organism: Semaprochilodus insignis (assembly GCA_034552555.1). NCBI lineage: Eukaryota > Metazoa > Chordata > Actinopteri > Characiformes > Prochilodontidae > Semaprochilodus > Semaprochilodus insignis. The sequence continues at coordinate 40,688,519 of CM067474.1, read as the reverse complement.
AGACCCAAACTCCAGCCTCTCCTTGCAGTGTTTACAGTGACTTTAAAGTGTAAGGTGTTGTTTTTCTTGTGCTCGTTTACAGTAGTTTCCATGCGTGGAGGTGTCCGGGGAGATTAAGCTCCGAGCAGCATTCTGTAATTCCAGCCTCTTTTATTCCACTCTTCAGGGGACAGCCAAGCAGGAGCTGGGCCACGAAGGAAGGCGCCAGGCAGAGATGGAGTTTTCCAGTTGAAATTGGGACTTAAGAGGCCACTAAGGAAGCTGTCCCGCTGAACAGCTCTGAGAGAGAATAAGGAGAGTGGCAAAGAACACAGTAGTGTGCAGTGCATGGGCCTAACACTTCCAGTCCAGACAGAGAAATCCCCTCTTATAATGCTTGTCAGTAAGTGAGAAAAAAGTAAATAAGATAAAAACAAAGTCCACGAGGGCAAGCAATGAAATGGTAAGCTAATAAACCAAGGCTATTTGCTGGTGTTCTTTGGTTTGAAAAACCGTCAAAGAATATGCATTTTGGTTCGTCATCTCAGAGAGTGTTTAGCCAAGCATTAATTTGTAACTTTTGGGTAGCTATGCTAATAAACCAATCCTAAGAGAGAGACAGAGAGAGAAAGAGAGTGAGAGACCAGTGAAATGCATAATTCTACACTTTTGGAATTGTATGCTTGGCCCAACATCAAAAGCTCCTCTTGAGCTCACATTCCACACTTGACTTTTAGCCACACAAAGTAAATCAGACACATCACACTGCTATTAATAGTAGGGGTGAACACCACAAATTAATTACAGATTCTATGACTTCAATCTCTATCAGTGCATGTTTGTGTGAGTGTGGCTATGTGTGTCTTTCTACATTTCAGCATTTTTATGCTTAGCAAAATCTAGAGCCAGGATCTGGCAATACGTGTTGTTTTTTTTCTATAACCGAAACTCAAGAGTGCACTAAATATGAAGAGGAATGTTCATGACTGAATTTACAAACTCTTCACAAAGTGCTATGAGACTTGACAAAGAGGATCAACTGTAAGTTTTCTCTTAAACCCCCTGACTCAAGAGGGATATAGGATGCTGGCAATCAGCTGTAAATATGAACATTAAAAAAGAACACTATTTATTCAAATTAGCACGTGGGATTGCCGCCCCAGTTCCATCCATGAAATGTCAGATCGAAGTGGAAAAAATGTCTGGCAAAGTACAACCACCTACAATCATTAGAACCTTGGTAGCTTGTTGTCACTAAGGACTGTTCATTTAAACCCCACTCAGGAATCACAGCTATCGACACATGGGTTTTAGGACTGCAGAAGGCTGAGTGTTAAAAGCCAATGTTTCATTAAAAAAGCATACAGCATGTCTTGTCCATACTCTCAATTACCTAACCACTTCTCCTGTACATGGCAATCTTTTACCAGTTCGGAGCGTTAACTGTAAAGATTAAAACTCAACAGAAATGTAATATATCTGCATTTCATCCATTCATGTATTCATTCATTCATTACGCATACACTGTACAGCTTCAACAAACAACTATTTTCATACTGGATTAGTTGGTCCATTATATCTTTGATTTATCAGTTATCGCATCAGCAATAACCAGGTGTGTCCGTGTTTTCAAATATATTCTGCAAATACTGAAAATGGAGTTTATAAAATATCAGTGATCAAGTATTCATGTTAACAGAAGTCCACAGAAAAAAATAAAAACCTGATTTTATTTCAAAATGCAGCTCATCCCTACTGTCCTACTGGCAGTTGTGCTACAGTGTCCTTGTGCTAACAAGTGCCTTGACATGACCCCACAGGTAGAAATCAAAAGGGGTTAAATCAGGAGAATGTTGTGGTCACTCAATTGGTCTCCTCTGACCAGTCCACTTTTAGGTAAACTGCACATCAAGACAGTCTCTGACAATGGGATCATAAGGATTCTTGTTGGAAGAAATCAGGAAATGTTCTGCCAGTTCTATCCGATGATCTGGGCTGATTAAGGATAAGCCAAATCTTTGGACAGCATCTGCAGAATGGGTAAAAAAGCAATTTCAGATAAAACTTGGTTTACCCAATCAGGTGCTGTTTAGTGGGGTTTTTTTGTCAATGGTGTGGTCAACAAACAGAATCCTTGATACTGGTCAAACACAAACCCTCACTCCACTGATCCGTCTAACACAGTTGCCTCACCTAAAGTCATGGTATGGTGTGGTATATGGAATACCCAAACTGTGGGACCTTGATAGAATATTAAGAGCTGACCGTTATGCAATGAACACATTTCCTTAATTGTTGGCTAGAAAATATCCTGATTTCTTTCCAAAAGAAGGGGCCCCGCCTCATTATGAACGTGTTGTCAGAGATCTGATCTTGATATGCAGTTTCCCCAAAGTCAATTAGTTTTTTCAGCAATAATAAGCTGTAAAAAGTGCTCTGTCTATCTTTGTCTGGTTTAGCCACTAAGTGCGCCACTAAGTGAGTAATTGTTATTGCATGAAACACTGTATTTCACCATTACGTACATGAAATAAGATTGACACATCCAGTTAGGATTTGCAGACAATCAAAGACCAACTGATGAACTAATTTATTATCTTTGCATTATGTCATTAAGAATGTCCCAGTAATGTCAGTACACAAATATGATAAAATGACGAACACATCTTCAAAATAAAAATGAACTAGAGGTAGAATTACGTGATGTGTAAAAGGATGCTTCGTGGTGCCACACCTCTGCTCAACCAACCAGTAAAACCTTCAAAGACGCGCATTTACTGTAATATAACTGTTTTTCCCCCTACTACACTGTAATTTGTGTTTCACAAGGATTTACACACATATGAAGCAACAACTTCCTCTTTGAAGTGGGCCTGAAATAATCAGGAGCATCTCGGTTTAATTCAATTAGCACAAACCGGCATTAATTCTGGGCCTAAGACTCCTTAAAAGAGCCTTATTGTATATTCACTCAAATGCGTTCCATATCTGTCTAGTTCAACTCTCAGTCTCCACAACAAACTATGCACACATGTGGAAGCGTTTTTACAGTACAATTCTGCTCTTATGATTCCTTAATAAAGGCAGGGCTCTTTAAATAAAGACCAGATTGCATTTTCACTCAGGCATTTGCAAAGCTTTGATGAGTAAAACCAAATCTAGCTAACGAGCTTCTCTGGCGTTTTCATGTCTCTCCATGCATTATCTTGTCGACATGTCCGCTTGGATCTGACCACTCTTTACCTCAGGTCGTTTCCTGTGTTTACTCTCATCTTTGAGTTGAGATGGAATCAGACATGCAGCGGATATTTCATTAAAGTCTGTAGCATGAAAATTATTTCTGGCTACTTATCTGTGACAAATCTCTGGTTCTGGGGGAAGAACATTGATAAAACCATGAACACAAAGATATCCTCACATAACATGGAGTATCATACTGGTATTCATGAAATTGTAAGAAAAAACTTTTGAAAATTTTACTGTATGTTAACTTACAAGATTTTACAAATGATACAGTCAATGTTGGTAATATTGGTCCATTTGCCATAAAAATGCTGTTATTATCAGGCAATGTCGAGGCCGGTGGCATTCTCACAGACCGAAATAAAAAAAAAAGATGAGAATTTTGATATGACGGTGACACTAATCACATTAGATGCAATGCAATGACCTAAACCTTTAGCTTTAGCATGTAGGAAGAAGTAGGATTTTGGATGGAATCCAGGTGAGACCTGAGAGGTATTTTTTGGGCTTCCTTTCCAGAACTGGGCTGATAAATGTTATTATTGTTGATGTAGTTTCTCTCCCTGTCATACTCATAGATTGGCAGAAGGAGCGGACCCACCCAGTGCCTCGGCTCACTCTGAACAAGGGAACCTCAGTAAGACCGAGCTGAACATTAATCTGGAGAAAAGGAAACTGGACCGACGTTCAGGCCCTGGCCAGCCTGAGAGAAACACATCCAATCGGCCCACACCAGGTGGTCTTAACGACCCCACCCTGCCATTACAGACACTCAAGCACACACACATCCACACACACACCCTGCCCCTGCACAAACGTCTACTCCCTCCCACATGCTCTGGCATTATACGTGCATCACACCACTAACACTACAACTGCTGCATTCGTCTTCTTGTTTTCTGAAGACATTGTCTCAAACATCAAATGACATAGTCTGAATGATGGAAACACCCAGGAGTAGCTGACTAGTAGAACCAAACAATAATAGTCACTTCATCTATTCTGTCACTCATTTGGTCTCTAAAAGTGATTATGTAATCCTATTAACATCAGTAAGGTCTGCTTAGTGTCGGACCAGACTAAAAGACCTGTTGATTTCCACAGTAACCCCCACAAACATGTGGCATATTGTAAATGACAGCAGTTAATAGACTTATACTAAACATCTAAAGAAAGCTAAAATAGCAGAAGATTATCCCAAAGAAAACTTAAGTTGTGAGCCCTTACAGTACCAGCAGAGCAAAAAACTTGCTCACATACTTTCCCTGGAAGTGTGTGATTAATAGGAACGAGTGCTGAGTGTCCAGCATTTCTGTTGGACAGCGGAGAAGGGGAACATGTGAGGCCAGGCACTGGACTGACCTCATGCCATCCATCTTCTTTTTTTCAACCCTTCAAAGAGAAGCAACACGTCTGAGGTACGACGATGGCTATGAGTAGAAAAATACCTGCACACTAGAGAAACCACAGTCATTTACCTCCAAGTAAGAAAAAAGGGTCCAGAAATCTGAATGACCTCCAGGTCAAAATCACGAAAGTGAAGAGTGTACAGCAATACATATTGTCTGCCATGTCCAAGTGCTGCTTCCAGGTGAATTTATTTATTATGGCAGCATCATGATAAACAACAGTTTTTTTCTGGGGGAAATAAGCGGTGTCATGAAGTTGTTGACTTCCTTCACGCATAATATCAAAGCAGGAAGTTAAAGAGATGGGCAGCACAGACATAGGGGCTGATTGGATAGCGAAGGTAAAAGGCTGGCACTGCACTGAGGACCACACAGCACTGAGGGAGAGCAGCACGCTTCAGCAGCTCTGAACTCACACCGGGGTAGACGCTGGCTCAGGGGCACCAGAAACAAACCTGAGAAATCTCCAAGTTCAACTGATCTGTCTCAAATCCACGGATGCTGCTTCCATAATTTTCAGTCTTGAAGTCAAGGTAGTGCCTGCAAGTGCCAATTACACTAATACCATCATGAATGTTACCACTGTAATACAACTGGTGATAATTTAAAAGCTATTTTAACCATGTCTGAAAGGCATGGAGCTTATTGAGAGTGGAATATTTTCACCAGGGATTTTTATTTCAGTTCCAATCAATAAATGTATATGATTATTTTATAAATGACAAAAATAGAATTATTCTCATCTCATCTAAAAAAACTAATGTGTAGCAATTTCACTGAGTTCACATAAATCACAAAGATTGGACAAGATTACATATTAGCTAATAATTACATTATTAGCTATTTACACATGACGGCTGCAAATAAAAGTCGTTATGGGGGTTTGAGGCAAATTCTAAAATTATTCTAAAAACCATCACTTCTGATATCTTTTAATCAAAACAGGCCAGCAGACCATTTAATCATTTAATGTCGCTGATCATGTTTTAACATATCAAGAACATTTTATAAGTTACAACAAACAGTAAACTTATAAAACCAAAATGAAGAGCTGAAAGTTTTTAGTGGAGAGGTCTACAATCTGTGACTGAATAAGAAGGACTTTGTTTTATACATTAAGCTCCAAGGTCTAGAGCAAAAGTTGCTAGAGCAAGAGCTGCTCATTCTGAGAAAGCAGGAGAACACATGGTTACAATCACGATATTATAAATCCCACGGAGAACTTCCTAGAAAATTATATCTCCTTAACAGATATTACCTCAGCTGTCACTGTTAGCAAGTGCTAAACAGCCAAAGGAACACAAAGCATTTTTATTATTTAAGTAAATACATTTCCCTCAGTTTTGCCAAAGTTTCTGAAATTGACTTCTTATTCTCACAATTTGTCATGACAGTGCTCTAGTGTTAGAACACTATAGTACACTACAATAACATTTTGATATAATTTTGCAGTAGTTAGATGAAGAAATGAGGAAATGAGTTTTATGCTGCTGTCACTTAAACTGTTTGTGAAAAGAGCCTAATGAGCCCCACTAGGAAAGGAGTCAAATTTGAACGACTTGTTGAATCCCATATTTTCTGATATAGGCAGCTCTCAAAAACTGATGGGGTTGTCCTATTTCACAGTTCGGGTGTTGATAGGCACTCCAGGTACCAGATAATTCCAAACAGCAAAGTGAGATTTTCATAATATGTCCCTTTTAAAATACATTAATGAATGTGGCATTATTTTAACTTAAGTAATTCTGTCATTTTCGTTTGTTGGATTACAAGAATAATTTGATTCATAACCACGCTTACCTGGAACTGTGATTGGTCAGGAGGCACACATTATGCAGTAATTATTTGGTTTTGTATTTGAAGGGATTATTTGGTATATTGTAAGAAGTTGCAATATCAGTATTGCAAAGGACTTCTAAACGCACAACAAATGATCACTGTTGCTGTTACTGAAGTCAAAACAGATCAACAACTTTTCACAGACAGGCAGGCCTGTGACAGCCAGTCTGGTATTTTTAGCTTCCCATGTTTTCAACAGCTCCCAAGTGACCCAACAATGCTTATTCTAAGTGACACGCAAAAGAGGGACAGTAAGGTCATAGCAGAGGGCTCCGGAAATGTACTGCAGTGGGAGAACCGTGGTGTAAGTGAGCAAAAGCTCAGAGCTGTGCGTAAAGCCCAAACCACCAGCAGCATCCGCAGCTAAACATAGAGCAGCCCTAGCCCAGACATTAGGGCTGGGAACTGGAGCAACATGCTTTTGCTGTGGACTTGTGTTTGAGCCAGCTGACCACTGCTGGGGCTCTGAAGCACGGGTCTCTCTCACTGCAGCTCACCCTGAAGAAAAAAGAAAAAGCAGGAATCTCGCTGGCTTATTTTTTAATTCATTAATCTTGAGGTGATGAGAGCTTTTATTTTCATTCGACAATACTATCCAAATGTATGTATAGTAATTATAGAGATATGTTATGATTTACACTTATATTTGATTTCAATTCTGCATAGACAGATTTAAGATCTGAGTTCATCCAGTACAGAGGTAGATTTTAAGACTGGAACTATTTACAACTATTTTGCATCATGTATCTGCATTAATCATCATGTATGTGACAATGACCACAATACCGCGGTCATGTGATGCCTACCACAGGGTGGAGCTCATTATCGTCATCACCATATTTTTTTTATTTAATTTTAGTGCTGGTGAAAGGTTGATTCACCATAATTAATCACACTGGGCATCAGTTTCCCACTTTACTGACAGCTGTCCATATGCCTATAATGTGCATCTGTGTGTTTGGATGCTGCTGGACTGGGAACACAGTGATGTTAAGGCTGAGCATTTGACACACTGTGCAAGGGTGTGTGGGGCCAAAGTGAATTAAAGTGAATTTTTTTTCCTGGGATTTTTGCTAGGCAGGTTTGCCACTACAGATATGTATATGACAGCTCTATTACATAATTACTGAGAACACTGCAATGACAGAACGTTAATGTGTTTACGGCTGGTGAATGGGGGTTATGGGAACGGGGTGTTGAGTCTCCAAACCATGTGGATATGTTGCTTTATTACTGTGAAGACAAAAAATTTATATTGTCACAGCCCTACATGTATGTAATAACAATCAGTGATTTCTGAGTAAAACTCTTAGCTTTTTTATCTTGGGGTTATTACCCATTACATATTAGAAATTATTTAGCAGCTACCATGAAAGCACCATGTAAAGTATGTCTTTACAAAAGTAAAAACTTGAATTCAGGACCCACCAAAGATTCCTTAGACTTCAAAGGGTTAATTAGCACCATGGCTGTTTCTCCTCTCAAAGAGACAAAACAGAAAGAGCCGGACGCCACTGTCTCCCCACGCCGTTTTATTTTTTTCATGTTTGGCTTTTAAATGATAATATTAATGTGCCACAGACACAGTTTATGTAGCATTTAAACCTCTGTAATAACAGTCATTTGTCGTGTGGAATATCAGGTCTAGGCTGTATGGGGGGATGGGGGTTGGGGGGTGTTCATACAAGAGCACCCAGTGATGTGGTGGGGCAGCCTTCTGGGAAAAATATGTGTGCGCATGCATGTGTGTGGTGTGAAACACATAAAAACATACCAATGTGATTTTAAAAGAGAAAGCTCACACAGGTTCTTTTGGAATGGCATTAGACACAACCCACAATGTAAGTGTGCATTTGTGTCTGTGGCTATGTGTGTGTGCGCGTGTGCATGTGTGCAAAGGAGGGGGAGTGTGTGAGTAAGTGCATCCTCTAATTGCATATGCAGCATGTTTTGTATTACTGTGAGGCAGTGATGATGACTTTCTAGTGATGTCAGCAGTGGGGCTTAACCTCGTGTATATATATTTTGAAAATTCAACTTGCTGTACAAGTAGGAGCAGAAGTCCTCGGCTAATTCAGACAGACTTCAAGCAAGTTTACAGCTGCTGGGATATCTTCCCTGACTCTAAGATAACCAAAGTGCCACTTCTAAGAGACTATTGGAGACCAGGAGAGTACTGCAGAGTGATATTTTACTGAAAAGCTCAGAGGTTATACTGGTGGATTGATAAAACTTTTTGGAAAACAAAATTTGCAAATCATCACAAAAGTGAGTATACATCTTGCTATCATACTATTCTGAAGTTTATTTATTTTGACATTCTAAGTGTTTTACTATAACATATGATGTGATGTACACTGTCCTTTTGTGAAACATTGGTAATTTATCTTTTAAGTGCCAGGACTATGAGTGTGCTAACTTTCTGAAAGTGTTATCAGTATCTCGCTTACCAGTAGGTCAGAGGGCTGCTTAATGGGATGTGTACCATTGTAGAAGCAGAGTATGTACCGGTCCAGTTGTTTGAGAAGATTTTGTTGTTCTGTGTTTAAACATGGTTGCGATAGCGATGACACTAAATCAACACATTTGCACTTATTGGCTGTCAGTGACAAGGCTACGTCAGGGGAACTTCAATTTTCAAACGGCTTACATCTTGTCAGTGTGGAGTAAAAGGCCATTCTTCATCCCCAAATTCAGGGTGAACTCCCCTCTCCCTCGGTGTGTGCTGAAAGGAGAATGCAGTTTTCTCTAATTACGTGCAGGGCAGAGACTTGAGTTGGTCCATATGTGCTGTGCTAGACTATTGCTCAGTACACACCCAGAGTGTAACGCCTGCCAGAAAAGCTCATCAAAAGTCAGACAGACAGACGTTGCAAATGGAGAGATCTATTTCTCTTACTCTCTCTCTTTCACTCTCTCTCTCTCACACACACACACACACACAAAATTGCTGAAGACACTCTGTGATTGGCTATAAGTTTTGATCTATTTTTGGCCAATGATTCATCTCTAAATAGCTGAAAATCAGAATCAAACTGACACAGTCTGATTATGCATGTTTGGACAGGACCACATACGTTTCGAACCGTGACAAGTAGGTATCTGAGCCATATATTAGAAAGGAAACACTGGAACTCATGGAAATAGATTTGATACAAAGAATTTATTGTGGATAGTAGTTGTGGTTGTGGTTATTAGAATCAGAATGATTGCATGACTGCCTCCGATAGCAAAATAAAAACCATATGATAATATTCATTAATAGGGACAAAAAACTCTTTTGAGTTAAATTGAAACCACAACAGAAAAACGATTTTTATTTATGTCAACTGGATAAACTTCTAACAAAAGGAGACCCACAAGAATGAAATAGCAAAGGACAATGCTCACAGAAAAAGAGCCAAGAGCAGTCTTGGAGGAAGTGAATTTCCTCAATTGTGACATGGAATAAATGCGAAATATTCCCAGTGAAGACTCATGCACTGCAGATGTGGAGGATATCCTGATCCTTCTGTGTTCAGTGCCAGTGCTAAGAGAGAAAGACAGGACCTCTGTTGAGTGAGAGAGACAGCACCAATGTTAAGAAAGACAGCACCAAAGTTGGGACAGTGAGATAGAGAGAAAGAGATAGAGAAAGAGAAAAAAGAAAGATAGAGATAGTAAAAGAGAGAACACTAGTGCTGAAAGAAAGAGTGAGAAAAAGAAAGAGAGAGAGACAGCATCACCATTGGCAGAATGAGACATAGACAGCGACAGTTATGACAGAGAGAGACAGCACTAGTGTTAAGAGAAAGGCAGCATCAATATCGAGGAAGTGAGATAGATCAGTATCAGTAGAAAAAACAGTAGTAGTAAGAAAGAAAGAAAGAAAGACAGCACAAGAGGGTAAAAGAAACAGAGGGAAAGCTGAGAAATGCTGAGTGTAAAGAAACAGAAAGAGAGAGAGAGACAGCAATCTGTCGTAGGGAAAAAAGATAGGAGTTGTGTTAGGGAAAGAGGTAGCAGTAGTGTTACGAGAAAGAGATAGCAGCAAACAACAGAGAGTTACAGGATCACATATTTAAGTATCAGAGACTGAGAGAAGTAGAAAGAGACCGAGCAAGAGTGAGCGAGCAAAAGACAGACAGGGAGATGAAGGAGGAAAAAGACTTGTTAGATTAAAAGTAGACATTTGTTTTGTGTGTACTGCACCCTGCCAAAAGGCAGCAATTTTCAATGAAGCTAAAACAGCTTTCCTGGCTCGTTCCCCACTGGCTACAGCTTGCCAGGAAAGACTTTTTTTCACCTGTTTATATGCAGGTAAAGTAGACTTTTTAGTGGCTTCGAATGAGGTCTTTTTTTCCTAGCAAACGTGAAAAGCCTTATATAAGTAGAGGAGGGAGGACCACATGGGCCGTGGACTGTGACAGGTAGACTGGAGGTAGAAGAGTGAGCTGCAGCTTTAAGTACATCATGTGGAGACTAAAGCTCTCTGCGGAAACTATCCCAGAGAGCAAAAGAGGCTGTAAAATGGCAGCGACTGCACTAATTTGCGCTCCACTGCTGCAAATCTTTTATCATCTGAATGAGGCCCTGCAATAAAATGACAGCAGCTTCTGGGTGAGGAGAAAAGTCTGTTTGTTATTAGACACTAATGAGTGAGTCTGTGAAAAAAGAAGAAATAGAAGAAGGAGAAATACAGCACTGTTCAGGTGTATTACATCATAAATACAGAACACGTGCCAACCAACAGCCGGTGACAGATGCCATCTGAGATACGCTGCAATTTACTTGTTTAGTAAATCCGCAGGGCTGGATGGATGTGAACCATTATGTTAAAAGCAGAAGCCTGCAACATATTTCACAGCCTAAAGCATATCTTTTCAACAGACACTTTGTTAGAAAACTGACAAGCGCACAATTAGGAACTGTTCTCTTGCAGCCGTAAACAAGAACAAATAAGCATCCTTATTTGGTTCAAAGACTTCATAAGACAGAAACGAAGTCCAATCAAAGTAGATATACTTCAAGACACACTTATAAGCATAAATCCTGTGATGTTTTAAAGGCACCTGGGACTGAGTGAGCATGTCCACTGTGTGCTGGCAACTCCACATACAAGGAATTCTTAGAATTCCCTGGATGTGCCTGTGGGTGGGATGTTAATATAAAAGACAACCATGGAAATCAGTTTATGTCATTTTAGTAATCTGTAGAGCACCAAAGTGACACAAGTTTCTGGGAAAGAAGAGGAAAAATGAATAATAATGCAAATAAAAGCATGAAGATTAACCCTTGGAGGTCAATAGTTGCTATACTATAATTAACCTAGTTTGTAACAGAATTTTTGCTATACTGTTTAAATGTAACAACATGATTACACAATTATTTGCATGCTTCCATAATCAATTACATTTCAATTTACATTGTAAGTTTCAGTTTTGCACTTTACCATTTGTTTAATGGCAAGCCTGAGAAAAAGTGGAAATCGATTCTTCTCTTAAGACTGTATGCACAACTTTAAGTCTAAGCATAATCAAATAGCTCCTCATCTGTGTACAAACACAAATATGATACTGACTGAAACTTGCACTATGCACTATGCACTTGCATATGCACTATTGACAGTATTGCCTGTCTTAATACGTGAGAAATTACTAATGCTGGATTAAAACATGCTTTAATTTTTGCTAGTAAAACTTTTGCTAATGATAAGACCTCACCACAATACACAACAGCTATACTAATATTGTCAAACAAACTTTAGTGACAATTTGGACAATAATTAGAATGTCTGCAATCTTTTTATATTAAATTGAGAATACACAAGCTGAAATGATTTAAAGCCATGAATTGGTATAAAGACATTTGGGCTCATGATGATCAAGAAAACCTCAGTGTAAAGAAATCTGCTTAGTAGGCAAATGAGTGACTCCCTTGGTGTGCTAAAGCTCTTTGGAGAATGTCCTGTGCTGGAAGTAGTCAAGTACATTAGCCAAACTTTTTGAAGAAAGCAAGGATATAATCCCAGACAAGCACTCAGCACCACTGGATTATTGGGTCTGATGATGGGTGGATCAGATTAGCCACTCCAATCCGCTGAGTAAAGTAGGAGTGGAGAGAAGATGAAAGCTACAAGGACTACAAATGAAAGTCAGCCGATTGGCTAAATATGTCATACTGACATAATGAAATAATAATGTTGCTTAATGTGCACTGTTCCTGTTAAATAAACGAATAAAGTAATGTGGTCGCCAGTGGTTCCTAACCTCTGACAGGTGATGGATACAGCAAATAGACTCTTGCTTTTTGCTAGCTAATATGCTAGGTAGGTTGCTTTGTTGTATAAGCCACATATTTTCAATCAAAAAGAGTAAAGTTAACATGCAATTGCAATTATAATGTGTACCTTCACTAAGCTGATTTATATAAGTAAGAGGTTGCATTTTATTACTTAACAGTACAATGAAAATTTGTCATTTTGGTGATTTTCTATTCTCAGACAGGGAGTACCACAGCATCACCAAGTAGACCAGCACCACCTAGGGTAGTAGAGGTGAGGTGCATTTCTAATGGGCACAATGGTAGGTTGGTCAAATGAAAACTTGTGGAACTAGTCCCATCAACAACCAGGAATACAGAGTTTGGGATTCAAACCAGCAACCCTCCAGGTGTTAGTTTGCTTTTGTTACTTTTGGCACTGAGCATGAGGCCCAGCTAGCTCTCACTCAAACTACAAAGGTCCCATAGTTTGGGTGCTTGTTATCATTGTCTGAAATTGTAAACGGTAGCGATGTATATAAAACAACAAAGTTAATGGAACTACTGCTTTAAATGAACAAAACAAGTCTTCTGTCCCCTAGCATTTTATATGGCTAGTTCTCTAGAGTGTACATTATATGGCAACTGTAAGGCATTAATCTTGCATATAAAATCCTGTGCCATTGGGTTTTTTAAGACACCAGCACCTTCGGAGCATCCCAAAGGCTCCCAGTATGCTTCCAATGGCTGATAGTGGCTAAAATGTCAGAAATGTAACCAAGCTACCCATCAGCTTCACACCAGGAAAGAATAAAGACAAAAAACAACAACAAAAAGAAGATTGCTTGAGAACATTATGGTGACTTAGACAGTGAATTTGGGCCAAAGCCTCTTTAGAGTGCTTAGGTATCTCTCCAGCTGAGTTCCACTAAGAAGGAGAACACCTCTTTTAAACAGGCTCCAAATTCAAAGCGGACGACCAAGGAAATAAAGCTCATGAAGCTCTGGTGTAGGTCATGCTGACTGAAATTTTCCAGTGATGACTGTTGTGATGAGACGCAGCTATGGCTCCAGATTGCATTTTGGATGTTGCCACTGTTGGCTCCTAGGCCGATGATACTGAACATCACAGCCTTGCAGCAACATAAGAACGAAGTGAAACACACAGTGTCTTTGTCTTAACTCAGGGTTGCGGAACTCAGCTCTTCCGAGGCACGCACAGCTTAAGCTTGGGTGACATTAAAGCCCAGAGGACCTCGGTGTTGAAAAGAGGCGTTGTGTGTCTAAAACCTCCACCCGAAAAGGCCAGCGACAGGCCTTAAGGCCAGCGACTGCTCCATCACACACGCCACACACACACACACACACACACACACACACACACACACACACACACGTATAGCACCTGCAAAAGCTGTCAAACAAGATCACTTTAGGAAGCCAGCTTCTTACTGGCCGAAAATGTCAGCAGACTTAGTTTCAAAGGCAAAAAACAAGATGGAGATTAAAGACCAAAGAAGTGACCAGGCTAATCCGCACTGCTAATGCTTGGAGAGCAACACTATTGCTGCACACCACACCTAAAGACCTTATCTATTACACGACCACCTGATGACTTGGGGGTGGGGGTGAATTGAGTTTTTTTATTTTTCTATGCACAGATACTCTCCATGTCAGAGCGAATATAATATTGCACATATAATAATGCAACAAAGTGCATTTAATTTTGTTTCACTTGAACATCATTTATACATAGACACAATTTATAGTCAGTGACCACTGTCTATTTATTGAATTTTCCTATCACAATGGACTTTAAATACAAGTTATTCATATTTATGTAACAGCAAAACAGTAGAAAACAGATTTAACAGATAATTACACAGAAAACTCCGTACATAAACCATATAATCCCAAACACATTAAACAAGGTTGCTGTCTGGTTGGTTATCAGTCCAATAATCTGAGAGTACCAGCAGCTTCTTTGTTTTATTTGCAATTTTTTTTATATATATTTTCTCAGTAACAGTTGTAATAGAGTTGTATTTTCATGGTAGAATGGACTTTTTTTTTTTTAGATCTGACATAGTAGCTTGATTTTTTTTTCCTGTTTCTCAAAGATGAAAGCTTTGCATACTGTTTATCCAATGGTTTATAGAGGTTTTGCATGGTTGTTAGGAGTCTCATTTTTCAAATATATTTTAATAAGTTTCTGAATAGTCCTGAAAACTCTTTTTAATTTAATTCTCTGACTTCTTTCTCTTTGTATGAGAATTGTCTTATGTCCAAAAAAAAACTCGATTCTAGTTTTCAGTTCATTCTAGTATGAACTGAAAAATCTTAACTGTGGTCATAATTTTGCCAGATTGTTTGATGTAATGCACAGTGTAACAGTTTCTCATCTAAGCTGGTATTTCATACATGTCACAAAATAAAATAGAAAAAAATGGCTTCAACATGTGGGAAAGAAATAACACAACATAATTAATGGCTCTCTT
This sequence comes from Semaprochilodus insignis, assembly GCA_034552555.1. Lineage (NCBI taxonomy): Eukaryota > Metazoa > Chordata > Actinopteri > Characiformes > Prochilodontidae > Semaprochilodus > Semaprochilodus insignis. Next base: position 40,673,311 of record CM067474.1, on the reverse strand, counting down.
GTCTCTCCTATAAGTCACCAGTGAGCATAAAGAAATATAGCCCCATAGTGCTTGCTTCTAATGAGCTTTGCCATGTCTCTGAGCCCAGGGCTCTGACCTCCAAACAGAGTTTATTGTAGGCACAAAATTGGCTCTTTGGGGTGTAAAGAATGCTGTGCATTTCCTTCCGGTGCGTCTTCAGGGGGACAAAGACCAGACAATTGCACTTAGTATTCTACATGTGCGCGTGTGTAAACAAAGAACCATCATATCACATTCATAGACAATTGTTTTATCTTTTTGTAACACACTAAACACATCTCCCTGAGGGAGTGAAATGCTCCTTGGGCGCCACCTTCTTGCCAAATCTCTCCTTTCTTTTTTCTCAAATGCCCACAGACACACACACACACACACACTCAATTACACATGCTTGTGTTTGAGTCTTTGTGAGGGCTCCCCAAGTCATAACCTACCCTCCCACTCTTCCTCTCTCTCCCTTTCCACCTCGCCTCCCTCCCTTTCTTACCCCTCCCTCACTCACTCCCAACCTGCGCAGACAGTTGTTGCTGAAACTTTCCCATCACTGCGCTGGTCGGTCCCACAGCCTCCTCTATAACAAGCTGGAGCACAGCCTCCGGCAGCAGAACTACAGAGACTGCCTTTGCGAGACCACCTGGAGCACACATACACACTGATTGACCTCGCATCGCAGTGCCTCCAGACACTTTGGTTTCCGTGTTCAGTTCGGTTTGGTTGATACACTGACTTCTAAAGAGATCCTTTTGGAGATAAGAAAAAGAACTGGCGAAATGTCTGAAGAAGGTGCCCCTATTGGAGAGCTGTTTTAGGTCCAAGTTTGATGAGATCTTTCCTTGCCAAAAAAAGGACGAAGAGGACGTCCCACCTGGATTGACCTAAGTGGTGCTTGCCTGTTTGTTCATTTTAATTTGTTTGGCTGGACTTTAAGAGCTTACGGTGCTGTGAAGACAGAAGTGAGCGGAGGCTCTAAGAAACAGGCATCGCTTTGGGGAGAGTAAGTTCCTCTCTCTCGTTTTCTTCGTTGGTCCTCCTCTCCTCTGAATTGTTGGGTTTCACCAGCTGAGTCGGTTTTTGTTAAGTTTTGTTGTGGCTCAGAGGACTTGCTGGAATTCAATTTTTTTCTTTTTTCTTTCTGAAACATGCTGGACTGGTTTGAGTTAAACGAGTGCTGCAGTCTTTCAGTTTGAACTCCCCGACTCCTCTTCTCAGAAAACAGCATGTGCAGCGGGGGGAAAGCAGGACAATCATTTATTTAGCGGTTTAAATAAATTGTTCCATTGTCTGTTTGCACATATGTGCCCAAAATAAATTGCTATAAACAAACATGGGCAGAGGTTGCATTTAATCTACCTGTTTTACAGATCATGAATTAGACACCTAGAAAGTCATTCTATGTATCTTCCAGTATGTGGATCTTTATGTCCTGAATGTCTGTTTTGTGTTATTTGTAGACACTGAGCAAGAGGATGCTGTGTTCAAGGAGGCTGCTACAGCAATGGTGCCTGGCTGTCTTCTTATTGTGTTCTCCTGTGCCACACTATGGCAGGCCCATTGATGCCCTCAGTAACAGAATGTAAGTCCATGCATTTTTATAGCCTAACTGTGAAATGACAGCATTATTTTGTGGGTGTTCTTCACTTTCTCATTACCATGTAACTGTATTGTTATTTTTCAATTACTGAAATATCTTTGTAACTGCTGTGAATATAAAGGTTCATTATTACAGTTAAAAACACACACACACATACACAAAAATATATAAAGTACAAATAATTATTGTCACGTTTTTATCATTATTATTATTATTATTATTATTATTATTATTATTATTTTATTATATCACTTGCTGTGTGGTAGGAAAAAGAGGTAGTTGGCTCTAACAGGGCTGGAAAATGTGCTCATTTGGAGATCGTGCCGGGAGCTGTTTTGATAGTTAGCGCCCACCTGTGTGTTTGCTTAGAGAGGGGGAGAAATGCTCACGCTGATGGAGCACTGACACCCCGTACCCCCACCCCTTCAGTTTCTCTGATCAGTCTCTTCTCAGCTTGTCAGGCCCTCAGTCCATTTTTTACTGTGGCAACTGTCCACTGCCCAGTGTTTTTATTATAGCCAACTCTCTCCCTATGCTACAAGGGGTCCGCTCTCTCCATGGAGAGAAGGGGATTACCAAGAGCTCCAGGGGTGAGGAGTAAGAGAGCGACAAAAATGAGAGAGAGAAACAGAGAGAGAGAGTGCTGATGCTGGCCTAGGCGGCGGCCCAAGCTAAACGGGTTCTCCCACCGGAGTATATTATGCCTATCCGAGCAAACGCACTTTTAAGTCCGGTGCGCTCCTGAGCAGAGACCAGGATGCAAAACACGGTTCTAGAGAGTCGTTCCCCTTGGAAAGCTAATCTCCCGCAATGTTTGCACACTCTTTGGCCCTGCCAGTGACGGGCCGACTTTCCAATACTCCTTTAATGAAGAGATAGAGAGCCAGTGAGAAATGGAGTGAGGGTGTGTGAAAGCATGTGTGTGCTTGTCGTGACTTGTGTATGTGAGACAGGTTGTGTGTGTCAAGGAGAGAAAGAAAGAGAGACCATGTTTGTATTTGAGCGAACATCTCCCTACGCAGTATGCCATCCTCTAAGTGTTTTTGCTCAAGCTGTCAGTATTCCGCACAGTCAGCTCACTGTTACAAATGTCATAAAAGGGAATATCACTGTCATTAGAACTGTTTTTATACCTGAAAGAGTAATTTCATAGAAAGACAAAAATAGAAAGAAAAAACATAGCAAGTGTAAATTAGATAAATTAAACAGATTTTATTCAAGACAGATCTGGAAGTGCACTAACGCTCAAAAGTTTGGGGTCACTGATTCACATAAAGCCAATTTCTTTGAAGATACGTGCATAAAATTATTTGACCATTAAACTAACTTCTTACAAGTTTCAAACTGTTTGTAAAAACAAAGACATATGCAATCATAAACGACCCTGTAAGAGATTTCATGATAGTTAAGAAATCTGAAAATATTGAAAATAAACTTACTTTAAAATACTGTAAACCGTGAATAAGGTATTGGATTACATTTTGGTGTCTAGTTTATAACATTTCAATTTACACTGTATGTGTTATTACTGAATGACAGTTACTAATATGACAAGTGGCCCCAAAATTTTGAGTGGTAATGTATTTGTTTGGACAATACGGGCAGTTTTCTTCATGAAGGAACCAAGACACATGCTTACTGTGGTGCCACAGACGACTCAATCTCCTGCCTAACTCCACTAAGTACTCTAAGATTGTTTTCACAGTCAAAACTCTACAGGGAGGATCAGTAGGAACTGTAGTGTTGATGCAGGATGCAGCTTTGACTGATTCATATGTCTGTGTGTGTGTATGTGTGTGTGTGTGTGTGTGTGTGTGGTCTCAACTACCATATAACCAACTTTTCAATAAATTTTTTTGTTAGGGACAGAGTGTGGAGGTTGGCTGTTAGGGATGTTTTGGATGAGCCTATTGGGCTGATCATTCATTTCACTGTTCAATGATCTGTGTCTAGTCGCCAAGGACTGTGATGTGTCATTTGACCTTTGACCTCTGAGCTTAAGTACTACCTAAATGCTCATGCTTTCCCATAACTTCCATCAAAACTGAGCAACTATTCTTTATTAGAAAATTACACAAATACTCACTGCTGTATCTATGAATCAGTAATAATGAATTATTGCCAGGACAGATACGTCTAATCAGTAAATGTCAATACATCCAGTAATTCAGTTTTGTCTAATGTAATCTGATGATTACATGAACTGAATTCCTGATAATATCTCTAATAGACCGAACTCTCGCTCACACAAAGGATATTAAAGTATCACGTAGCGTCAACTGGATCCAAACAACACAGGTCCTCTTTCAGCAGAATCCACTCAAGATCTTTTATCTTCATACGAGCTCGCAAAACATCCAAAAGGGCGTTCACCATTTATAACAAGCTAATGCTGACAAGTCCATGGAGTTGACAATCTGCCATCAAGCACAATGCCTCCTACCGGAGTTTAAAATGGCCCTGTGCCAAGTCAGCCAGCAAAGATCAAACACACGAGTCCGAAAGATTTTTTCTGAAAGCACATGCGTTATGGGGAGGGCACTTTCACTGCCACCCTGCCTTTTAAACCAACAAAGATAAGCATCTTCACATCTTCAGATAGGTCAAAAGGCAACAGTTGGACAACTGCCATATAGTGACCTTTTCATTTGTCTCTCCCTCCCTCCTCTCACTCTCTCTCTCTCTCTCCCTTTCATTGTGCCTAAGGGAGCATTTGAACTGAGCTTATGTTTAAAAGCAAAGCAAGGTGTTTTACAGGAAATATCTGAAGTCACACAAACATAGTCTCATTACAATCTCTTTTGGCACCATTATTTGAAACATGATAGAAAACTAAGTTTCTCTAAATTATTATGTAAATAGGTGCCCTGTTAACTGAAGAACGTTAAAAGAGAAACTTTTGTGAATGCTCAGTGTATTGGTTTATGGACACCACTGCAATTATAATGTATTTTTAAATTTTTCATACATACTTATGAGGAATTATTCAATCCTGTGAAAATTGCTAATTAATATTAACTATTAACTGAAGGTCAGATTTCCTTCTACATTTGACTTTCACTTCATTGCATCAAATCCAAGCTGACATACCCCATATGCTTCAGAAACAGCCCAAAATAATTGATGTGTTGATAAAGTATTGTTGAATAGATAGCAAGAAGACCTACAGCACGGCTGGCTGTGTTTGTATGAGCATTAGAGTAGAGGAACTGGAAAACAGAGGGCAGCCCAGCATGAGATGACAGGCTGATCCTTCATACAGTTTATAAACAATAACACACTTCTCTATCCCCTCTGCCACATTTGGGTGGGTGCTTTTACTTTCTACAGACTCTTACATTCACTCACTTATTTTGTACAATCTGTTTGTTTTAAACAACCTTTTCCTTCTGTTTTATTTTTTTCCTCGCTCACTCATTTTGTATAATATATTTGGTCTCGCATTTTAAAGGAACTTTTCTCTCTAGCATCCACTCTCTCACATTCACCCTCTCATTTTGTATGATCTCCTTGGTCTCTCATTTTAGAGGAACTTTCCTCCTCTTTTGTTGTGACTTTCACTTACTTTAAAGTTTCTTTCACTCATATATATTTTCAGCGCTACCACTTTTGGACAGTGCACAGCAGAGCTTTGATTCAGCCCACGTCGTCTGAAGTATCTGATATGGTGTTGGAATTCCCAGACCTGACCAAGCACCATTACCTTTACTATACCAAGCAAAATATTTCAACAACTATCATATGCCATTCCACAAGAAAATATTCAACAAATATCATATGTCAATCCACAGTATATAAAAAGAAACATATAAAACTATAGGAATCTGACCTAAGGTCAGGGTTGTGTATTTGCAGTCTTCTGTGTAATGCAGTGCTCCAGTGTCCCTGAGCCCTGCGCTGGGGGGTCTCTTTAATCTGAGCTCCAGAACAAGGCCTTCTTGTGTGTGCTTCCTGACAGAGCTCCAATGTTTCACTTTTACCTTCGCCTTGTCATTTTATGCCTGTCTGTTAGCTTATCTGTGCACACAGTGCAACTGGCTTTTGGCTTTTATGGGAGCGATTTGCACTCTCAGGGCCATTTCTCACTCATAAATCTCTCCAAATATATGGTGAAAATAATGAGGAGTGACAGAAGTGAGGAGCTTTTTTCCCCAACCAGCACACGCCAGGCCAGGACACAACACATTATTTAGGAGACGCAGGAGGGGGATAAACGGACTTTCCAAAGAAAGGAAAACTCATCTCCAAACGCCTGGCAGGGAAATTCTCTCACAGATCAGTTTAACGGAACGGAAAAATGGTGGTATTTGCAGCGTTAAAAAATTCCGTTGCTTGATATACAGATTTTAAGTTTTATGGGTCAGACAAATAGGACTAAGTAGTAGTGGCCAAAGTAGAGCTGTACAACATATAATTTGTTCATTTTTAGTGCAATCTTGGCTTATGAAATACTGATACTGCAGAAGGCGTCAATATTAAGTTATTATTTGTGTACTGTGCACTCACACTGAGTAAATGTAAAACAACCATAACATAAAGCAAGGACAGACACAGTGGCAGCTTCTTTACCAATACAACACTGAAAGCCTTTAGTAAAACATGACTGAACTTGTCCTGATGTGACCAACCTATTCACCAATATACTTTACTGCCACCTGCTGGTTGCTCTGACGTGTGCATTCCTGTTCCTCCCCAGCAGCTGCAGAAACTGGGTCTCGGACCCACCACCGCTCTCTCAAGAGTGAAAGAGTGAATATTTTGAAATAGCACTGAATTATACTTTACTTTGGCACATTTACGACACCAGCTCTGTGATATGTGTAATTGTTTCAAGACACTTGGACTGTGTGCCCAGTATCCAAAACTGCATACGATAGCAGAGGGCTTTTCGACTGCAGGAGCTGTCAACTGTCAAAGGTACAGGCACTTCAACCCCGAAATGATTCAAAGTAGGACACAATGGCACCATTAATTAGAATAACTGCAAAAAGAGTTTAGGCTGCCTCTCAACACTGTAATCATGTAGGGTCCAATGAATGGTCCAGTGTAATTATTGGCTTTTGCTGTTGAACAGGAATGTACAGCTTAAGACAGTACTGATGTACTATGTTTAAAACAGAGTCAACCGTGGGGACGTGTCTAAAAACAGTTAAAAACTTCTGGACCCCCTGACAAGTCATTCCACAGCCTAGTGCCTTCATTGAAGGTGTTTCACATCATCACTCTGTGATTTATTTTGGTTAGATGGAGGGATCTGGAACTGTTGAGTCTTTTGGGAGAATGCAGAATGAGCAAGGCCCTGGGCCCAGGAGTTGGTTTCACAAGGCGTCACTGCTTTGAAAGGAGGGGAAATTTGGCATAGGGTTGGTCATCAGCGAGGATTTCAGTTACATGCACTGTGTTGTGTTCTGGGGGTGAGCAATATTCTGTGATGTGCATGGGTTTAACATGAGAAACCAGACATGCACAAAGGAAAAGTTTGCTAAAAAGCCTTTCAAGAAACACAAATGAATCAGTGTCTTCTTACTCCAGGGATACAATGCATATCAATTAAATTTGAAAAATTAATTAACCTCTCTCCCTTTCTTAGGAAGCGATCTGTAACCCATGCCCAGCTGATGCATGACAAGGGTCGGACGCTGCAGGACTTCAAGAGGCGCATGTGGTTGCAGGAGCTTCTGCACGAAGTCCACACAGCTGAGATCCGTGAAGTGCAGCAGAGAGGCGGAGTCAGTGGTGGTGGGGGCGGGGCTGTAAGCATGGGTGTTCCCATGGGTGTCGGCATCAGCATGAGCCCAGGCACTGCCCACCCAAAGCCTGCTGGTGGCACCAAAAACCTGCCAATCAGCTTCAGCCTGGACGATGAAGAGGGCACCAACCTGCCACAGGAAACCAACAAGTCGCAGCCATACAAAGATGGTGCCATGAAGGTGGGAGGCAAGAAAAAGAAGAAAGGCCGTGCAGGGAAGAGGAGAGAAGGAGAGAAGAGGAAACGAAGAGCCCGTTCGCTGGCCTGGGCGTTGGTGGACGAACTAGGAAGTGGTCTGCATCTGGAGTGGCGGCCGCTTGCAGGCCTGCATGGAGCGCTGCACTAGAACACTGTCAGTCTCTGACAACGGTAAAAACAAGTCCTACTGTTTCTTATCTTTGCTACATACACATTCTGTTTAGATCTAATCTAGGTATACATCACAAAGAATTTCTCACTAGCAATTTCTCTTTTAATGTTAATGGCATCTCACTTCAATTACTCACTTTTACAACTACATAAATTACAACATTACTTTCATAGTATTTACTTAGTAATTCATAGCTATTATCAGATAATAAGTTACACACACAGAACCACACACACACACACACACACACTTCTTTTTCCACTTGCTTTTCCATGTGTGCGTGCAAATGAACAACGGAACTACAAGCTGTTTGATGTTGGGAACAGGGTTTGGGTTAATTTTTGGGGGCTTAGGGAAAGGTTTAGTAAAAGACAGGGAAAGTTGTCTCCTTTTATAATTACAAACACATGTATACCCCCTCCCCCCCAATTTATTCATTCTGCCCTGGGGAAGAATACATGAACATACCACCCACATACATTAAAAGAAAATACATGTGCATACAAACCAAAAGTATGCACTACTATACACTACTGCAAAAGTCTAAGACCCTTAAGCAAATTGTTTAAAACCATTTATCTCAGTACTAATAATGCTTTTGCCAGTATAAACACCAAATAACAGAATAATAATGCAAACAAACATGAAAACAGTAAAAAGTAAGAATTTCTTATTAATTTGATTAGATTTTTAACATGCTAATTATAAGAGGGGTTGGTTCATGATTTCTCTATGATGCACATAGCCATCTCACAGATTTATTAAATAAACATAAAAATACAAAACTGTTATTTGTATGAATAATAATATTCTAATATTGATGCTTTCTGAAAAAGCAAAAGTTGAATGATTATATATGGCATTGTTTTGTATGTTGATGTATTTCAGACAATCATGAATTATTTTTATGGCATGTGCTAACTATGGTGTGTTACTAAGCAGTAGATGAAGTATTGTGAATAAAAAATCATAGCCATGTCTGTGAAACTAATCTCTTCTCTATTCTTTTTTGTCTTCCAGATCATTAAGGACATTTTAAAATGGACACCTAAATGCTCATGTTGCAGTACTCACTGTAATCGTGATTGTTTGGAAAATGTTAGGGAAATATTTATTGTTTGTAAATATTCACCAGAATAATGATTAACAAATAATAAAAGATAATGATAAAACATTATTCAGTGCCCTGTGGGGCTACAGATTTTGATCTTTGTGAATACTTCGCTTTCTCTTTTATTTTTCCTTTTATTTTATATATGTTTTTGTTAGGACTATGCCGATTATCAATGTCAGATTTGCAGTAATTTATTTTGTCTGAATGGTGTATTTATTTTGTAAATGTATCAAGGTGCTGCTGACCTTCTATATTTTTGTACCATAATGCACTTTAGATATATAAATATAAATCTATATACAAGTAATGTTGTTAATTGACTTATTTTGTGGTTATTTGAATGAAGAAATGAACACTCTTCCCAACATTTTTAGTCCACTTCTCTGTTTAGTTGTTTGTTTGCTTGCTTTTGGTATCCATTTTGTTTTCTTACTGTTTATACTTTTGTTTTCAGTTTCTTTTGCTGCTGACTTGGACGGCCTTTGCGTCATCCACAAATTCAGTCCTAAGAACATTATGTAAATGGTTTCCTTGCCTGCCCACTCCCCAACCAAGACTAGAGACGCGTTGTTTGTGTCCTCCCTGTTTAGACCACAGCTCAACCTGTACATAAACAGCACACGCTTTTGACTGAAATCTTGTTCTTTGGCACTTGCACTGAGTGAACAATCCTGTATTGAATGGATTAAACATCCGACAGTCACCTCGCATCGTCTTGCCTCCTGTGTCTGCTTGTGTGCGTGGGCCTATATGTGTGCAGTCTGAACATACAGTTGTATGCAAAGGTTTGCCAACCTCTGGTCAAATTACACATTCTGCTAAGTGAAACAATGTAAACACAATTTAAGTAGCAAACAATTTTTTACTGACTTACTTGATATTCAGTCAGTTAACTTTCGTAAAACCTTCCAGTGAAGTCTCAGAACTTTAAGCCTTAAATGACTTATTAGGATTGGTTAGCCAGGTCAACAATTGTCATTAGAAATTTCATCTGATGACAGTTAAACAGTTTCATTAATAATCTGACCCTGAAACCTTGTGCTAACACTAAAGTACCATGGGCTCCTCTAAGCAACTGGCTGAAGATCTGAGAACGAAGTTAACTGATGCCCACAGAAAACACTGCATGGGAATGCAAACATGAATTCCACTAAATATCAGCAAATTATATAAAAAAAAATATACAAAATATCACATTATCAAACATTCCCTTAAGAAATGTAGGCTGACAAGAGGCTGGCTTCTTCAACAGGATAATGATCCAAAACATACTTCAAAATCTTCCATGAACTACTTCAGGAAAGACGTCAAGAAAGGCTAAAGCTTTTAAGATGGCCCTCATGGTCCCCTGACTTGAACATCACTGAAAATGAAAAATGAGTATATAACAGTGTAGCAGAAATATTTCTAGCTGACTACAAACAACTGTAATATCTGCCAAAAAGTGTAGGTGTATATATACTGATCAAAAAAAATAGTTGCACCCAGAAGAAAGTGTCGAAAAGAAAGCTATTTGGAAGGAAGATAAAAGTTACCAAAACAATAAACAACGCAAAATTTTGACTGATTTGGGCAATATTTATTGAGCTACATATACAGAAGTAGGGTCTCTCAGTATGGCATTGGGCCACCTCCTGCAGACTTTGCGGTAAGGGTGTAGATGGATTGACACCAGGCGTTCTGGACACGTGATGTATGACGACAAACCTTTCATCTTGGCGCCGGCCACAGTGGCTCCACACACAGATTCGCTGGTCGTCTCCACCAAGACAAAAGCGGGCCTCATCACAGAAGATGACCCGCTGCCATTCTGAGTCACTCCATGACAGTCTGGCATGACACCATTGCAGTCTTTGGCAACACTGATGTGGTGTTAAGGGCAGTCATTGTAACAGTATACGTGCAAGTAGTCCTGCATCGTGCAGCTGTCTGCCAATGGTGCTAACAATTACAGGATGACTCATGGAGGGCTGAGTGTTGTGGCTGTTGAGTTACTCCGCGCATGATGGACAAGTCGCAGGTTCTTTCTCTCTTTGTTTTGCATAGGTTTCCATGATCCTTCATTTGGTCAGTAAGACCATTCCACTTCCGAGCCCTATGTTTCGACCCCTCTCAAACTCTTCCAACTGCTCGAATTGTTTTCAAAATCTTTTCTGAGGCATACTTCATTTGCAGAGGATGCTACCTACACAACAGCATGAGTCAGAATGGAAAGCATGAACAACAGGATAACCTTATTTAGTCAGTCAGGTACAGCGGTAATCCTTGCTTACATCACATGCGTGGCCGAGCGTGAAACTTGAATCATTTGCATGTCTCATGATGTGAAACCTACACACCAAGTTTTATTCCTGTCGGATGATTCCTTCTGGTTGCAACTATTTTTTTGATGACTGTATATAAAATTAATATATTTTAAAAAATAATGAAACAAAAATCTTCTAAAATAGAATTTGAATGCTTACAAAGCCAGTAAAGTTATATACTCACATTTCACATTCCCAAAGGAGACACACACACTAACATACTCATGAGACGCATAACAGACATTGCCATATTTAAACACAACAGAAATGTGCTAATAAGGGGGTGTGGGGGTGTGTATGAGAAGTGAAATGCAGAGGAAAGTTTACATGAGGTGAATGGACCCCATGCCCCTGTGAAGACAATGTAGGTGTGCTGCTAAGAACTGAGCACTAAAGCAGAAATTGAATCGCTCTCACTTTCAAACACACACACACACACACACACACACACACACACACACACACACACACACAGTATCACTCTCCCTTTTCTGGAGCCAATCACTCTCTCTCACATATGCGCACGCACACACACACACCGACAGAATGACACTGCTCAGCTTTTCCATACAACAGGGGGGCTTTGGCTCTGGTGTATGGAATCTTAAGCAAAGACTCTCTGACATTTAATGGACTATCGTGGACTCTTGATGAAAGTCACACAAGCAAATTGCAACAATTAATGACAGCTTACATCACTTGTGGCATGGCTGCCTATCCAGATCTTCAGAAAATCGAGAGAGCAGTGGTGCATGTTGCTTGATCACAGAAGCATTTTCCCAATTTCCACTGGTGCTTCATTCCCCATTGCCACGCCTGATTTTTACAGGGCCCCAACAGCTCTCCTCACTCAGCAGAAGAAATTCAGTTTAAAACCGTAGTATCATACAACAGATTTTCAACAGTTCAAGCCAGCCACACTCTATGCCTGCACATTACACTGCTTGTTATCAGTTATCGCAGAATTAGTTTTTTGTAGTACTGTTATCAGTATTATACAATCTCTGTTAGTAGTACTATATGCTCTAAGCATCCCAAACAATGTCAGATGTTTCAGTGGCTACTCTCATTCAAGGGATTTATTTACAATTGTGGTTCATTTTGACCTAAACAATGCTGGCTAGTCTTTAAACTTGTTATACCAAGATGTCTTTAACATTCCAAGGTTTATCATAAGCAATATATGCAGCAGTTTAATCACAATTAGCGATGGGTATAATTTAAAAAATGTTGATACAGATATGATACCTTCCATGCTTTTTTTGCTGTAATGTAAGATGAGGTTTCTCTACGGATGACCACATAAGACTGAGAAGTACTGGCCCTAGCACAGTCAAGGCTCTCACCTTCAACATGAAAACTAAACATCATAGGTAAACCTGAGAATGATTTCCCAATTATATAGTTTAATCCAGTAGAGGACAGCAGACAGTCAGGTTGCTAGTAAGTGCTAGTACTGGTGCTAGTTGAATCTAAACGTGTTTGCCACACTAACAATTGATGAAATAGATACTTTTCCCTTGTAAAAGTCAGAAAGCTGCCAGGTGAACTGTTAATTTAATTGATGATATCCTCACTGAAAGCATTTGCATCTGTATTTGGCTGTATTTAGTGTTTTTCTGGCAGAAAAAAAAGAGTGCTGCTCCACATGCAATTTTCTCAATGAAGATAAATCCTGTGATTTATCAAATGTTTCATCGGATTTGAGATTAAAACATGTACTGTACAAGGAACTGTTCTCATCTAACACCAGCTTACTTTAATGAAATACTACTTCGACCAAAGATGTATGTGCTGTCTCACTTCACTCTCCAGAAGTCATGACACGACACTCCAGATGTTGCCTGATATTTTTTGTTTCTTCTCTTTTCTTTTTCATAAATCCTTTATGATGAGCATTTTTTTGCCCAAAATAACAATAAAAGGAGTGCTGATTTTCTTTCTTTCTTTGGGTACTCAGTAACAGCAAAATGTTTTATAACGAAATATGTCAGCATGCAGTGTACAACACTTTGTACTTTATAGGAATAAATTAAATTATACCACAGTTAGTTCCGACCCCTCAATGTAATTGGCTGAGAGATGTTCTATGAGTGCCAATATTGTGTGATAATAGCACTCTGACTAAAAATCTTTAAGTATTAATCCATCACATACACAGGTAAAAAAATGCTAGAAATTTCATGCTGCTATTAATACGGCATCCCAAACCACACACAAAGTATAATTAACACACGCACCATGGGTTGCTAGGTACCTACTAGGTGGGTAGGTAGGTAGGTAGTTATACCACAGTTCGGTTATCTCTGTTTATTATTAGATTTTAAGATAAAGAGGAAACAAAAAAAAAAACAATTTGTTTGTTTCTATCAGGCACTGTCTGCTAAAATCATCAGTCTAGGCCCTCCAGTCATAATAGTCGAGAAACTATAATTTCACATCTGGGTTACAAACAAAGGCCGTGTTAGAAGTTAGGCTATATTAATCCCATCTGGCAACACATGCTGCCAACAATGATAAATATTAAGAACTTACTGTTATGTGAAGCTGAACTTTGTTTCGTATATGCCCACTGTGTATTCAGATTATCCGTCATACCTTAAATGTTATAGCAAATTATACTCCCTCTGATTGGCGGATCTAATTCTGTGTCTCAACCACCCAAAGTACCCTACAAACCTACCTACTGCAATAATGCACTCAAGGTTTATGCGGTAATATTATTGGCACTGGTGTAGTGATCTTCAGCATTCAGCCTGTGGCCTTGTGCCTACAACTTCTGTACACCAGAGTCAATATCTCACGTTATAGCACAAACTTCAAGGGCATTATTGATAATTCAACTCCTTTATAATGACTTCACATTACAATATCAGAAAAGGTTGGTACATTAAGTTTGGTACATCAAGTTGGAAGCATAAGTCTATAGGTCTATCTATAAGTTTTCACGCTGAAATGTCATTTTATAAATTATTACTTAATTTCCATGTATTACTATTTTAAAGGTCACATTTAGGCATATGAATCTTTTATGAATGAGGCCCCAAGTTCTGGCCTAAAACCATTTTTTTTTAAAAATCACATTCATGATGGAAGTGTAGATGCAGGTTTTGTATGACAATATAGTCCAGAGTGAAAAACTTTTAAATTTGCTTTCAGATTTTACCACAATCAACATTAGATATGAAAACTCAAAAGACATGTAGGTTAATCATTTTAAACAGAAAATAACATGCCTATATTTGCGTTGATTCACACATCGGTACAGCCGGTTCTCATAACCACAGTTATAAAGAAGTTTATAAGAAATTATATCATAATTTGATACCAAAATCAAGGGCATCTATGACATCAGTATCATTCATCTATGGAACTGGCTCTGGCACAGAATTTCCAGTCGATTTCAATTTCCTGCGTCCTCACAATACACTAGAATTTATAGAATAATCCATATTGGTTCTTGTCCATAGCAAAAAATGCTGGTCAAAGATCTCCCAATTTTATCCAGTGGTTCTTGAAAGTTATAGCCTCATATGATTTTATAACATGACAATGGTTTGGCAGGGCATCAGATCAGCTTCAGGCAGACAGAGACTACAGCAAACCTCACTCAGTAGATAAAAAACAAACATTTGGCTGGGGCCAGCAGCAGGGGCATCCAACTGAACTACAAACTCAGCAACATCTTTCATCACATGACCACAATTTGTAGTACTATAGCCACTTGACAGGTTCAGTTCATTTTGAAAGACTAAGTGATGTAGCAGCTTGTATGTAGCTTTGCAAACAAGAAAGAGAGAGGGGGTGACATATAAGCTCTCTTAACAGTATTTTTCACACAGAAATCTCTCCTGCATTGAAAGGCAGAACACAGAAAATACAAAAGCGACTCACAGGCCTGACCCAAATTTGGCAAGAGTTCAGTGCACTCGGTTAGCTCCCATAGAGAGGAGCAAGGGATAAATAATCAGAACAAAATTTAATTCCTCCAATAAAGCAATATCTTTGTGTGGGGTAAAAGTATATAATGAGGCAACAGATGCAGTAGTGTTGAGAAATTAAGGAGATATGTAAACAGTTGATGGAAACACAGTTGTTTTAACAAACTACTCTATAGATTTGATGGTTAGTGACACGCTTTCAGTAGCACAGCCAGAGACAATAAAAACAGAACTTGGAACACAAGATTTAAAAAATTACTGAATTAAGATATATTGCCTTACAAACATAAAAACAGCATCAACCCTTTTGGAAACTGCCTAAGGAACACAAGTGTTAGTGGTTACAAGTGTTACAAGAGTCTTTCCTGTCATGCAATTACATGTTGATCTAACTGAGGCGATTAATGAAAAGGAGAACATGGCATTAGCAAAGCCAGAGACTGGTGTTTGCAGAGCCAGAAACTAATCTCATCAGTGAGGCCCCTAGCGTTTTGGCTGTGGTTTCACTTCAGAGAAAGGAGCCAAGACTCAAAATGTTACGGAGATATCTACCTAGAGAAACTGTCCGAGAGAACTGGATCAGACAATTACGTTCCCCAGCAGGGAAATCAATCGGGCCGCAAGCGTGGGAAACATCTGTGCAATTTAGATGGGCGGCTACTCCCCAAGCCATGAAAATTACCGGGATTATTGGTTCAGAGGATGTCCTGCCAAGGCAGCTGCTTCACTCGCTGTACCTGCCCGCCTCCCTGCCCCCTGATCTCTTTAACACCCCCAGAAGCAGAGCTTGGCTGCTCTGTGGGAAGTGTAGTGGTTCGGACAAAAATGAGGTAGTGTGAGCAGATTGGTTTTCAACAAGGTTCCATGGATTGTGATGAAAAAGCCATCCATTTAAATAAACACTAACGAGCTTATACCGACAGGGGCAGAAAAAATCTGAGTCTGGCTCTCAGGGCTGTGTTTTCAAGCCCAGCTTCAAATCTTCTACAAACAAAGAGGGCCGAGTGTGATTTTCAACCCTGCTAAAAGCACTCCAAACAGAGCAGGCAGGCAGCTAGCCTCTTTTTGCCTTGATGATTACTGGAATTAGGATTAGGAAAATATGCTTGTAAAGCTGCCCAGCAGATATGTTTTGTGAACTGATGAAAAGTGTGAATGTAACTGTTATCACCACTGTAAATTATGACATAACAATCTTGTGATGCTTGCCCTTGAGATATGCCAGTGGTCACTTTAGAGCTCAGAATTTTCTTTCCCAAGAGTAAGGATGGGAGGAATACTCCTATTTAAACACAAACAACGTGCATCTAAAAACATCATCAGTACGGTTCATTATATATATAATGATATGTATACCAAAGTAAACATAGGAAAGTCTGTTTACATACAAGACCAGGTTACTATCTCTTAAAATATAGAGAAACACCAAAATACTCCAAACTGATGATGTCAGATTGCTGTTTTAAAAACCTATTTGAATCACTGATAAAATTTGGCAAAACCCTCAGGAATAGTTTGTGGCGCTTGAATGAAAGCATGATTTGTAGGAGTATTTTTCAGAATGTTCTGGCTACTTCCTTGGTACCATCTATCTTCAAATACATCAGTATGGTTACTGTCTAGTTGTGCATTTGACCACTTACATTTGTGTTGCTTTACAAAAACTTTTTTTTCCAAGATTCTACAAAAATGTACCTACAGATCTATTTGTCACAAGTTTTAGTCATTTAAACTGAATTTAACTGCTTAGTTAGTTAACTGCTTAGCTGACAAGAAAGTGGCAAGTACACAACAGTGTGTTGAGTAGGGTGTACTGTCAATGCAGCTTCCACTTACATGTGATGATTCGCTGATCTTCAAATCCTTTTGCGCCAAAATCTGCGATTTTCTGATCTTAACTAAAAGAAGGAAACAAAGCCTTCAAGAAAACCCACAAAACACAGCCCTTCAGAGAAAGCTATATGTGACTAAATTGCACACTGTCTTAACACAAGCCCTCATTATAGATTGTCTTCATATATAATTATGGGGAAATGGAGTTAAGCAGGGATGAGTGGAATTGATTACCATATTTTGGGTTTTGACAGTGGAAAGGGATGGCAAATAACAACATGAAAGCAAAACCAAACATTTTAGGCAATTTAGAAATCCCAGACATCCGTGTTTTTTAGCTCCCAAAAAGAGGACATATGTTCATCCTAAATTAGAAATTGAACTACCACCCAGTGAGGGACTATTAGGGGGAAAATTTGTTAATATAGAGAGTACAGCTTGGCATTACAACATTTATCAGATTAACATGTTTCATTTGGCTATAGTATGCTGTTCTGAGTGTATCAAGGACAGTGTCATTACTTAAAAACGCTTCCCAACTGCATGTTTGACATTACAAAGACAGTATAATTAGTCCTGTTTAATTGGATTTAGTGTAGCACAATATGTAAAATCTAAAAGTATTAATAATTTTTGAAAGTACTTCTTAATGTGACACCACTCTGTGTGTTTGAAAACATCTGAACTCCGAAAAATATTATGACATAATATTTGAGTAGTGAGAGATATCAGGTACTGTGAAATTGTACTAAAGTCCTGTGATATTACATTTTTTGCCTTCCATTTCTAACTGAAAGTGTAATGTTCACTTTTTCATTTCTGTAGCTATATTTATCTGTGAATAATGTCCTGACATTTTCTCTCATGCTGGTCTCTAAACGAGACCCTAATTGTCAGAGCAATCTAGACGATAACGCCCATCCCCAACTGTTTAGCTTTGAAATGCGAACAAGTATTTCAAGTATGCTCAACTTTACATCGAGTTGAAAGGCGTCTCAACACCATACTCTACATCGTTCAGTTTATGGAATGAAAATCAAATTTGCCTCGAAATAAAAATGGGTTCAAAGCGCCCTCTAGTGGTGAGACCGGAATTCTACAAGCATAAAAATCTAAAACATATTTATTTACTAGACTCGAATGAAACCTAATTATGGGCTACAAAGCATTGTGAATGGACATTCTCAATTGAAAGAGGAATGCAGCTCAGGACTTGGCTTAACACCTGTTTGTGAAATCTTGCTCTATTCATATGACATATTCTGTTACAACATAACCTGCAAAACTGATTCTCCTCTTTATAAAATAGAACACCCAGAGTCATATGTTATGGTGAATAAGCTATGATGTTCCCAACCGGTCATCAGGATCCAACAAATAGTCTACATTTTTGCTCCAACCCAGTTTGCATCACACAGGGAAGGAGAAAAAAGGAGGAAGGAGGACTCTGAGGACCTGCTTGGGATCCACTTATTTATGGCTCGTCTTCAGCTAACATACCACTGCCGCGTCTTATTGTACTTGCCAGAATGAAAAACATTAATGAGACAAGATCCAAAGGCTGCCCCCGCTAGCGCTGCACCTAAACAATACCGTATACTGTACCTGTACTGAGTGAAGAGGAACCAATAGCATGAAGCAATTTCTGACTTTTTCTTTCACACTTTGGACCAACAGCAGTAAGGTTTTACAGGTGTGCAACTTTTATACCGGTGTGCAAAAAATGTTCAGAAGCAACTTTCATACAGTGCTAAACAAAACACACTAGCTAACGTTAACCTGTTTACCTGAAGTCACGAAAGTCATCTTTCGGCAACCTCTCATCTTTCTCTGGGTAGTCACTTGCAGTCTGAAGTATTGTAATTTCAGGCTGCTATCGAAAGAGCAAACAGAACCTGGTTTACTCACACCTACTAACAATAATGACAATAATAACAACTGGAAAGATGTAACTGTTTTCATCAGAGAGCCCGGTTTAACTGACCGTTGGCTGGAGCTCGCGTGGTTCTGGAAAGTTTCTGTTGAAATTTGAATTTGGGAGTGGGACTGTGCGCGCGGGCTGCGGTACTGACGCACGACTTGGTGTTTTCTGGAGTCGACTCCGACTGCCGACTCCTGCCGCTGGTAATCGATAGAATGGACTTTAATCCTAACCAAAACAGCGCCAGAGCCGGTGACTCTCACTACTCAGACTCTCCTGCTTTACACCCTTACTACTCAAACTCAGACACTCATGATTTACACTCTCACTACTTGGAATCTCCTGCTTTACAGTCTCACTACTCAAACTCACACTCTCTCCTACTTTACACCCTCACTACTCAAACCCACAATCTCTCCGGCTTTACACCCTCACTACTCAAACCCACACTCTCTCCTACTTTACACCCTCACTACTCAAACCCACACTCTCTCCTACTTTACACGCTCACTACTCAAATGCACTCTACCCTGCTTTACACTCTCACTACTCAAACTCACAATCTCTCCTACTTTACACTCTCACTACTCAAACGCACACTCTCTCCTGCTTTACACTTTCACTACTCAAACCCACAATTTCTCTGGCTTTACACTGTCACTACTCAAACTCACACTCTCCTGCTTTATTCCCTCACTACTCAAACACAGGCTCTCTCCTGCTTTACACTCTCACTACTCAAACACACACTCTCTCCTGCTTTATACTCTCACTACTCAAACTCAGGCTCTCTCCTACTTTACACTCTCACTACTCAAACGCACACTCTCTCCTGCTTTACACTTTCACTACTCAAACCCACAATTTCTCTGGCTTTACACTGTCACTACTCAAACTCACACTCTCCTGCTTTATTCCCTCACTACTCAAACACAGGCTCTCTCCTGCTTTACACTCTCACTACTCAAACACACACTCTCTCCTGCTTTATACTCTCACTACTCAAACTCAGGCTCTCTCCTACTTTACACTCTCACTACTCAAACGCACACTCTCTCCTGCTTTACACTTTCACTACTCAAACCCACAATTTCTCCGGCTTTACACTGTCACTACTCAAACTCACACTCTCCTGCTTTACTCCCTCACTACTCAAACACACACTCTCTCCTGCTTTACACCCTCACTACTCAAACTCACACTCTCCTGCTTTACACTCTCACTACTCAAACCCACAATCTCTCCTACTTTACACCCTCACTACTCAACGCACACTCTCTCCTGCTTTACACCCTCACTACTCAACCTTTGACTCTCCTGCTTTACACTCTCACTACTCAAACTCACACTCTCTCCTGCTTTACGCTCTCACTACTCAAACTCACACTCTCTCCTGCTTTACACTCTCACTACTCAAACTCTGACTCTCCTGCTTTACACTCTCACTTCTCAAACTCAGACTCTCTCCTGCTTTACACTCTCACTACTCAAACTCACACTCTCTCCTGCTTTACGCTCTCACTGCTCAAACTCAGACTCTCTCCTGCTTTACACTCTCACTACCCAAACTCACACTCTCTCCTGCTTTACGCTCTCACTGCTCAAACTCAGACTCTCTCCTGCTTTACACTCTCACTACTCAAACTCACACTCTCTCCTGCTTTACGCTCTCACTGCTCAAACTCACACTCTCTCCTGCTTTACACTCTCACTACTCAAACTCACACTCTCTCCTGCTTTACACTCTCACTACTCAAACTCACACTCTCTCCTGCTTTACACTCTCACTGCTCAAACTCACACTCTCTCCTGCTTTACACACTCACTACTCAAACCGACACTCTCTCATACTTTACACCCTCACTACTCAAACGCACTCTCTCCTGCTTCACACTCTCACTACTCAAACCCAAAGTTTACAAATGTGTAAACTAAGAGCCCATATTATAGTGTTCATTTATAGCCACACAAGATTGAGGTTTTGTTCTGCAATTTCATGACCAAAGTTTTCCATTACATTTCTGATTTTAAATGCCCTCCTTCCCTTTGTATACACTTATCATCAAAAAAAATGTTGCACCCAGGAATCAACTGACAGGAATGAAATTTGGTGGGTAGGTTTGACATCATGATATTGAGCAGTTGGAAGAGTTCAATGAAGGTCGCATCTTAGGGCTCTGGGAAGTGGGATTGTTTTATCGATGCATTGAGCACCATACCAGTCGTGTGGATATTACCATAGCACGCAGTTGGCAGTGGATAGAAGAAGGCACGCACCAGTGACCTGAAGAATTTGGGAGATCTACACGAACCACAGAGAGAGAGAACAGCAAATTGTCCGACATGCACAGAGTGACCCAACAGCCACGATTGCGGACATTCAGCGAGCAGTGATTCCGTCTACGAGTCATACTGTTACTGCCAGCACCAGTGGCAGGAAGTTGAACGACGCAGGGCTACAGGCATGCAGACCGTTACACTGAGGCATGCAGACCGTTACACCACATCAGCATTGCCTCCAATGCTGTCATGCCAGACTGTCAAGGAGTGACTCAGAATGGCAGTGGGTCATCTTCAGTGACGAATCCCACTTTTGTCTTGGTGAAGACGACTGACGAATCCATGTGTGGAGGCACCGTGGTCAGCACCAAGGAGGACAGTTTATTGTCACACGTCCAGAAGACCATGTGTAACTTCACCTCCACACCTACCGCAAAATCTGTAGAGACTGTGTGAGAATATTCAAGCTGCATGGGATTATCGCAGAATACCATTAGGAATCTCTACAACTCCATGCCAAGACGTCTTACATGTTGTGTGAGAGACACTATTTCTGTATGTGTAGATCAATAAATGATAATTTATTGTTCCTGGTAACCTTTATCTTCCTTTCAAATAAAACTGCAATCCGACACTTCCTTCTTGGTGCAGTTATTCTTCTGATGATGAGTGTATTTATGTACAGTAAATTATTAAAGATATTTGCTAGTATACACTGAGAAATGTTATTCTTTTTGTTGTGCTAATAGCAATGCTCCTTTGAAGCAAATGGTATTAGACTGCTAAAGGTGCACCCCAACATTTTCAAGAAGGAGAGATTGCTGAAAACAAGCTTTTTAGAAGCTTTTTAGATCAGGCAAAGGCGACAAGCAGTGTTAGCCATTTTAATGGGGAAGAAATCTCAGAGAGGCTAAGGTCAGCTTTCTTATTAGCTGGCTTCTTTTTTGAATGTTCCCGTTCCACCTTAAATGCTGCTGTAGGTCTTCGTCTTATCTATTTCACTAATAAAACATTTCCTTAAGTTTATGATTATATGTTAGTCATATTCGGCTGTAAACCTGTTGTGTGAATGTGTAAAGTTGTAATTGAGTCTGTTTGTTGCCAAAGCTTTAAGGATTTCTTTCTATTAGCATGTTACCGTCTATGCGCTAATCTTAGCTTATCTTACACTGCACTAGTCTCATGACCTATGGCACCATTTAAGGTGGAACGAGAAAACAAAAGAAGCCAACCAAAACTTCATGAAGAGTTGAAAAGCATTAAAGGAAATAAGGAGGTTGCTTTATTTCTGCTGGACATGGATAACATTTTGGGAATGCACGTTTGTGAATTTAGGCTGCGGAGCTTGTGAAGGAGCACTGCAGTGAGGGGTGTATTTGTTTTGCTGTTCAGTTCAAATATCAATAGTAACACTCTACAGTCGTGCACATCGCCTTTACGTTCTAGCTAAATGGAGAAATCCTGGTTTGTGAAATACCAGGAGTTACAATGACCACTATGCAATTACAGCCATTTTTATTGACTTGTTTTGCATGTTTTTAATATAAAAAAGTTTTTAGTATGCTATTTTTTGGGGTGTTTTTTTCTGTAAAGCTGCTTTGTGACAGCATTTGTTGTAAAAGTCACTATATACACTCATCATCAAAAGAATAGTTGCACCCAGCAATGCGATTGGGAAGGAAGATTAAGGTTACCAGGAACAATAAATGATGAAGAATATAGACTGATGTGTAACTCAATAATAATATTTACTGAGTTACACATACAAAAGTAGTGTCTCCCAATATGGTGTTGGACGCAACATGCCAGACGCTTTGGCATGGAGTTGTAAAGGTTCCTAACGGTGTCGTGCGATAATCCATCCCATGCAGCTTGAATATTCTCACACAGTTCCTGCAGGGGCATACTTCACTTGCAAAGGATGCTACCAACACAACAGCATGAGTCAGAATGGAAAGCATGAACAACAGGACTACTTTACATACTCAGTCAGGTACAGTGATAAGGCCTGTCCTTGCTTATGTCACAGGCATCACTTGAATCATTTGCATGTCTCATGATGTTAGATCTACCCACCAAGTTTCATTCCTGTCGGTTTATTCCTTCTGGGTGCAACTTACTTTACTGATGATGAGTGTAAATAAACAATCATTTAACTTGTATTAAAAGCGAATCCCAAAATAGAGCAGTGTCTCAGTCATCGGGCAGAATATTCATAAGCGCTTTGTGTTCAGACGTCTGGTTCCCATCACCGCCACTGTAAACAAGTCTAACTCAGTATTGTTCTCTACAACGGAGCCTTTCCCAGCAAACCACTCTAAAAGGTTTAATTTTCATCTTAATTATTTAATCTTGATTTAATTATGCAGAAATCTGGAAAAATCGGGGACATTCTCCTTTAACACAGTATTTTGGGTCCCATTTCTCAGGGAAAAAAGTTTGAACAGTCCGGTATAGTCGCGCGTTAAGAGGAATAAAACAGAACAGAACCAAGCTTGAACTTTCTAACATTTCTTCTTTTTTCAGCCATATAGTTAAGCAGTAAAGCTCTCTTCAGCTCTTTCAGATAGAACACACTCTGTAAACTCCTCCGCCGCTGACTGGATGAAGGCTGTGCCCCCGCTCATGAACTCCTTCCTGCTGCAGAGACCCACATGAGCAGCGTTTCCGTCCGGCCCGCCGCACCGACACGCCACTGCTGGATTCTTCCGTTTATCTGACTAAGTAGCTCCTGCTGTGCTGAGGACCCACGATGGAGCCCTGAAGTGGACAGTAAGGTACAGAAATGAACGCTCGTCCATTCGTACTGCTGGCGTTGTGTGATATGTAGGACCAGAGGCCGTCGGGAACTTTGTCTCTGAGCTTTTTCTGTGGTAGCAGCTACAGGCGCGTTGAAGCGGCCGCTGCCCTGTGAGTGAGAGCGAGCACACCTTCCTCCCCGCAGCGGTTACCGAGCTACACGGTGGACTTTTAACTACCCTAAACGGGCCTGCTCACGTAATGCTGTGCTCCTAACGATGGACGGGACGGCTTTTTTGTAGTTAATGCTGTTTCTGCCGCCCGCCGTGGGACCCGCAGCAGCTGCCACGTTACTGAGAGCCGAAACGCATGTGACGTGCTAGTCGGTTAGCGCGTATGCTAAACCACCGCTAACTCAGCCACGGGGCAGCTAACTCTCCAGATAACCGCTTTCAGATGGAAATGCCTATTGGATTGAAACTAATACATGTACATGACCGCAAAGGGCCTTAAAACAGTGGGAGAAGTTTTCATTTCGGGGTTTGTGTGGCCGGTAGCTAGCATAGCTCGCTAACACGACCGTAACGGTAGTCAGTGCTTGTGGACAAAATATTGTAGCCATGTTGCATCATGCCACAAAGAAGTGAAGGCAGCCGGGCTAAACCGGCCTCGGCGTGCGTCTCCTTTTCAGCCGTCAGACCTGGCTGCACACTGTGTGTTGAGAGTGTCGTGTTGTTTCAGGTTTTGTGTTGAGGTATTTCTGCTGATGTGCAGGTTTGCCTCGGGCCTCTGGGTTTTCAGTCACGACGTTTACTAAAGCAAGCGGCGGAACTTTCTGATGTTTTTGTGATGCCTTTCACGGTGACAGTTTCAGCGCAGAAGCCTCTAACATAAAGTAAATGACAGTTTTAATGGTGAAACCAGCAGCGTTGTAGTTTAGTCCAAAACTCGGTCTAATTCGTGTCCAGGAAACTGGCCTTAAGTTACTTCAGGCATTGTCGGTTGTCATTCTTCAGATTAACACGGTAACTAATTTGACTAGGGGGTTAGGTTTAATAAGCAGCTTAAGACAGTAGTTTTCAGTCATTCAGTCACAGGCCATCAGACTAGTGGGGCAAACAATGGTTGCTTTTCTGAGTTATATACACACACACACACACACACACACACACACACACACACACTGCTATTGAATCAGAAGTTCCTATCTCCAAAATAATAGCTTTACAGGAGAAGGAAAAAACATGCTTCACTTTTAATGTAAGTGATTTTGACCCATTTCTGTTGGTCTGTTCATTGTGAGCATCATTTTTACACCATGAAAAGTGCACCAGGCACATTGTCAAATGTTACCGAAACGGGAAATCCAACAATAGCAATAGTCTGTTAGCAAACAAAGAATATTTTAAATATTCAGCCCACAACATCTCTCTCTCTCTCAGTTTAACAAAACTGCTCTTTCTCTCTCTCTGTCTCTCCTTATTTGACAGATGCGTGAACCCTCCATTTGTGTAGAAGATAGGAGTGATCCTATAGTGAAAACAAGCTAACCCACACATGGCCTGCGAGTCGGCTTTACCTGCCATCATGGACGAGCAGGCCCTCATGGGGCTCAACCCCAACGCTGATGCATGCTACCGGCAAAGAGTAAGACACGTGCACACGCACACACCCCTTTCTTGAGATGGAGTTAGACAGACCTGGTCTGACTTCTTATGTCAAAAATGGCACTACGGTCTGTCAACATGGTCCCAGCAATAACACACAGCTTTCTGAAAATTATGATTCTGTGTCACACATCTTGAGTAAGAACTGATACTCTAGAAGCAGAACTTGGCAGAGTCAAAGGACTCTGTTCTCTCAGTTCTCCGACTGTTGCTTCACCTTGTCAGACACACCACATGCTTTTTAGTGTAAAGAGAGCCAGCCCTGTGCTTTCGCACACAAGTTGTGACAGAAGAATACTTTGAACAAGTGATTGCATCTGCATTGAGATTAATTGATTGATTTTTCTGTGAATGTTCTGTTTAGTTTTTAGTTCTGATAGCATTTCTACAGTGCATTCTGAGAGACACAGAGTACCTCACATTTAGGATGCATTATTGTTTCACACATTTGTCTTTTGTGGTGGGAAATTATACCCCCTGTGCAGTATGTATCTGTTAATGGACCTGAATTTGTACTGAGACTGAGAGAAGTTTAAAGTTCAAACCTGTCAGTTCATTATTCTTGCTTGGCCTGTTCTTTATTGACAGTAATCTAACGGCTGATGAAGGAAAAAAAGGGATGTTTCCTGTCAGGGTTTGTGGTAGGAGAAAACATTTTTTAGGAATTGATCAGTCATTATAGTGCTTTGTCTATCTGGGTATAAGGTTTTGGGTTTTGTTTCTAAAGCTGTTTTGTATGGTTATGTCATCAAAGCACTTACCCTGTTTATTTTCTCTCAGCGCCTCAGTGACCACAGCATTGATTAAAACCAAAAAAACAAATAATGCAAGTTTGCTAGAGTTGAACATTAATTGGGGAAGAAGGAGTTTTGTAAACATTGTAACAGTCTGAACCAGCTCTTAAAACCTGGAATTGCTGTTAAATCCTTATGCAACACCATCTGCAGGAGCCTGAAGTTACTAACACCTTAAACATTCAAGGTGACTATTGTTTACTCTGAATTGCGTAAAAGTAAAAGCTCTTTAGAATCTTTAGAAACTATAGGTAATTATGGTTCACATGACATCTGAAATCTTAGCCTACAATCAGAGGTGTTTTGCTTTCTCGTTGAGTAGCTGGGGCTGTGCTTTAGACTTCTCGAAGCTCATCACACCGGGCTTTTGTGTCACATGAGCAGACGTCTTCTAAATACAAAGTATAGTAACAGTGATGTTGCTATAGTAATTATACCTTTTAAGCAACATGGTTTGTTAAAGCCCCTGGAAACAATGTTATGAAAGGTTGCATTTTTTTTTTTTTTGTGTAACACTAAATGTGACAAAATGCAAATGGGACAAAACCAATTCATTCTTCCTTCCTCTCTGAGAGTGGTCTGGGCATGGTCTTAATTTTCCAATGAACATGTGTGACTGACTCTGTCACAAAAAATTGGTCACCTGTGTCTGAAACTTACCTAATAGTGTGTAATACTTCCACGAGCATGAATAACAGCTGCGATTCAATTCGGCATGGACTGGACAAGTTTATGTTCAGACACTCTTGCATCAAAGAATTGCGCAGTTAGGCCGGATTTGGTGGATGCCTTCCCTGGTGCAATTCTGAGGAGAGTTTCCTGAAGACTGGGATTTTCACCAATGCTGGTAGACCCGTATGACTGTACACTTCCATTCAACTACTACTTTTACACTATGGCCTTTGGCACGCCCAAATGCAATTATTCCTTATTTTTCAATCATTAACGTTTCTTTGGACCCATTTTCCACACATTGAACAAGACGTTCACTGCACTGTACCACCTCTTCTACAATCCTTATGCAACACTTATGCAATCTGCAGGAGCCTGAAGTCACTAACACCTATAAAATAAAGGTGACATAAAGGTAGGTTTCTTAGTTGTTCAGCAGAATTAAAGATACAGGTTATGGTGAAAACCTAGTTCCTTGCGCACCTCATATACGCACCTGTAGTGGCGAACCTGTTCAGCAAATCTTCCTGAAAATTCATTCACTTTAAATGAAGCAGCTTGCGTAGGGAAAAAATTGGATGTCCTCGGCCACACATGGGTCTCGGGGGTTCCGAAAATGGGTCCCTTGCACCACTTTCATTCAAATATTCAGTATTAACACCGCCACGTTCCCAGTCCAGCAACGTCCAAACGTTCCAATCTATTGTTTTTAATAAAGATGTGGTCACTGGCGCTGATGCACACCGGGTTAATCCTTACTATTCCATTACAGTAAACAGCACTACAGGGCTTAAAGCCAAACACAGAGCCTCACAGTACTTTTATATACCATACAAAACAGCTTTAGAAACAAAACCCAAAACCTTATACCCAGATAGACAAAGAACTATAATGACTGATCAATTCCTAAAAAATGTTTTCTCCTACCACAAACCCTGACAGGTAACATCCCTTTTTTTCCTTCATCAGCCGTTAGATTACTGTCAATAAAGAACAGGCCAAGCAAGAATAATGAACTGACAGGTTTGAACTTTAAACTTCTCTCAGTCTCAGTACAAATTCAGGTCCATTAACAGATACATACTGCACAGGGGGTATAATTTCCCACCACAAAAGACAAATGTGTGAAATATTAATGCATTTATTTTCTAATTTAGGTTCCCAGGTGCTTATACATACATGTGCCCTTTTGGGTTGTGGATTGCAGTACAAATACTAGACTGAGGGATTCATTAATAATGTTTAGCATTTTTGAAATTGTGTTTTATGAATAGTATAAAATTCTGACGGTATAGGACAAAGTACCGTGTGTCCTGCATTTTACCTGTTGCAGTTTACGGTCACTGGTGGTAAAGGTGGGAAATTGAAAATTCTCTTGCCAAATGAAGCGTTTGCACTTGGTTGTTCCCCTTGTTCCATACCTGCATCTTCAGAATGGAAAAAGTGGAATGAAAGCATAGTTCTAAACTAAGTATTGGGAGTGTGCAGTTTGTCATGCATCTCTTACTCTTCATGTTTAGTTACTACTAATGGGTTACACAACATTCTTAGTGGAAACATGCAGGTGTGCCTAGGCCAACAGCTCATGTGAGTAGTTAAAAAAAACACCATCTCTCTCTCTCTCTCTCTCTCTGTCTCTCTCTCTCAGGCGCTGGCATATTTTGAGCAACTGAAGGAATCTCAGGATGGCTGGGAAGTTTGTGCTGAGGCCTTGGCTAAAGGGATTTACAGGTAACCTCCATCAGTACTAATGGTTTTCACAGTTTATTACTTTATTACTAATATAATTGGTAGTTACAGCTTTACATTCGTCTATTGCAGCTGCAGTGTTTGCGCTTCTTGTCTGTTCTCGAAGTAGTGAAGCAATATTGTTGTCTCATTGGAATGCAGGAGTACCTGCATTCACCTTGGTACCTTGTGTTTAGGACCAGTTTTGTAGATTTCCCTGCTGTATTTGGTTTCCTGACTGAAATGTCCCAGTTTCATTGTCGCTCATGTTCAGTTAAACAATGGTTACTCTGTAATTTGACAGTATTGTTTCATGTCTGTTCATCAGTGATGACCATGTGAAGTTCTTCTGTTTTCAAGTCCTGGAGCATCAGATCAAATACAGGTAAAATTCTGAAGGAAGTTATCTTCTGCTTCTGATTACTGTAAATGCATGTGTTTGTGCCATTTCTCTGGAAATCATACACTTGCACTTAAGTTTGCCATTAATTGCCATATTACCATTTTTTTTTTGTTATTTTATATACAGTTGAGCTTGAACAGTGTGGGGAAATATTATAAACTATTTACTAAAGTATATTTTTAAATGGTCAACATCTCAAGAATTTTGTGAATAAAATGTTACACTATTTTTTAAATTTTCTAGATTTTAATGTTGTTGCAACTTAATTCTCACAGCATTTTAATTTTTTAAATGTTAATAACAATGTCTAAAATTAGTTATTTATTATTCTTTTTTTGTACATTACATTGTTTTTGCTGGTGTCTTACTAATTATTTGAAATTTCTGAAGTTGCTCAGGACTTGCATGTTGAAGTCATTTGAGACATAATATATTCATCTGTAATCACAGGTTTTATGTTGTTTTTTAAAAAAAAAGTGTTTCAGCATTTTTGAACAGCAGTATGAGACATTTGAGTCGTAGTTTGTTATCTTGACAGTGAGATTAGTTATTTAGCCTGTTTTAATTATACCCTCGTTACACAAGGGAATCACGCCCCTTATTGAAATCTTTGTCCAACAGGCATGGGAGCCTCACTGGAGCGCAGCAGCAGCTGATTAGAGAGGCTCTGATGAAATGGCTGCAGTTGCAGGTGTGAACATCCATCTCTCTGTATATAACTTCAGACTTG
This sequence comes from Semaprochilodus insignis, assembly GCA_034552555.1. Classification (NCBI taxonomy): domain Eukaryota; kingdom Metazoa; phylum Chordata; class Actinopteri; order Characiformes; family Prochilodontidae; genus Semaprochilodus; species Semaprochilodus insignis. Next base: position 40,643,452 of record CM067474.1, on the reverse strand, counting down.
GCTGCTCCTGTCTTAGCTATGTGATTTTATTTTTGTAAGGAAGCATTATGTGGAGGTGGGAGTCTGTAAGAGTGGTGCCGTTGAGCTCTTGTGTTTTTGTGCAGTTGATGAGCACGCATTCAGAGAAACCCTTCATCAAGAACAAGGCTGCCCAGGTGTTTGCCCTGACCTTCATCATGGAGTACCCGACAGTGTGGCCCAAGTTCTTTTTCGACTTGCTCTCCCTGGTGGGCCTGAACCCTTACGGCATTGACATCTACCTTCGCGCTCTTATGGCCATTGATGCCGAGGTGGTGGACAGGGATATCTTGCACACGCCTGAGGTATAACTAGGCCAAAGTTCATGATGAACCTTTTGCTTTATGAGGGTTACTAATTAATGTCTCTCCACGTATAACTTTCCAACACCTCACCCCATGTCTTCTGTTCTCCAGGAGACACGCCGAAACACGCTGATTAAAGACAGCATGCGGGAGAATTGCATCCCAGCTCTAGTGGAGTCTTGGTACCAGATCTTGCAAACATACCAGCAGAGCCATAGTGAACTTACCTGCCAATGTCTGGAGGTGGTAGGAGCATACGTCTCATGGATTGACCTGAACCTCATTGCCAACGACAGGTCAGAAAATGGGAACAGTATATGATGTACAGCCTAAAGGGCTGCTTCAGTGTTTACAATTTCAGATTGTCTCCAGATTGTCAGTTTGCTTTTATAGAATCAAAGAAGGTGCTATATTTTTACAGCTGAAGTTTGCAGGTTTATCTTATGATCCAAAATTAAAACATTAAGTTACTGTTAAAAGTACAGATTGCATGAAGTCGTGGGCTTGTACATTTGCTTCACAGATGAAATTACTGACAGTCAACACACTTCTTAGTCAGTGGCTCACTCTAACCACAAGAATGAATAGTTAACGAATACATTTCAAAGAACGTGCCCTTTCAAACAACATTATATTTGATAGAATTGCCCAAAATTGGCTACTATGTAGTGTCTCCAGTTCCTGTCATACGCAGGTTCTGTAACGTGACTGTAGAAACTCTACAAACTGTTTGATTTGAGCCACCCTGCCAAAGATGACAATCACAGAGAGTGCTTACAGTGACCTGGGGTCTTTGTTGAGGTTAGACACTGATTGTGTGTGTGTTTTATGTGTGTACAGGTTTGTGAATCTTCTGTTGAGCCATATGTCAGTGGAAGAGTTGAGAGAGGAGGCCTGTGACTGTCTGTTTGAGATCGTTAATAAGGGTATGGACCCTGTGGACAAAACAAAACTGGTGGAGTCTCTCTCTCAGGTTCTCCAGTCGGCTGGGTTCTTCAATGTAGAGCAGGTACAATTCACCCCCCCCACCCTCTCCACACACTGTCAGAATATTGTGAAAAGGTACTTTAATTTTAGGGAATTTCACATGAGAAGAAATGCAGTAAAACTAGACTACAAAACAAACTATATATTTAGATCAATTTATACATGTGGCATCTTTCATCCTCTGCTTAAAGATTTCAGCGCTATATTTGCTGTTCTTTATTGAACAGTGCGCCTGTGTCATAAAGTGCCTGTGTGCATCTACGCACAGTGCTGGTGCCAGTGTGTGCCTCCATTATATAAATGAGTTTTTAGTTTTTGGACATGGTGCAGCGCTAGCTAGTTTAATCTGTCTTTCTCTCATTTCTTCTCTCCCTGTCTTTCTTAATTATCTCTCCCTCCTATTGGGTGTGTAGAGATGGGAGGACACGGGACATGTCTCTTGACATGACTCCACTTCACTTCATGTATCCGTCGTTTCAAATTAAAAGCCCTCTACAGAGTTTTGAAATTGCGATTTCATAAAATTCTGAATCAGCAATGGCAAAATAGTTGTAGTGGAAACATTTTTTTATACACATGCTGACAAATCATGTTTGTGAGTAACGAATGTGTTATTATTCACCTGCAAAACTAATGAGTAGGTAAATTAACTGTGTATGTCAGGAGGAGGATGTGGACTTCCTGGCAAAGTTCTCACGGCTAGTGAACGGGATAGGCCAGGCTCTGGTGCTAAGTTGGACCAAACTCACTAAGAGTGGAGACGTGAAGGTTGCTGCAGAAACGCTGCATGCACTGGAGGCCAAGGTTCCCCTGATGCTCCAGTTGCTTATTCATGAGGACGATGATATTTCAGCTAACATAGTGGGATTCTGTTACGACTACCTGCACATACTTAAACAAGTACTGGCTTTATTCTCTCTCTTTGTCATACAGACATATACAGCATGAAAGCATTTTTTTGCCTTCATTGAATGTGTGTTTTCTTTTTTCTAGCTCACTCTTCTTACTGATCAGCAGAAGAGCAATGTTGAGGTATGACTGCACTTAATTTTTTTGCCTTTCTAGCCCCCCGTTTATCTCTCAGTGCCCTCTAACAGCTTCTTTTGCTTTTCAACAGGCAATCATGCTGGCTGTCATGAAAAAACTGACATACGATGATGAGTACAACTTTGAAAATGAGGTAATATTGATCATCAATCGTGACCTAGCACATATTGTCAGACGGGTTTAATAATACTTGAAGTGTATGAGTTGTTTAGTGGTTATTACTTTTTGCATAACAAACTTTCTGTCTATATCTGTGTCAGGGTGAGGATGAGGCAATGTTTGTGGAGTACAGGAAGCAGTTAAAGATGCTACTGGATCGCCTGGCTCAAGTCTCCCCTGAGCTTCTGCTGGAGTCTGTGCGCAGAATCTTCACCAGTACCATGCAGTAAGGCCATTCCCACATAAAAAAAAATATATAAAGCAAAAAATAGATTTGTTGAGAAAGCCATGCTTTAACTAATAAGTCTGTGTCTGTGTGTGTGTAGGAACTGGCAGACAACACGGTTCATGGAGGTGGAAGTGGCAATAAGGCTGTTCTATATGTTGGGGGAGGCATTGCCTGCATCACATGGTGCTCATTTTACGGGGGATGCCACCAAAGCTAGCACGCTACAAGACATGATGAGGACGGTAAGAGGAATACCCACATCATACTATACTTTTAGTAGGGGTGGGTATCAAAGGCACTATGATCAAGTTTTGTGATACTGAAGTCACAATGGCCAGATCTAAAAAAAAAATGAGATAGCAGTATATAAATTGATTATGAAGTGGTGTTACCTCAGGGGACGGCTTGGGAACGCCCCCACGCCTGTATAAGTTGTGAGGTGTTATCTTGTGAGGTTGAATTCTGGCCAGAGCACTTGTGGTGAGGCAATGTGAATTATCAGTGTTTGAACGAGGCACGACAGTAGAATGCCTGGATTGGGCTCAGGTCAGGCGAACGTGCGGGCCACAAAGTTCGTCAGAATTCTGCAGAATGCTCCTCAAACCAATTCTTGGACACATTTGGCCCATAGGGCACAGTGCATTACCTTGCTGGAATATCCCATCATTGTGGAGCTACATGAAGTCCATGAACGACTACAAATGGTCACCAAGCAGTGAAGCATAGTGGGCACCTAAATGTTTAGGTGGACCAGCGGACCTAACCGATGCAATGAGAACATACCCCACACCTGTATTAAACCAACACCAGCCTGCACAGTGCCCTGTTGATAGCTGGGGTCCTTGGCTTCTTGGGGTCTGCACCACACACAAACCACACCCTCAGCCCCAAACAATTGGTACTGAGACTCATCAGACTACACCACATGTTGCCAGCCCTCTAGGGTCCAGTTAGCTACTCCACAAACCCAAGTAAGGTGCTGTGTCCAGTGTCATGGTGTTAACACAGTCACTGTGGTGGGTTTTGTTTTTTTTAAATAAACAGAATTATACAGGTGTGGCCAGTCCCAAGCCATCACCTGAGGTAACACCACCTCATAATCAGCTTACATACTGCTATCCCATGACTTTTGTTATGCCATTGTACAATTTTAAGGTGATAACATATTGTGATATATTGTCATTTATTATCTTTTTTTCAACTTCAAACCCAATGGAAAACCTTGCACTGTCATAGTCACATCAGAATCCACTGTCCTTGCAAAAAAAAGTGCAATCTTTTCTGCTTTACTCAAAGCAGTTGGTTTTATTATTCTACTACCAAAAGTTACGTTTGTATTTGCAGTTCATATAATAAAATATTGATACTTGCTGCTGGAACATCAATACAGTATTGTCACACTATGTATATAATATACACACTAATACAATGTTGCCACACTAAATATAACAATAATATGCTTATTAAACCACCCATCCTTAACCTTTATACTGCATCAGTACAAAAATGACATGACGATAAAATGAGCAAGTAGATTCTCAGTATAATAAAGGTTATAGAACAAAGTTTGAAAAAGTTTTTTAATGTGTTTGTATGTACCTGTGTAGCTCATCTCCAGTGGCGTAAGCGAGTACCAACATACCTCTGTCACTCTGGAATTTTTTGAGACTGTCGTACGCTACGACAAGTTTTTCATTGTGGAACCGCAGCACATTCCAAATGTCCTGGTGAGTTTTTAGCTCCAATCTCCTGCAAACTACACACAAATGCTAACTGTGAACCTCTCGGATGAAAAGTCGATTTGTATGTCCTGGCAGATGGCATTTCTAGACCATCGTGGTCTGAGGCACAGCAGTCCAAAAGTGCGCAGCAGGGTGGCTTACCTTTTCTCCAGGTTCATCAAAACTTTACAGTAAGTTGGCTCACCACACACCATTTAATTTGTGCCATTTGGAACAGCAGTTCTCAAACTCTGAATGTAGTACATGCCATCTCCCCTAAAGAGGAAAAATGGAAGAGGAAAATGACTTGCAAAGGACTTCCTTCATTTTGCTAGCTTTCTCCACAGCCATAAAAGACACATTTAATTTTAATAATAGTTATTAACTAACTAACATTTTTAAACAAGTGCCACATTATCAGAAATAAATTGTTTGATGAACTATACATATATAAAATCATTAAACGCTAGTTTCTCTGTTTTTGAACAGTAAACATATGAATGCCTATATCGAGGACATCCTGAGCCGAATACAGGACCTGTTGGAGTTGGCACCTCCTGTAAGAGACACACCTCACCCACAATGCATCCACAAAGGCTCAGAGTTGATCTGTTTCACTCAGACTCTCTCTCACACTCTCATTCAGGAAAATGGCTTCCCAGCACTGTTGAGCAGCGATGACCAGCTGTTTATGTTTGAGACTGCCGGAGTGCTGATTGTGAACGGAGAGTGTCCAGCAGACAGGAAGCAGGGTCTGATGCGCAGTCTTCTCACCCCGCTGATGGAGGTTTTCCGGTTGCTCCTCGCCAAACTGACTCAAGAGGTTGATGAAGAAAGACAGACGGCCCTCGCCGACTGTCTTAGTCATGCCGTGGGCTTCGCCAGGTACTTAAGTGATACTGTGTGAATGTTGCTGCTGATGGTAAATTCTATAGAAGTAGATGCTGATGCTGCCTGTGTGTGACAGAACATTAACCCAGCAGAAGCTCAAATTCCACCACACAACACATCAGTCATCAGAATAACAGAAGTTTTGCTTATATGTTCGAAAAACACAAAAGCTGTCAATGTTCAGTTACTTGTAGATTGTTCTGTATAGAGTTCATTTTATTGACGTTTCTCTCCCTCCCTCTCAGCCGCACCAGTAAGGCATTCAGTAACAAGCAGACAGTGAAGTTATGTGGCTGCTCTGAGGTGTATCTGGACTGCCTGCAGACCTTTCTGCCTGCGCTGAGCTGTCCGGTCCAGCGAGGCACTCTGCGCAGTGCTGTGCGCTCATTTCTTCATCGCATGATTATCTGCTTAGAGGAGGAGGTGCTACCCTTCATACCAGCAGCATCGGAGCACATGTTGAAAGACTGTGAGCCCAAAGACTTGCAGGAGTTTATTCCCCTCATCAGCCAGATCACAGCCAAGTTTAAGGTATGAGAGATTTCTTGATAAAAATGTAATTTAAAATAATAAGAATAATTTCCATGTGCCGTTGTAACTGTTTGTTTTTCTTTGTGTTCTTGGCTAAATTGCAATGCTGGTATTGATTCATATCTAGCCAGCCAGTGGCCTTAGTCACTAAGCTGTTCACTGTTTCAGCTGTCCTGTAGACTAATCAGTTGTTCTGCATGTCTGGGTCTCTACCTCTAGAGCCAGGTGTCTCCCTTCCTGCAGCAGGTCTTCATGCCATTGGTACTGGCGATTTTTGAGGTGTTGTCACGGCCTGCAGAGGACAACGACCAGACTGCAGCCCTTGAGAAGCAGATGCTGAGGAGGAGTTATTTTTGCTTCATCCAGACTATTGCCAGCAGCGGCATGAATGAAGTAATGGCCAACCAGGGTGAGGATCTTGGCCATACACACTGAAGTGCACAAGTAGAAAGCTCTGCAAGGAGCTGTAGAAAAAGACTTGGTTGCAAATGCAAGCTTAACATAGTGTATTAAGTTTTTGATTTTTTTTTTCTTTTTTCTTTTTTTTTGTTTTTGGTAATATTTAACTTTTATTAATTTTTATGCCAGGTGCAGAAAATATTGAGCGTGTGCTGTTCACAATCATCCAGGGAGCGGTTGACTTTCCTGACCCTGTCGCCCAGAAGACCTGCTTCATTATCCTCTCAAAACTAGTGGAGCTTTGGGGTACTTGAATCGCTTAAAGTTTTTCCTGATCATTCTGATTTTTCTGACTCTGGCTATCTTAAGCAACAATTTAAATACTTGTTCACTTGCTTACATCAATATGTTCTTTTGGTGGAATTGATGTCTGTCAGTATGAAGTAAAGTACAAAATTATAACTGGAGCGTTAATAACAGGGGTGATCAAACCAGGGCCTGGATTTACCACCATGAAAAATTTGGCTCCAGTCCTAACCTAGTGCGCCGAGCAAGGTGTTGTGGATCTGAACTCTCTAGAACCAGGACTGGGCAGCCCTGGTTCTTAAACAAAGCCTTATGTAATCTTTGGAGCTGAATTGGCCTTGGGATATGATACTAAAATTGGTACCTTTTTAGATAGGGTTTAATATACGCATCCATTTTAGTTTTATAATGGTAAAAATTAAGTGTGTGTTGAGGGGGGGTGTTAATTATATTAATGATGAAATGTAAGTAATGCCTTCTTTCTTTGTTTCTTTTTGTTTTTAATTAATTCACTCAGGTGGCAAAGATGGTTTGGTTGGGTTTCCAGACTTTATCTACAAACACATTGTCCCAGCATGCTTCCTGGCTCCTCTCAAACCAACTTTTGACCTTTCAGATGCCCAGACAGTCCTGGTAAGTCTCTTTAGTTCTCTTTAAAAACTTGTCAGACCTAGATAGAAAATCTCCTACCTGCTAATGTGCCTAGGCTACATTGCGAATTCTTGCATTTCAGACCCTATCTGAGTGTACTCTGACGCTGAAAATGATTCATCTCAAAAGGGTGAGTCATAGTTCTATTTTTAATTTTTTTTTTTATTTATTTACTTTGCTTAGAAGTACAGTAAAGTCAGTAGTGCCAAGTGTTCAGACAAAACACTATGTGTTTGTAAATATGTAGTACAAAAAATACGCACATATGGACAAAGGGCCTCAGGTAATGTCCACATCAGATGGGCTTGTTTTATTGTCTGTTTTTATATCTGCTGATCTCCTGGGATTTTCACAAACGACAGTCTATAGTTTACTCAGAATGGTGCCAAACAGAAAAAATATCCAGTGAGCTTTCTTGAAGGATGTCAACAGAGAACACCCAGACTGGTTTATGTTGACAGTAAGGCTACAGTAATTTGGATGACTCCTGTGTACAGTTGTTGTGAGAAGCAAAGCATCTCAGAATGCACATCCACTTTGAGCCTTAAAGTAGATGGGCCACAACACCAAAAGACCATATCAGGTTCCAGCTCTGTCAGCCAAGAAATTTGTGCCAACAGTATGAATCCATGGAACCAATCTGCCTTATATCAACAGTCTAGGCGGGTGGAGGTGGTGAAATTGTGTGGTAAATGGTTTTTCCAGCTGAAAATACCAAGCAGTCATAGTTTGAAGGCCACAGCCTATTTCAGTATTGGGCATGACCATGTGCATCCCTCTATGGCCATCCTCTAATGGGTACTTCCAACATGACAAGGCACCATCTCATAAAGCAAAGTGTCCAGATTTTTACAGCATTTGTTTTTTTCAGGGTCTGGAGTTTGTTCATTTCCTGCAGCAGGAGTACTTGCCCTCTCTACAGGTCTCTCCTGAGATCACACAGGTATTTGACCAGACCTGTTCCAAAACCTTTTTCTTCAGAAATGCTGTTTTGCTTTGTTTTTTAGAGTGCTGTTTATAGTCTGTTGTTTTTGTCAAGCAATGCATTGACCTTCTTGTGATCTTTGTTTTTCACTTATTAGGAACTCTGTCAAGTGCTTCAACAACCAGACACCAAGGTTCTGAAAAACTACATGAAGGTATTTCAGACTAATTATTTTTGGTTGTTTCTTCAAATATTCTTTGAAACTTTGGCTGTTTTAACCCCATCTCTCTCCCCCCCTCAGGCATTCTTTCAGCAAGCCAAACTGTAAAAACTGGAAGTTAAAGGGTTACAGAAATTGTAGTCCTCGAGGACAGCTGTTGTCAGTGCCACTTACAGTACAACATAAAGACAGAGCTTAGCGTAGGCTGCTTTTGCACTTAAAGAGAGAAGCTTAACCATGCCCATCCCTGGTGTAATGGAAATGGTGCCGATAAAGGACTCTTGTGGGGATGAGCTATCACAACGGTGACCACAGCCCTCCAGTGACCTAGGCCCAATCAGAGTCGTGCTGTTCATGTGGATTTAATCTCCTGGTGTTGGGGGACGGATGCCCATGATCGGCCAACGTGATGAGGCAGAAAGCTAGTGGGAGACTGTGAAAGGGGCTTTGATCGAAGAGAAAAGTCGGTCCTAACTTCACCCTTTCCTACCTAAACAAGGGGGGGAAAAAAGCGCTTAAATATGAAATGATCTCGGTAATATTTTGTATTTGTAAGAGAGCGTTTTCTTTTTTGGTTTAAAAAAAAATCTGTAGGGAGTTAAAAAAACAAAAACAAACTGTAGCGCATTTAAAAGATGTGATATTTTTTGTTTGAGTGGTTGAAACGAGGTTTCAGTAATGAATTGGAGCAAAAGAAGGGCTGGTTTGAGACATTTTTATTTAATTATTTGCTTTTCTTTTTTTTTATGTTATTTAGAATGGAGCATTTAGGTTTTACTTAGTGATGGCAAGGAATATGAAAGTGCTCTTGATATTGGCCTTCTGGGTCTGAAACATTTTGTCCCTACTCCATCTTTGTCAGATGTGAACAGTTAAGTGATCAGAATCTGCTTCTCTTTCTGATTTGTAAAATAAATCTTTTTTTTTATTTTTGTTGATGGGCATGTTAAATGCACCATAACCCACTTAAACTGTACAGTCCCTCACTGTCTTGTCTTTAAGCTGTTAGATATCATCCCTTAACAGTGGAACACTAAATGAATAGCAAATCTGACCATAGATGAAGGGAAATGACAGATCAGATGACATTTCTAAGCATCCATTTTAAAGCTCTCATTCCGTCAGTTATGCAACTTGTTAACTTTTTTTCTTAAATACTGGTTAAGAAGTCTACTGGTACATCACTACCAGTCTGAGAGCTCAGCTGTTGTCTCTGACCGCGATGCTGTGGGTTATGTTTCAGCTGTTGGAACTGAACGTGACATTTCAGAGTTGGCCAAAATAGCGGTTTAGTGCTGTACAGTAACAGTTCAATCAGGCAGAGGTTTTCACTTGTGATGCAGACCGTAGTGAAATTGCACAATGGTCAAATAAGTGGTGTACAACTGTTATAATAATTAAAAAAAAAAAAACAGAAAAACTGTAGAATTTTAATGATGGGGAAAAATCTCAATTGTCTGAACAGATGGTTGTTCTGTTACTCTGTTTACAAGATGGAACCACATGAAAATTGTGCTTTATGCAAAGCTTTGGTTGAACGCAGCTCGATTTAAAACATGCAGTTGGCATTCAGTTGTTTAACGTGGTGAAAACTACTATCACACTGTTTTTAAGAACCTGCCTTTGCAGACCCAAACTGTACAACATGTCTGCCTTGAGTTGCATGGGAGCAACAGGAAAAAGTGGGTGGTCATAACATGTCAGTGATTCCGGTAGGCAGAGGTGACAATCTTTGGGTGAGGGTTAGGAGCGCAGCTGCCCTACTATGGCTCCTCTGAGTCTTTTTGCCCCTTCTAATGAATAAATATTGTTCACAAACTTTTGATTGACTGATGATTTCCTAAAGGTCCTGAACGCAATCCTGTTCTGTTCAAAACTGGCTTGATTTTTGAGTTTGGCTCGAAATGTGTAAAAGAATAAAGTTTTATGCTTTTTCATACTCCTCAATATTTTTTTTTCTACGAATTCTTGCTTACTAGCCATTGTGCCACATGCTGCGATTCACTGGATGTAAATAAAACAAATAGCATATCAAATGCCCCCCCCCACCTCCTCAGAGCAGTAACTGAAGAGGTAGTCCAACAGGCAATAGAGGACTTCATTACTCCAGCAGCAGAGTCCTGTTTGTTGAGCATTCTCAGTATGCTTGTAAAGTTCTCGACAAAGCTGTATGATGTGGGAAGCAAAATAAGACAAGCTTACCACCTGCTTGACCTACTGTATCCAAGATTCTGTAACACCACATGTGATACTCTGGGTTCAGTCTTTGTACTCTTTTAGAGGTTATGCTGCATGCTAATGTAACCCCAACAGTTTCTTGTCAGTAAATGAAAGCAGCAGCACACTTTTCCCCAGCTGAACCACCATGCATCCTGTATGATGACACTCACATAGCCTTTGGCAGCAAACCAATTCCTCAGAGCAATCTACAGTTAAGCCAAATAAGATCCAAAGCAGATTTCATTATATGTTGGACCTCTGTATCTTTGTCGATACTTATTTTTGATATCCCTTCACATGCAATCTATTGTCAAAACCAATAAAGTGTATCTAACGTAATCTCTGTTTAATGGATTTGCTTATTTTGCATTAACGTTCCAGTGTCCTTATGCAATAAAGAAGCCAGGCAGTAATGATATTGCTGCTTTCATGTTTTATTTATTGTTTCCCCCCCCAAACTTTATTTTTAATACCACAAAGAAAAATGTATTAGCCACACAGACTTCATGAGAACAAAGCCTGTGAGTAAACAAAACAATAACCACTTATTCGTTTCCCCCATCTTGTGAGCTTTGTTTCTCTGTGCAATCTGATGCACACGTACTGAACAGCCAGTCCCTATAAACATAGTGCAGAGGCCTCAAGGCAGGAACTGCTTACTGTCCTTCTGAAGTGCTTGCCATTATGAGCCCTCGTCTCTGCAGGTTTTCTGGGTTTAACTCTGTAGTGATGGTCATGATGCTTCCTTGTTTAACCCTTGATGACAGCGATGGGTCTGAGTTTGATGGCCTTCTTGCTGATTCCTGCATCGTGGCATGTGTTGACGACATCAGTCACATTTTTGTAGGATTCGGGAGCCTGAGAGGCACAAGAAGACAGTTTTCTAATAATGGTGCTAAATACAACGATGCAATGATGATACAATGATGTCTGATGTCCAAATGCAATTTCTTAAAAGCACTTCGACTATAGATAACATTTTCAGAATTAACAAATCATATAATTTTAATGAAGTTTCCTTAAAATGATATTATTATTTCTAAACCCTTCAAGCACGATAACTGTTGTAGGTTGTAGATTAATACTTGGGCTTGGGTTCTTTCCTGGAACTGGCCTCTGCAGAAAGGTAGTTTTCCAGGACTAAGGTTTGAGATCACTGCTGTAGATACTTCTGTTTCACAATAATAGATCTTACAGCTGACTGGGACAGATTTAGCAGGATAGAATTTTCACAAACTGACATATGACAGTTCCATGTTTAAAATCTTGAAGCTCTCCAGTATGACACATTCAACAGCCAGTGTTCGTCTATGGAGACTACACTGCCATGTGCTTGACGCACCTGTTAGCAACAGGAGTGCATGTATCACCTGAACTAAATAATGCTTTTGGCCATACAGTGTATGTGGGCTTTTGCTGTCATTCTGTTGCTCACCTCCTCCATGACCAGTTTGGGTGAAGCCACTCTGATAGCAATGCCCATGTCAGCCAGTTTATCCAAAACGTCCTGGAAGTCCAGATTCCTACGTGATTTCGCTCGGGACAGTGCTCGACCCTGGCGTTCAAAAATACATGAACATTCATATTCCATGCGTTCTCAAGTTTCTTTCTCAAGTCACCTTAAGCTGCTTTGACTTCTTTATCAGATACAGTCCTAATATCTTGACTGTTTAATTAGATGCCACAAAATATCTATAATAAGAGCTGAGAAAAAAAAAAATGTATCCATAGGTGACAAGGCCACTGGTTCTTTACTCACAGCACCATGGCAGGTGGTTCCAAATGTCTCAGTCATGCCCTGTTCAGTGCCCGTCAGCACATAGCTGCAGGTGCCCATTGTGCCACCAATGAGCACAGGCTGACCGGTCAGCTGGAGAACAAGAGAGAGAGTACAGTGATTCTATATACTGAAAACAGATAGTGTTCAGATGCTCTCTCTAGGAATGACTGCATGGTCTCTACTCTTTCCCAGATCAAAGCTTCCCTTTAATGCACCGCCTTGCCTTAAAGCTGGACAAATAATGTCAATTCCGATATGTTGGCTTTAAAACAGCTGCAAGTCTTTCTCAGGGTGAAAGGTGTAGAAGGGTGAAAGATGTGGAAGTGTGTGACTGGATTGTAGATTGTAGAGCAGTACTAGACATCTTGCACTAGGTAGTAAAGCATACTGCTGTTGAATGCTTTATAAATGTTGTTGTAAGAACACGTTTATGCTTGTGCTTCAGTACTATGTTACCTGGTAGTCAACAGCAATGAGAGGGTGGTGAGGTGGGAAAGCCCTTGTGGAGCCTTTACGATGCACCAACAGTGTTTTCTGTTTACCATCCACCATGTGCTCCTCCACTTTAGCGATGTTATGGGAGACATCATATATCACATGCATGTCCAGGTCATCCGGCGTAGTGCTGAACACTTTAGAGAAGGCCTGAGAAACACATGGTATGAACAGAGTAACCAACCTCAGGCACAGCACAAGAGACCTAAAGACGAGATTAACCCTTAGAGCCCCAGGCCATTCTTAGGTAGATTTTACAACCTTTATATGTAATCTCTGACCATAGCATGGGATTGGTGCATGTCTGTGGAATCTGCAGAATCCAAACTAAATGTAAGTATTATTTACACTTCTAACACACTTGATATGATATCAATTAATTTACATGATATAAATGAAAAAACAAAATAGACACTACAATTTCAAAAAAGTTGGGACAGAATGTGGGGGGAAAAACCAAACAACAACCAAAAAAACCCCAGAAAGCACTGATGAGTAAATTCTCTGTTACCTGTGTTAAGAAGAAGAAGAAAAAGCACAATGTTCGATGTTTGATTGTAACGGACCCTCTCAGGAAGTCTCAAGAACATAACACATTGTCTGACAACTGATTTTTTTGGCGACCAATATCATAAAATGTGCACAGCTGCCGTTCCTGGGGTTCTAAGGGTTTGGTAGCTCACTCTGGCTGGATTAACTGATGTGAATGAAAGGTGTCTGTGGGTGAAGAGAGTGAAAGATTCTGTTTATTTGTGAGCAGCATGTGGGGGGGGCGGCCTGGGAACTTAAGGAGAAATTATACTTCTGCATACTTCTGGATGGGAGTGGAGCATGCATAAGCCTGGGTATAGTGTGAGGGAAGTGATGCAAGGAATATGCATGAGATGTTGAGCTCACCTGTCGCGTGAGGAAGGTCATGGATGAACGGTTGACCCAGGCATAGTTGCCTGCAGCAGCCATGCCCTTCAGATAGTCCTGACCCTCAGGGGAAGTGATGCGAGCGCAAGCAAGCTGACGATCATTTACCACAATATTATCTCGCTTCATTGCCTTCTCCATGGCAACCAAAGCATCTACACAAAACCACAGAGACAGCAATGATTTAGACACCCTTCCTGCCCTCGAAAGACACATATTCAGTGCTGCCGGAAAGTTTCTGAGTATTATGTGAATTTCTGCATCTTAAGTATAAGGAAATGGTTATTTGGGTAACAGTGGTTCTAAAGACCCAATAAAACAAAGAACATAAGCAATTATAAAGTTTTTCATTCATTTACTGAACAAGACTGGCAAAGTATGTGAACCTCCAGCATTCTCAGTTTGGAATGGGGGATGGTTAGGATCAGAAGGTTCAATCAACTGGATGTGGCCAACCTATCATGTTTAAAAAATACATCAACTCGTTTCTTCACAATCAAAGTCTGGCCGTTACCTACACACATTTAAGGTGCATGTTATGTTGGGCAAACAATAAAAAGAACCTTACGCCAGCTGTGAAACACAGTGGCGGCAGTATCATGGCCATAATAATTTTTTGCATTTTGGAATGGCCAAGTCCAGACCAGTTACTAAAAGCAAACGTTCACATACTTTTGCCAACAAACAAATGTATTGTTGGGTTACTTTCTTCAATAAATGAATTAAAGACTAACTGTGTTTTATTATGGGTTCCCTTTATCTGATGTCATTTTATGAAGATCACGTTTCAAAACATTTTACAAACTTTCCAGCACCACTGTATCTATCGTCATAGCTCTACAAAACACAACTGCTTTTTTGTGAGCTAGGGACCTATAACATGAAGAGGCTCTATGTGAAGCTTAAAGAACAAACAAGTTTTATGTTAAGTTTATGTTGCTTAGTGTTAGCTGGATGGAGTTTTGAACCTAAACCTGCATCATCACCAACATATACAGTACTTCGAACTTGGGCTTGTTGTTAAAACGAAGTCAAACACAAAGCAATTCGTCTGCCATGAGGCTAAATGTGATAATTAAGAATAAATACATTTTGCTGTATTTGGATGTTTATTAGCTGGAAAAAAAATGTAAATGACTATATGAAGGGAACAAGGTCATAAGTTGCAGGCAAATAATGCATGCATTTAAGGTTTAACAAAAGCACCCACCTGTGGCCACCTGGTGTCCCAGTCCACGACTTCCACTGTGGATCATTACACACACTTGTCCCTTGTGATCTATGCCCATCTTCTTGGCTGCATAATCATTGTAGATTTCATCTACCACCTGGATCTCAGCATAGTGGTTACCTGCACCCAGTGTCCCTAACTGCACCAACACCAATCAGACCCAGACACCCCCCCCACACACACACACACACACGCGCACACACACACACACACACACACACACTCAGCATTAGCAGGACCCAGCTGGACAAGGACAGCTTTAGGTGTCCTGTATTGACTCAACTCATATATGATCTATATGACAGCATGTAAATAAAGATTTTTTTTGAAAGGAAAGATGAGTGTGTACCTGTGGCAGTCCTCTTTTCTTGGCCTTAGAGGAGACCTTGTTTGGGTCGGCCTGCAACATCCTGCCATATTCCTCACAGTGCTCTTTATCCTCTGCCCAGGCGTAGCCCTCCCGCAGAGACCAGTCCACCCCCATCTCCAGCGCTTCCTCCAAGTCTCTTTATAACACATACAAGATTCACCTCTCATTTAAAGAAGAAATCTATCAATCTTAAGTCATTTAGATTTAAATAAAGATTTAGATTAGTATGGCATGACATCATTTTTTTTTAAAGAACAGTGGTGATAGGAACCCGATGTCAGAAGCGTATAATATGTGCGAAAGCAACAACTCTGGAAGTTAAATGAAATAGTAACCTATATGTTGCCTGATGTTTGAGACATAGTTTCACATTAGTTGTGAAGAAAATCCAAAGCTTCTCTGAATAACTTTGTCTAGACTGCAACAATTTAATTATGCAGAAATGTTTAAAAAACAGTGGAACTTTGCTTTAACGCAGAGGAGATGTAACACATACCAAATAACTTTAAGTTTTCTATTAAAAAAGATGTAACTCACAGTAACATAAGGAAAATTGTTTGTTAACCTGAAGTTATAATAGTTTGTACTAGTTCCAGATCCATGCTCCAACAATAATAATAGTTATAAAAATACCAGCCTATATTTATATGCACATCAATTTTTCTTTATGCTGACATTGCCCAATGCTATGTAATATAAAATAAATAACACAAGCATCGCTTTTAATCTGCCTGTGATTAGCTGGCAACTTTCATCTTCATGATTTTGTCTTAAAAAGCATGTATATGGTACTGTTAATGTTTACTTGGCACTCATTGGAATGACGCCTTTGGATCCCACTCCAACAGGGATGTGATCAAACAGCGCCTGAGCCAACTGCTCTTTCACTGGCTGCACATCTCCCTCATCTAGATTAGTCCTCAGAAGACGTACACCACAGTTAATGTCAAAACCGACACCACCTGCAGGGGGAAACCACAATTTTAGCCACTTTCCTCTATCCTTACGGTCACACTGTGATTTTTTCATTATTTTTTCACTATTGTAATATTTAAATCACTCCAACATTTAAATTATGTGAACTGTTTATCTTTCCAGAAGACAGTTGGGTTCGGCTTACCTGGTGAGACAACCGCTGTGGGGTCACTCATGTCAAAAGCAGCCATGTTTCCAATTGCAAAGCCATATCCAGAGTGGACGTCAGGAAGTCCAACAGATCTCTATGTCAGATCCAGTAAAGCCAAAAATAAACACAGTAAATAAACACTGGCAGCATGCATCTAAAATCTCACCTCATTTAATAAAAACCCAAAGAAGTAATGTATTAATGCATCTGCTGCAAATGATATGCTCACGTGCACAATTCCTGGCAGGGCTGCCACATTTCCAATTTGCTTCATAGCAGGCAGAAACCCTCCAAAGCCTGCGGACACAAAACGTGAGATATGAATATGAATGCCATATTTGCTTATACTGCCTCACACCAGTCAAAGAGTTGTTTTACAGATGAACTGATTGTACCTCCTCCCCGACAGGCATTTCGCAGCTCCTCAAACATCAACTTCTCCAGAGAGTCGTTGACATAGAACACGCCCTCCACCTACAGATTACCGCAGACATGTATTAGTGAGGGCACAGTAACCCTGAACTAATGTGACCAAGAGTTAAGGGAAGACTGAGAAGACTTCGCTGAGATGTTCTGAGGTTTTGCTATACGTGTCTAAAAATGTATTTGTAATGATAAATTAATGATAGGTCTAAAACATTACTGAAAGGAAAACTAAGCTGAAAAAAATAGCCTATTTTGAATTCACCCCACAGCAGTTTAGCCTCGCCCACTTATACTGAAGTTCAAAGGAGTGTTACGCCTCTGAGTGCTTTTCTGAATGAAAGCGAATACAGGGCAACCAATCAGAACAAAGCTCATTTATCTTAGATCAGTCTTAAAGTGTGTCACAATATTTATTATTTTTTCTGGCATCTGATAAGTTAGAACAGACATTGTGTTTAAAATCACACTCTCAAAAACTAGGAAAGCAACTAATCATACACGCAGGTGAAAGGTGATTTTTAAATACTAACAAAATCAACAATCTGATCAGAAAAAAACAGATTGTGACACTGTGGTGTAATTCATGACGATAACGTTAAATACTGTGACACTCGGCCGGCTCCATGTACTAGTATGATGTGCCCTACGTGCTAATGACGCTCCTCTCCCCGTTTGAGGAAAAACACTGGACTTGTCCGGTAACAGGACAGTTTAACAGCTCAGACACAGAGATCTTAATACACCTTTAACAGCCTTTACATAGTATCTTCATTTTGAGTTTCATAACTGACTTTCTCGAGTGGTCCTGAATGGATAAGTGACAGTTTCACTCGGGCTCAGCTGACACAGCAGACTACGTGGCTCTACGGAACTAAAAACGCCCCAGCCGTACCGGTGAAACGCGCCGGACCTACTGAGAGGATCTGACGGTAAGAAGACGCCAAAAGCGCCCATGTTATGTACTTAGCTAGCTATAACACAGTTAAATTAGCTATCATCGCTAAGTGCTGAACCGGCTTCAGTCCCCCATAAACAGACCCACGTTTCTTCACAGAACAGCTCCGTGAAGTTACCTGCATGTTTGGGACGAAGCCCTTCTTAATTCGCCAGCAGTTCTTATCGATCTTATCCAAAAACTGCAACTCATCGTTGTACGATCGACTCATTGTGATATTTAGCGTCTCAAACTATTTACACCGATATTGAATCAGCTTCTACGTCAGAAAGAGAAATGTGTTGCTCTTCTTCTCTTGCTTTACTGACAGCTGCATGAACGCTGTCCCCAATTCATAGTGCCCTCTGCTGGTGGGAGGGGGCTTACAGCACTTTATGAACTATGGGCGGGTATAGAACAAAATTACTATTAATGTTTTTAAAGCTTTTTAATTCTCATTACAGCAACGTGCTGACATATCTGTTTCTCATTAAATATATTATATATGTTTATTTTTAATTAGAAAAAAAATGTTTGACTCACTTTTAACAGCTAAATCTCTTAACTGTTTTTCTATAAATATAAAAAATGAACCTGTGCAGGCAGCGGTTATATTCGGACATGAATGGGTTGCCTTCCTGCCCCCAGAATACTGTATGTGTAGACAGCATTTATGATGTTTGAGAGACAGCCAGTCTCGTGTCCGTGATAAAAACTCCAGTTCCGACTTTTATTATATAAAACACCGGCTACTCCCGTTTCTGCCTTCACGACGTCAAAATATGTGACGTCGATATCAACAGAGTGCAGGTAACGTTGTTCAGATCACCCTACCTGAAACAGTTAAAACATCAGCCATACTTAACTCGAGTGGTACACTCTTTAATGTTTAATGTGCTGTGTTAACGCAGTTTGTTTGTTGGGGTAAGTTAAGCTTCGACAAGCTAGTAAAATAGCACAAAATGACAGGTTAGCTAGCTAGCTAGCGTTAGTGTAGCTGCCTCACTGTCAGCGAGTTGGACAGGCAAGTGTGTCAGACAAAAACGATACCATTAACAAAACGATATCATTAGAACACAACAGCAGTCCAGAAACACGGAAACATCGACAGGGGTGACGAACTGTCTTATACCAGGTATAATGGACCATATCCGAAGCTGAATTCAGCTAATTTTTCGAGGTTTGCCCGTTCCACCTTAAATAGTGCAGCATGCCAACTTCAGCTTCGGGAACTTAACTGTATGACACTCCCAGGACTGAAATCTAGAAGGCTGTCTGTAGTGCCCTACATGGGCACATTCGCTTTTATTTCAGGACCTCTGTAGTGCACCACATAGTAAATAGGGCGACCTATTGAAACTGGGCGCATGATAACTCCGTCCTCTTCTTCATGTAGTATGAAATTAAGGGTGAGAGTCAACAAGCAGACCAGCCGCGTGGAGCTGGAGGGAGCAGAGCCCACTCTGACCGACCTCAGTGTCCAAGTGAAGGAGGTGGTGTTGCCCTCAACTGGTTTCAGGTTAGTTTGGATCTCTACAGGCATGTTGTCTGAAGTGCTTTGGCTGCCTCAGGTTGAAGAATCTGTGGGAGATTTTTTTTTCTTCAGTATCATGTAAAAGAATTTTCAGATTCAGTAACGTAATAGAGGGTTTAATCATTATTAAGCATATTATGCTGCAAGCTCTCTCTGTGTGTCTGAGCAGTCCTTTCTGTGTGTGCCTGCGTGACCCTGAGAATGTGTGTTGTTGTGCCCAGCAGGCCTGTTCAAGGCCAGTTCCCTAGAGAAACTCATATACGAAGAGACTCCTTTAAAACCTATAATGTTAAGATCAATCAAAGTAATAAATGAGTGAATAAGGTTTAACAGTCTAGATTGTGGCCTTGACCAGAGATTATTAAAAAAAAATGTATTCTTAATAAAGGTTTGGAAATTATGGTTTTCACTGAGGTCAGGATTGCATGTGATTGGGAATGTTGGTGGGAAACTTAAGGGGTATGAAATATTTCGGAGGGGCAAGAAAAAGGCAGGTGATGACCCCTCCTTGCCCCAAGAAAGGTATAAAAACCAGACTTACCGTTTGGAGGTTTTCCAGTGTTGGCCATCCACATCTTCTAGGAAGAGTAACTCCCCCTATTTTCCCACTGATAAGCTATTTAGCTAACACAAATGACTCCTTCATTTCTTCTCACCTGCTGTTTTGCACTTTACCGAACATAATACTTGTTATTGATTTTTATTGCTGCTCGCTCAAACAATGAATAATGCTAGTTATGGTTCTCACTACTGCTCAGTTTTAATGATGACACCTAGGAATAATCACATTGACCATAGACCTATTGACCATATTTTGGTCATACTGCTTAAACTGTGTTTTATACCATAATCACATACACATACACATACACATACCTAATTAAATCAATTTACATATTTTATTTTCCCTTTTTATTATTATTTTATTTAATAAAAGCAACACACACGTGTGTGTGTGTATGTATATATATATATATATATATATATATATATATATATATATATATATATATATATATATATATATAATG
>CM067474.1:40490226-40622598 GCA_034552555.1 Semaprochilodus insignis | reverse complement strand
CTCTTGCACCATTAAAGAGCTCTGCAACAAATTCCTCCCTCTGGGCTGAGGAAAACAATGCAGCATACACAGAAGTTGGCAGCAGCTGCTTTTGAAATTACAATGAAGGAATCCATGCTTTGCGCTACAGCTAAGCCTGCGTCTCAGAGCGTAAAGACTGCGGTCAGACCCCTTCTAATCTGGCTGTTCTCCTCATTTCTGCGAAAGAACACTGCAAAATCCCTGCTCAACCCATTTGATACACAATCCATTAAGCCTTTATTCACTCACATAGGGCACCCAACACCTACTTCAGAAGCAATACATCACTCTGCCTGGGCTAGACCAGTTGTCCTGGCTGTCCTTGTTGCTATTTGGACCCTTGATATGCAGGCTTCCGCTTTGGTCACCTCACTGCCCTCTCACTCGAACGCACACACCACCACACGGCCTCACCTCAAAAACCTGCTTAACATTCTGAAACCATTTGGCCCCGGGACACATTAATTCACTGGCCTTTTCTTTAATAAGGGATGATTAGTTTCCCAATGACTTTATAATCTCCAGTCTGGTGCTTGCGGGTCCTGCTAATGCAGCCCCTGCCCCAGCTCCCGTCTGCAAGCCTCGCAACATGCCACCAAAGACGTCTGAAGGCCAAGCACCCCCTGTGTCCCCCTCTGTATCTATTTGCGTGGTATCATCAGCCCTCACCGCGCGCCAATGATGTGCATTAGGCCACAGGGATAACATGGAGATGATGAAAGCAATAACGAGATTAAAATGAGCAGACTGCGGTGTCATTGCAGCTTCCGCCTAGAGGAACAACACAGCACAAGCTGGCAGAGTGGGGGGAAAAAACAACAACACAGGAACACAGGAACAGAGCAAGAGAAAGAGAGAGAGAAAGATGTCGAAATAAACATGATCTTGTAGCTCTTGGCACAATGAGGTACAGATTCTTAAATACACATACAATAAGAAAAGATGTTTCATTTAGTCTGTCAATAATATTTTTCACCAGCATTCGGCTTGCCTGTCACTGTCTGTAGCAGAGGAACTGAATACAAAATACAAATATAATAAGTCAGTCCGTGTCCTACATAATGGCTTATTGATTCAGTCACAGTACTGACTGCTACCAGTGTAATGTATGCTTTTAATGTTCTGATTATTTCCATCTTTCCTGTGGGAAATAGAAGAGAAGAAAGGAGTGGACTACTTGGAAGATAAATATATATATATATATATATATATATATATATATATATATATATATATATATATATATATATAATGTGTGTATATATGTGTATATGTGTATGTGTGTGTATGTATGTATGTGTGGGTGGGTGTGTGTGTGTTAATTATTATTAACCATGTATCCCAATGGGTGAAATGGATATATATCCCAATTTACTGTGCTGTTCTTTCTTATATATATCCCTCCTGCAGCTCGGATACAGAGTTCAGCCTGTCCCTGAATGGGAAGGAGCCATTGGTGGACACGGGGCAGACGCTCTCCTCGTGTGGTGTGGTGTCTGGGGACATGATCAGTGTGATTCTGCCTCAGAACAGTGCTTCCTCCTCCTCTCTGCCACCACCCCCTTCTTCCCAGACTAACAGCACAGCAGCTGTTCAGCAGAGCACACGGCAGAGTCACTCTGTGTCAGCCATGCAGCGCTCCAGTGAGGAGGTGAGTACTGCCAACATCTTGGAGAATAAGACAGAAAGTCTTCAAATAATTGTATGACTGCCCAGAACAAAGGGTGTTCTGTAAAGGGGTGTTGGTTTTCAGGTCATGTTTCATAATGATTTCAACAACTGGGTGTTTTTGTTCTCTGAGTTTTTGTACAAACCTATGGTTTGTGGATTCTAGTTCTAACTGATATAACATACTATTTGAATATAATGTATTTTATACTAAAAGTTAACAGTCTATCAGTGTAAATGTACAGGGTCTGGAATTCTGTGCCAGCTTTTTAAAATTCAGTCTTCACTCATCTAGGAAAAGAAAGTGAATTTCTCTGAAATGAAAGTGAAATCACAACGATAGCTTCGCTTCTGTATTTGTCCTGACTGGCATATTTCAGCTGTGATGCTGTGTGCTTTCTTTCTACTACAGCATTTCACTTAGTTTGTCTCAGTGTGTAACATGTTCTACACATATCACAGGTCATGGGATTCCTCAATTGATTTTGAAGTGGAGTTTGAATGAGGCATGATAGTGCCAGATGTTCACCTGACATGAGTCCAATCAAGGCATTCTATTATCATGTCTCATTCAAACTCCATTAAATCACGTCACCTTGCCTTAAGAACACTGTCCAGTGTTCAGCCTCAATCACAAGATATCACCTCACAACTTATATAGGTGTTGGCATTCCCAGACGTCACCTGAGGTAACGTCACTTCATAATCTTTTGCATACTTTTGGTATGTCACTGTGTGTGAGTTTGATTAATCAGTCAATGAAGAAAACACTGGTGCATAATATTAGAGTTGCACAATATAAAACAGGGATGCACAGAAATTGGAACTGTTGGCCACTGCCAATATCCAGTGTTCTTCAGTGCACATATCTGCTGATTCTGATGCATTAACATGAATTGTAGAAAATGGGATCAGATCCACTTGGATTAGCAAACTGAAACAGTTCAGATATTTGGCACAGTAGCCCAGCATCACCTAAACTTCTACTCCTCCACAATATACTAAATACAATATCAGATGTTGATTTGAAATATCTGTCCAATGCAGACAAATTTGTTTAATTTATCTGTTGATATTACCACACATCCCTAATATGGATGGAAAATTAAGAATTGTCGGCATTCTTTTGATCAAAATGTTTGAAGTGAATGCGTCGATTCATCAGAACGCTCACACACACTCTTATCTGGAACTATGATTAGTCAAGATGATCACAGCACACAGTTAAAAGCGCTGTGGTTAGAGGACATATTTACACATTATAGTCTTCTATTAAATCTGTATGGTAAAAGCATTCCAGCAAAGAAAACTAATAAACAATATATTGTGCGTAGTACGGCTAATAAAGCTGTGATTTTAACACATGACTGTGTTGTCTTCTTCAGGCAAACACCAGCACCAGTGGCAGAGACAGAACATTTAATCCAGAGAACGAGGAGAAGATGGACAGAGTTGAAGATGAGGAGGAGGCACCGGGGCCTTTTATCCCTGAGCCCATGCTGTGCTGTGAGGCTGAGCAGGGGAAGGTTCCTCATTCTTTGGAGATGCTCTTCCAAGCTGCACAAAGCAACAGCTTATCAGACTGCCTGGTGGTGGCAGCACATTTACTGCTGCTGGAGACTGGCTTTCTGCCACAGGTCAGAGTTCACACAGGACACATATTCCGCTTAGGCTGACGTTGGAAGTTAGCATCTATCATTACAGCATTTTGAAGCAGCATTGTTTCATACTGTGATACTTTTAACTCATTTGTTTTGTTTGGCTCACTTTGTAATGTGAACAGGGTTGTGATGTCAGGGCTGGACAGATGCCCAGTGGCTGGCGTGCAGCAGGAGGTGTCTATAGGCTGCAGTACACACACCCTCTCTGTGAGAATAGCCTGGCTTCGGTGGTTGCTGTACCAATGGGCCAAACACTCGTCATTAACGGTACACCAGATAACACCTAAAAGTTACAATTACCTGTAATGATTGAATAGCTTTTGTGGTTGCATCTGATGATTTTCTTTTTCTTTACATGTTTACCCTGCAGCCACTCTAAAGACAAGGAGCACAGTGGAGAGCGCACGGAAGTTAGTCCTGAAACCAACTGCATATGTGACTCAGGAGTGGGCAGGTGCAGAACTGTTCAAACAAAACAGCTGATGGAGTTTTGTATGTGGAACTACTGTTTTTCCAGGGCACTGTGATGTAAATATGCTCTTGCTGTAGGTGGAAACGCTGGAGCTGCCTACAAAGATATGCAGAAGCTATCTCGTGTTTTTAAGGACCAGTTGGCCTACCCACTTATTGCAACAGCTAGAGAAGGTAACGTTAATGAAATGGACACTGCTACACATTTACCATAGTATAATGATATCCAGATATACACCAGTGAGCCAGAACTTTATGACTACACGGTCTGCAACAATGTAGGTAGGCTGCACATGTCAAACGGATTTCGACATGAATGGCTGGTCCCAGGGTATAACAAGGTATTACACTTTGCCCCCAGCTTATTTTTCCCCCCACAATGCATCCTTCACCCGTTGCGTCCCCTGATACACAGCGTACAGATACCCAGAAGAAAATGGCGCTCACTGTACCGTCTTCCATTGCTCCAAAGCCCAGTTCTGAGCCTTGCCTGTCCAGTGTGCTTTTGATGGTGGATCGAGGTTAGCACACACAGATTTTCTGACTGGTCTGTGACACAGGACGCGATGGACTGTGTAACACATCATTCATCACGTGATTTTTAAACAATATGTGAATGGCTTCAGCGGCCCTTCTTTCAATTCAGAGCAGTCTTACTGTGGTATGGCCATAACAATTTGGACCTTGTGAAAGTTGCCCAGGTCTTCACACTTCTGTTTATATACTTCACGTCCATTTCTCCTGCATCCAACACATCGGCTCCAAGAACCATTGCTCGCTCACCATTTGATGTATCTCTAGACCCTGACACATGCTGTTGTTGCAAAATAATAAACCTGGCTTTGGCTTATTCTACGCTATAACCTCTCCATTCCACATTCAGGCATGGCCGTGTTATAATGTCCTAAAGATCAGATATGTAACACTTTTGAGCCTCTCTTCAGTGTTATTGCAGTAGACTGGTTTGGGTACAGCACTATGATTAAAATCTAGGAACTAATGATATTTATGAAATAATTAACTAAAATTAAAAAATCAAATAAAGTAAATAACTAAAACATAGCCCTTTACAAGAAAGTGGAATATAGATATACTGACTATATTAAATGTAAATTACTACAGTTGTGTTCAGTACAGTGTATAAGTAGGTGTTTGATGCATTTGGATTTGGATGTGTAAGGTAAAGCATGTATGGTGTTCCCCTGCTGTGCAGCCCTAGGACTACCTGCACTGTTTGGTCTGGCTGTGCTGCCTCCCGAGCTGCTGTTGAGGATTCTCCGGCTGCTGGATGTTCAGTCTGTCCTCTCACTGTCTGCGGTCTGCGCACACCTGCACTCTGCCTCACAAGATCCCACGCTCTGGAGACACCTCCTACACCGTGACTTCAGAGGTACCAACACATCAGACACACTTTCCAATAGTGTTTTCCAAACTAAATTCAGAGCTAGATTGGACAGCAGCAGCTCCTCTGAGTCAGGGTGGTGCAAAGATGTGTTTGTTTGTCTGCATGCTTGGCCGTAATAAAGCAGTGAGCTGTACCACTGAAAGGAAGAACACTGTAAAACAGGAGTGCTGTGTGAAAGCCATTACAAACTGAATGTGATTTATTAGGAAAACATTAAATTAATTTGAGCACATCTATCTTAAACACCAAGTGTGATTTTTTTTTTTCTTTTTTTTTTTTCTGAGTGGCAGTTCGTATTAACAGCTTTTTGTCTCCTTTCTGTTTGAGTTTCTCTTTTATTTTTGTGATACCCAAAGTGCAGTTTACATTTTATTTAGTTTCCGTGTGTGGCTGGTGTTGGTACACTACTGTCCATTTAAGTTAAGTTTTTCATTCTAATATTTGGCTCTCCATTTTTACAGCCATCACCACTGCTTCCAGTCACAATGCAAAGATTGACCAAGACTATATCAATTAATGGAGTTTTAGGCTATATTTTATTTAATGTTCTATTTGACAAAATATTGTAAATTTAATTTTACTTTTTAATTACATTTTTTAAATTGTCTTCATTCTGGGAGAAAAGAATCTTGGTCTTGGACTCCTTGTCCTTAACTTGGACTCGATATGTCACGTTCTCAGTTCTGACTTGTGGATCTAGCCATCTTGACTACAACACTACTATCCAATACTTACTACTACTACTACTACTACTACTACTACTACTACAACAGTATTACTAGCTTAGTGTTTTGCCCCATCATAGGTACGTGTGGTGAGGGGGAAACATGTCATGATAATATTATATAATTATATATAGACAGCTAGTGCACCATGACAATCAAAAATCAAAATGTTTTATAGACAGCTAAAATAATTACAAAATTATGCAAACATAAGAATTTTGTCTTTTACATCATATGTTGTGCCAAATATGACCAGGGACATGATTATACAAGGTAAAGAAATGGTCAGGTCTGACTGGTATTCTGAATCTAAATCCAAGTTCGAGTACAAAGTGTTGAACATGTTTGCAGAAGATTCTCTTTTGCAACTTTTTTAAAATTTATTTTATTTTTTATTTATTTTTTCTTTCTTCAGTGTGTATTCGACCTGAAGGTGAGCACAGAGATACAAACTGGAAAGAGGTGAGGAAATAGACTGCTCCTACTGAGCTACTACTTGTAATTTTCATTTAAAGATGGATAGATTGTAAGCTATAGCAAATGCAAAACCAACTTTTCCCTTTATACTGTAATTACACTTACAATTGTGAGAACACCTTTGGGTTTTTCTGATGTTTAAAATGAAAACTTTTTTTTTTCTATTGCCTTGACAATTTGCCATTAAAGAGACATTGATGCCTTTTTAAAATTTCCCATTCTTTTACTTTGTATACATATACACCTTAAGTGATGTCTTTTTTAAAAATATTTACACTTCTGAAGATTGTTTGTCCCTAAAAATATTACTTGTATGTTTTCCATCCTACAGCTTTACAAAAGAAGATATAAGCAGAGAAAGGAATTGAGCAGATGTAGGGTCAGATGTTACCCCTACCCCATGCCCCCCATTTACCCTCTCACGCCAGTCCCCACGCCCCCTATGCCCCTGCCCCTCCACCCACCAGGCATCATCGGTGGAGAATATGATGAGAGACTCTCCATCCCACAAGGCATCTTCCCCCGACCACGCTACGACCCTATTGGCCCTCTGCCGGGTTATGAGCCAGGTATGGGAATTCCCACTGGCCGCCGTTCGCTGAGACCAAGCGGTATCCGACCAGCAGACATTAGGAGAGGCTTCATCTGAATGCATTAGGCTTCTGCTTCATGTCACTAATGAGAGCTAAAGGACATATTAAAGCAAGCAAACTTGCACTGACCCTTAATCCACACTTCCTGCTTATAACTGCTCAGTTTTGTTTGATACATTATACTTGCTTCACAGAGGTATGTGGTTATCATTCTCCTCACCAGTGATCAATGCTGCAAGATGTCATAGTAAGCACAATATGCATACAAGCTGAAAAGGGTTGTGTACAGTATGCACAAAGTCATCACTAGTACAGTAGGCCCAAAACAGAAAATGTTAAATTGGCAGGTAAGAACAAGACACAATTTCCTAGTATCATATCAGCCTGTTTATCTGATTTAGACTGTTTTGTGACTGCTTTTCAGACAGGATGCATAGATGCAACATTAGTCATTAGATCTATAAAGACAAAAAAAGTGGTGACAAGCATCATGAAATTGTGCATTCAATATCCTTCATTAGCAAGTGATTACATATATTGTGATTTTTCTATACAAACAATCAGAATCTGTGTCCAAAGATTTAATGTAACAGATTATGTCTTAACAGACAAGGACTTTTTTTTTTGTGGATATTAGAAACACATATGCCCTCTGATCTGACAATTGGAGCTAGCTGTAATAGTCCTTAAAGTTCTTTGCATGTGCTACAGTTGAGCCCCTAACATTAAGTGGCCTTGGAAATGCTGTTGTTCCAAACCTGCTAGCAGCAAGTACAGAAACCGGTGTGCGATGTAGGAAATAAATCACTTTTCATCTTTGTCGTGGAGTATTCATTTCATCTTCTGATGCTGCTTTTCAGAACTGTACTGCTAATTAACGGAGTCAGTCATGGGCTTTCTCGTTGTTGTTGGTCCACACAGGCCTGCGTTTCTCTATAAAAGCTCTGATTCCCTCCTGTCCATCACACAGTGCCAGATTGTCCACCATGAAAGTGGTGGCAGTGGCGTATGCTGCGTCCCGGCCTTGTGCCATCTGCCTCTGAAACGCTGCTTTACCTAGAGCCACCACCGGCCGGCTGGACTCGCACACTTTGCGCGCAATGCCCAGTGTCTCCTCCTCCAAGTGCTCCTCACTCACGACTTTACTCACCAGCCCATGTAGCAAAGCTTCCTGCGCAGTGATTGGGCGGCCTGTGAACAGCATCTCCATAGCAACCTGGGACAGACAGAACAGGGTACAGGAGTCAGTGCAGATGTCAGTGGTCTAAGATAGAAGCTCCCAATCTTTTATAAGTTGCAGCTCACAAACAACCATAAAAGCTTCCGTGGCCCACAAGGAGATTTAAGTAATCAGATTATTTCCCTGACTTATGAGAACTGGTCTTGTTTGGCAGCTAGCAAGTTTTGAATGTTAGGCTGAAAAGAGGAATGCTACAAAAGGAGTTCTGGGCAATTCCATAGGCTTCGGCACATGTTCACTATGTCTAGTCTCCAAGTGACAGTGTAAACCATTGGGTTTCAAAGCAACACTTTGCCTCTAAGCAAACTGCACAGAGTGGAAGTTACCCTACCTGACCTACGCACATGAAGCTTAGCGCTAGTTACTCACTGCTGTATTTTCATTGTTTCCGGTTATGCTTGGATTTTCTGTTTTCTTTCTGAGGTACAGTGGTTCACTTAAAGATGGCCCAGCCTAAAAACCCTTTTAACCAATCATCTATTATGGATGATTCACACTGAAAATATAAAATAACTAGTTATCATTTTGCCAGACCAATTAATAAGTGCATTGATGTGCAATTAATAATCAGATTTCTGCAGTTAACTGATTATTCAGGTGGTCATGTGAACAGCATACTCTGATTTCTTAGATCAGATTAAGGCCTATAAATCTGTTTAAATCTGATTAACAGAGCTGGATTTTTGCTGGTCATTTTATGTATACTCTTACTCATATTTCTTTCAGATTTCTCAGTCTGTATAAAAACACTGGCAAACACTTATTTTGGAAATAAAGAACATTTGAGTTTTAGTTTATGTCATGTATTATTTTGTGAGTTTACTGGCTGATTACAAATCTGATTTCTGCCTGACTCATATAGACACAGTTTCCCATTATTTTGCATAAAAAAGACAATAACCAATGCCCCCCTAGCAGTACCACCACAGCCCGCTAGTCTAGTAGTGCACATTTTAGTGCTTTCCTTTCTATAACACAACTCAATGCAACAAACCAGACCTTCCTGAGTTGAAACGTGTACAACAAGACAAAAAAAGACTGCAGAACAGAGCCACTCTAGAAGTATGAGGTGGAATCAACGGACTACAAGTCACCCACCTTTCTGGGTACAGCTCTTCCTATAGCCACTCCTGGTGTTGAGCAGAACAGGCCTACATTCACTCCAGGGGTTGCAAAGGTTGACTTATCTGATGCCACAGCAATGTCACAGCTGGCAACCAACTGGCATCCTGCAGCTGTGGCAATACCATTTACCATGGCAATCACAGGTACTGGGACATTGTGGATCAGGGTCATGACCTTCAACAACAGTCACATCATATGAAATGATTTAAATGACCAATACTTACAACCTATCATAACAGAGCGGGTGGATTTAATCTTCTGACTCCGAACTGCACATTACAAATTAAATTTTTTTTAGTAGACAAAGTGATGAATGGTAATCATGTCCTAACCTCTGAGCAAGTCTGGAACACGCTAGTATGATAGTCTCTGCCCTGTGCTGAGGTCAGCTCCTTAAGGTCGTGACCTGAAGAAAACACAGGCCCCCGTGCTACAAAAAGAGGGAGAGAAAGAAATGTTCACAGAAATTTCTGGAAGAATTTCGTCTTAATAACTCTGTTCTGATCTCTGATCAAGATGGCCTGCCTGATATTATGATGACTCGGAGGTCCTTGTCGTCTATATCAGTTAAGATGTCCTCTCGCAGAGAGGTCAGCATGGCGAGAGACAAGGCATTCCTCTTCTTAGGGTCATTTAAAATGATCCTCCTGAAATTACAGCGTGCTTTAACAGGCGTGATCAGCATGTCCTTGTACAACAGTGGAGACTAAACCCTGTCCCGCCTATAGCTATGTCCTCCACACTCATGCTCACACATGCTGCCAGCTGTGCATGATGTGAATGATTACTTGTAAATACTCAGTAAATACTGAGGGGACCTTCATATCTCAGAATGGGTCCAC
This sequence comes from Semaprochilodus insignis, assembly GCA_034552555.1. Classification (NCBI taxonomy): domain Eukaryota; kingdom Metazoa; phylum Chordata; class Actinopteri; order Characiformes; family Prochilodontidae; genus Semaprochilodus; species Semaprochilodus insignis. Next base: position 40,612,370 of record CM067474.1, on the reverse strand, counting down.
CAGAGGCTAATCCTTTTTAAGGTGGAATTCCACTGACTTCTGCATAGTCTGAATAAGCTGATCAGTGAGGTCACTTCTCCACCAAGAATAAATTATTAAAAATAAGTTTTACGGCAAAATCTTTTCTCAAAACTTTCATAAAACAACATTTCAGTCATTAGGGTAAACGTACAGCTCCAATTACATCTGGGAAGAATTAACTTACAGATTTATATTGATCGATTCAAACGAAGTGACAACACATACATCCACATGATAATTACAAAATAAGGTACATTTTTAAATTTGATCAAAATATGACTAAATAAATACAAATAATAATAATAGTATTAAATTCACTGGTATACGAATTATATATGGATATGATCCAGGGCTGGACAATATGACTAATATATATATATATATATATATATATATATATATATATATATATCACTAGTGTGATAAACTGCATTACAATAGGAAACAGTATGCTTTTATGGACATATGGTGCAGAATACTCATAATGTTTCATTATAAACACAGATAACTCTGAACATACTGAACACAAACACTGGTGTTTACAGTTTTCAATAGTATTTTATAAATACTTTCTTGAAGTATTGCAATATCAGATACTTGGCATATCGCCCCCCTCTATGACCAACGCAGTGCTTTATTAATTAGACAGATGTCTTTCAGCGTTTCTTGTTTAGTTGTACTCGTAATCACAAATGAGACACTAATATGATAAAAAAAATTAGGCTACATATTAGTAACACATCATGAAGTATTAATCACCTCAGCATGGTTCCTATCAACACTAAAATGGAACATTTCACATTAAACTGCCCTGAATGTCTGTTTCCACCTTAACGACTTCACTAGAAACACTGTTGTAAAATGGTGGAGTTCGCCTTTAAGACTTTCACAGTTCAACCTCTGCTTAAAGGTTACAAGTCGAGCAGGGTGAGGTGACCTAACTCACTCCTCCCTGTATACAGTACACCCCCAGCTTCTCACTGCAGACTCCTCTGGAACTGACAGACTGAATGCAAGGTCCGTATCTGAGCTGGTTAACTGGTGTGGATGTCAGAGGGAAACTGGCTGTTGGAGCTTTACCCCCACCTTATTCCGGCCTCCTGCTGGCGGATGGTTAAAGGCGGGGGTCTCTGAGTGCTCACTGCTCGTGTCGAGCAGCTCGGAGAAAGTCTGCGGACGCAAATCCTGGTTAACCTGAGAGCCACTGCCTGAGACATGTTCACTACAGATACTCTTCCAAAGTTCACCCCAACAGTGGGTGCGTTAGCTTAAAAGAGCCTGCTGTCAAAATAAGAGTCCCCTGCACAGGGTGTGCGCGGCTTCACGGAGTCCAGGAGTCACGGTCACGCTTTGTTTGAAGATGTTATTATTAAAAGAAACCAAACCAGAATAAGTTTATAATGAGTGAAAACAACTAAGTGAGTACTCATTCTGTAGTCAGCGTCATGTCCATATTAAGAGGCCGTTTTTCGTTTGGTCTGTTTTCCCACACGACCAGAGCCTTCTCTTTTACATTTTTTTTGATGTATCAGGGGTGACTGTTTCGATATGGGGCAATCGTAGCTCATTTTAAGCATATCTCAAAAACAATACACATTACCTCACTGGCAAACAGCCCTGAACACTGTTAAAATGATTTCAGCAGTAAGTCATGATAACTTCCTTTTTCCATATACTTTACCTTATCAAATTAAGTTTTGTGATTTCGACTGGATTTTATGAGTTTTCAGTCTTTCAACGTAAAATTGATGAAGTGTAAATGACCTTGACACTGTGAGTATTTAGCAATGCAAGTTTAAAGTGCGGACGACTTATTAAGATGAGCTTCTGTTACCTGTCTCAATTATTCACTTTAACAAAAACTCATTTACTTATTTATGTTGGAGGAAGTCCTGACAGATTGTTACTTCCCATTGCCTCCTGGAAACCCCTGGATGGAATGTAGGCTGGGGGGAACACATCTATTGCACTTTTTGAAAATATGTAAAATATTGTTTGTGGGACAGTTGTCCACAAAATGCCATAGCTATTGAGTTGTTATTGATATTAAATTCCATTAAATGTAAAAAAGCCTATTAATTGAAGTACAAAGGCAGTTAACAACTTTCTCTGTTAACCCAGGTTTAGTTAATTAAGCTATGATTAATATTGGTGATGAATAGCTCATTAAGCATCCTCAAAACCATGCATTCTGGTTCATACTTGCATTCTGGATCCAATTCCTACAAGTTTACTTAAAGAAGTTTTGCCATAACCAAGCCTCTTCTGTCTCAGAACTCCTCTCCTAGCCATGGATACATTCCAATCAGTCTAATTATCAGAAAACATGACAAATATCTCCACTGCTATGCTGTCAGCACACAATGGTATATTTCAGCCAAAACCAGAAGATAAATTTCAACAGCATAGAGAACTGTATAAAAGACATAAAAGACTATGTCAAATTTCTTCCTCCTACTCAACTCAAGTTGTTCATCTTGGTCAAAAACCTCTTAGAAACAAACTGTCTACATTAAGCCTTAATCTGTTTAGCTTCTCACTTTACTCAAATGCTTATCAAAGCTGTTATAATGCACATCCTTTATTTTATTACACTTTCAAAACAGAAAAAACAAAACACATTGCTTCTTACATTTTTTGCTTCTTACTTTTTTATTCAGACCTCAAAAAACATCAGATTGCTCTCCCCAGAGTTTCTGTATATTTGTTTGTTTGTTTGTTTGGTTGTTTTTTGATTGATTGATTGTTTATTATTCTTAATTTCAATGTAAAAAAATAAATAAATAAATAAAAACTGTCCACAACAGTGCTGACACATCTTTGTACAAGAGCTGGTATCATTAATCTCTGCACCACACAAATTTACTAGTGTTTGATTAGCCAACTCACTAGTCTTATGTAGGTGTGTGATTAGATGGTGGCCAGCATTACATGTACTTTTATGTAATAAATAAATAAATAAATAAATAAAACTCTTTTTAATTGATAGTTGTTCTACAAAGTAAACCTTTACAGGAGAGGGCAAACAGTTTTTTCGCATTCGGTGCAAGTTAAGGTAAAGATGTTTTATTCAAAGCAGTTTTGGAGTGTTTCTGTTGGTCCAGGCATTCTAAAATGTTCAGACAACGTGAAGGATGGCTACTGAGCTCGAATGATGTAGAAAAGTAATAACATCAACATCCTACTGTCACCTACCTGTAATGCTGCTGACCACGTCCAGCCTTAAACTTGTCCAGCCAGTAAAGTTCTCTGCCTCTACAGGAATCAGCTACCACTGCTAAATAACACAGTAAAACATTAGCCTGACATGCACACTTTCTGGCCTCCTGCAGTGATGTTGCGTTGCAGCAAGAGACTGTTGAACAGCGGTTACTTTCGCAACAATGAAGATGCTACCAGGAGCCTCCCATTGGCAGGTGTGTGTGTAGTTACATAAGAGAGAATAAAGGATCTTCTGATTTAGATCTACACGTGGGAATTATGGATATTGATCTTAACCTGACTGGAGGAACTCAACATTCTGTATGTTTGTATTTGTGAAGGGTTTTCAAGAAGCAAACGGGATCAAAATGATCTCATTCCTACTTTTTACCGGGTCCTCATGCCATCATACAGGTAATACATACACAAGATGCATACTAACTCTTAGAAGCCTAGAGTTATTACCCTTTTACATTTACAAGTAATTGTACAATTAATTACAGTTCTCCAATAAACTGCATTTGCATTTGATTCATGTGCCAGAAATAATTACAAATTACATATATAAATTACAACATGTTTATTGTCGGTGATAACTGCAACTTCTCTCATTCAGCCGGAGATGTATGCAGGAAAGTGCTGGGCCTTTAAAGGTGATCAGGGTTTTGCTACCATCAGATTAGCATATCCTGTGTACATCACCCACGTAACCCTGGAGCACTTGTCTAAAGAGTTACACACTGCTGGACACCATTACAACCCCCCAAAACAGTTCAGCGTCTATGTAAGTCATACAGCCACAGATATATTCATCTGAATAAATCATCTGAATGAATTTGTATGTCTGTTGTCTTTCAAGCATTTCATCTGTACAGCACCTCTCCTTCTCCCCCTCTGTTTCTCTCCCAGGATTCTATAAGAGATGTGTATTCAGTGGTTCAGTTGAGGGTTAAGAGCAACTGGGGTCATCCTGACTACACCTGCATCTATCGCTTCCGAGTGCACAAGTTCCGAGTGTTTATGCACCCTCTTAGTGTTGTCTTCCCCCCGGCCTACCTTCCACTGTGTATATCTTTCTTCTGTTTGAAGGTTAAAGGCTAAACCACATTGGGTGGGGGTGTATCTGATAGCTAACCTCACAAAAGTGAACTTTTGTGATTTTTTTGGATTGTAGAAATCCACCTCCACCCAATTTAATTCATTTTCAGCCCTGGGCCACTTCAGCTGGTGTTACTTAAACTGAAGGAGAGAAGTCAAAACATGCAAATAGATGTTGCCAATCAAAAAAAAAAACTTTCAATACTCCCTTTAACTTAAATAAGGAAGCAAATAATCAAAAACAGTGATGAAAAATCAGGTCAATATGTCACCTGTACTTTAAACTTGCATTGCTAAGTTGAAACAACAAGCACTATATAGTCAGATCAACTTGCAGAAAGGAATTTAAAGCAGAACTAGCCATACAGTCATGAGCTGAAGGAAATAGTAATTCCAGTTTGATTTAACTTAAACTTTAGGGCTTTTGAACTTGAAAGGAGTTGAAGCTGATGATTTCTTTTTACAGTGCAATAGTACACACATACAATCATAATAAGTTTTAATAAGCCCAAAAACTTTACTTGCAAAAAATCTCTTTCAATAGTAGTAATATTTACTGTTACACACTGATATTCAGACTTTGGGACACATTTATATCAAAACAATGAGTTCTACCTGCTCACCATGTGACCATGAGGGTCAGGGAAGCAGTCTCATTCTAAAATACAGGGGTGTGACCAAAATAAGATTACACCTATGGACTAGATGGACTAAACTGTGTTTTGGTAGTATGTGAAAGCTTTAATTTCAAATACTGAGCCAATAAATGTTAACTTTAAAATAAAGTGAAAAGTTATTAAAAAAAACTGCTTTACAAATGTAAATTTAGTGATCACGGTTTGGAACAGCGACTTTACTTAGCTTGCAATCTCTCTGAATGCCTTGGGTTTCAGTATCATAGCATGTTGCTTGTAAATATCTAGGTTCTGAATACTTAATCGTTTTTAAATAGTTTGAAGTAATACAGTAGAATGGTTCTTATGGTTTATGTATGTAATGATCTTTTATAACAGATTACTGTGAAATAACCTAAAAAATATAAAAAATACAAAATATAAAAAATAAATAAATAAATACATTATTATTTAGCCACAGATTCACCTAAATTTGGTTTTGTATGGCTTTGACATGAAGTAATTCCAGCAAGATTAAACTGTTCCTACTTTACTATTTACTCAAAGCTAAGCTCCTTCAAGACAATATTTCCACACAATTTCAGTCAATTCTAGCCAATGCACTGAAAACTAGCCTCAGCATGAACCCTATACATTGGCCAGGCCTATTAAAAAATAGAAGCACTGAAGCTCAGCTGTACTGTAAAAGATCATTGCAGTATGAAGTAACTCTGTTTTTAATTTGACACAAGATGCACAAGTCACACATACCACTATAGATAAGAACAGTCTTACAATGATCAAACGGTATGCTAGCTTGTTTGACAGAAAACCTTTAGCTAATGCTGTGTTGACTTTATTGTCTCCTCATTCAGGTGAATATCTTTATAGTGCAATGTTATGAGACTTGAAAGTTTCATAGGTGTCCAAAGATGACAATAGAAAGTCAGTAAGGAGATAGCAGCTCTATTATATGACTACTACATGCTTATCACTGTATTTGACTTTTTAAATGCAGCATAAATAATAATCCCCACAAGCACTAACACAAAGTCTTTACCCAACACTTTACATGCAACATGTTTCTTCTGTATGGTATTTTCCCATAACAAAGTTCTTAAATGATCTTAAACTTGCTTGCCATTGTAACTGTGTGATGTAAAAGCAATGCACGAATGCAGTGAGTTGCTAATGATTAATGAATTGGTCTTGGAGGCCAGATTTTTTGTGCAAAACAAAGTACTGTAGTAACCAGCAGTTGGTGCTAACACACTCATACCGATTGAACATGGGAATGGGCACTGGGTGGGTTTGTACATGGGTACATGGAAAACATACATGAGCTTAAACTTTACAAAACAGCCCTAAGGCCTCACCCGTTGGAATTTCTACACATACCTCCACATTGGCAACATGCTGGAAAGTAGATACACACATTTAAACTCATTCTCTAATGGCTTCAGGGTGCTTGGAAACTGCACTTTGGACTGGTATAACACTTGGATTGGCCATTACCGTGTGTAGTGTTTTATATGTACTTCTGTCTGACGATTAGACAAAAGGGCGTTCAAGCTCTTATTGCTGTAGTTGATGTCTTTAGAGCACAGAGGAAAACTGCTTTAGCCAAGCCCAGCTCTTCTTTACTTTTGTACTAAACATACACCTCCACTTTAGCTACATTAGCCTCTTACACTCATACATCTCTCAGATGTTACAGGGTGAAATTGTGTAAATTTGATTCTCCCATTTATTACTTTTACTATACTATTACTTATAGTAGTAAAACCAGCAAGTAAGTCAAGATCAAGGCCACACCCTCTACCACTAAAGACACCAGTGATGTGAGTAGACAATACACTCACCATCAAAAGAATAGTTGCACCCAGAAGTGTTGGATTCCTTTGGCGATGCTGACGTGATAATAAGGGCAGTCGTCGTAACGGTTTCCGTGCATATAGTCATGTGTCCAGTGCAACCGTCTTCCAATGGACAGAATGAACTCATGCAGGGCATCACTGCTTGCTGAATATCTGCAGTCGTGGTTGTTGGGTCACTCTGTCCATGTCGGACAATCCATTGGTTCTTTCTCTCTGTGGTTCGTGTAAAACTTGAATCATTCGCATGTCTCATGATGTCAAACATACCCGCCAAGATTCAATCCTTCTGGGTGCAACTTTTTTGGGTAATGAGCGTATCTGCACAAAGGGGTTGGGGCTGAACTGAGAGCTGTACTCTGTATGTGCATTTCTGTAATGCGTGTCTGTGAGAAGCTGGGCAGGGAGCACAGTGGGGAAGCTGTGTGTGTGACTACAGAGCTTACTGTGTAGAGATTCTCTTTTCAGCAGCTTCTGCAGCGCTACGTACCACAGCCCACATACCAGGTTTCTCTGTATAGCCCTAATCAGCCACAAGAGGGCGCCGCACGCCACCACTGGATGGAGCGCTCACTGAATGCAGTCTCCACCTGATAGTGATGGAATTCCAGTACTGTCATTACTGTGCGATAAAGCACCTCGGGTTCTGCTCAGATCTCTCTGAACTTGAGCTGACGACTCGCTGATTTGATCCCAAAACAAGCTCTACTCGGCACACGGTGGTACTAAGTACCAGTGAAGCTGCTGGACGCGGGTTTTAGGTCTTGTGTCTACGAGACCGGGACAGTCAGTCAGAGTGGTGCTGTGTTTCATCCTCATCTGTGTTTCTACACGTACTCCTGCGTTATGAGCAGATGACCAGAGTACAGGGTGGGTAGGATCTGTCGGAATACGGGTGGGATACACTGCGCGGTGGTGTTCTGAGGGAGGAGCTGTGGGACGGGCTTCTATACTTCACTCCCAGACTTCTCACCAGATCAGCCACAGAGACACACATCACGTCGTAGTACAGAGAGGAGTTAACTTCAGGCTGGATCGCAGACCTCAGTCAGAGGTGCGTATTCTTTCTTTCTTTCTTTCTTTCTTTCTTTCTTTCTTTTTCTTTCTTTCTTTCTTCAACACTAGTGAATGTAACCTCTGAAGTTTTTCTCCTTTTATGAGCTTTAACTTTTGTAACTTCGTTTGTGGTTAATCTATATTAACGGTAAATCTAATGAACACTGATGATCAGTAACAGCATTATTATGGCAAACCTCAATTCTCATTCTAATTCTAAGTGGTAACAGCTGTATTACTGGTAACTCCAATGGACAGTAGATTACAGGAGTATTAATCATTCTAGTAGACAGCAAGGTGAAAACTAATGGACAGGAGGTTTTCAGTTGGTGCATAATTGGTAACTCCAATGGACAGGAGGTTTTCAGTAGAGGGTAATATTGGTAACTAATGGACAGGAGGTTTTCAGTTGGTGCATAATTGGTAACTCCAATGGACAGGAGGTTTTCAGTAAAGGGTAATATTGGTAACTAATGGACAGGAGGTTTTTCAGAAGAAGTATTATTGGTAACTAATGGACAGGAGGTTTTCAGTAGGAGTATTATTGGTAACTCCCATGGACAGGAGGTTTTCAGTAGAGGGTAATATTGGTAACTAATGGACAGGAGGTTTTCAGTTGGTGCATAATTGGTAACTCCAATGGACAGGAGGTTTTCAGTAAAGGGTAATATTGGTAACTAATGGACAGGAGGTTTTTCAGAAGAAGTATTATTGGTAACTAATGGACTGGATGTTTTCAGAAGAAGTATTATTGGTAACTAATGGACAGGAGGTTTTCAGAAGAAGTATTATTGGTAACTAATGGACAGGAGGTTTTCAGAAGAAGTATTATTGGTAACTCCAGTGGACAGGGGGTCTTAGGTAGAAGTATTATTGGTGATTGTAATAGACTATGTGTTATGAATAAAAGTATTCTTGGTCACTTTATTGGACAGTGGGTTATCAGTGGATGAAAGGGTTATTATCCATCATAGATTCCAGGCTAAACATGAAAATGCGCTCAGGAAAGTTTTTTCTTTGGTTGTCTCATTTGTAAGATCAGACCGCCTTCATGAGGTCTTTCTTCACATTTTCGGTTATAGTTCATAAAAGAACTACAAACTTTTAGCTCAAGATTTATTCTCTTTGTCATTCCTGCAGCACTACAGCTGGTGTAAAGGCTTGAATTATAGTCTGACTGGCCCCATCACTCACCTGTATTAGGTAGCGGTGTTATGCTGTATGATCTCAGAGCTATATGCTACCCCAGCAGACAGAAAAGTGAACATAATAAACATACTAAGCTTATGCAACGCTGAATTTTCAAGGACGTGTGCATTACGTCATGATTGTGTAAAAAATGTCACCATAAACTAAAGTATTTAAAGCGCTGAGTGTTTTATTACCAAACATTATGAGTGCCGGATCACTGGATGGGCTTGGTTTTGAAAACAGCTTGTGCTACAGGTTATAGAGAAACTGTGTGACTTTCAGGTGTGTGGGCCAGCTGAGGAGATGTTTGAACTATTGACCTTGACTACGCCACTGCTCCACAAGACACGGTGACCTTGACGTGGTAACCATGGACATTCATGTGCACGGCAATCCACGCCTTCACTATGGGCATAATGGCTACCACCAGGCTCCTCACCCAGTAAGTATATGTGGGTCTCACACTATATTAGAAACTAACACACAGAATTGAGTGCATACATAGTCATGCCATATCACATAGAGAGGAGATGCACAAACACACAATTACTAACGTATATTGAAAGACAGACTCATACATTCTTTCTGTCTCCTTCACACACTGTCTCTCTCACACACACACATGTACTTGAACTATGAACTATGTGCTCACAGGGAGAAACCAGTTCTTCTGCAGTTTTTGGACCAGGTTTGACAGGAGAGCTCATTGTGTGCTTCATACTTTCTACAAGGTGTGGCTTTCCATCCCGGATGTGTGCTTGTGTTTGTGTATATATGTACCAATACTAGGAGCAGCATAATTATTTCCTGAAGAATGCAATAAGGAGCAGCCTGTTACAGACTAGCCCACATTACATAACAGAACAGGAGAATACTGATGTGTTAATAAGGTCATTAACTCAACAGCAACACAGGATGGACAGATGCAACAGGGTCTCTTTCTCACTCTGTCTCTGTCTCTGCCTCTGTCTCTCTCTCTCTCGCTGACACTCACATAAACACACGTGTACTCTAATGCTTGTTTCCTCATTGTATTGAGCGGTATGGCGATTGTTCTTTTGGTAATGTCAGAAACAGAGCAGTTCCAGGCGTGCTGCCACAGAGCCTGCAGCATTGTTTTCATCACAAAGTCCCAGTAATGTGAGAGCCTCAGTTTCTCTCTTCGGCACAAGCAGAAAAGCTGGTTCTGCCTCTTTCCTTTTGCTCTCTCTCTCTCTTTCTCTCTACTTTGCTCTCTCCCTCTGGAGAATCCAAAAGAGACAAATATTAGAAAAATCACTAAATGTATCAATTAACCTTTCAAAAACACTGACATACTACACATCCAATCCCCTTACATGGCTGAGGTGGGTTGGAGGTGGGAAAACACCAAAATATACAAATATTTAAAACGTCTAAAAAACACTTATTATTTGGCCACATCATTTATGTTTGTATGTATTTAACTAGATTACATGGACAATTTCACACAAAAAAATCCCCACTTTTTTCCACAATAAAAAAGGTTGATGTAGTATGTACTCACTGTTTTAAAACATTTTAAAACCATTCATTCCCCAGTCAGTACAGTCTATATTTGGAAGCTAAGCTGCAAAAAACATCCCATTTTGAATTAGTTGTTTTTGTGATGTCATGAAAACCAGCATATATGTACAGACTGTATATCTGCCTGTTCAGCCTACAGTGGTTTAGCCCATTCACACTGAAGTTATAAGGAATGTTTTAGCCTGGAGTGATTTTGGAATGAGGCCCAATACAGGGCAGCCAATCAGAACATTCATGTTATTTACATATATTTACATATATCATTCTTAAAGGCACAGTAACAAAAAAGGCTGTTCCGTTTCAAAGCAATTTACAGTAAATAAGATTTCTGGAAAATAGTCATGTACAAATTAACTTTGTACATACAAAGCACAACAAAAGTAATACAATACAGGAGTGAGTTTGTTTGATGTCCACTGTTTGCACATATTATAAGAACATCTGCTAAATAAAGAAATGTTAATGTAAGCGTACATCAGTACCAGGATGGGAACCATTGGAGTAAAGGTACCTGGCCTTGCCTAATCTTAGAAGCTGACTTCATGTTCTATTTATGAAGTCTCGCTGCCTCACACAACACCCCGCCCTCTGTGCTCTAGCGGAGCAGCAGGTGGAGTGATCCTCCCTTCCACCTCAAAGCTGGACCTGGTGGGTTCAGGGGTGGGGGCTGAAGAAACAAGTAGCCCACTGTTCATTCACACATACACATGCAGGAGAGAGGAGGCTCCTGTCTGGCTGGACACTGAGTTGTACTGTGTTGTGTATGTGAATGGAGAGGCAGTGCTCAGAGGCATTTCTTGACTCAATCAAGCTGTTTCAGAATAAGATGGAGACGCAGACAGATTAAAAACAACTCTCGCTGGCTTCTTTTTACTGCTTTTAAGTGCCTGCCCCCACGTCTCATCTATAAATTCCAGGGAGTGACTCTTTACTGTAAAGTGGAACGCAAACAAAATATAAAAACATAAAGAGCAGCAGAACCACTGTGTTATTCGCTCCCTCTTTTTACAGTATGCATGGTCCCTCCCTGTCTGGGCTGGGTGCACATTCTTTTAGACAGAAGTATACTTAGCACATTTGTCTTAGAGATCTGCTGCAATGTATGTAGTGATGCTAAAGAGAGCACAAAATGTTCTATATTGTCACTAAAAAAAACAACAACAAAAAACATGTGTATCCAAAAGTGTAGCTTTCTTCAGTAGAGGGCCAAAACTTTTACTGTGAGTTAATGTAAAGAGATTTTATTCCACTATTGCTTCTTTCATCATAAGCTTACCACACAAAAAAGCTGAAACATACCTAATAGCATGTAATACTGCCATGGGTACAGATAAAAGATTGGATTGGATTTGGCATGGACTGGATGTAGGCCACATCAATGTTAAGACACTCTTTCATCAAAGAATTGCACAATTGGGTCAGATTTGGTGGATGCCTTCCCTGGCACAATATTAAGGAGAATTTCCTTTAGACTGGAATTTTTGCCACTGCTAGGAGACCCGTATTACCGTACGCTTCCATACACCTGCAAATTCAGCTACTTTCTTCATACTATGGTCTTTGGCACATCCAAATGCAATCACTCCTTTTTGCCAATCATTAACATTTGCTTTGGACCCATTTTCCACACATTGAGCGGGCCATTCCCTGCACTGTACCCCCTCTTCTCAATCTATGACACACACCCCGCAGATATTTATAGCCCTATAATCCTTGTGCAATGCCATCTGCAGGAGCCTAAAGTTACCAGCACCTTAAACATGCAAGGTCACTCGTTTTTTGTCCAGGGGGCTTATTTTAACACAATACAAAGTGCCTGTGTTCAAGTGATACAGTAAAAAATAAAAACAAAAACATTAAAATGCAGGTTTTTTGGACAGTGACAATATGTTCAGTATGATCTAGCTGATGAAGCAGATGTTCTGTGTTTGTGTTTTCTGTCTCTTGAAAGTAACTTTGCTGCTTATAGAGTGAGAGGCTTAATTCTACAATGCATTATTCCACCATTATCCACCTGGAAAAGGTGTGTACACATACAAGAAAGATCAGTGCCGTATGATGATTAATAACATATTTATAAGAGAAATAAAAGATGTTTAAAAAAAGTTGTTATTTTTGCAAAAAGCTTGTTATACCCAAAATTGTCCAAAAATGTTATTATCCTAAAAAGCATTTTCAGTTGTTCCAAAAGACACTGAGTAGGTTGTGAAAATGCCTTGTTGATAGATGTTTCCCTGTTATACATTCAGCCACTAATTATTCTGCCGCCTTGTATTCACAGGAAAATGAGGGCAGGCAAACCAAATACTCAGTTACAAATCAGCTCCTGCTGCACAGTGTCTGTGTACAGATACCTGTTGGCATGTGCAAGTCGTTTCTGACTTGTATGCTGGGCTGCAGCCAGAGTTTCATTCGGTATTACAGCCTTTTCTCTGTTTCTTTCTCTCTAGAAAGAAGATGGCCTGCAGTTTCTTAGTCTGGAGGAAAAGGAGTGCATTCTTTTCTTCGAGGAGACTATTGAATCTCTGGATGAGGGTCTCGAGGATGAAGGTACAGGGTTATCATCAGAAAGAAACACAGCTGTGGAGAATCTTCAAACCGCACCCCGTTCAGCAGTAAGCTCTGCCCCCACCACAACTATGGCCCCAAGCCTGTTAGAGCATGACATCATCGACCTGGTCCACTCCAAACCAGACTTCACCATGCCAGGTACTCGACTCATTTGGGGTAGTCGTGGTTTAGTAGTTAGTTTTGACTTTGATATAAAGTGTTTATCAGAGACTTTTTATATGTACCCAAATGTTAGATAATATCCCGTAGGTCATATCATTTTACTCTTTAGCATGAGGCAAGTTTCCAGACCTCCACTCGTTGGTTACGCCTGCCCTGTGCATTCATGACAACTTGGAGCACAGAGTTTTCTGACTTCTGAATACCCCCTAAAAGCATTCATATCATTTTAGTTGTTTGAAGATGAAAAAATGTACTAACTGTAAGCTAGTGCTTGTTTGGCTGCTGTGTGGGTATAAAATGCTTATTGTGTATAAGAGTTTACAGTTGAATTAAAGAGCTGTTTGGTTAGTCCTTAAATTATTTTAAAAGTTATGGCAATTCACCATTAATACAGTGTTGAAAATGACACATAAGTGTTCAGTTTAATCTTGCACAGAATGCCTTAACCTTACAATAATCCTGGCATGCCCTTGTGTTACGTCTTGTTCTACAGGAGCCAAATGAATTATAAACTCGGACAAGTCGCAAAAGTTGAAAAACGCTGACTTTCCTAAATACGAGCTGGAGACACATTCAGTCGGCTGATCAGCTATATTTTGACTTTTTCCAGTTCCCATCTGGTCATTAACACTGCATAAGACACCCAACTTCACTTGGAACGGGCATTTTAATAATCCAGTTGATGGATCATGTGTGTTAGGAGTAGCTAAATCAACATCAAAACACGTTGTAATGGTAAATATTCTGTGCCTGTTCTCTCTTTCAGATTTTGAGATCAAGCCAAAGGGGAGCCCCACGGAGGGCGTCTCAGGCACGGCTACGGGCTCTGATGCATCTGAGGAGAGCAGCTACCAGCCTCCTCCAGGCTCCATTCCCACGCCTGTCATCATCGCCAGCAAGATCGCAGAGCATCAGGGCACAAGTGGCACTTCTTCATCACCCTCCGTGCTGGTTCAGCACAGACAAAGCCTGGAGTCTCCCAACGGCCCACCTTCAAGATGTGGCCCACCCACCCATGCCAAGCCCCACCGACTCCCTGACAACATCAACATGATGCTGGGCAACCGTGATCCAACCCCCCAGTCCATTGCTACAGCAGCGGTAAACATGCAGGAACGTCGTTCGCAGATGCTAGCCAACCTTCCTTCCTCTGCCCACCCTTTAGAAGGTGGAGAGCCAGCCTGTGTCCGCAATCCCCCATCAAGGAGCGTGTCATTCAAAGACCCAGCACTAGACAATTCAAGGATGGAGGCGTTGTCCATGCTGGGGCTGACCCAGAGTAAAACACTGCCAATCAATATGGTACCAGTGACAGGCACAAAGACACAAAGCAGCAGCACTTATTCTGCTAACAAAAAAATTGGAAGCAGCGCTGAAAACGCTAGCAACAGTGCTCATATCTATAGCAACACTGTCAATAATGTTAATATCAGTCCTAACACCACTGTCAGTCAGAAGAACAGCAGCCCTTATAAAGTTAGCAGTAGTGCTACTGCTAGCAGCAGCACTCATACCTATAGCAGTACTGTTAATAACGTCAGTCCAAACACCACTATGAGTCAGAGGAAGAACAGCAGCACCAGCAGCTATGAGCCAAAAGCTAAAAGTGAATTTTGTACGAGCAACTTCAACACCTATGGTGGAAAGTCAGCTGTAATCTCACCTGCTTCTACAGACACTTTGGCTAACCATGCTAACCATGACAAAAGATCTAGCACAGCGCCAGCACCAGTCAGCGCAGAGGTGACGCACAGTGACTTCAACAGCTACGGCGGAAAGACCATTGTGCTGAATCCCACAGCAAGCTTCAGGGCCGATCCTGTCTCGTCCCCTAGCACTCCGTCGGTCAAGCCAGAGTCAGAAGACACGCAGATCAACAGCTACGGCGTTAGATCCAGAGTCATAAACCCTTCTGCACAAACAGACCTGCCAGACGGGCCTGCCTGCAGACCCCGCTCCCACAGTTCCTCTCCATCCAGCACCATTACTGCTTCAACCCACCGCAATGACCCTACCAGCCCGACTGGAAGCAAATCCAGGATCTTTCCACCTGCCAAAACTGACGGCCAACACTATTCCAGCACAGTCAGAGACAAAGATCAGCAAGATGTAAACAACCATGAAGCTAAACCCAAAGCAGGAAGCCCTTTGCACCCTGACCCAGTTTACCAGCCTGTTGGCAGGAGCAGGCCTGGTACAGTGCCTCCTGCGCCTGCCCCCAGACCACAGTGGCCTACTGGATCTCTAAGGCCACGGCCTGACCCCATTCCTCAAGAGATCCGGAGCAAGCCTCCATCCAAACCCTCCTTTCGCACTCAGGGCATCACGGTGCAGTTCTCTGGGAAAGGAGCCACGGACGAAGCCAGGCGGGATGCTTTACGCAAACTGGGACTGTTGAAGAACACCTCTTAAACCCTCATCCCAGCGTCTTTAAGGGATCATTGTACTCTTACATTTTGCAGTTGCCTTTAAGATAGGAGCACCTCCGTTTGTTTGAGCTTAACAGTAATAGTATTATTTTCTATTTCTATTGAGTATGTACTCAGTAATTGTTTGAAATAATCTAATGAAAAACATATTTAAGAATGAATATTACTTAACACTTAGTAATTTCCAATGATAATGTTGTAGTAATCTGATGAGCACTACCAGTGTCACCAGCCACAGTGCAGACATCATTAATGTTCAGTCAAACAAAAAGAACGTGGTAGTTCTCTTAGCTTTATTACTTGTAGTAATTTATGGACGGGCAGGTAATTTGGATAGCTGGGCCAGATAGCCTGTGGTAAAGAGGCTGAAATATGCAATATGCAAGCTCACGTTTTGTCCTTTTCTTAATTGATTTTTCTTAAGCTTTAATAATTCTGTGAAAGGATTCCTCAAAAAAAGGTACACTATACAGGAACCTCATGTGCCAGACACAGAGCGGTGAATCATGCTAAGGCTGTGCTGATTTTGGTTTCTATCCAGCAATTTTTCCGTACTGGAAGCTCGGTAAATACCCAAGTGTTGAATTAGCATGTGTGGTGTATATACAAGTACACACTTGTAAGAGTTCAGTCAACACTGTGTGTGATATTAGCCTGGCATCCAGATTACATCTGTAAAGGAATGGCTGACGAGAGGATTGCTGGTGACACTAAGGACTTTCTGAAGAAGAGCAGGGGAAATCACACTCCACTGCTTACCTCCTTCTGTACAGCGTGCTACTGAGTCTCTCTCTGCTCTTCCGAACTCTCAGTGAGTTCCAGTCCTCTACTCTGCAAGTGCTACTGCAGAGCCGCACCAGCTTTTCACCTGAAAAGCAGAATCGTCTGACACAAGGCCATCAGTGACGAAAGCAATATTTCCTTTTCTTCCATGCACAGTAATACCCACGATAATATCAAAACTTCAACTTTAATTTCAATTTGATCGTTATTTCAAAATGATACCTAATGATGAATTTATTGTACTCTTATTAACCCTCAAAGCAGAATGTTAAAGTGGCACTAAGCCAACATTGTTAATGTGAATGCTAATCCACATGGGAATAGTCCCAGTTTCATAAATGCATATCTCTGCTGTTGAAAAAAAAACAACAACTTATATCTCCAACATCATAATATTACAGGAGCAGGTAAAAGCATACTTTAGTTATTTTGGTTCATTTGTTTGGGTCTATTCATCATGAAATTTAAACACACTGTAAAGGACATCAGGCATTTTCAAATCATGTCATAAACTGAAAAACCCACAAAACATTAAATATAGATGCATTCCTAATAGTCACCAAAGAGATGTTAAATCTAGGTCTCCAAACCTTAATGACAAACAATCGCATTTGTTCTCTGAAAAAACACTGAAAAGTGTCAATGCTCCGTACTTAACTGCTTCTATAATTTCTCAGAGTAATGGCACTGATCTGGGCTCAACTTACACCTTTTATATAACTGATCAGGATTACCTGAACTCATGAGACCTGATCTGAGATTATCTTTCATAATCTGATGTATTTGGTAAATTCGGCCCAATGCATATATTTGTTCTCCTCTGTTCCGTCACCCTGTCACTGTGACCAGAGCTTTTCAGAGCTAATCCTGATGGGAATGTTCAGCTTACCATCGTCATATGTGTGACTAAGCAAAGACCATTAGGTCACACCAAGGACAGTCTGTTATAGAGTGACCTAAAGCAGCGGGTGTTAAGAACTGACACAAAGCACACTGTGTTCAGTGAGTGGACCTCTCTCTCTCTTAACCTTTATGTGGCGTGTGCTCTGCAGCATGCCTCAGCAAACAGTGTGTTTATTCACATGTTGTTCCTGAGTGGAAAAGGCCGTCAGAAGTGAGAGCTGGGCTGCTTCTCCTGCTCCGCCCCATGCCTCTTGCCTACAGGATATTTTTACATTTGGTGGCAGTGCCTCCTCCACCAAACCACAGTGATCCAAATCTGTCTTCCACAGCTTCTTTACTTTACTCTTCTGCTGCTGCTGTCCCTCAGTGATGCTCTTATCTGGACTTCATCAGTGCTGCTGTTTCATTATGCAAAGAGTGGTGTGAACTGGTGTGTGTGTGTGTGTGTGTGTGTGTGTGTACGCGTGTGTGTGTGTGCCCGTGTGTGTGTGTGTGAGAGAGAGAGAGAGAGAGAGAGATGTGTGGAATGATGTGCTGCCATGTTCTGGCACATGGTTGATTTATTTGTTTATTTTGTGTTTTTTTTTTGTTTGTTTTGTTTTTAAGTAAAGACTCCGGTTTTTGTAGCAATTCTACAATTCTAATTGAAGGACTTGAAACTCATGAGTGTGCTTTTACATGCACACACACACACCAAACACACTCGCCACTCCTCTTTGTTTTTCTCTTCAGGCTTCATAAAAGGTGCAGCTGCAGTTTGGAACACAGCCATAGATGTGTTTATTTTCCCTGATCTCTTGTTTATGCTGCTTTGGCTAAATTATTACACAGATTTCTGTATTGTCTTCTGCCTCTTTTCTTTCTGAATAAACAGTCTGTCATTGCCCTCAGCGTTTGTGTTTGTGTGGTTGGAGACTGCAGAATATGATGAAAGCAGTGGTATATAAATGGTTCATTATTGTGGTTAAATGAGTTGAGCTGAGTTTAGTTGATGCATTACACTGTGTGAAATTCAGCAAGACAGTGAGTTAACAGTGTATCTATTAGTCATAAGACAGTCTATAACAGTCAAATACAGACGGACCCTCAATGAAGCCTTTTAGACCCCTCTTCGTCAACTCGTTGTGGAGGTCTCTGTCCAGCACATTTCAGGATATTCCCTTCTGCAATACATCCATCTCAGTACAACTGTGAATGCTGTAAATGAGCTGATTAGTTGGATCAGTGTTGTGCAGGGCAGTGGGCTTCCAGGACCAACACTGATTTAAACTCAGTATAGATACAGTTTAATCTAGACAAATTCAGTTCTGTTTCCTCATGGTGAACGAAACACAGCCTGGGGGGTTGTGGTTCACTCTTCAGCTCAACCAGATTACTTTTCAAGAACTATTAGCGCTGCTCTGAATCTCCTGAATTATGCTTAATTCCCCCTGCAAAGATTCTTACAAATGTGGGCCACAAGGAATTAGGATGCTGAAAGGGGGCCGTGATGTTTAGCTCCGTATCAAAAATCTAAATAGGTCACATGCTAAGAATGCGACTGGGGCAGTTTGTTCTGAACAAAGCTCAGAATCTGCTGCCATTTGTACCATACGAGTTTCATTAAGGTGTAAAAACAGATATATACTATACTTTGGTCCTCAGTCTTGACACAGTGTAAACAGTATGTGTTTGTATATGAAAGTGTCAAAATCAGAAGAATCAGTAAAATCAATCAAGTTTAAATTAGCAGCTGTTTAGTTGTACATATGACGATGTCAAGTGTGAATCTGATCTCTGTTGTAACAGGGTTATTTGTTAAACAGACATTTCAGGGGAAACTTTGCCGCTTTTAATTCGAATGCGTATTTGACTAATATAGCCTTATGCTTAATTATTATTATCATCATATTGAATTACAGGAACACTGGCAACAATATAGACAAATGTACACATCACACCTGCAGAAGCTTGTATGACATTTCATTCTAAATTCATAGGCATTACTATGGAGTCAGTCCCACTGTTGCAGCTGTAACACTGTGTCGTTTAGACTGGGAAGGCTTTCTATAAGATTTTGGAGCGTGTCTGTGGGAATGTTTGCCAGACACGCAACAATCCAGAGGAGTGTTTGTGCACCCAAAAAGTAGTTGTACAGACATTTACAGACTGTAGTCAATATATTGCTCTGCTTTCTTTGTTACCCTTTTTCACCCTGATCTTCAATGGTCTGCACTCCCACAAGACCCCAAACGATCTGATATTACACTCATCATCAAAAAAACAGTTGCACCCAGAAGGAAGTGTTGGATTGCAGTGCTATTTGTAAGGAAGATAAAGGTTACCAGGAACAATAAGTGATGAGAAATTTAGACTTATATGGGCAATATTTATTGAGCTACACATACAGAAGTATTGTCTCTCAGTATGACGTTAGAGTGTCATGTTTACTAATGCAACGTCAGGTTCCTAATGGTGTACTGCGACTCATCACTGAGGATGACCCATTACCATTCTGAGTCACTCCATGACACCGTGGCACGACACCATTGCAGTCTTTGGTGACGTTAACGTGGTGTTAAGGTCTGCTAGTCCTGGTACCGGCACTAACAGGATGACTCATGGAGGGCAACCCTGCTCCCTGAATGTCCTCAGTCGTGGCTGTTGAGTCACTCCACACATATTAGACAATTTGTTGGTTCTCTATCTCCATGGTTCAAGTAAGTCTCCCAGATCCTTCATGTCGCTGATGTGTGCTATGGTAATATCCGCATGACCGGTATGGCATACAATAGATCGATAAGACCATCCTGCTTCCCGGAGCCCTACGATGAGACACACTGAATATCTGGACATTTCAGACAAAACTGTTTATGTGAGGAAGACGAGACTTGGCAACCTTTGGTCTGCAGACCATGTGCTCAAACCTACTTATTTTATCCAGCTCCATTATCATTACAAAGTATGGCAGTATGAGCCAAATGCATTTAATGTCTAAAACCAGGTCATTTCCCCTTAATTCCACTAACACACTGAATATTTCACATGTATTCACACACATAATTTCATGTTTTACAAGTATCAATACTTGTTTTATTTGCTTTCTATGACAATGTGCTCATTAAAAAGGCTGAAACAGAAAGAGGCCAGAACTGTAAAAGCACTTTAATAAGCATTCCAGCCTTTCGGTCTTGATTTCTAAATAATGAGGAGCGTCCGCTCCTTCCTGTATTCACTTTTGGCTGTTGGTGGTGAGGTAATGGGGTTTGGTCTGGCTCTACCTGCTGTGATAGAGAGCTGCTCACTGAAGTCAGCCAGCAGCACAGGTGTTACTGGTTAATGTTATTTGTTCTGATCTCTTCTTCTGAAACAGGTCTGTCATGTCAGTCAGAGCAGAATGCAGCTGAACAGGCTACCAGTGCTCTCAGACAGGTATAGTTACTCTGCCTGTGGCCAGCTGACTCTGTCACACATGCACAGCCTCTTATCAGCAGGGCTGTGCTTCACTGAACTATACACAGTGTGCAAAGAATGACTCTATTGAACACCAGAGTCTCTAACAACACCTGTATTATTCGTTTTCATATTTTCTAAGAGGTCTCAGAGGTCAAACTGTGATTAGTGCACATGGCAAGCCTGCTGAAAAGATCAGCACAGAGACGTTTAAGCTGGTCAGTGCTGAGTTGAGCTGGTCCAGTGCTGCTCTGGTCAACCAGCTTGGTCATGCTGTTTATTTACAACACAACATATGCTAGTTGTGATCAATGCTGGTTTTTCACTCTGGGAAAGTCTACATGCTTGATTTAGTAGGCTGTTTTCTGCTAAAGGGTTTGGACAATAATCCAGTCAAAAAGTCAACACTATGATTCAGAAGGGGGAATTTATTTCCTACACTGTTCAGTCGTTATCAGGGAAATGTGAGCATTACTCAAGAGTCTCAGATGGAGCATTGTACAGAAACATAACCTTAACCTCCCTGTTGAAAAAACAGACCATTAGAATCTGATGTTTTTTCCTTCTGGGAATGGTTCATGTAATGATTACTCTTAGAAGCCACTCATTTCCTGTAGGGCAACTTTAGATTAGGAAACCTGTAAAACCAGTAGAATCCTGTACACTGCGATAACAACTCATCAGGAAAACAAAATACCATTAATGACAATTGCACCCCAAGAGGAACCAACAGAAAGTGATATTTTCCATGATGTTGTTTCAGAAGGGGTGACCAGGGGTCAGGGCTCATGTCTCCGAAGCCATCTTATACATTACACCAGTGTTTCCCAACCCTGCACATTTTAGTGCTTTCCCTGCTCGCAACACACCTAATTCAACTTATCAGCTCATTAACAAGCCCTTTCAGAGTTGCAGGGGGTGTGTTAAAACAGGGAATCCACTGAAATGTGCGGAGCAGGGTGCCTCCAGGACCAGGGTTGAAAAACACTGCACTATGCAACAGTAGTCCTCATTCCTAGTCCTGGAGGCACCCTGCTCTGGATGTTGTAGAATTTCCTCTGCTCCCAACACGCCCGATTCACCTTCTCAGCCCATTAACAACCCCTTATTGAGTTACTGTGAGTGTGTTAAAGAAAGAAAAGTAAAATGTGCAGGGCAGTGTTGGGCTCTAGGATCAGGGATGATGAACACTAATATACAAAATAGCAAATTAAGGTATATGTGTGACTCTGGGAATAGTAAAACAGTGGCAAAAGGAAAACCATCTTTAGGGACTGTTTTGCCTTCGGCATGCACCTTTAAGACCAAATTTGTGTTGCAAAACTGTCAGAGCTATGTCTCCGACTTCAAGCACACAATTCATAACCATTTCACTCAAGTTTTTATGATGGAGTTTCCAGAGGCATTAAACCTTTGAGGTGTACGGTTTCTATCAGCACCTTTGCAAACATGAAGTCAGTAAGTGAATTTCACACCAACCCACTCTGAATGAATTTGTTCACAACCATATGATTATAGAGATAAGCATTTGGTTATGCAGACATTTTAAAAATAAATGGTGGAAGGCACTGTAAATCAGCACTTATAGAGAATAAGACGTTACATGTTTCCTTTTGTACCTTAAATGCAGCAAGTAAATCTTGCCAGGTGTATTGTGGATGTGGAGGTTAATTGATAATCCTCTGATGACTGAACATGATGTTGAATCATATTTCTGATTTTGAATACATGCAGAGGGTTTGTTTCACTTCGATTTTCCATGGTTTGGGAAACATCCTGTACTCATTATCGCACCACTTCAACATAGAGAGGACACAAACAGATGAGGTCAATAAGACACAAAGTCCACAGCAATTAAGTCACTTTAATGCAATACTACTAATATTCACTGACATAAAGCTTGTGTTGTTGGCCTAAACCATCTCTAAGCACACATTCATATTCATATTGAGATAATATAAGCTACTGAACAGAGAGAAAAACCACAAAGAAACTCATCAGTTAATCTGAAATCAGCCTCGTTTTATAGAGAAAGCACTTGCTCATTTGATGAAATGCTGCTGTACAGCACAAAGCGGAAAGAAAAAAAAAAGATCTGGGTGTGCAAAAGGTCTACAACTTAGAGATGTGTCAAAGGCTTGCTCATGAAAAAATTAAACAATATTCCCCTCCAATGAACTCCTCCTCCGCTTCTGCTGAGGAAAGCAGCACGTCCCCCAGAACCCTCACACTCTTCCCTTCCGTCAAGCTGCCCTTTTTTGGAAGATTCCACCTTTGTTTGCACAAACGTCACTACTTTCTCACATCTCTTGCTTGGTCATTGTACCACTTTCTCCTCGTCACTGTGTGATGTGGAGGTGGACTCGTGCTGTGTAACGCTGCCGGAGACAGCGAGCGCCTCTGTCCACCAGCGGTTTAAAGAAGAAACAACTAAACTCTCTCACACCACACACTGAGCCCTCCACAAACAACCACACACGCTTCAGTCTGCGCTCTGGAGCCTGCCGGTCCGTCTGTCTGTCTGTCTGTCTGTCTGACTGTCTCTCTGTACATGTATAGGTGTGGGTCTGTCCGTGTCTGTGTGTGAGCTGTGCCGGAGGTGGAATTCCTCCAGCTCTGCAGCTGATGATGCTCGTCTTTCCTCCTCTTCTCTCGCTCTCCTCTCAGGTTGCCATGGTGAGGTTGGAGTCTGTAGGTCTGTCTCTAGCAGGTGCGCACTCCCTGCCAGTGCAGGGAAGACCAAATGCACCATGCTCTCGCTTTCTGTTTCTCTCTCTCTCTCTCTCCTTCACGCGATCACTCGCTCGCTCAATCAGCGTCTCCTACAAAGCAGAACAGCAGGTTTACAGTCCATCAACCCACAATATAGACACAACCAAGGCAGCAGCACCAAGGCTCAGACGGACGTTTATGTAGGGATGTAAGTGCTTATGTGTACTCCTGTTCAGTTAGACAGAGCCACAACCTCATATACACATGCAAAAAGTATTTATTGGATAAATAATGCAGGACAGACATTTTTTTGCCATAAGGAAATAATACCTGAAAACCAACAACACAAACATGCAACTGGTAAACATGCTTTATTTACAAATGCTTCTTAGGCAAAAACAAAAGCACTCAGCCTTTAGTCAAATGTTGACTGGCTTGCACAATATGGACTAGAAAAAAAACTGCTTTAGAGAAGGCGTCAGTCTCTGCTGGAAATGCCACGGCAGACTGATGCGTGTATAGGAGCAGTTTCAGACTGGACGACTGATGTTGGATGGGCTGTATCAGTATGGCTGCTTTCTTAGCTGTGCTGCCTCTCTCCCTCCAATTTTAGTCAAACTCGACTGCGCCTCAGGCTCGCCCTATTCTCCTGCCTTCTGCCCACAGATACAGCAACCAGCAATTACTCATACCATACCGTGAGTCTGACCACAGCGAACATAAACCACAGACACAAAATGTACAGCAGCCAGCATACACTCCATATGTACTCATTCTCTCGGCACGTCTTACCTCCCCCCAGTCTTGAATATCAGGTCTGCATTAGGAGCCCCTTTAGGGTGCTGATAGCGTGGCCGGCGCTCTCGGTTCGTGTTAGCAGGTGCAGGTCTCTGAGCCAGCGACTGCATCATCTCTGGTTTGTGAACACATATTAAGTCAATAATAGCATCGGCACAGATATTTATGGGCAACAAATACTAATGTTGTGTTTGGTAAAAACTATGTTTACATAAGCATTGTTGCTGAATCACACAGATGCGATCTTTTGTCATTACTTTGAATGGCTCTGAATTTAAACTCTTAATTTAAACCTGCATCAAAAAATAAATAAATAAAGAAATAAATAAAAAGTGGCCTGCTCAATAGCAGATTAAAAAATACATGCTTTTGCGCAGACTGTAGTGCAGCCTCAAGCGTAATGCTTTATCATTTCTTTTTGGATATTCCCATTTTGGAGAGGGACAATGGTAAGTTACACCAAGCAAGCGCAGCCACCAAAGGACATTGGTTTAAAAGATAAAATATGCCTATATACACTGTAATATATTTTTAATCTACAATATATCTATTTTTTATCCATTTGCGGTTAGAGATGTACTATATATGTGCAGTATAACATATTAAACAAGCACAAACAAATAAACAACACAAACAATGCGATCAAGGCTGTTATGTGTGCTGAATATGTAAGGCCTTGTTCACATTACACGTTACCCACACCATTTCAAAATCTGCCACATTGACCATACGCACACAGCCCAAATCCGATTTTCTCACTAATCTAGTCTTCTTGTTATGCTGTTCACAATATCATTTAAATATGTCCTATATTAGACATTAGTATGAACAGATCACACCACTAAACTGACCTGCATGTGCAAAAGAACAACGCTTCACAGAGCTCACCCAGAGCTAAACAATCATGACAGATGCAAACAGACGCAGGACAACTCCTAGAGGTTTCAGTTTCATCTTCTCCAGGATCACAGGAAGAACTATGAAATTCAGATGGCTGACAGTTGGGCTCATCAACCAGAATGAATAAAAAGGGCCCGTTAGTCGGCTATGGACGTTTCTGTGGTTTGCATCCTTGGTTTCTTCGAATTCTACTTTCAGACCTTGAACCTCTCTTAATTTCCAGTCTTCCTGTTCTGTCTGGGTCACATCGCCACATATCAGAAATCATTACTACCTGAAAGAGTCCTAAATCTGAACTGCAAATATCAGATTCAGTGTGGTTTTGCTGTTCATGCTGCAACACAAATCTGTGACACATATGAAGAAAAAGTTTGGATTTGGGACACCTGCAGTGTGAACACAGCCATTTAGGTAAAACGTCAGATTTGAGCCACTTTATCTCTGGAATGTGAACATAACCTAGATCCCACTTTCTGTGTCTCTCACCCTGATAGTCCTCCTGTTCCTGTCGCTCATTGATGTCCAAAGTAAGCTTCTTCATACGCATGCGTTCCTCCTGTTCCGCCTGCTGCTGGTTGAAGTGATTGGCGGCCAGGTGAGAGGACAGTGGCACGTTCAGGATCTTAAACTACAGAGAACAAGATTTCAGTCTACACAAACAAACTGGCTTTATTTGAGACAGTAATACAGTCCAAGGTAATGTTGGCTACCAGCATTCTGACAGCAGGAGTACGCAGTGAGATTAAGCAGAAAGTATACAGAAATGTGGAGCAGAATACAGGAAAGTAGTGCAGAGGGCTATGTGTGTGAGCAGCTTCTTAACAGGGTACAGTTCTGTGTGCTGCAGTTTACTCTCCCAAAGCCACTTCCTGAACACACCCTACCGCTTCGGCCCAAAACCACACATTCCACAGCCAACACACACACACACACACACACACGGACCTGTTGTTTGTTGCCTTTCCTGGTCAGCATGACAAACTGCATGGTGTCGCTGATGTCTGCGTCTGCGTCTGCCGGACAGGAAGGTGCAGGTCCTTTCTTCAGCTGGCTCTTCAATTGCAGCGGAATAGCAACATCGAGCTGGTGCACCTTCACCGCCTCTCCGCTGCGCTGCTGCTCAAACACAAACATCACACACATTAAATACTTTATCTGGTTCCACATAAAAGAATATTTAATTCTATTACTCTATAATTCTATATTTTTTTGCAGGAGGTTTAGCTTTTTGTATACGGCACTGTTGATGGACTAAAGATGATCTGGACCTGATACGGAAATTGTGGTCTGATAGCAATACATAAACATTTCAAAATGTAGAAAGCAAGACAAGATCCATCTAGATTACAGAAATATAACACTTGTAACATTTGTGGAGACAGAAAAAATGGCTGCGGAGTAGAAAGAATAAAATGCTAACATACTGCAAATTTTAAACATATACACTGTTACTGATAGGATTCTGAAATCACTGCGTCCCTAATATTAAGAAGCTCTGCCAAAGGTTAGGACAACACCCTGCTATTTATATTTGTTCCTAATGGGTTGTTTGCACATGATGTCATGTCACTGCGTTGCTATGTCGTGAACTGCAGGTGGAGGGCAGGAAGTGATTTTCTACATCAGGAGCTCTATCACAAAGTCTCAAAAAGCCTGTGGGTTTGTTTAGTTTACAGTTGCTTCAAATCAGTTTAACAGAGAAACCATAAGGAGTACCAAGTACCAAAAGCTGCTGTTCACAAGGACAATACAAGAAACTGCCTGAAACATCAGTAAAAATGGCTTGTGAGCTTTTGTCTGTGACTGGGACAAGTAATTTGCTTGTTATTCACCAGTTTCTTATTTGAATTTAGCAAGGCTGAAGCTTTTTATTCTCCAGCTTTTTCACAGTCAGCAGTGTTGGCACATCTCCAGGTATCGGACAATCAAGGTGCAATAACAAAATGCAGACCCCGGTGCCTATTGCAAAAATAACTTTAAGGTGAAAACAGGAGAGTCTGTCATATGTACACACACACGCACACACGCACACACACGCACACACACGCACACACACGCACACACACGCACACGCACACACCCAGTACACTTCTCAGTTTGTGCATAGTACATACCTGCAGGTTCTCCAGCATCATCTTGTCCAGAGCCTGAATGAAATCATCATCCTCAGCACAGGCCACATGTTTAAGACCTCCGCCCCGAATCATCACCTCCTACAAAACAGCATCGCAAATATTTTTATTTATAACAACTATTTCTTACTAACTCATACCTGCTTGACCCTCCAATCCTCAGATCTGTGGTATACTCACATTGTTCTCCTCGTCCGTCTCATTCTCTTTGTTGGAATCAGTCAGGTAGTCTGTGTTCTCTTCCTCCTCCTCCCGCTCCTCTTCCTCATTCTCTGAGCCTTCCTGCATGTGCACAAGCAGGATCATAATCTTAGATGCAAAAAAAAAATCTTACAAAAGCTCCACAAGGATGTTTACACTACCATTTCCCTTCTCCTCTATTTGTTTGTTTGGTTTCAGTGTCTACAAGTCTTTATAGGAGGTCCAGACAGCATTGACTGAGCACACAGACCTGGGCCATATTGTCCTGAATTCACACAAAACATTAAATAGGCATTTGTGCAATAGTGTCCATCACAGAACACTATGTTTTCCCACTTTCCCCAGGAACCTGAAAGGTGACGATGCGTCCCTTTAGGTTTAAATCCTTGATGTCACAATTCTAAATTTAGTCAAATTCAAATTATAATGATTTTAATAGAATTCAAAATGATTTAAAAAAAAAAAAAAAAAAAAAAAAAAAAAAAATCAACCCAAACGTGACCAACAGGGGTGTAACAATACAACTCAAAATCTTGATATCACAATGCGAAACTGTGACTATGCATTGCAGAGAATGAGCACTCTATTAATTAAGACATCTAAAGGAACTGTACTGACTAACACTAGCATTTGTAAATAATCAGTAACAATCAGCACCTCACTCGAGCACTCCTCCTGCCTCCCAGCTTCAGCGTCATTAGGTAGCTGTGCAACGACATGATCATAGTCATAATTTTCCTTCATTCAAATGTTGTCTGATATCGTAACAATACCGAATCGTGGACCCAGTATTGTGAATATAACTGAAACATGGGCCGAGTGTATCGTTACACCCCAGTGACCTATGACCTACATAGAACTATGTACCAAATAACAGAATACAGGCAGATAAAACCATAAGTAAACACTGTTTAGATAATTACATTTGATAATAGCCCAACTAACTAGAATATAACAATCTAAAACATAACATCAAACCCAAACTGTTCTACACTCCTCACCTCCTCTTCTGGTTCATTCATTTCGCTTTCGTTTCCAGACTGTTCCTCCGTTTCTGCTCCACCTTCATCATCGTCATCTTCATCTTCCTCATCTAAAGCCTCTCCCTCCCCCATGGCACTGGAACAACGGCCATCCTTCTCCATGGCCAAGCCTGGACACATACACACCCCAGCACACACAATGTTTGCCATGTTGATTATGAGAACAATAGCAGTCCTATCTAAGGACTGAGGGTTTTACAACGTAGCTGGAATGGATCTTTTGTGTTTTGGCGTGCACTTAGGCCCATAGACGTCCTGTTTCACATTCTTATCTTGCTTATTCAAATTTCCTTTATTCATTCAACTGCTACCGACAGACTGACTGTTCATGATCACCTATAAATGACTAATTATGCTACCAAGCCATAAAAATACCTTGACAAATTCCAATGTCTTGTTTTTGAAATAATCTGTAGACATGGCAGCACTCGCATAAATAACCTCACCATTTAAAAGGACTTAACTAAGCTTACATTGGTAACTATGACTGGAATGTGCAGCCACGCGCATGAACACTACATTCATAAACAAATGTGTTCTGACACAGTGAGGCGTGACTGGATTCCAATCAACATTTTCAACGCTGCGCTCACATATCACTGTTTTTGTTGCCACTGCAGACGTGCTACCATTACATGTGCTGAAGGAATGCAACATTTCTCCCTCTGCTTCAGGTATGCAGGCGTGGAAAAAAAAAAGAATGAATGAATGAAAGAAAGGAGCTCGGGCACAATGAACAAACCTAAAAGTGAATCACTGTACTCCCACGCGCTTACACACACAGGAATGTTGCTTAGCAGGGATGACAGAAACAGAGGACCGGGATAACTAGCACAACAACCACACACATGCGTACACAGAAACAAGAAGGCGAGTTACCCAGTTTGACGAGGACCTCTCTTTCCAGTTCAGTAACCTGTCGGCAGGCCTCCTCCAGTGAACTGCACAGGTGCATTTTGGGCCTCAAAAGCTCTAGCATGTCACTGATCATGTAGTCAATATCAATGGGGAAGGGGTGATCTTTAGTCCACACCTCCAAACTCTTCTTCCACCAGATATACCTCTACAAATGTAAACACACATTCACACAATGTTTTCTTACACGGCCAATATTGGGTGCTCCAGAGATTAGCTACTAATTTGAATTAATGCTCATATAATGCTCATATAGTGTATAGTCACATTTGATACCATGAGGTCTTAAGTTAGGACCCTGTAAGGATTAATATAAAGCCACATGTTAACACACGCCATGGTTGCCAATATCAGTGACCATTGCAAAATCATGATGTTACAAATTACACATTTCACATCAAATAAATAGGAAAAGTGGTGCACATTTGAGCAATTTATGTTTCAAGACAGCCAACCACAAAAGAAACACTAGATGAATTACATATTAAAGGGAAACAGCCACACAGCTAAACAGCCAATTGTCCAGTCTACCAAAAACATACACTCTAACAAAGTAGTCAATAAATAAAAACAGCAAGTGTAAATAAAATATAAAACTAAAAATACATAAAATAGAGAAACAAATTTTAAGGTGCAAGTTTTACAGTTAATCATAGACACTATAACGAATAATTAGAGTGTTAGACGGTTAGAGCTGTTAGAGTTCTTATGCACTGTGTTAGTTTTGTGGGGGCTCTCTGCAGACTTAGCCACCTACTCTACCTACTTTAACAGTGCAGAGCACTACTGCATTCTCATCACTTGCAGGTTACTAATTTACCGTTGCCATTTTGGTAAGGAGATATGTTTTGTGAATTTAACAAACCTTAGCTAGATGTCAATTCACACTGCTGAAAGGTGTTCAGAAAGCAATGTCAATTTTCATCATGCCTCTTTGACAGATTTTAAGGACAACATACTATATAAAACCCTGCAAAAACACTTGTGTGTTAAAAGGCTCAAAACTGAAATGAACTTTTCCAACTGGCATCAAATTTAATTCAGATTTAATCCAGTCTTTCACTGGACTGACTGAGCCGACAGAAATGTTAATGCCACAGAACAAAACATGAAATGATGTATGTTGTCTGTAGTCAGGTGCCATTGCTAATTTCTGACAGCTAAATATGCTAACATCTTTGCTAACATATTTAGCCTGAAAGAGTGCTAAACATTACAAAGTGTGTTTTATTTTTGACACAAGACATCTTTGATGTCGGAAAAAAGAAAACATTAATGATAACCTGATAAAAGAGAAAAACTCTACCTGGAAATAGATGAGGAAGCAGTCAAGCTTTCTTTTGCTGGAGCCACGGTCAAAGTATTGGCCACAGGTATCCAGCAGGGTGCAGACCAAGCGGATGCGGAACAGGTGCTCAGGGGGGTCCAGAGGACTCGGTGTGCCATCAGGGTTCACACCGAATGAGATGAATGAGAAAAGCGTGCGGAAGATCACAGCTGACTCCACCATGCGGTAGTTGTACAGCTCTCCCAGAAACTTGGCACTGCTGATACGCCGCTGGTTAAATTTTGGTTGGTTCACCTGAGAAGGCAAGTGTGAAAGGATTGCTTTGACTACAGAACAAAAGAGACTGGTCAGGTTAATATTACAGGCTAAAATTATAAATGCAGGTATGCATGTAGACACAAGTACCTCCATGCCAAGGCGGATGTCCTCCAACACACCGTCCACTACATGTATACCCACATCTTCCTGGTATGCAACTAGACCAGCCAGCAAGTTAGCCACACAGTGGATGCTGTTGTACTTCACATTCCAGATGTTCACCATGCAGCAAATCAGATAACTCTTCATATCTGGATCCTGCCAGGGCAACTTACGCATCTGTCTCAATACCTAAAGACAGACACACATACATAATAGGACTTGTAGGACTTCTTGCCTGTAATGAACTAAAACAAGACAGCTGGTTGACCTGACTGTACAGGGGCTGGGGAATAACAGTGTGTGCGAGGGAAAGTGAGAGTGAGCATGAAAGAAAGAGAAAAGGCTAGACCAAGTACACACCTTTTCAGTGGTAACCTTAGACAGATCTTTGTAGAGAAGCTTGCGAATATACTCCTGCAGTGGAGGTCTTTTCTTCCGTACAGTTTTCTCCATGGGTGGTGGGTTGCAGTAGTAGTAGGCATTCTCCACCATAGTCACATACCGAGCATCCAGATGTTGCGCTTGTTTTTTACGCATCATTTGTTCCTAAAATGCACAAACACAGTGTGTTATGTTGACATGTAGCTGTGAGTATAATCAAAGGACTGAAGTGTAGAATCAGGTTAAGCCTGGAGATCTGATCGTGTGTTAGCGAGCTGATCTGTGCCCCTGGATAGAGTAACATTACAAAATTTAGCAGTTACAGTGAATTTTATTGTTAATGAGCTAAACAAACTTTAAAAAATGAACTTCACTGGGAAAACAGATCAGAACAAAAAAAACTAACCACTTCCACTGTTTCAGAAAGGTTATTTATGTCTGCAACACTTGCCTAGTATATAAAGTGTATGTAATGTGTGCAATATGTACAGAACTTCATTTTAATCTCTGTAATATGTAATATAGCTTACACAATGTTTTCTGACTATTTCTCTTTAGTGACCTTGATTGTTTCAACTTTTTGTTCATTTTAGATACAGTTTAGATACTTTTTGTTCATTCATATTACATTAAAAATGATATGACGGAGTTCATTCAGAAATTCAGGTTGTTCCAGGAGTTCAAAAACTTATGCAATTGTACATACAATAAACACAGAAACTTCAGTACTTGCTTTGTGTTTTGTTACGCTGGTGATAAGAAATATGTATGCAATAGGTATGCAAAGCAAGTGACCCACTTAGCATGTGTGGTTGCGTGTGTACATGGGTATATGTGCCTCACCAGTAGAACGCTGGTACGCAGATGAGAGTCAGGCGACCTGAAGAGAAAGCGTCCGCATGTCTCCAGCAGAGTGCAAGCCATTTCAATATGGTGATGAGAGAAATCAGACAATAGCATCTACAGATCACATCACATCCCACACACAAACACACACAAACACACACAATTAATTTCCACAAAGTAAAGCATCAGGTAAATGGCATTGTGATTGTTGCTGTAAAAAAAGTTCTCTCACCTTCAGACAATGCAGAGTGTCTGTTTTAGAAAACATTTTAAATTTGGCTAATTCCCCAATAAACCTCACGGTCTTATTCTTGGTCTCAATGTTGATTTGGTCCTTCTTTCTAACCTGAAAGAGAAAAAGAAAAAAAAAAAAAGTTCATGATTAGGAAAAAAAGAGGTAGCTGGCTTTGTTGGCATGTAAACATTTATAAAAGTTGCAGAAGTTTTAACATCCTTGTTGATTTTTCTCTACAGAGAACTAATCGCTATTTTTAGTGCACAGTTTCTACTTATTTAACATATTGGAAATATCTAAAACATATAAGATAAAATATGCCATCACTTGTGCACAGGCCACATTTATGTTCATTCTCCCCCCACTATGTTAATAAATAAACAGTAAATATGCAACAAAATGTGCAGAAGTGTGTCCTCTGTAGAGGACGTGTAACTCATTTTCCTTTAGAAATTCAACAAAAGTTGACCCAGGGCGCCCAAACATTTGCATATGACTGTATATAATAGATAGAAGGTAGATACACACATGGAATCTGAAGTCTCCTTTGAGCATGGAACAGAGATCCTCCGCAACATCTGACATGCAGGGGTGCAGAGTAGCTACCAGCCTTGAGTAGAATGGCAACAAATCCAACCTGATAGCAACAAGCAAAAACACAAATCAAAACAGTAATAAACAAGCTAAGTTGAATGCCCTAGAACAGGGGTAATTATCCACATCTATCCACAATGGGCCAGTGTGGCTGCAGGAATTCAGACCAACCACACATAACATAACTAAGCAACTGCTTGGAGACTGAGATCAGCTGATTAAACAGGTGGAATTGTTCTGTTTCACAAGACTGGATAAGATGGGTGATCTGATCTCTGCCTTAGAGCGACATAAAATGAAAAACAACAGCTCCCTCTAGTGTCAACACTAACTAAGGCTCATTCACTGTACTCGGGGTGAAAGGAAAGAACAGTTAACACACCTTTGCCTGGGAACAGTGAAGAGGGCACGAACAAGCTTCCTGCGGTTAGACTTCGTGTTCATATTCATACAGAAGTCCATTGCAGCCTGGAAGTAATCACACAAGAGTTTCATTTTTGATACCATTTTTAAACACAAAACAATCAGCTACAGTGACACATATCACACAGGTCATACTATCATGTAATCGTGTTGCCCGATGTAGGTTCATATGGCATTACAGTCTCTTCATGAGTTCATACAAATCAAGCAAATAATGATTTTTACTAACAAATGTAGCGCTATTAAATCCAATCTGTAGACTACACATCTCAACGCATCACTTACACCTGATCAAAACAACAAAGTTCAGCAGAAAAAAAAAAATCTATTTGCCATTGTATCTATCTCTTTTGTGAGTTTCTCCTTCCAAAAAAAAAAACAAAAAAAAACCTCAAACAAGCAGTCTGATACTGGACATCCAAGCGTAAGGCTACATATTTTATTACTCTCTTGTGTAACAGGTCTAGTACGGTTCACGCAGGTTACACCCACAAGCCCTCAATCACATACACTATTTAAAGAATGTCTGATATCATAAAACCAGGCGGGGCTGAATAAATAGTTTTATGAGCACTGAGTTGAGGGTTCTTGTATGCACTGTGTGTCTGTGTTTACCTTATCAATCAGGTCTCTGTTGACACAGTTGGGGAGCTGCTGGATGAAGGCATCAACAATGAGTTTTAGATGAGATCCAGTGCTGGCTTCCTCATCCTCCTGTTCTACTCACGTGCACACAGACAGAGTCATATTAGATGGAAGAAGCAACTACACTAGAGGGCGTGATAACATAATTACCCTGATTAAGCTGTCCTTGTTAAACAGTAACTTGTAAAACAAACAAACACTATTTAAAATAATCAGATGACGATGTGTGGATTAGATTTTTTCCTATTAGTCAACGGCAAAATTTTAGATGTGTAACAATACATTCAGCTCAAGATTTGAGTGCATTCTCAATACAGAGTTCACGATTCAAAATTCAAAAAATATTTTTGTCAGTAAGCTGTGCATCAACACAGACAGAATATATTGATTCTGTCCATGTTAATGCAAAGCTTACTGCTATTAGCTGACTGGTGCTGCTGTTTGGGGAATGTGGTGCTAGACGTAGGTGTGGAGTTGTACACAGAAGTCACACTTCGGTTTACGCCATGGTTTGGACATTACAGTTTGATATGACTTTAATACAACGGGATTTTCCAACACCGCATGTGGGAGACTTTTCTGACCCTGTCTGATTTCACATCTAGAGGATACTTAAAAGCACCGGGAACAAGCAGATTATTATTTTTTTGTTTTGATGTGATGTTAACTATGCATTAGCACATTTAATGTGTTCCTGACACACATTAGACTACAAATGTCAAATAACTGCAACCCACTGTCATCATCTGAACCACCGCTCGCTCTCCACTGTTGTTGTAGTTCGCTGGGAACAGGCGAGTTACATAGCTTTTGTGTATTATTTCACTCACCATTGTGTGACTAACTCAGTCAGCTGAGTTTCAAAGCTTCAAATAGCATGCCGCTAACTTGCCAACGGTGTACAGTTTAAAATTCTCGGGTGGAACNCAAATAGCATGCCGCTAACTTGCCAACGGTGTACAGTTTAAAATTCTCGGGTGGAACTCGCAATTGTGAAAGTTGGTTCCACTTTACATTTATCAATCTTTGCACACAGGCTACCACATAATCTCCATACAAGTGCAAGAACTGACGTATCATGATTCAGGAGAGATACATGTACAGTTACACCCATAAGTAGACGGCATAATTAACAGATTGTTAATTCTCCACAAGATGTTCTCACAAAGCACACTCTTGATAACTCTGCATTGGAATTTCACAATATCATAATGTATTGTTACACTTCTACAAGACATTATGGTATTACATTACAGTATCAAGTGATAATCTTGCACATTCAGGTAATCTGTGCTAAGTGACAGTCAATATAATTGTAATGTGTGTTCTAATATTCCACAAATGTGCAGTGCCAAAGCTGAGAAGACTGAATTTATTACTTCACAGATAAAGTGCTACAGATGCCATGTATAACAAACTAGGGCTGCACATAATTTTTGGCCACATCACAGGCAAATTAAAATCAAGATGTCATGGTAGACTTTTTACTGCTTGATACAAAAGGTACCTGCACAGTTCCCATTTCACATGACTAATCTACTAGAGAAGACCGTCTAATGTAACGTAATTTACTCTGATATAAGGACTCTTGTGTTTGTTGCTAGTGAGCGACATGCAGGCTCTGCATGCACAGCGAAACAACAATCGCAGTCATTCCTCATCGAACACCCAAAGCAGCTACTGCCCTCTATAGCTGTCGACCACATACTGAAAATGAGTGAGGGACAGGAGCAAAACATGAAAGGAAAATCTGGTTGCAAAAAGAAAAGCAACACCACTTGTACAGAATTATTTAGACCACAGAAAGGACGACGTTGATCACGTTTTTGTTGCCAGTGCCTTGATTTGTTGCCACAACACGAGGCAACATGACTAAATTGTTTGACCACTTGACTCTGCATCACTAAGCTCTGTATGATGAGTGCAATGCTATCCAATGCAAAACACATTTCAGATGATTCTGCCAGTGCTACACAGTTTGAGAAAGGTTTCAAACAGCAAAGAGAAATCACTGATGCAATTACTTATCAAAGAGGATTCTAAAAACAGCATCCAGTCACTTGACAAGCAGTATGGAATATCCGTTTTTCACAAGTTGCCATTCTGTATGAGGAATGTCACAAGTGGTACATTATGCAGCCACAAGGGACTTGTGGTTCAGCCAGATAATACAGTCCTACATAAGTCTGATCGCCTACATTATTAATAGCCTTCCAACTGGGGAAAAAAAAAAAAAATCACTGTTTGCAAACAGGACCACAGAAGTATGAACATCGTAACAGGTATAAGTGACATAGTGGCTGCCTTGGACCTAGACAAAAGACGCCAAATCTGTATAACAACAGATAATGCGTCAATCATGGTGAAGGCTGACCCCACTGCTCTGCTTCACAGATCCACTTTCAGACTATGTTAGTGTCTCCTACGTGAAACCAGTCTTTACACCTCTTCAACAGAAGAGGAAGACACAGATGTTAGACCAGTGTTTCTCAACCCTGGTCCTGGAGGCACCCTGTCCTGCACATTTTAGTGGATTTCCTGCTTTAACACAACCCCTGCAACTCTGAAAGGGCTTGTTAAAGAGCTGATGAGTTGAATCAGGTGTGTTGGGAGCAGGGAAAGCACTAAACTGTGTGCCTCCAGCGTTGGACTACATCAACGAGAAATACCAAGCTTAAGTTAAACAGGAGCTGCTAGATATGGCTTTTTTGGACTTCATCAGTGCAGACAGCAAACCTCAAGTCAAAGCCAGAGTGACAACAGAGATGATGGATTGCCACGAGACATCAAGATGCAGCACTGAAGTGCAGGCCACAGCTGATGACATCGCTGACCAGGAAAGTAAAGAAGGAACTTAAGATGTTTTGTTGAACAGAGCAGAGATTCAGAATTCCTTTCTGACCCTTGATATTGTGGTAGCAGAGTTAAACAACTACCGGCTAACACCTTCCACAGACAAAAGAGGAAGATTCATCTGCATGGTGGAAAACACCAAGTAAGCTTTGGAGAAAATTTAACAACAAAAGGACCATCTCATTGGACTGGCATGAAAAAAAAGGCCTGTCTTACTCTCTGTAGACTCACTAACATGAAGCTTGATAAACTAAATTAAAATGGCACTAAATATTAGTTGCAGCCCTAAAGCATGTTTGTTTGTATGCATCCACCTTGCTCATCCATGAGTTTCTTGGCCAGTTCTTCACTCTCTGCCTCATCAGCAGCTTCAAGCTCCAGAGGGTCATCAGTGATGTCCAGAGCCTCAAGCTCCAGCTCCAGCTCCTCAGTGCTGCTTGCCTCTTTCCCTTCACGTCCCTCCTTAACCTCTGCAGAGGGAGGAAAGAATCCTGTTCAATTCAACTTAATTGTCCTTTATCTCCTGACAAAGCTAGTCAGTGGACATCAGTGATCGCCACTTCCCAGAATGCAGTTCTCTACCTTTGTTTTCTTCCCTGTCTCTGCTCTGGCCGGCCTTCTCATTGTCCTTGAACAGAATGGCAGGTACAAAAGCCTTCAGGTCTACCAAGTTTTCATAAAAGTTTCGTGCATCCTCGTCCTCCCAGATTCCACCCTCAAGCTCGTAGTCTCCAGGCTTCCCCGGGGTGAAGATGTCAATACCTGGACCATGCTCTGCAACACAGTTGCATCAAACAAAAGCAGCGTACACAAATTACTTCATTCACATAACTTTGAAGAGCTGGGGATTTACAACTAGCTCACAACATAATACTTGATACACATGTTGACAAACCAGTCATCACTGATTCAAAGATTTTACCAAGACACTGTTAAGTTGGCTCCAAATAACACTGTGGGAAATATTAATGTGACTGCATATTTAATGTGACTGCATATTTAAAAAATACTTTACATGAACCCTAAACCACTGTATAAAGAGGACCAAACTACTGTTGTGTTGTATGTGGACTATGTAGCTAAATTGCAGTCTATTAGCAAATCACAAGTAAAGAACTGCAGACACTGGACAACTTCATATGAATAGGTCAAGGTGTGTTGTATGTCTGTACCTTCCTGAACAGTCTTATCTTGAGGCAGCTCAGGCATGTTCTCATCCAGTAAATCAGCCAGAGACTGGGTGTTAGCAAGCAGTTTCTGATAGCATGTGGCAAATTCCTCATATTGCTTATGTCTATCCTCACTCAATTCTCCTTTAGAATGCAAGATGCGCCTGAGAGAAAAAAAAACCAGATATTTAAAAGGTATGATTGGGAAAAAAGTGTGCTTACCCAAGACTTACTGTGAACTAAACAAAAACAACAGGTGTTGTGCTGAATTCTGACTCCTCTTTGCATGCATGCGATGCAGTCATACAGATGCTACAGAATGTAATTTCATACGAGAACACATGGGGGACTCGAATCAGAAATCATGCAAAACCTGTTGTCTGAAATGGTCTTTTTTCGTCCGAATGCAGAATGTTCAGGTGACGCAGAGGTAGTGCTAAATGTTTATTCATGGCACTGCATTCAGGCTATACAACTGAGTGTTACACTTCTCTGCAATGCTAATGTTAAATTTCTATATTTTTATATTTCTATATTTTATAAATGTTTACATATTTGGTTCAGCAGAATTGTACATGAAAAATATTAGACATCAGCATCACTGCATTATTTCCATTTCTGTGGATTCCTAGTCCTAAAGCACATCAAGTCTGCACAACCTTCATGTGTGAATGGACATGTATTTAAAGAAAGTGACTACTGAATTCTAGTGCTGATGAGTAATATTAGCCTGATAGCTTCAGGTTAAAACTAAAAAAAGTACAGTTTAAATATCACAAATGTCCGATCAACTACATCTAGGGTAAACGGAAAACAAAAGCAGCACTGCTGCCGCATGTAACAAAATGACAATTGCTAACCTGTTTTGCCTTTCAATGTTCTGTAGCTCTCTGTGATCTTTCTTCAGGTGTTTGGTGAGAGAGGTGAAATACTCTCTCAGCAAGTTCTGGAAAGGTTGCTGCTTCTCTGTATTGATTATTTCACTAGGAGGGAATGTCAGGTTGAACTTCTCAGCTGCACTCTTCACCCTACGAGGCACCAGGCCAGCAATGTCATCTCCGCAATGCTTGCAGAAGCTTATCACCACTGAAACGTGAGTGTGGGTCTCACGGTCGGCACTGATGATGTTCTTCAGCTGCTCGTAGATCAGTGACAGACCTTCCTTATCAGTAAAGAGACCCACTATGGTCAGCTCGGCGATGAAACGCAAGTCTGTGCGCAGCTTGCTCACGTTTGGAGCCTTCTCCTCCTTACGGGCCTCAAAGTGCCTCTTCCAAGCGGCCAGCAGGAGTGGGGCGAAGTCTGCATAGCGCTGGTGGAACAGAGAACACAGGTGCACAGCACAGCCCACGTCTGAAATCTTTAGCTTGGCTTCCACCAGCGAGCTGACAGCCTCGCCGATGTACTTGCTGAGGTTGAGGGAAGCAAAGTCATGTGAGAGGGAGTCACGCTGCTGATCTGTAAGGGTGCGGAGCTTCTTAACAAACGCAGTGTTTTTCTTGAGGCTGGAGTCCAGGCGGCTGAAGAAGGCCTCCTCAGGACGGCTTTCATGTGCATGCTGATTCTTCCCTCGCAGCTCCTTTCTGCACTGATGCCTTTCCCATGCCTCCTGGTGCAACTGCTGAGCTTCCTCTTTCTCCCTACCAGCAAAAACACATCAGTCGTAACCCCTGACAACAGCGCTGGGTGAAACAGACATAAAAAAAGTTTCGTCTGAAGACTTATCACAAAAGATATCAAAATACTAGATGGGCTATGTTTGTGCACTTACTAGGGCTGTGTGGATACCGTCTTTTTTAAGACAGAGAGCATTACATTATTTACTTTGGATTGAACAATGCAGCAGTGGAGAAGAGATTTTTTTTGATGTCAGAATTGCATTTCTGTTCAGCTGTAAAGTTTGTTTTATAGTTTTTATTCTCATGTGTCACTTTCTACATCAGTCTCTATAGCACACCGACAGCATGAATCACAAAGGATTCGCTAAACCTATAAGCTAATGTTCTCCAAAATGAGACATACTCTCTGCAAGTATAGAAATCTTCCTACCTCCATACTGTAAGTTTACATAGATTGTGT
Source organism: Semaprochilodus insignis (assembly GCA_034552555.1). Classification (NCBI taxonomy): domain Eukaryota; kingdom Metazoa; phylum Chordata; class Actinopteri; order Characiformes; family Prochilodontidae; genus Semaprochilodus; species Semaprochilodus insignis. Next base: position 40,571,856 of record CM067474.1, on the reverse strand, counting down.
ATGGACAAATAATCCAGGTTATCAGTCTATAATCAGACTATATGAAAATGCTCACTGTCTCTGTGCCCAAGAACAAGTACAAGTAAAGCTGTTTCATCCCAAAGTATACACTGTGCACCGAGTACTCCTCAAAGATCCTAAGGCACTGAGCTACAGCAGCTTGGCTAGCCATACTATGCACTGAAGCATACAGGATAGGACAATACAATCTCTCTACGGCCTACTTTACAAAGACAGTTCATACCTCACAATACTGCACAGCCCAACAGAGTCAAGCCGGCATATGCAGACTTTGGTTCTGCAAATATTAACACCTGTATTTGGGAAAGGGTTGTGTTTTTTTTTTTTTTTTTGAAAAATGGGTTAAAATTGCACAGAAAATTGGACGTCTTTGTGTCCGACTGCCACAGAGTCAGTAATGCTTCTCTTTAAGAACAGTGCCTCGTTAGCTGCCAGGCCAGCTCAAGCAGTTTGTTCATTAAGCTTAAATTAAAGTTTGTATGGCATGTTGGTGTCTGTGAACCAGTACACCTAAATGAGCACAGTGTAGGGCAGATACTCAACACCACTATCAGTATTGATGCATCCCTAATAGTTACAGTTATTGTGATACATTTATAACACAGTGCGCTTCTCTGAGCTCACTGGCAATATCGTCCATACTTTTCAGAACGCTCATCTGTTGCATGCCTAATTATAAAGGAGCATGATTAGTCCTGTTTAACTGGATTTGGTACAGTGCACTATGGGCAATAATGACTCATTTTTTTTGCAGGGAAAAACGTTTTTGATAATATTCAGTGAAAAGTGACACTACCATGAATTATGAATTATTGCGTGCACCTTGTGAAAACATGCCATGATATTTTGTTGCCATGTTGCCCAAACCAGTGCACTTCTCCACACGAATCCCACACAACACAAAGTCAACAATTGTGGAAGACGTTTTATCAGTAGTCAACCCTTTATTCCCAAAGCCTTCCGAAATCTTACTTTAGCTGTGCTGCCTCTTCTTCCTTCTGCCGTTTAGCTTCCTCCTCCAGCAACTTCTTTTCTTGTTCCTCCTGCTGCCTTTTCTCTTCTTCCTCCTTCCTCTTCTGCTCTTCCTCAGCCCTCTGTTTTTCCTCTTCTTTTTTCTTGCGTTCCTTCTCCTCCTTCTTTCTCTTCTCCTCCTCTGCTCTTCGCTTCTTGTCATCTGCAGACTTGCTGCTGTCTTTCTTGCCACTCATTTTGCTTTCATCTTTGCCCTTCTCTCTGGAGGAGGTGGGTCTTCTCTCCCCATCCCTGTCCCTGTCCTTCTCCTTGTTGAAGGAGCCGGTTTCCTTCTCATCCATGTTTACTGATTTTTTACGTTCAGCAGGCATTCTGCTAAAAAAAAAAAAAAAAAGTAAATAAAAAATACATTTATTTAAAGCACCTTCCAGCCGTGCAACAAACTCCAGCACACAACTGACTAGCAAAGTGAGCTAGCTACTACGTTTGCTAGCAGTGTTAGTTGTCAAAGTAACTTACTACAACAACAACAAACTGGCAGTTCCCCTGGTCTTCAGTGTGGTTTGTGAGTGATAGAAGGTCCTAGGGAACGCCTAGCGTAATTATTAATCTTCATAAACCTTCCTGAAGAGCTTCCACCCACAGCTTAGCCAACTAGCTAACAACAGGTAGTTTCCCTAACAAAAGTACACCCAGGTGGCAGTTAGCCTGGTAGCGTTTCCGTTGGTTTAGCCAACTAGCTAGCTAGAAGGACTCGTTAGGTTTAACGTTGCCCATTATATTAAAACTACAAATTAAGTGACAAAACCACAGAAACACCATGCCGACTAGTGGCTAGCAGTGACAGCTGTGCGGTCTGGTGCAAAACATTACCATGAAGTTGCACCGTCGGTTTTCGTAGCTTCCTGCACGCTCCTATTGCTATACAAACATCTCAAAACCGCCATATTTCAGCAGAGTTGCAGATATACTCACTATACCTTATCGATAACAAGAGAGTTGTTTTCGTTGAAGAACTGATCAAACTCTAACCTGTGAAGCCCTCAAGTTAGCACATATGCTCATTAGCAACTGCTAGCTAACCAGCTCAATTCAACTCAGCCATAGAAACCGAAGCAGCTAAAAGCTACCTGCTAGCTGTATGAACAAACACGCCTCTTATTTATTAAACAGCGTTAAGTCATAGGCTAACAACGGACAAAAACCAGCTAGAATTAAGACTCCACACTGCCTGGCCTCTATACGGCCTGCTGGTGACTGAGAAAACGGTGGAGACTGTCAGAAATGGCAGTGTTAGCGCTCCCCAGCAGCTCGTTTGAATTTCAGGCCATCTTTAGAGGGGGATGTAAACATTGCCGAGCTAATAGCAGCTCCGACACTACACACACGCACGCACACGAACATGCATAAAGTGACATCGAAATCCTTAATCCCCATCCAGTTATCGTTACTTATCTTACCTTCAAAATACGCAAATACTCATAAGGCAGTTGTAGCTGGATGTGCTACTTTTTCCTCTCACTGCTTTCGTAGTTAGGACCCCACAACTACATCGTTTCGTGCGCCTGAACAAAATGCCAAACATTGCAGGCTGGGTTGAAGTCTGAAGGATGTACGGCACACCAAACGTCTTGGTAATATGACAATAAAACAAAAACAAGTAGGTTAAAAAGACATGTTCTTAGATGTTTCTTAAAATCCTGTACCATTCTTGACTGCTTGAAGGGAAACTCCACCATTTAAAAATTCTACATCATTAAATGGTTGAGGTGTAAAGAAAGTCAGTCAGAGGGGTTTAGTGTGAAACTTGTTTAGTCAGAATTGTTTACAGTGGTGGTGAGGGTAACCAGACGTCTGAAGAGTTTAATGCCTCTGAAAACTCCCTCACAGAAGCATGTTATTACATGATGTGGTTAAGATATGAGCTTGACTGATGCTGACTGAAGCTGACTGCTGGCTGACCAAATGTTTTATAATAGTTTTGGCTTAAAATGGTGGAAGGATACATGCATGGGTGTTGTGAGGCAAAATAGTCCCCAAAGAAAAGTTAGGTTTTTTCAGATTTATGATTGTTTTACCCTCATCAGCATGACATATATAAACTCAAAACCAGTAGGTTCAGTTTTGGGTAGTAAATAAAATGGCTATATTTGTGTTGGAGACAAGGTGACCCCTGGTTCCCATCAACACCAGAAATCTGTAGTCAGCTGTTCTTCTGCAATGAGCCATTCCACATTAGGCCACACTGCATGTTCACATCTCAACTTAATTATTCAGAAATGTAAAAAAATGTGTGAAATACCCCTTTAATTCTGGAAGGCAACATTTATAAGAGCATGTTAATATCGTTTACGTATTTGATCATATTTTACTTTCGTTTATATAAGAACACCTCTGAACTATAGTTCAGAGTCTATACAACTACAATATATAACTATAATATATAACTATAGTCTGCAGTATAAAGGCAACATTCTGAACAGTGTGGACAGTACTGCTTTTAGTCAGAATTATTTTTTGCATTTCATTTTTGGTCAGTGTGGAAGCATATTTTAGTTTTGTACTCGTGGAGGTAGTAAATAAAGTTATTAATTAATACATGCTAGATTCCCTTCAGAAACTTCAGAAACCATTCCCTAAACTGCTCCCATCACTTAGCTATATACAGTCAGAGTAGTCTCTAGGCCAGGATTGGTCAATTATAATCATTGCAGATCAGTGAATAATGAAAGTGAAAGTCTTCTTATAGCTGCTTAGTTACTTATAGTTTTTTTTTAATTAGAAATGCATAGTCACCACAGTAAAAACAAATATGAATACTTAATGATTTTATTGAAACACGAGTTAAATGCTTTATTGGTCTGTGTCTTATTTCTGAAATGTTTGTTTGTTAAAGCTAACATTAGATACTATGTTATTTATTAGTCAAGTTACATTATTGGTAAATTCATCATTTTCGATGCCCATAATGGAAGCATTACAGCATAATCAATCACAGCAGAGATCAGACTGGTCATACATAGAACTCCAGTACTAGCACGCAAGGATCTGCAGTCCAGTTGTCAACCAGGAACACCCAGCAGTCCTGGGATTCAACCCTATATCCTTTGTCTCTGTTTTGCATACTGAATAATATATAGTATGTTATAATGGATAAAGACATACTGTAAACAACAATACAATAGATGTAATGAGGCTATGTTGAAAAATGCCTTGCTTTGTAATAACATTCAACATACGAATACTTTTGTCATGATTTTCAAGACTTACAATAAGATAAGCCTCGACTGTTATCTACATAAATACTGTGGTACCATGATATACACAGGAATAAAGACTGTATAGAAAACATAATACATCTAAACCGTGCAGCACATATATGAAACACACAGTGCAAGGATGCGAGCAGAGCTAAAGAGAGAGCACACTCTTCTTCTCACACTCTTCTTTCTTTAGCATGTCCATTAAGTAGTTATAGAAGGGAACAAATGGAATGGATGATTACACATCTTAGAAGATGAAGCAATGTGCATTACACAGTGGAGTACTGTACAATGCTTTGGACGACAGTGTAGTAAATTCAGAGGAGAATACGGGCACCATAAGAACTTTGCCCATAGGAAATTAAACTGTTTGCACTATACTCTTATGCAGATTTGCCGATATGGCATTTGCGAGTGGTAATTTGCTCAATGTCTTGTTGACAGTAACATGAAATCAGGCCTAGTCAAGGGCTGTTGGTGTTTCTGGGGTCAGGAAACACACTCATATCACAATGGCTAATATACAGAGGCCCAAACAAGTATTTGGACATACTTCATGTCCAAATGTCCAACTGTTTGGGAAATATGTTTCAAAGTAATATACTTTTGCACAATGTCAAACTGATGTCAAACTAAACTATTTGTCTGTAGAAATCAAGGAATTCCAGCCAGACTGCAATAAGAATAGGCTACTGTATAGCCCTGAGGTGGAAACGTCTGGGGACTGAAAATTACCTGCTGCCTTTCAAAGAGTACTGTTCCGAAAATAAAAATGTTTAAATATTAATTCTACTTGGTTTGACATTTTGTTTCTTAAAATAATGAAAAATTTTAGGTATCCCACAAATGTCCAAATACTTTTTGTGACCACAGAAAAAAATTAATGGTGGGGACAAAAAGCAAACCCTTCCGTCTCTTTGAAAATTACATCGGTGTGACTTGACATGTTACAGTTTGCATTCATTGTACAACTAAAACCTGATTGCAATGTTTTATTTAGCATTGCACACATTCGTTTCTAAAACAGTCAAACCTAACAACAATAAGAAGCATTGCTCAGCTGACTTTCTAATGGAACGTTCATTAACTGCATCAGTCTTTTAAGGCACAGTCCTCACTCTGCTCTCAGATCTCCTTTAATGGCTTTATAAAGCTGAAGAAAGGCATCTCCCCACAGCTCCCTCTGGTGGCCTGGAGTTGCCTGTGCAAGCTTTTGAGCTGTGTACACCATGGTGAGCACAGTGCGCTCAAAGTCCTGACTGTTTAGGTGTCCTCGGCGTTGTTCCAGTTGGTGACAGAGGCGGAGGATGTCTGACAGTGTTCTCGGAAGGATGTCCTCACAAACTACCTCCAGGGGCTTCAGCCGCTGCAGAGATGCCAACTCATCATCAGCTACACGAAGCACATCCTCTCCTGCGTCGACATACAGCCCTGACCACAGCACCTGACCGACACAGAGATAGACAGATGATATCTGATACTCAGACGTTAAACACACACTGACACAGTAAAGACTGACCAAAGAGGAGCACAAGCCAGCTTTAGGTTTGCTAGCATACGCAATAGGAACAGCTGTACCGTGCAGTCGACTAGTAAATCAAAATTTGGTAGCTGTAAACAATACTGATATCATAAAATAACAGTAATATTTAACAGTAAATTACTGTATAAAAAATAATTTGTATTTATATGTATTTATAGTTAACACACATTTATCTTGTGTTATTTTTCCCAGGACCACTATTGGCATTAATGTAGTATAGCACATACACTAGACATACATTATTTTAAAGGAGCGATATGTAAGATTTCAGTTTAGAACATTTCAAAATGACACAAAATTATCAACTGAATGTGAACAAATAGCTATTTTGCTGGTGTGTCTGTGTTTTGTGTTGCAGAGATATATACTGAAGATAGCAGGCTAACCAGCTAGCTCTGGCTCATCCTGTCTGTAATACCACTTTGTACCTCAAGAGGCGAGAGTGAGTCAATGTAGTGTTGAGTCGAATCCGTCCAGCAAGAGTGTAGCTACCATTTATCAGTCATGTTGATGGTCCTGCTCCGGTTAGATCATTTAAGGACATGTAGTCAGTGAAAGCAACCAATGAGGGCTGAAGCTCTTGGTAAGCAACTATTAAGATGACCTCTGCCATTGCCTGCTCTCGGCAGGAATTCACCTTCAGCAGTAAACAAAAGAAGTAATAGTAAAGTGTGGCGAGTAAAGGGAGAGGGTTTGATGCTGAACTTGTGATGTTTTCTCTGAAGAAGACGGAGGAGGGACTGTGTTTTTCCTTGTTTCTTATGATCTGACATCTTACAAACTGCTCCTTTAACATTTTTCACTGTCTAAACTGAACATTTTTTGACACTTTGCACAGTTATTTGTTAATTAGAATTGAATGGTGGTATGTTTTAATCAATGTTTACATACTACACCAAACTGTTATATGAAAAAAAAAAAAGCAAGACAAAGTCAGTTTTCCACGATATAGGCCCGAGTGCTGGTATATGAGCGCTATATGGTACTGTATTGTATTATATTACTACACATTCTATCAACACAGCAACGTTCTTGTAACCTGTGCACATCAATGCGCTTTCTAAAAAGCCCTTCACTCAGGATGAACAGGGTCTGCGGTTTTGAAGCTTTTGAGATACTTTCTACCCTCAAAACTTCTCTCACGATTCTGTTTCTTTTAGTTATTTTTTTCCTCCATATTGCTTTCATGAAAAATGTAAACATTGTCAGAGCAATGATGGGATTTCTCTCCTCTCCTGGTGCTTCTGAAGGTAAAAGGTAAAGAGAGCCTGACAGAAATCTCTCTATTTACTGCTGAGTCTTCCCAGTGTGTTCAGGAGCAGCCTAATCGGTTTGTTTCAAAGCAGCGGAGCTGAAATGGGGCTCAGGGCTGCTGTATGAGAAACGGGATGAGTCTGTGAGTGCAGGCTTGTTGACTGCCTGGTAATGTTTGTGCTGCTAGCATCATTGCCTGGCTTAGCTCTGCCCGAGACACTGTTTACCTCGGTGAGGAGAAGGAAGTATTGGAGAAAAAAAGTATATGCTCCACTCACTGGGTTGAAAAGAAGAATCCATCATGTTGACTGGTGAACTGAACTCAGAGTTCAGGGATGGTAGGGTGGTTAGGAGATGGTAAAGGCTTTTTCTCCGAATTTTAGGGCTCAGTTTTGTGCATTTTGGTCATATTTTATTTTACTATTTACTTCATTTTTTCATCATAGACTTCTATTAAAGGAATAGTTAGACTGTTTTCCATTTTGCCCATTTCAGCCTTAATAATAAGAATCAATAAAAGTACAGTGAATAAACCTGATTATAACCCCTTATTTACATTAACCTCATCATAATCCCTTATTTGGACTACAATGACACAGCCTAAAGAACTATAGTATTTGACAGTGTGACGGTACAGGAGATTTGTTACAGTGGCAAAGCCAAGGGGCGGTGTAAAATAAATGTCGCCTGGTGGTGCATATCAATCATTAACCTGACACAAGATAGCAAATTACAGTTCTTCACTCTAATTTATCCCACTTGTTACATGACTTGCAATATAGATTTGTGGTAGATTATAGTCATTATAGCTGGCTATCGTGATAAGAATTTCTCTTGTGGGCCCCTAGGCCACCCTAGAATATTTTTAGCCCCAACCCCATCCATGAATCATTACTTATGCCCCTGCTGCTAAGTGAATAGACTTAGAGTTATCTCTTCTCAGATCCCTGATTGCCTGAATCAGAACTATTAGAATGAAGTAAGGAGTGGTACAGCTTACTGGATACAGATTGGAACTAACCCTTTGCAGGAAAGTAGCTCTCCAGGACTAATGGTGGAGACAGCTGTTATACTGGAAGAAGCATACCTCAAAGAGCAAGTTGGTGTCTTCCACAGATCTCTGAATGGAGGGGTTTAGTAGAGTTGGAGTTCCTCTCTTTACTCTGAAGGCAGATGGGTACAGTGCTGGGAAAGAGAAGGTTAGGTCACTGTGTGCAAACGGTGAAAGGTCATGAGTTTCTCTTCTCTCTTAGCCATAACAGACCCCAAACCTGAACACTCAAAACATCTGTGGAAACAGACTGACTAGCTGTCTAAAAGGTGTCCCTCCTATGACCGACAGGTTCAGCCTTTTGTAGAGAGACACCTCATCTTCTTAAGGGTCACAGCTCTTCTTCAAAGCTCCTCAGACAGCTCCGCTGTGCAGATTATAAAGCTAGCATCTGTGTGGCAGGCTTGTGGTGCTGGATCTGCTCCTCATCACGCCTGCCGTCACACAGCAGGGACTAGCCTGATGCCTCTTACAGCTCTACATGCTATATCATGCTAGTACTGTTGCACAACATATGCCGACAAGCCTTGCCACATATATTATCAGTAGACTAAACAAATTGTGTTTGGCACTTAAGATTAAACCACTTTACACAATTGCTATCCAGTCTATAAAGTCAGACTGGCGATCCACTCTTACCATCCCACATCTCAACTTGCTAAATTATGCTAGTACTGTAGATACTGTAGAGCATAGATCTAACCGCAGCTGGATGAGCCTTACCGCAGAGTTTTACAGCCAGTTTTGGTAAAATTCAGGGAGGATGCTGCAATGTCCTTGTCTACTTTGCATTCCAAACATGGCTGTGAGTCAGTGATTTGGCACCAAATGAGACAAATAGAGCAGTAGCGACAAATAAGGTTTGGGTGGCCTTCAAAAATGCACTAGCGTTTCATGCTTGCTTTGCTTACCCTCACTGTCGCAAACTGAAGCAGGAACACATTTCATTAATTTTCCTTGGAACCCAGAGGCTGATCACGCAGCCCTCAGATTTGCAAGTAGGCCGCGTGATTCAGATTCACTCATTAACAAACTGTTATGTGAATGTGAGAGTCACGGAATGTTCCCCACTCACTGGCTACTCTGTCAAAGACACTTTAGTGGTTTACAGGAGCCTTTTTTGCTTGCTTACAAGTCCATTCCTTCCTTACAACAACGTTGTTCACATTAATCACTTTCTTAGCACCTGGCAAACACCATATATATGACCTGGTAGGGGTTTTCCTTAATTCTCATAAATGTCAGTGTATGCCATATTTTATATCATAAAATATCAGGCCCTGGAGTTGGCCTCTGGTTCTTGCATTTGCCATCCTGTGTAAGTAGCTTTTAATTGCATTTTACAGTATAGGAGATGAAGAAGTCTTTGGCTAAGGCTGGAGTCAGTCTCTCCCCTCTGCCAAAATTCCATTTGGAGGTTAATGTCCTACAAGTGAATGGGTTACATACCATCACTCTGAGCCAACTGCCATGTTTGGGCCAACTCATTGAAAATATTTGGAGTTCTAGCCCAGCACGGGCAGGCAGACACTGGCACTGAGGATATGACAGCTCCCAAAAATGCTGTGCCCTTGGAGAGAGCTCGATATATAATAGTGATCTCTATCTACTCCCTGCTGGTGGAATGTAATGATATGTCAGTTGGATATATAGAAGTCCGGCCAAAGTCAGTGACTCACAACAGTATTATGGTTTTATAAGTCCTGCCATCAGGAAAAGTTTGGCTACAGTTTAGGATGCAGCAGGACAGTATATATAGGATAAAGGGTGAATTGCAAAGCCAAAACAAACAAAAGTCCAATACATCCAGCAGAATTTACAGACAGATAAATCTGAATCAGCTCATGTTATTCATATTTGGATATGTACTTCTGTGCTAAGATTAGAAGAAGGGAAGTTTTTTTAAACATTGTGTTTTGTTTTTTTTTACTTATCAAAAGTTTTTTTGACACTTTACAAAGTAGTTAAGTGGAAGTGTCTGACCCTTCCTGACTTGCTGGTAGCAAACAGACACTGGAGACCAATTTGGCTCAGCTGCTATACAAGTGTTTGTTTGAGATATTTGGTGCTTTTGTGGAAACAGTGTTCTGATTATAATGGAAAAAACAAGATCCACAGCATTTTGAGACAGAATCCAGTCATAACAGTCCCAGCTGAAAGTTCTGCCTTGCACACACTGATGAAAATCGAAAAAAGAAACATTCCTTCCAGTCTGCTTTTGTGCCTGAATAGAAACAGAAAAGCTATTTGTTTCATGAGACGGTATTGAAACTATTTCCTTTAGACATACTTGAAATTTGTTGGACATCCAGACAAAATAAACTGCATCTTTGGACTTGTGTGCTGAGGCCGAGCGACACTTAAATGACCGTCAATGATTTTAGACCTTTAGAGCTTGTGCAGGGTTTCTATTCTGGTCTTAAGTTCAACTTGTCTTATTTGCAGTCACATCTTACCTTTCCTCCAGTGCAGGGCAGCAGATATGGACAGATGGCAGAGGACCAAAGACAAAATCACGAGTGCCGTTGTCTCCATACTCCCCTTCGTCTCACGAGGCTTCTGTGCGTCTCTTGAAGTTAGCGTATATCACAGGGGCCTGAGTCCAAAAGTTCAGAACAGTAATAAACAATCCCTGCACATCACACACACACACTCACACATACACACACACTGGCCCCAACTCTTTACTCCCACTCTCCTCCTCCTGGCCCATTTCTCCTCCTCTTCCTCTCCAACACACATTCCCTCTCTCCCTCTCTTTCTTTCTGACTGAGAAAGAAATGTTGTGGCAATGTGATGTTCATCTGGAAGTCATCAGAAGCTCAAAGGGCTTGCTTGTCTGTCCACCTTACCGCTACCTTACTTGTCTGGCTGTTTGTTCTGACCTACGTGGATGCTACTGGCCAAGCCACTGCATCACTTAATATCCGTGACTTAAGCCTTATCATCATTAGTGTAGTATAAAGCAGTGAAATGCCATATGAAGGGGTCTTATAAATTGCCCCTTGGATTTTGTAAAAGGTTAGTTGGATTTAGGATGTAAAATGTTTCCCTTGCTCAGTCCACAAATGGAAATTAAGTTGCAAAAACAGTTCATTCTGACAGCATTATGGTTGTGATGTCACATCCATGAACATTTACATGTGGCCACCCAGCCAACAGCAGTTTAGCTGCTTTCGTATTGAAGTGATAAGGAGTGTTGTTACCGTAGATGGTTTGTAGTAGGAATGTTGGGGGAAATTAGTAATCTCCCTCATTTTCGCAGCAGCCATGAAATGCAGTTTTGCGATTTCTACCTGTGTTGGAGGTTTTTTGTGGTGTTTTTTTTCTTTAGTAATGTTGATGGAATTGATGGTTGATGGTATTTTGATGGAACTGTGTATGATTTGATGAAATGATTTTTCATGTTGTCAATGGTAAACAAGTTTTGATTTCTGTATATATGATTTTTTTGCTGTAGTCTGTTTTATCTCAGCACAGTCACCTCTTCAAAACGGTATGAATTGTTTTCACAACAGGGGGTTGTCAACCCACCCCCACCCCCACCCCAAACATTACATGACATACCCACTGCACATGATGCATAAACCCACATAAATGTCAGAAATGTCAAAAAATATGCTAAAAACATAAAATATGGTCCTTTTAACCATGGATTTTCCCTCTATGATGAGCAGCTGCTGTAGCATTGTCCCACTGAGCAAGTTGTTCCATACAGGTGCAGAAGCACTGACATGCCTGTTTATTAACTTCTCAAATGATACCCTGCTAAGATCAACAAGTCAACTGGGGCTGTGCTGTTTCTCACTAAAGTCATAAACAAAGATCAGTTGCATACATATTAACCGCTGTTTCCAGCTAACAGGCAGAGGTGAGCCTCCTGGGCACACAGAAGGCTATGAGCTGATCCTGTTTCAGGAATTCAGAAGGCTCTGTTTTCATTGGCCCAGTGTCCGACATGGCTGCAAAATGATTTCCATAGTGACAAAAACACAAGATCAGCTGCAGTAGCATGTCTAAAAACTTTCGCTCAGAGACAAAGATTATTTCAGATTCACCACAGAAAAAAAACAGCCTCATTTTATTCCAAAGCCAGCATGTTTATGACCGTTTCTGCAGGCCACTGCTTAAACACACATGCACCCTGCAGGGAAATTTGTATTTGCGAATACTAAACATACTGAAGGTGCTGAATAAATCAAAAGCAATAAACAAAGCACTGTGTAGAATTACAGGAATGTAATTGGGCTCTAGTGCCAAATACTTCATTAGATGACTTCAAAACCTTCCCTCATTCATAACGCTGTTTCCAGCCCGTCTGTCTCTCAGCTCTAATATTCTGCCATTTGTGCTCAGTCACAACAGATGTTCATAAAAAGCTCTCCAGAAAGCCATATGGGCTGTGAGTGGCGCTGCCCTTGTACTTTTCAACACAACTGAGGACAAGAGTTGCTCAGTGGCTGAAGCCTGTTGGGCCTGAGAAGAGTTTTCTCCATGATCAGTGCTGATATTTGCCCAGATGAGCCTTGTCAGCTGATTGATTCCCTGGCCAGGCTTTGCAGTAATTGGTTAAGCTTAACAACTGAATAGATAAAACAGTCAGTATGTACAGAATGCAGTGTTTTTGGGAAGGGTGCAATATGTTATGTAAACCCATAGTGTTGATAAGGTCAGTTATAATTGTCTTACAAGTTCTGCACATTTTAGAGCTTCTCCCGATAAAGTTCTTTCAGGATTAGTATAATCTATTTATCTTTCTAATGAGAGATCAGTTTAGGGCTCACTCCCCTCTAAAATGACCTGGAAGTACACCTGCCCAAACCAGCATGGCACTTATGTTAATTCATGAAAGTTATGTTAGGTTTTGTGAAGCTATGAATGTCAGGAAAGGTAGAAGATGTGTGCAATTTGTTTAAATGGCCTTTTCTCTTGTTCTCAGACAGGTAGGTATTGTAGCTTGTTTTTTTTTTACCTTCATTTCTAGTGCAGTCAGTTTGAAATCCTTAGTAGTTTTGTTTACTGTTTCAGCAGGTGCTCAACATTACTAACCCATCTTGTTTAACATTTTCCTATTGGGACTTTTAAAGATAGTTTTTAGTTTTAACATCCCAAAATGAACTAAAATTATCAAGAGCTTCACTTTTTTACGGGACCCCTGTGGATAAGATAAGACGGCCAATTTAAGGACAGGTAGCCAGTGAAATGACGAGTAAATGCAAGGATGATTAAAGAACAGCAAAACAAGTGATATGAATATAAGCAAAACAAGCTTCAACATTGGTGTTGCTTTTCACTGCTGGAGATGTTTTTGGCTTTTGGTTTGATGCTGAACTTCTTCTAGACATTGAAGAACAGGGTGAAATGGGATTTACAAAGTATGCAGAGAAACAAATGGACTATAGTCTGTAACTGTAGAACTACAAAGTTCTCCCATATGGTAGGTAAGGCTGATAAAATGGACAATGAGTGTAGATACAAGGAGGTGTACCTAATGAAGTGACCGATGAGTGTATGTAGCTTGTGCAAATCCCTTTCCTAAAGTAATCCCTGGGAAAACAATATTCTAGAGAGTTTTTATTGGGCCTTGCAGCTTGGATAAAGGCAATGCCTTTGAGTACCAGCACCATGAGTATTATGATTTTGTTTTGTTCTTTTTCATCAGTTTAGGCATGTAGTAAGAGCTTTGAAATCCCACATTACAGTGGTGATATGGCAGGAGTTTTGTAGGGTCTTATTTATGAAAAGGATCTGATTCTGTCATGTGACATTTGTTATGGTGTCTGCATTGCAGCAGTTTGAGCACAAGCTGTAGAATAACTCAGATCGTTGTTGTTTTGAGTTTTCTCACTGGAATTTTTCAGAAGTTGAATTTTGTGGCTCATGCACATGCGTTTTGACATTTTTGTATTCTCTGTAATAAACTGTGGTGACATGTTTATTCTTAAGGGTGGGAGTATTGTAAACCCTCAGTCAAAATATTCCTAACATGTCTTGGCTGCTGTGTGCTGCTTTGTGTGTTTCTGTTGCATTATGTGCAGGTCTAGAACTGAACACACAGGGGCGCCCTACTCTGCAAAAGAGGTGTTCGAGCTACTACCTTGGAGAAATTCAGGGTTCTCTCCTCTCTGACATGACCTAGAAGTACACCTGTCCAGACCAGCGGCTATCTCATCTATCTATCTACAGGCGTATCCAAAAGTTTGGTAAAATCACACATTTTGCTGTTTTCACAGTTAAAAGAAGTAAACACTCTACATTAGACTAATTGAAATGAGTAAACGCATGTCCTAATAAGTCAGTGCCTATGTTCTTTTTTTTGTTCTGTGATATTCATGCAAGGCAGTTTTGCATCCACAGTACGCAGTATTTCTTGCACCACTGGCTGCCATGCAAACCCATAGATTATTAGATGAGTGTTCTTCTAGATCTTGTCTTGACATCCACGGTTCCTCTTTACCACCTACTCTTGATGACGTTTTAGACAGTGAATCCTGAGAGCCGGAAGCACTTTTATATCTTTTTTTTATAATCTTCCAGTTCTTTGTTAGGTGTGCTGGGAGCTGAGATCCAGCAAAAATGGCTTTTAGAAGTGTGATTGAACCTGACTATTTGCATATGCTGTTGAGTGCTCGTAAAGGCTGTACAATGTTCAGATGGGAAATAGTAACAAGAAGATGCATGGCCAACAGGTGGCACTGTAGGGCTGCATTTTTGTCTTCTACCATCCCTCTGCTGTCACGGCTCTGTTTGCAGTGGACTCATTTTTCTGAGCTCTCCAACAAATATAGAAAAACTCAGTGTCTCTAATGAAACTATGCAAAGCACTTTTCATGTTGTCTGGATTTAAATCCAGGTGGGCGCCCTTGTAAAGCCCCCTCCATTTAATTGCCTGTGTAAACCTCAGATATGTAAATGGTCTTAGATTGCTGGCTTTGTGTGTGTGAATAGCCCTAATTGCTACATCGTGAGGTCGCATATCAAAGCAATGCTTCATCTGCTTTTAAAAAGAATGAAAGACAGAGGCACAGGGAACAGCATCTAGCCTTCTAACTCTACCTGCAAAAGGGCTTCTGTCCATGACCCTGAAGTCATTAACAGGCCGAAATAGCTCTGTGTCTCTTCTGCCACATTCCCAACCAGCCCTGTAGCCAAGAGGCACCAAGGTAGCTGACCCTTTGCTGCAGGCTCAGTGTCTAGCAGTCTGGAGGAGATCTTTCACTGCCTTCATGCCACTCATAAACAGTGCACAACCCAGTATGCTCCTTTTCAGGCTCTCTGTGGCCATAGGGTCACATGCCCTGTGCTGCTGCGTACTCCACACGTTCTTTGTCAGGACACATCCTGTCATTCTTTTACACCGCATGTGCAAAATTAAAGAGGAAATGAATGAAGACTGATTAAATATTTAGTCTGTAAAAACTACTAAGCTTTAAAATGAGCTATTTTAATTGAAGCACTTCACTTTAGATCTTAAAAGTCTAAATCACTCTACTCTGTGGGCATTTTCAGGATAGATTGTTACATGGTCAGATCATATTCATTCTTCTTTTCCTTCTGATATCTGATCCAGAATTTTTAGACATTGTGGCTTGTGGGATGGTGGGTGAAGCAGCTAAACAATGACAACATAATGTCATAATAAGTTTGTTTTCTTGGACCACCAGATTTCTGAGACATTCAGGGTATTCAAGAGGTTAATTAGACCCCCTGTAACAAGGTCCAATAACATGGGCTGCAAAAAAAAAAAAAACTTGTAATGGGGTCTCAAACCATGTAAAGTGAAACAAGCAAAAAACAAAATGGAGATTCAAGGGTTATGTGTGACAGCGATTATATATTGTATCAGTATTAAAGGTGCTGTAACAAAAAGCCTGTTTGATTTCAAAGGATAAAGAGAAGCTGTAATCGTCATGTAAAAAAGAATTTTGGGGCATATCATCAGTAACACAACTCAGTGTAACGATTTAAAGTCTGATGGCATCTGTACACATGGGAACAAAGTGTTTCTCTTTTCTAAAGCTTGAAAATATCACATATGCGTTTGTTGAGTCAGAGTGGAAAACAGAGATTAGCATTTCCCACGGATTTAAAAGGAAGAAGAGAGCTTTGGAGAAGTGAAAAGGTGGAGTTACTGATGTGTGCAGTTACAAGGGCTTATTTTTAGAGCCACTTGTCAGACAATATGGGTTCCAAGATTATAAGCCATGTAAACATCGAATGGGATTCTGAAATACACAGGAAGCTCTGCAGAAAAAAAGAAAAAACTGAGAAACAGACAGACTGCATGTGTGCATGTGTGTACCTGTGGGTGCATAGTAATGGCCTGGTTGGTGATTGATAGTTTCCAACTGATTGAGTAGGATTTGATGCAAGTTAATCATTAATCTTAATCCCTAAATGAGAAAGCTGTGGCCATCCCTTAGGAAATACTCTCCTCTTCACTACTCATTGATTTGCAGTCGCCATTACTCAGATGTGCAGCCTGCTGTGGCTGAGTTTAGTCAGTGATGCTCACTGGTGTTCTGATGTCCAGCACATGGAAGCATCCTACTGGATCCATTCCTTTGACATTTGTTTTAAATTGTAAACGCAGGGGCTTTTGCTTTGCCTTTCTCGCAGCTTTGCTCCAGAAAATTTACACTGTAGTGGGTTTCTCTTCTATTGCAGAGCACCAGCGTGAGAGGGTAAAAATGGGCGCAAGGGAAATGTATGCATCCTGATGCCATTTCAGTTGTCAGACACACTCCTGGAACACTGTCTCCTTTGATTGTGGCACTCTTTCAAACAGATGAAAAATACCACTGCAAACAGTCAGGGGAGTCACAAATTTCAATTTCTGAGAAACCTCAACTCTGACTTTAGCCAGTACTGTATGGGATATGGCCTGGTAAGGGACTTCTGATAGTGTAGCAGACACAAATGCAAAGATAGGTTTGTTATTATAGGAGAAATAGCAAGCTCCACTCCTACTTCAGATCTGAAAAAAATCCACAGGTGTTTCTGTCCATCCATCCACTGTGAAAAGACAACTCAACACTATGAGTCTGAAAGGATGTATAGCGTTCAAAAAGGCCTTACTGATAAAAAGAAATGGACAAAAACTGCTCAGAACAATGGACTGACCACAGTATATAGAATACTATGCATAAAATATTTCATATGTATTATATATGTAAGTACCTAAATGAGTTAATTATATGTATCCACCTATATACTGA
This sequence comes from Semaprochilodus insignis, assembly GCA_034552555.1. Lineage (NCBI taxonomy): Eukaryota > Metazoa > Chordata > Actinopteri > Characiformes > Prochilodontidae > Semaprochilodus > Semaprochilodus insignis. Next base: position 40,554,534 of record CM067474.1, on the reverse strand, counting down.
TTATTCTACTGAACTTGTTCAAAGCCAGAGCTAAAAGAAACATTTCATACTTTTAAATGACTTGGACTTCAGACTAAAGTACTCTTACAGAATATTACTCTTGATGCGAGTCAGTTTGGAAATTTCTGTCCTGATCTGCCATGACTAACTGTATATTGTGATCTCAACCACAAAACGATAGACCACACAAACAGAGTGGACTCCTGAATGCTGAAGTGTATAATGCCTACCTGCATGTCCAAACAGCTGCACACAAGCCTAAGACCAAAAAACATAATGGCAAGTGTCAGCTGGAGTGGTCTAAAGCACACTGCCACTGGAAATGTGTCCTCTGAATAGATAACTGGAATACGTAGTGCCAGCAGTAAAGTTTGGTGGAGGATGTATAATAATCACTTTTATTGCCACGTCACATTTTCACAGGTGTGAAGGTGAGTGAAAAACTTAGGTGCGTAGTCCCTTACAGTACTTAAATACAAAAAATATACTTTAGACAATAAATATATACAATACTAAGCACAAAATCTAAAAAATATATATAACAGTAATATAAAGTTATGAATAAAAACTATGATATATCCAGATGTACACATTTCCATATGGCACTATGGTAAGGCTGAGGTAGATGAGAGATGCAGGGTATATACAGGGCATAGAATATTGATATATATATATATATATATATATATATATATATATACATACATACACTACAGATATACAATATGGATGGAAGATAACAGTATGTTAGTCTATATGTGCAAGTATAAATATGCTAAATGTAAAGTGCAGAGTGATGATTGTCCATGGAGATCATCATTTAGATGATTTTGGTGAGATGAGCTGAACCAGGACCATTTACCGATGCATCACCACTACTGGCTGTTCAGTAGCCTGATGACTCGGGGGAGGCGGCTGGTTCTGGACTTTATGCTTCGGAACCTCCTCCCACTTGGCAGCTGTGAGAACAGACAGTGGCTTGGGTGGGTGGAGTCCTTTAGAATCCTCCTGGTTTTCCTCAGGCAGCGGCTGGTGTATAAATCCAGGAGGTTTGGAAGCTGAACCCCGGTGATGTACTGAGCTGCCCGCACCACCCTCTGCAAAGCTTTCCGCTCGATAGCAGTGCAGTTCCCATACCAGGTGGTGATGGAGCCAGTTAAAATGCTCTCCACAGTACATGTGTAGAATGTTCTGAGGATGCGGGGGTTCATGCCAAACCTCCTTAGCCGTCTGAGGAAGAAGAGGTGCTATTGTGCCTTTTCACCACCCGTGTGGTGTGTTCAGTCCATGTGAGTTCCTCTGTGATGTGAACACTGAGGAACTTAAAGCTGCTGACCCTTTCTACAGCGGCCCCATTGATGGTGATGGGGGTGTGCACTCTCTCTTGCACAAGAGTAATGTTAATGTAACAGCATACAGTCATTTCAGACAATTGTATGCTTTAAACTTTGTTGCAACAGTTTGGGGGAAACACTGTTCTACCATGACCGTAACCCAGTGCACAAAGAGAGCTCCATAAAGATGGCTTGATAAGTCTGGTATGAAGTCTGGTAAAATAATATGCAAAAAATGCACATATTATTTTCACAGGTTGACGTTTAGGGGTTAGGGATTGGGACAGGCACCTCCTAATAGAAAGTACCCTATAAATGATGATTTAGCTATTGATGGCTTAAGTTTACATAGTTCATAATAAAACCCTTGAAAATATCAATTATGTTTTATCTATTATATATGTTTTTAATAGTGTGATTGCAGTTTGAACTATTTTGGTGGAATGGCTCATATATGCACCTATATATAGTGCACCTGTTCTAAGCCTAATGAGGAAACCTGAACCCTTAACACCCTTAACAAAAGAAATGGTTTTGTACTTTTAATCAAAACAAAAGAAAATATTTAGTAGTTTGTCCTGCAATGAAAGGCCCTATTTCCTCTGGGTTTTTCCACAAAGTTCAGAAACGAGGACACACTGTCCTTTATAGCACACAGTTCACTGAGAGCCACGCTCAACTAAATATGACCCTTAACTAATGAAATACTTATTCCAATCAAGCTGACATTGACTTGGACATTTGCTAAAGTCATTTGCAAACACACTAATGCATGTCCCCACTGGGCTGCCTTTCATTCTATCGCTCTCAATGTCTTCGAGACTTGTTTACCTTAGATGTGCTGGCTCATGATCCCTCATGCTGTTTTTCATTCATTAGCTTCATTAGTGATTTTATTACTGGGCGGATCGAAAAAGCATCTCACATCAGGACCCTCATTCACTACGCAAGCACTGCAGCAACTTTCTCTCTGTCTCTCTCTCTCTCTCTCTCACACACACACACACACACACACACACACACACACACACAGAAACTCTGCACCTCCATGCATGAGTGCTCACATCCACACAAACAAACAAACCAGCTTAATGTTGAAGTGCTGTGTCCCTCTGAGAGCAAGGTCATCTTTAAACTTGACTGGCCAGGCCACAGACATTGTACAGCACCTATGTACCTATGTGCAGTCGCCACTGTGCTGTTCCTAAAGATTTAACCAGGAACTGCTGAAACGGCACCACAGCTGCTACAGAACCGAGTAATTTAAACGTTTCTGTTGTTGTGGTATTAAAACCCAGCCTGTCAGTTTCAGTCGACTTTGACTGACTCTGCAGCGCCGCTGTAGTGCATTCATGTCTTCTGCTGCAGGCACCCTTGGAGAAAAACTGTATTAAACTGTATTAAATTCCAATCAAGGAAGCCTCACTTAGGCATGCAATTAAAGTGGGTGCAAAGTAGAGCTTTAATCAGGCCTGAAATTTTAAACTGACTATTCAGAGTCTGAATAAATCTCCACAGCTCTGATGATATCTCCTGTTAAGTTGGCTTGAAGTGACAATGACAGGGGCCATGAATAGCTTTTATCATCAGCTATGCAAAATGCAGTTTGAATTCCAATCTAACCCCTTACAATCCCAGCCTTATTATATCCTTATGGTTATTCTTCAGTAACTGCATTTACTACAACTGCCTAATAAGCAATTCTTACCTATAAGGAGTTAAAGAAAAATTACACAGATTAACAAAATCTTTATAATTTGATTGTTTAGATGTAATTAAGATCATTCAAAGCAGTTCAGTCTGAAATGGTTGAATGTGGAGAAACTTGCTGGGGACATTGCAGGGGTCGCAATGTCTACAAGACAAATACAGGCATCTAATTTACTATCCAAAAGCACCAGTGAACATTCTGAGGTTTTATTTGTAATGTTAATGATGATGGTAAAATAGTCAGTCAGAAGAAGTTTTCTTGGGGTCTGTTTTGCCCTGTGAATACCTCTCTGCCATCAATCAATCAATCAATCAATCAATCAATGACTTATTAATGAATGAATGAACAAACAAACAAACATTTATTTACATAACATTTTATGCCAAAAACCTTTATTCTCAGTACTTAATGTCTCAGGCATCAAGCAGTGTACCCATAACCATTGTGTGTAATGACTTTCTGTAATGGAGCTTTTAAAGGCATTAAACTCTTCAGAGGTCTGGTTCTTATCACCACCACTGTGAACAATTCTGACTTGGCCATTTAACACCAAACCTCTCTGCTGAATGATTGTTTACATCGAGGAGAAATGTTGAAAAAAACCCCCAAAATCAATCAATTACTAATTTATCAGCATATTACCAAATGTGTTCTCTCTAGAGGATATGTTGCCTTTTTAACTTAGAAAACTTTTGCATATAGCTATACTATGAAACATGGTGACCGACAAGACATGATGACTTGTATCTACACTCACTGTCTTATTTATCACCTTTACTTACCATATAGGAGCACTTTGTAGTTTACAGACTGCAGTGCATGGTGGATCATTCTCAGCCCTGCAGTGACACTGATGTGGTGGTGGTGTGCTGGTGTGAGTGGATCAGACACAGCAGTGCTGTTGGAGTATAAACACCTCAGTGTCACTGTTGAACTGAGAATAGTCCACCAACCAAAACTATCCAGCCAACAGCGTCCTGTGACCACTGATGAAGGACTAGAAGATGACCACCACAAACTCTGCAGCAGGAGATGAGCTACTGTCTCTGACTTTACATCTACAAGTTGGACCAGCAAGATAGGAGTGTCTAATAGAGTGGACAGTAAGTGGATACCACACCACTACTGTGTCTGATCCTGGTAAGTGGACGATGCGTGGAGATGCAAGGAAGTGTGCCTAATGAAGTGGCCAGTGGGTGTATGCACTGCATTTTGGCAAAACCCCAAAAAACAAAAGTTTCCGCAGGGTTCTGCAAAGTAAGAAAAGGCTATCATCATAATGACGCCAGCTCTACCTTTTGCTAACGTACTGCAAATACAGAAATCATACAACTATGGAAACACTGCAGAGTCAGTCACAACGCAGTGGAAATGTTTCCAGAGAACAGAGGAAGGGGCAAAACTCTTTAAGCTACTTCTTGTTGAAGAGACATGCCAAATAGATAGAACAAGGTGATAAATCACATCCTTTTATGCTGTTTTATCAGTAATCTTAAATATGTTTTTGAAATGTGGATTTTAGTTTCAGTTCATAGGGCCTCCCAAAGAGACAGATGGCCACTGAGTGGACAGACTTTCCTATGAGGAAACACAAAACGTGTAAAATAAAATGAATAGTATTCGGTGCATTGAAGTTGGAGGTGGAAAACTCAGTTCTGTATGCATGTCTGTCCTGCATGGCCCCTACTCAGCTGTTTTGCTGTGTAATCAGTGTTCAGCTGGAGGGAGCAGAGTCTGAGCATTGTCTGATAGATGATAAATCTCTGCTCCTGTGATGAGGGGTGCAAGCGGTTGGACACAGGCGCGCGCCGGCCCTCTCTGAGCTAGTGCAGGGGATTTGATGGATTGCTGTCTGTAGGGGGGTCACTTATCTGCAGAGCTGCGGCCTGAGCGAGTGTGTTATCTCATCAGAGCTGCGACCGTGGGAACAGTCCTGCCTGCTGGCTCTGCACTACTGAAAGAAACAGAGAGAGAAGGGAGATAGAGGGGAGATGAAGAAAGGGGTTTTGCTTTCTCTCACCTCTATTTAGACGGTTTTGACCCTGGGCAGTGAGGGTTTATCTCGCTGGTCTCTGCTACTTGTGTTCCTACTATTCTGTTCGTGTTGTCCAAAGGGGCAGCCTCAATTCATGACTCTTTTCTCTTTCTCTCTCTCTCTGTCTTCTGTACACTTTCACACACAATCACTCTTCTCTGCTTTTTGGTTAGGCGTGCGGAGCGAGTAAATGAAAAATGCCACCAGTGGATTTTATGGATTTTGAATGGATGGCTCTGTTGGGGGGGGAGCAGCAAGGAATTGATTAGTCTTCAAGGTGCACAAATAAATGCACACACTAGAATGCACACACAGTATGTGGTAAGTTGGGGTGCTGGGGGGGTGGGGGGGTGGGGGGGTACATTACCCTCAGATTTTGGAACTGTGAACCTCAAATAATAATCTGATCACAGTAAAGAACCATGCACCTGATTTAGAGGGGAGTTTTAATTTCATACCATGCTATATGTTTATATATTTTTAAAACTGCAGTAGCGCTGTTTAAGTTAACCATGCATTTTCTTTCCAGCAAGCTGAATCGCCATCCTCTTCAAATGCTGGCCGCTTTGAGGGCATGTTGCTAAAACACAGACAGATTTAGCAGATTTAACCTGACATCTGAGATGTCGAATTAGCAAACATGGTGGCCTGATGCCATACTGAGAGACACTACATCTGTATGTGTAGCTCAATAAATATTGCCCATATCTCAATGTATCATCATTTATTGTTCCCAGTAACCTTTATCTTCCTTCCCAATAGCATTGTGATCTGACACTTCCTTCTGGGTGCAACTATTCGAGTGTATTTCCTTTCTCAGTAAGTGCTTCCTGACGACTACACGTCCTTTTAGACTTATAGCACTGAGTTGTCTTCTCACAGTGGAAGGATGGAGGACAGAAACACCTGTGGAGAGGTAAGAGTGGAGTTTGGGTTTCTCCTCCCTCTTAAAGGTAAAAGCTTTAGGTAGTGTTTGACAGATGGTAACAGTTTTGGTGGTCTACCTGCATAGTTGTTAGAAGTCATTTTCTCTGCAGCTTTGGTAACTCTAATTCTTCTTAGGCTCCCTCTTTCTTTATGCAGGAGGATTATCTTATATTTAATCTTCTCCGAAAAATATTGTGAGATAACCTTTTGACCTATATGTATTAAAGTCTCCAACTTCTGGACAGGACTCTGTGTTACCCCCCTAAAAAACCCACATAAAAAGCCATATCATTTTGCGTCATGTCACTGCAGATGTTACTTATATGCAGCTTAAAATTTTAGCACTCCCAACCCAAAACTCGTTCCCACACCCTGCACACAAACCTATGCTGTCTGATCTTCTGCCTGCCTTCGAATCCAAAACACACATGCAGCCACGCACTTATATATAAATGCACAGAGCCCTCAGGGGGTGCTGGTAGAAGTGTTTGACTCATACTCTCAGGTTGCACAACACTGACAAGAGCGCTGGCACCATCTCTTAAGATTATAGACTGCTGCTCGCTGGCTGCTTTCTATCATTTCAAATCCACATGCCATTCGAAAAATCATTGCGCTGTCAGACTCAATAAGAAATCCCTGTTGTTAGCTCCCTCACTCACTGGCAGTAGTCAGGAGAGCAGATGAAGGATGCTCGGCACTATTCTTGGACCTAGCTGAGGGCTGAAGGTAGCCGCAGCATGGGCAGTTTCGAGTAATTCCATCCCTCAGAGTCCACTGGAAACAGCAGAGCGAATGCGAGGCTGCGGGCCTCAAACCACAGCTAAAGTGGCTGCGTGGCAGGAGGCTGGCCGTGAAGCTGCTGCCCCGCTGTGCCATGGCCGGAGGGTCGGTGGGAGGTTGTCTTGATGGTTGGGGAAGTTGATTAAAATCTAATGAGGTGCTTTTTGGTCTGTGGAGCCACAACGCTTGCTTGAGCATGAGCACCTCACGTCTCAGCTCTCTCTCACCTCTTCATCTCTACATCCTTCACTTCTATTCTCTTGCTGTCCCTCCCAGAACCAGTGTTTACAATCTGCATGTCAGTCAGAAAATCCTCTCTCTCCTGTTTTTCCTTCATCTTGTGAAACAGTTCCACATGGATTTCATTCTGCTGCTTGCTGCCCTCACAAAAAAGTGAACTTAAAGTATATTTCCCAGGAATACTGTAGGTAGTAGGTATACTAACAGCAGTGTACTAGGAATGTACTTGTAAGTGTAGTACTATTTCAGTACTTCTTGGGACCAAATAGGCCACTTTTTGTTCATTAAAGTATATATCAAGTTTATTTCAGTGGGGTGTTAATAAAACCATAGGAGAAGGGAATGCTTTGGAAGTATTTGTGGGGCAAAGCCAAACTTCACAGGTCAGCGGAGCCGGTCAAGGGTGTGGCATGCCCTTTCCAATGAGCCCTGAATCTCATTGCCAGCCTAACAGAAACCAGAAATACGACCCACGAAGTCACCAGGCTTCTGTTGTGTTGTCTGAGGCGTGCATGTTATTATTGTCATAATCATATGATCAGCGACAGGCAGTAAAGCCAACAAGTTGACTAGTCAACTAGTTTGTACAACCCCCACTGTAAACTAAACTAAAAGTGAACTGATAACTGTACTGTTAGTCTACTAGTTACGTACTTTTATCCCACTTCTTAGTTTATGAAAGTATAGTTTATAAAGTACAATTACAAGTACAGGCCACAAGTATACGGTAAATACACAAACTTTTCAGTATACTTGTCAGTATTATTTTGTTGAATCTGTCTTGAATCTGAAGTAAACTGAAACCATGTTTTTAGCGATCTGTTGGGCACCTGAGTAAGGTGCAATAGTGAAATGTACAAGTTGTGGTGTCCTTTAGAAGTGGAATTGCCGGCCTTTGCCATAAAGCAAAGCTCATTATCGTTATTAAACTCAGATCCAGTGTGGTTGGCAAGGCTGGACTGGGACAAAAAACTGATCCTGGCATTTTCGGCCCAGGTGACCTACCACAATCAGTCAGTCACCACTCACCAGCACTTCCTTGTACCATCCTCGTGACCCTCTTTTAATTTAAAATTAAAGAACGAATTATCATCAGCATTGTCATGATCTCATCATTGCATTTTACACATTAACTATAGTCTCCTCCTGCCTGGCAGTGGATAGACACCTCTCCTTCACCAGCTGTTGTGTTTTGGGTGCTGTACATGTTAAAGCTGGCGATTCTGTCTAGTTCTTTCTTTTTGCACTTCTGTTTCTCCATTGCACATCCATGAACAGATTTTTGATTCAGATTCTGTCACATCATCTGACATGTGAAACAGACAGGATAGAGAGGGAGGGGTGCGGCCTAGTAAGAGATGTGATTTGGCCAGCCTAGTGTCAGTATAGAAATGAAGCAATGGGTTGCTGTCCATGCTTTATGGGACGGTCATTTTTATTTTTTTATAAGAATTATGAATTTTATTATGTTGGTGCAAAGGTGTGGCAGCACGGAATGATTGCCAGTACAGCTCTGGTGTAGTAATGCTAGTGTATTTCTGTATGAGTCCTGTTCTGTATTCCATCTGGACAGGTGAAACGCATGGAATACTAGTGTAGTGACCAAATCGGATGATAGATCAAATCACATCATTACTAAGTATTGTGTGTACTAAAACTATTTCATTTTTATTATGAAATAATAGTCAAATATAACAGTCTGCTCTCCCGTTTTGCTTTAATTCATGTAGAGTGCAGAGTCTCTGCTCAATTAGCTGCTGTACTGCTTTGACTTCCACTGTTGCACTCTGTGAAAAATGTCAGTGCATAATCGTGATGAATCTGCCAGGGTGGAGGAGGGAGGAGGGCTTCTCTATGTGTCTGACAGCTTAATTGCAGGTGCAGAGGTCAATATACAATCAATTAACAAGAGAAGCAACAGACAGAAAGAAACAGAGGGAGAAGGTAGGAGGGAGGGAGAGTGAGAGGGAGAGAAAGAGCTTTGAAGATGAGGGGGAACTGAAAATCTGTGGATTCTCTAAAGCCTCAATCAGACATTCCCGATTTGGAGTTCAGAGAATTTCTAAAGAGAGAGAGAGGTGAGCACTTTTCACTTTGATGTTGGCTGAGAGTCGGAGGTCAGTATGTGGTATGGATCCGGCTCTGGTCTTGATCTTTGCCTCCGTAATGGACAGTGGCAGTGTCCATTTCCAGAAACGATGACAGTGACCTTTCCTCTATATGCAGCCATTAACCCTTGCACACATGTGCACCCTATAAGCGCTCATATACAGAAACTTCTCGGGAGGCCTATTTGCTATAAAGGCCGAGTTGAGGTAGTGGCAGAGATTGGCTGAAGTAATAACTGGCTACCAATGCAAACTCTCCTCAGCTCGCACCGCTGCACCATGACTGGCCTGAGGATCTGATGAAAGAGTTGCGAAAGCGGTGCAATGCTTCTAAAAGCCGAGGGCAGCTGGTGATCTGTAGTCCACTCTGACAAACAGAATCACCCACAGCCATTCCACTTAATATGAATACATCATCACTACTTCTGTTTGCCGACTGCCATCGTTTTCATGGTTGAGAGGACTTGGCTAAAGGAAGAAATGAAGACTCACAGCATAAAACAGTCGCAACTTGTGAGAAGCAAGACTGTGGCAGGTCTCTAAGGATACGGACGACTTTTGTGCTGGGTTCCATCGTTCAGTGTCAGTGCTAATGCGGTTTTAAGCACACATGCTTTCTGGGAAGCCGCAGGGGAAACTTTGCAGCAAGGTGCCAGGACTCCCGCTGCTCACGCTTAATCAGCCGCAAGTTCCTGTCAGAGAGCCAGAGCTCTAATTGCTCCTGACTAATCGCCGGAGCCCTGGCGTCACACCGGCCAGCAGCCCCATGCACCATGCTCTCAGCTTCACACACCACCTGCTGTCAATCACTGCCCATGACTGCACAGGAAAAGCAAGCCACAGTTGTCTGAACAGGACCTCCAGAATGAAAATGAAACGTGTATTGCAATATGTGCCAGTGAAACTCAGAATGGAAACTTAGGATATTTTGCAATGCGGAGACATGAAGTAATGCATTGTAATGCATACAGTTTACAGTTCTGTGCCTTGTGATGTGCTTTTAGTTTTCCTAAGAAATCTGAAGGGATATTTGTTTTCATACCACCAAAGTTCAGTCTTCATGCAAACCCAATTCTGAGAACATCAGCAACTTTGTTTTTTGTGGCGGCTTCTTGACAGTTACACATCCTTTCGGACTCATAGCATCTCAGGAGTAGAGTTTGATTTTCTCCACCCTCTCTTAAAGACGAAAGCTTTAAGTTGCATGTTTAAGTCAGTTGCATGTTTATTTCATTGCTGAGAATGCAACAAAAATGGAATATATTGGAACAGATTCAAACTGTACAATGCATGCGTTGTCAGCTTGCTATTCATACTCATACACATTTCACCAAAGCTACCATGCTGTGAAGTACACAGAAGGCTAAACAGCTAGCTTGCTTCATAAGTTTGAGATAATGTAATAGGACCTTCTCATTTCATAAATAATTCAAAGGACTGCATGAGTTTGAAAGTCGGGTGCAATTTGCTGTAATCTGTGGTGGCAGTTTGCAGCAGGAGCTGCTCTCCTGGTTTCAGCTATTATCTGGAAGAAGTGTCAGAGGTAGAGTGTTATGAGAAGAAAATCGGCTACAGAGAACTGTGGAAGCACGTTGGCTGTGGCAGGACTGTGGCAGGACGTAGGCTGTCCAAAAGTAGGGAAAATTTGAATGATGCTGCCTGCATGCTTGTCAAATGAATTTAAATCTAAATCTGAATGAATCTCACCTGCAAAGATGTAATCACTGCTGTGTCTGAATAGCCTGATCTGGTTGTAATGTGAATTCACATGCTAGCCAGCTCTGCAAATATATTTAGGTCTTGGGCTACAGCTCAGGCAGAATCAGGGAAAGCAGACAGGAGAGGACGTCTCATCCAGTGCTGGGCGTTCAAGTGCTTTGTAACACACATGGAGGATGTCAGGCAGCTGTTGTTTATATTTGGCCATTTATGTTGGCTAACAATATTTACATGTGTACGTTATGCAGGGCCGCAACAACATTATTGATAACAATGATAATAAAAAAGTCATTGCCAATGAATCCTGTTATTGATTAGTTGTCATGATGACGTTTGTGCTCTCATTTACATCAGTTGATTGAAAGAGGGAAAACATAGATGGGGAAACTAGACTACAGAGTGATGCATGACTCAAAAGGTAAAATGAAAGATGTGAGTGCCTTACTTCCACATCATTTAAAAAGACGAATTCCTGCAAGAAGTCTAAAACTGAGCTTGAGGAAGTGCAGCTGTCATGCGTACGGATCTAGAGAAACATATTCATTGCAGAAGATGTCAAAAGGTCTGTATGGCGAGTAAACTGCAGTAAAAGTGCGACAGAAGTTAAAAAGAGAGCATTGTTGTCTGCTTTTCAGCGAGCTCTGATTTGGTTGAGGTAAAAATGATGAAGGTGAATGATGAGCTGCATTTTCATCTAATCTGCATGGCCAGCATGCGCTAATGCACACAGACATGCTTGTTCCGTTTAACCAGGACATCTTCTCTGGTCAATAACTTAATGCCTTTTTGTCATTAATATTTGTCATTTACTATAAAATCTTTCACTATTAAGGGTGTTTTCCCACTGCACATTCAAAAATGGGGACTTGTCCAAACCTGAATCAACTGAACTTACAGTAATTGGTCATTTTAATCATTTTATGTCACACCAAAGAGTCTGAATCTGCCTAATAAGCTACGTCGATTAAGCTTACGATATTGGCTGAGAACGATGCACGGTCCTGCACACATGCTCACACAAATGTCTATATGTACACAGAATCTTTTGTAGAATCAAGTGGAGCTTCAGTTTTTCACATGCACTTGTTCTGTGGCAGCTAATCATGAAGCTGATCACATCAGTTTCTTATGCTTTTTTTGTCAACGTTTTATTTGTTATTTTGAATTAACTGTAAATTGCTCAGTAAATTGGACTGGGCACGTTATTCATCTGAAAATAGCCAACCATTATGTTTATAGACATTCTGATTTGGTCTATAGTACTTGGACCTCCATGCAAGATTTGTTCAGACGTTTTTCTTAATTGTTCTGCATCTTTTAACTGAGGAAAGTAGCATTTTTGAGAGCTGTGCATAAGGCCTCCTGTGGCATTGTGAACTTGATGTAAGTATGCATTTAGAAAACATGGTAGATGTAGGAATTCCTTGTATTGTTCATTTTTCCTTATATTGTGGAATATTTTGTGTATGATGTGAAATTGACTTCTGACTACTCGCTTATGGGAATCATTGTCAGTTGTGATCCTAACATTATGTATTCGGTGGTTAAAGACATATGAAATGTCTATGGCCTAATTGGTGACTACTAAAAGTGAGTTTATAAAATATGTTTTTGAATCTGACACCACCCTCTTCTCCACCATAACGGTCTGTAACTAGACTGTTTCTGAAGGGACTTGTTCATACTTAACCTTTAGACTGAGAACTTGTATTTACAGCAATTACGATAGCACATGAAAGTAGCAGGAGAACACTAAAGTCCCACCTACTGTTTACCACCTAGAAAAGCAGTGAGCAGCTAAGAAGCTCTCTTCTATTCTCTCTGCATGGACTCCATTCCAATATCCAGTGCCGTATGAACTGTGAGCAGCAAGCTCAAGGATCAACTCAGGACTCGTGGCGATGTCAATTTCCAAACACTGAGCAGTATTTCCTGGCACGCTAAAAAGCAATCTAAAGTGGTTAATGCGTCGACGAGCGTGCGGGGAGTTTGTTCATTTAGCCATGATCCAAAGAGGATGCTGATTTGATTATGCACACGCGGAGCTTTAATAGCACAGAGGCTCTACAAGCAGCAGAACAAATAAAAAGTCAGTCAGGCAGCAAAAAAGTCAAATCGTTTTAATCATGACGAACACTATGTGGAGAGCGCTCACGCTAACATACACTCAGGCCTGCAATAAAAAGCCCTGTGCAAGGCCTACACAACATCTCAGCAGATCTTTTAACTTTATAAATAGTTTCTTTTCTGTCCTCGTGAGTTGCCCACTCAGTAGCTGCTGCATCTGATTTGTGGTTAAGCCAGCCTCGGAGTATCCCCTTGAAAAGTCCGGTGTGGCCACCGATTGACGAGTAAGCAGAGACTCAGCGCTCTACAAGCTCTATGAGCTGAAGGTCTCTAGAGTTGTTTATTAGACTCTTGCACCATTAAAGAGCTCTGCAACAAATTCCTCCCTCTGGGCTGAGGAAAACAATGCAGCATACACAGAAGTTGGCAGCAGCTGCTTTTGAAATTACAATGAAGGAATCCATGCTTTGCGCTACAGCTAAGCCTGCGTCTCAGAGCGTAAAGACTGCGGTCAGACCCCTTCTAATCTGGCTGTTCTCCTCATTTCTGCGAAAGAACACTGCAAAATCCCTGCTCAACCCATTTGATACACAATCCATTAAGCCTTTATTCACTCACATAGGGCACCCAACACCTACTTCAGAAGCAATACATCACTCTGCCTGGGCTAGACCAGTTGTCCTGGCTGTCCTTGTTGCTATTTGGACCCTTGATATGCAGGCTTCCGCTTTGGTCACCTCACTGCCCTCTCACTCGAACGCACACACCACCACACGGCCTCACCTCAAAAACCTGCTTAACATTCTGAAACCATTTGGCCCCGGGACACATTAATTCACTGGCCTTTTCTTTAATAAGGGATGATTAGTTTCCCAATGACTTTATAATCTCCAGTCTGGTGCTTGCGGGTCCTGCTAATGCAGCCCCTGCCCCAGCTCCCGTCTGCAAGCCTCGCAACATGCCACCAAAGACGTCTGAAGGCCAAGCACCCCCTGTGTCCCCCTCTGTATCTATTTGCGTGGTATCATCAGCCCTCACCGCGCGCCAATGATGTGCATTAGGCCACAGGGATAACATGGAGATGATGAAAGCAATAACGAGATTAAAATGAGCAGACTGCGGTGTCATTGCAGCTTCCGCCTAGAGGAACAACACAGCACAAGCTGGCAGAGTGGGGGGAAAAAACAACAACACAGGAACACAGGAACAGAGCAAGAGAAAGAGAGAGAGAAAGATGTCGAAATAAACATGATCTTGTAGCTCTTGGCACAATGAGGTACAGATTCTTAAATACACATACAATAAGAAAAGATGTTTCATTTAGTCTGTCAATAATATTTTTCACCAGCATTCGGCTTGCCTGTCACTGTCTGTAGCAGAGGAACTGAATACAAAATACAAATATAATAAGTCAGTCCGTGTCCTACATAATGGCTTATTGATTCAGTCACAGTACTGACTGCTACCAGTGTAATGTATGCTTTTAATGTTCTGATTATTTCCATCTTTCCTGTGGGAAATAGAAGAGAAGAAAGGAGTGGACTACTTGGAAGATAAATATATATATATATATATATATATATATATATATATATATATATATATGCACAAGGTTGATGGAGCTATAAATACCTGTGGGATGTGTCACAGGATTCATAGAGTGATAAGAGGTGGTACAGTGCAGTGAACATCTTGTTCGATGTGTGTAAAATGGGTCCAAAACAGATGTTAATTGGCTAAAAGGAGTAATTGCATTTGGGCGTAATAAAAGCCATAGTGTGAAGGAAGTAGCTGAATCCGCAGGTGTATGAAAGCATACAGTCATACAGGTCTACCAGCAGTGGCACAAATCCCAGTCTACAGGAAATTCTCCTCAGAACTCTGCCAGGGAAGGCATCCACCAAACTGTGTAATTCTTTGATGCAAGAGTGGCTGAACATTGATGTTGCCTGCATCCAGAAACTTGAAATGGAAGCATTTTCACTAGTGGTCTCTGGCTCCTATGGACCCCACTGTATATGTTATTCGGAAGTGTGGTAAGTAATAAAAATAAAACAGGCACAGGGCTCTTAATTGGCACAACTGTCTAAGCATTGGGGTTTAATCAGTTGATGTCACCGCCAGCCATGGCCAGGTGTCCAAGAAAGCATAATTGGCCTTGCTGTCTGCTGGTCGGTAGGATGGTCCTCACTCTCCCGCAGTCACTCAATATGATGCAAGCCATTTAGCCCAAGCCACTGTCCAGACTTTCAACATGGTTTCTAAAATGAAAACTGCCCAGTTCAGCCTGAAACCCGAGCTTTCTCACAAGAGAAGATACTGAATGGAGTCTCTCAGAAATGGAGAGTGGAATGGGAGAAGTTCACATCTCATGCTAATCATTGATAAGACCCGTGCTGCAGCTGTTTAATCAGGACACCCAACACTAGACACTGAATCGTACTCTATTCTCATTCAAATCAGTTTAATCAACTAAGTGCAGTTAGGCCGCTGCAGACCATTTCATCTGCATCCATGTTCTTTACTTTGAGCCTTGGAGGGGCTCTGTGCTCTTACATGATTCAGCTCATGAAGGGCTTGATAATTAAGATGATGAACTGGTTCAGGTGTGTTGGAGCAGGAAAAGCATTAGACTGTGCCCTCTAGGACTGGCAATGAAGACCAGTGTTCTACATCATCTTCCTCTACTGCTGGTCTTCATTTGATGGCAGTAGTTATGCTACATACAGATGAACAGACATATGCAATTCATATAGCACAGCATGATGCACTGGTTTGCTAAAATGAATTAAAAAACAGAGAATATTGGAGCTGGATTAGTGAAGGGATCTAACTGGTACCACTTAAAGCACCAGTTTCCCCAAATTACCTCAGCTATAAATGTCACAGCCTAGATGTACATATTACTGGTACATGACAGTTAACACAACAGTCGTCAAGCTTAATAGAAAGAACAACACGGAACACGGCTGTGTCAATTAGCAGCTTAGTTATCATATTACTGTGGGATTAAAGTGAACACCATTACTATTACGGAGGGAACTCCTGGTTCAGCCATTTACAAGTCATTAAGTCATTCACCGGACATTCATTCTGGAAGTCAGGAATATCATCTTGGAAATATCTGACTTCTGAGTGAAACATATAGTCATGCATTCCATCTGAAATCATGTGTAATCATGTGTGAAATCAACAGTACCTCCCTAGGTAAAACAAATTCAGTAATAGGGCTTCAGATGCAAATGATGCCCAGAGTTGGCTGCAGATTTGGAAGAATTGCAAAGAGCAAAAATAACAGAGCTGTGTTCTGTTGTCCAGCTTCTTCTGCACTGCCCTATGGAGGAAAATGCCAGATGTCTGGAGACTAGTAGAGACTGGAGTGAAATTGTTTCAGGAAAATAAACAGTCAGCAGGATCTGACAGCACTGGCCTTCTGTTGAGGAGCTGGAAAGAGCTCTCACTGGCACTACTGCCCTACTACACAACACAGCTCCAACAACACCGCTATCTGTAGTACATTACTGATACACTGGCACTGATATATTAGTCCTTGGCTGTTTGCACTTGTATTGGCATTTAATGATTTGCTATTGGCACTGACCTCCAGTAAAGAAGGCCTGTGCTGTCTGACAGCTGTAAAGGCCACTAACTACCACAGCAACTAACATATGCTGTTTTACTGCTCAATTCTATTCTTGTTACTCTATGTGAAAAACGTGTTTTATGTACAATTATATATACTCATCATCAAAAGAATAGTTGCACCCAAGAGGAAGTGTCGGATTGCAATGCTGTTGGGAAGGAAGGTAAAGGTTACCAGGAACAATAAATGATGATAAATTTAGACTGATATATATTATTCTCAATATTTATTCAGCTGTACATACAGAATTAGTGTCTCTCAGTATGGCGGCAACACCCAGAGGAAAGCAGGACTAGTCACTGAAGATGATTAGCTGCCATTCTGATTCATGACAGTCTGAAATGACACCATTGCAGTCTTTGGTGACGTTAACATGGTGTTAAGGTTAGTCGTTGGAACAGTCTGCGTGCATGTAGTCCTGCATCATGCAGCTGTCTGCTAATGGTGCTGGCACTAACAGGATGACTCATGGACGGCATCATTGCTTGTTGAATGTTCACAGTCGTGGCTGTTGGGTCAGTCAGGTACAGGAATAAGGCCTGTCTTTCCTTACGCCACATGCGTGGCAGAGTGTAAAACTTTTTTCATCATTGCATGTCTCACAATGTCAGACCTACCCAATGTCAAACCTACCTCCACTCCTGTCGGTTTATTCTGGGTGCAACTATTTGTGCAACTGTTCTTTTGATGATGAGTGTATATTGTAGCATTACTGGCTAGTGTGAAGCCATGGAAGGTATGGCCAGGCTCACAGGCTCTTGGAAAGTGCCACAGATAAGAGAGAATTAAAGCGAAATATTTGTTGTTATTGTTGTTGTTGTTGTTGCTGAAAATCAGTGATTCTTTGTCATAGCAATCAACTAAATGATTAACTTTTGAATTTGAGTGTTTGATGGTGCCGGAATGCTGCTAAAAGTTGCATGTGGAAAGTTTAAAGAGCATGATGTGTGCTGTGTACCTTATTGGAATAGAATATTTGTTTCACAGCTTGAGCATGGTGTCATTTAGGTGGCTAGATGAAGCAAAAAGCATCCAGACAAGTGTAACAGCTTAGCATAGTGTATTAGATGGACAAAGACAGTATCAGATTGATATTGGCAGATACTCAAGGTTGCTTTATCTTAGTGCTTATCAGGATTAGACATGTAAAAGTGGCATCGGGCCACCCCTAGTTTTAAACAAACGCTTTTTGTGATGTGCAGTTTAGCACCACCCACTCACACTGATGTTATAAAGGTGTTTCAGCCAGGAAGGTAAACTGTTACGATGTCTACCCGCATTTACATCAAAAATGTCATATTGGTTATATTACATAGTTCTATAATACATTAATATATTATACAACACTCCATGTTATACTACAAAATACACAATATATCCAAAAGTATCCAGGCAGCCTGTCTAATTAGTGAATTCACTTACTTTAAGGTGCAGTAATTGCTGGAAAAGGTGCTCATATTCACACACATAGCTTGTATAATCTCCATAGAAAAGCATTGCAAATGAAATGGGATGCTCTAGGGCAGCCACACATGAGCCCAAGGTCACCATCCTCAATGCCAAGTGTTCGTTAAGGGGATGTAAAGCTCCATAGCACTGGGCTGTGGAATAGTGGAGATGCGTCCTCTGGAGTGATGAAGTACTATGGGGTGGGCTTGAGGGGTGTTTGTTATTCTCTTGGCTGAATGCAGTCAAATCCTTACAATAATGTTCTGACATCTACCTTAAAGTCTTCTCAGAAGAGTAAAGACAGTTACTGAAGCAAAGGGGTAAAAATACAAAGAATCATTAACAGAATGACAGAATACAAAACAAGAGACACGTCCATCTTATTTCTACACTAACAGTGTGCATTTTATCAGTTCTACTTACCATATAGGTGCACTTTGTAGTTCTACAATTACAGACTGTAGTCCATCTGTTTCTCTGTGTACTTTGTTATCCCCTTTCACCCTGTTCTTCAGTGGTCAGGACCCCCACAGGACCACCATACAGCAGGTATAAATTGGGTGTTGAATCATTCTCAGCACTGCAGTGACACTGACGTGGTGGTGGTGTGTTAGTGTGTGTTGTGCTGGTGTGAGTGGATCAGACACAGCAGTGCTGCTGGACTGAGAATAGTCCACCAACCATAACAACAGCATCTTGTGGGTAGCATCCTGTGGGCAGCATTTTGTGACCACTGACAGAGGACTAGAGGATGACCAACACAAACTCTGCAGCAGCAGATGAGCTATCGTCTCTGACTTCACATCCACAAGGTGGACCAGCAAGGTAGGAGTGTAGGAGGTAGGAGTGGACAGTGAGTGGACACAGTGTTTAAACACTCCAGCAGCACTGCTGTGTCTGATCCATTCACACCACCACCATGTCAGTGACACTGTAGTCCTGAGAATGATCCACCACCCATAATACCTGCTCTGTGGTGGTCCTGTGGGGGTCCTGACCTTTGAATAACATGGTGAAAGGGGGATAACAAAGTATGTGATGAATCAGATGGACTACAGTCTATAATTGTAGAACTACAAAGTGCTCCTATATGGCAAGTGGAGCTGATAAAATGGAAATTGAGTTTAGATACAAGGAGATGGGCCGGTAGGTGTATATTAGAAGTCTTTTGTCTTTCATCACAAAGATTTTATGTACCATGAAAAGGCATTTGGTGTGCATTTTGTGAGAAAACAGAGAGTTTTAATCTGATGTCTGTCATGGTTATCTGCAAACGTTTCTTAGCAGCAGACATATTGTGCTCAAGTTCAGGTAATTGGTGCTTGAACTCAAGGCTGAGTCATTGGTATGCTAGTCCAAATCATTGAATCCATGTTGACATAAGGCATCACAGGCAGAATTTCAATTGCCACTAGTTGCCATTAGTGGAGACTGTTATTTTATAGTGCTTTATTTTGACAAAGCTTTACTGTGGAACTGAGATGATGCAGCGTGACTGGTCGGGCAGACTGTGCATGAAGGATCAGCGCATTTAATGAGGGAAAAAGGCATTACTTTGTGGTTATTTAATTCGCTAGATGAAAATGACTGGCTTACATTTCAAACATAATCTTCTTTTCCAAATACTTGAGTCAAGTCCAGCACCACAGAGCTACTTATCCATGTGATATTGTCACCCTGATATCATGTCTTGCTCAAAAGTAGTAAGCCATCATGGATTCCAACAAGCAACCCCTCAGATATCTGGAGTGAAGCACATACTACTGGTTACACCACATATACATAAAATACCCGCTAAGCAGACCTAAGGTCAGGGGAATTAGCAAACAAAGCCTGAGACCATTTCAAGTGAAGCATGGTACACAAAGTGCTACCATTTGGCTGTTTATTCAAATCCAAGCAAAGGGATTAATCAGGGATTTATATTACTGCAGCCACAGAGCAGTGGCCAACCTCAGATGACCCTGTTTCAAAACAATACTGGAGAAAGCCATAAAGAAAGTTTTATTCAGCATGGAGGTCCAGACCAGTAAACTCATAAATATTTCATTAAAGTAAAGTAGAGGCTTATGTTGATCATCCTATTCTTATATCAGCGATGGTAATTGGTATGCATGCAGGTTTGTGTAGTGCACAACGCTTGAGTGAAAGACTTAATGGCAGAGCTCCATCGAGAGTCTGAGCATCCCTATACCCGTGTCTTAGGTGGGAGCTTCACATTTTACAAGCCCAAAAAGCTGGGACAGGAGCCTGATTACCACTGTGTTACATCACCTTTCATTGTATGTACTTAACAATTGTTTTGAAATACTTAATAATAGTTTAGGAAACTTATTCTGTTAATGCCATTTTTTCCGTCTTCAACTGTGCTGTTGTACCAGGCCTTTGTTGTCATATTTTGAGCTTATCAAGATGCATAATTCTGGACACCAGTAAGGCCGGTCTAGCACCCACACACTGTGATTATGCAGCCATTCTGTTGTGTAACATGTGCAGAATGCTTCTTGGTATTGACTTGTTGAAATAAGCATGAACGTCCTTGAGAAATGACGGCGTGTTCAGTGTTAATGGTGCTTTCAGTGATATGGAGGCTACCCATTAATATTCCCCATGCCATAAAAGACCCTGGCTTTGGACGTTCACGTTAGTAACAGTTTGGATGGTCCTTTTCTTCTTTTAAAGCAGTGCTGTCTGAGGGATCGAAGGTCACAGGTATTCATTTGTGGTGTTTAGCTTTTTCCTTTATGCACGGAGATTTCTCTGGATTCCTATAATAATAATAATATAATAATATAATAAAGGTATTACGCACTGTAAAAGAATAAAATACCTAAAATCTTTGTAATTACTGGCTGAGGAACATTACTTTTAAGCTGTTGGATTTTTAGCTGATCCAGTTTTGGCAAAGCGGCGAGCCTCAACCAATCCTTGTTCATAGAAGACGAAGCCTTTCCTGGGTGCTTCTTTTATATCCAAGC
Organism: Semaprochilodus insignis; assembly: GCA_034552555.1. NCBI lineage: Eukaryota > Metazoa > Chordata > Actinopteri > Characiformes > Prochilodontidae > Semaprochilodus > Semaprochilodus insignis. The sequence continues at coordinate 40,533,540 of CM067474.1, read as the reverse complement.
ATTTCAGTTTTAAATTGCTCCTGTCCCCACTTTTCTGTAACGTGTTTAAGGCATCAATTTCAGAATTAGCATGAATTTATAAAAAAAGAAGATGATGTTGATAAGGTTACATATATGACATATATTTTCTTTGTAATGTTTTGTTAAATACATGTTAAAGTAGATTTATAAATCAATGCTTTCTGTGTTTATTAGCATTATTTTCCTACTATCCCTATTTTTTAGGAACTGGGATTTGTCTGCAGAAAAAGGCACTAAAGAATGCGAAGGACCTCATTCCAGTCAACTGACTGATTGGCTGGTCATTCGCTCAGTGTTGGATGTTTGTTTCCTAACTTTTGCACAAGAGCTATAAGGCTATAACATACTTATCAAGCTTCTAACCCGCCAATTAGCACTGTGCAAATTATAGCTAAATTATTGCAAACTGTCTTGCTCTGCTTATCTGACTGTATGGCTATCTATAAAATGGACATAAGGTACGAAATTCAAGCTTCTAGCAATGTGGTATATTTGCATTCTTTTATAAGATGTAATCCATTTTAATAGCTTCCTTTTTATCTACATCTATGATCTACAATCTTCAGACACCAAACATGTCTGGGCTGGTTGTGTACTTTTAAGGAAAGGGCATTTTTTCACCAAACTATTCCTCACTCAGCATGCACTGACATCAAGCTGCACTGTAAGGACTTACTGGTATAAATGAACTCGCTCCTGTAGTGTGGTTTCCACTTTGCTTTTTTAAAGCAGAAGAAAAGTGGTGCATTAGCAGTACCACACTGAGAAGGAAAATGTGCCCAAAAGCAGACTTGTGGATACTCAGAGCAAACTCTGGTATGTTTAGTTTGGGTATTTTCCCTTTATAGGCCTGAGTGAAATCCAGGCTAGTATTCCCATCCTGTCTGCTCTATTTCTCAACGTGTAGCAGATGTTGGAGCACTGACTGCTTTCTCTGCTGCCTTCTGGAAAACCACAAATGTCTTTCCTACATTTGTTTACAAAAGCTGAGGAAATATTTGCTCGATCACACCCATTTTATCAGATGGAGACGCCTGGAACACATGCACAGGGGATTTAGCCTGTGTCCTGCAGAGCAACTTCTAGTTCTTTAGAAAACTTAGCTTGCTCTGCAAAAAACTGTGGAATGAAGCCATAGGATAAGCACTTCCGGAGAACCTTCAGTGGAGGGTACTTTCAGAAAAGATTTGCAGAATATACAGTATTATATATAAGTTCAAATTTTCTTTGCAGAGCTGAGCCACTGCGTATTCTGTCTGGGCTAATGCCTATGCTTGCCCTCCCTACCACTACTGAATCTTGCTCACATGACCCATTCACACTGCTAATACTGGTGCCTGCCTGTACTTAAATTAAAACTATTGAATCATAGGCACTGTTCACTCACCTCACACTATAAGTTCCAGTATTCATATTTATACTAATGTGTCATGATAGTAGACACTGGTCACTGGTGTTCACAGATTTACTGTGAACTGAAATTCTGCTGTCCAATGACCGACTCATTTAATCTTTTTACTCTATATTCAGTACTATATATTAATTTTTCAGTCTTTTTTGTTATTCATTTTGCTCTTTTATGATTTTCTTTGGCTACGCACTATCCATTTCTTTCTCTTCCTGTTAGAGAGTTTTTTTAGCCACTGTTGCGACTGACTTGCCCATTGGCTTTCAGATTATCTGTAAACACCCACTGTAAAAACAGATATTTAAAAAACAAAAAATATACAAATAAAAATGACCAATTAATGTTTTTCCCCCTAGAACCAAGTCACATTTTTACTGCATACTGATTGTTTGTTATATTGTGTTTAGTTCAATGTTTACCTGCCCAGGGACCTTAGTTAGAACTTAGCTTATTAGCTAACACTGGTGGGAAGCATCTCTTCTCTTTGGAGATGAATGTGTTTTGTGCATGATCCCTGACAAAATAAGCATAATGAGCTAAACTAAGTGAGGTATCTGAGAGAAAGAGAGAGAGCACAAAAAATATTGAGTACGTAAGTAAGTAACTTTCCACAACATCTCCCTCATTTTCTCATTAACCAACAGTCTATCGCTTATTACAAACTGCCGTGCATCACTTTCAAGCAAGTTCTTCCCGAGTTAGTCATTGACGTTAGAGCAAAGGAATGGTCAGATGCACTGACAGCTCGAAACAGTGCTGCTCAACTTGTAACCCAAGCACACCAAGACGTTTCCCTGCTGAGATCGAGACCCCCTGGCTATTCGAACCACTCAACAAATCCATATAATGAGGCAGTGCGTGTGTGGATGACGCCGTCCTCTCCACCACAGAGTTGCTCATTAGGGCCCCTCTCAGTAGAAAGAGATGAGATAGAAGGCTCAGATTATGTGTGAACAAGGCCTCAGCGTGCATGGCTATTGACAGGATCCAGTGTCTCATGCGGCAGTTTAATAAGAAAATTAAACTGCATCTGGCACTGTATTGTTTTTAATGAAGCCAATGGGGAAATAAAGAGTTTTACGGGCCTCGTCTCTTCACTACACTAAACAATAGGCCATGCATGACCCTTCTGTGGGTGGAGAGTAGGGGCCATTAAAGATGTCTGTAGTTATGAAGGGTAAGCATGGCTCTCCATCAGGCACGTAATGGAGTGATCAATGTAGCGATATATATATTCCTGTCCGTTCGTTTACGGCTTGGCAAATATTAATGCAGCTTCTCATATGCCTGTGTCTATGCATGATATAATCGATACTCAAACTCATGCAGAGGGCAGCCGGGCAACTCTCCCTCCTCCACTGTCAACTTGGCCATCCATCATTGTTTCCATAAGTGTCTATTGTGCGAGTCTGTTAAAGCTGTTATTGACCTTTACCGAGCGGACAACTCAAGGCTGTCTGAAGTGCTTACCGCATCAACTAATAAAGCTTCCACTGAACACCATTCCGGGACCTCGGCGGGTCCCAGTCAGAACAGGGTCCTTGCACTTTACGCATGCTGTTTATGAGCGTGTTTCAGATGTTATTATTCTCAACAACTATCGAAGTTTAGAAAGTGCCATAAAAAGTTAAGTTTGCAGTTGTTGATTAAGCATTATGCCGAAGGGACTGTCTGCAATGGAAGCTGTGGAGTTGCAAAGAGTACTGGGGAAGAGTTATACAGAATAAAGTCAATAGGAAGAGGGCTGTTAGCCCGATAAACAGATATTTGGCTGGTGCACATCTTCTGCGAGTTTCAAGCTGGCTTTACACTACATGACAGGCAGCATCCCGAACTTATAGCAGCACTGTGTAAGATTTTTTGTTACAACTGAAAAAGCATTAGCTAATAAATATGGTGTGCCTAAGGTGCTTCGAGTCACCTTATAAAGCTTAAAATAATAGTTTAAAAGTCAGAGGTCTGATGTAGCAGTTTTTCAAATCCTGTCATACTTTATGCACACTTTGTGCGTCACACACACAAGCTCAAAAAGATGAAGATGTGATACAACCAATAATTCACTCACATCCCTAGAATTCCTTAATCAAGTTCCCTTTGAGTACTTGCAAAATGCCAGATTCATCCACTTGGGGAAGGAGTCAGGATTATAACCGAAATGTTCTTCTGCATGTTTCATGCAATTATGTGTTTCCAAATGGTTTGAACATTTCTTCATGTTTTTGTTGTAAGTGAGCGCATACTTGACGATTACGCAAAAATGGGCTATCCCACTCAGAAGCACCTTCATCGTGACACCTGAACAGCTGCCCAAAGGGTCCTTTAGAGAAATGCTGAAGAAGAACCAATTTCCTAAATATCCTCATGATGAAGGACCATTTCTGTAAATGTGATTAACCATTTTAAAGTTTAATGAACCTCCTCAGAATGTAAAGGTTAATATGTTATAGTTTTTTTACACAACTGTACTTCCAGGCCAAGAACCATTTAGAAAACCTTTATTTTTGTATGCTAGAAAAAAGTTATTTTATGTAAACTTATTTTAAGTTATTTCATGTAAATTATCACAGGTGCCATAAGTTCAACAGAAATATCTGGTGACAGAAAAGAATATGAAAATTTAAAAGAGTGGTGTGAGATTGGCTGCAATAGCTCCCTTTGCACCCAGTCACATTCTTGGCCTTAAGTCCCAAATACATTTCCACCCAAGAAACAAGTCCATCAAAAACAAGTCCCACAGAATGGAATTCACTTTAGCTAATGTGTACTTTATGTTTCTTGGATATAAAATAGACAACAGACTGAATCTGAAGTTTTCCCTTTAGATGCATTCTTAATTCAACTTATTTATTTATTATGAACCATTTAGCATATGGCATGACTCCCAGTTCAGTTCTCGACTCATCGGTTTTGTGTGTATCATTCGTGAGTATAAAGTGAGGTAGGGATGTGACTGTTGTGCCATGCAAAAGCATAAAAACAGAAAATAAAAATTGTTAATGAAGATGAAAATAAATGCTAATTAATGTTAATAAATGCCCAAAATATCTAGCGCTTTAGAGTTTATACCTCACACTTACCTGGTTAATATAACGGCACACAGACCCGTTACAAACTCCGAAATTCCTGGCTAGTAACTAAAATTACATTTTCAGTTCTTTGGTAGGGACAAGTTCCTAGACCCTGTCGCTTTGGATAGGACTTATGGCCACTTCAGCCAGGTGGTTCAATCTAGCAGCCATTTCTTTCGCTCCATCTCTTTCTCTGCAAAAGCGGCACACGCTGCCTGCAGAAAGTAAATAAATCAATAGGGAGAAGCGAGAAAATCACAGAAATCCTCAGAGCTGTGCAGGACCGTTGTCTGAGAGGCTTTTTTTTCTTGGCACAGCAGCAGTGAGCAACAAACCTGGTTTTATCTCTCAGACAGGCAGGTCTAAAGGAACACTTTGGCTGATTCTCAATTACTTCTCCCCGAGGAAAACAAAGAGGTCAAATGTGGCTAAGCCACTTTCTGAAACACAAAACTTTTCATGTCTGGGCAGGTGTGGGAGGACCTTTTAAGCAGGGGTCAATTTGCTGTTATGGTAATGTACAGACCTACAGAAACACTCCAAAATGATTAGGATTTGTTAATGTGTTGGTTTTGGACAGGGATGTTATGTACCACTAGCTTTTTCTTATGCATCTAGACATATCACCCTATGAAGAGGGTGGGGGGCTGGGTATGTTATCATTTTCTATTAATTAAAGTCAAGGCTTGTTTCTTTGCCCAAGACCAGAATATTCACTTGTTCTGGCTTGAGGCTTGAACACTGAATGTATTGTGCCAGACCACCAGCTAGTTGTGGATTTGATGTCACAGCACATGGATCTCCACCTAAAACTTAAGAGCACACCATTGAGTATATAGGCTGTGATTTAAATAGCAGTTCTTTATTCTTTCAGGTTTTTTTTCAGTTCTCTGCACTATGTTCCAGCAAATCTACCTACCTTGCTCTTCTTCAGTATCCTAGCCACTCCAATAATTCCCCTTTTATTTGCAATTAAAATCTTCCCAACAGCATTTCCAGAAGTATCGATTTTCCTACTACCAACGATTCTCCAGCTGAGTGCGCCTGGTCTGGGGAGTCTGCTGTGTTTGTCTGGGCTGACTGAGTTTGATTGCGAGCACAGCAAACAGAGGTAGACTGATGAGTAAAAAGCTCAGATGGGAATTATAGGTTTTAGTTATAGAAGTATGACACACACACACACACACACACAGGTACACACACAGGTACACACACAGTCTCTGTGGAGACCCATTACTGCTGGAAGTGTACATTAAAGGAGCTGAATATAGGCTGCCTGAGTGAGCTCGACCAAAGCCTCTAAAAACAGAGGTGACCATGAATGGCTGGGACATGCGGACGTGAGGACCGGTAGCCTTAAGCCTTTCTCCATCTTTAACTCTCACACATAACGCCATGGTTGATGGACTGGATCTTAATTAAACTCTGCCAGTGGAATTCTCAGCGCTTAGCTGATTAGCCCTGCTATGATTGTGCCTACTTCATATTTATTTTCTCTTCTGACTGGTTTCTTCATTGCTCAAACTTAGGCTTGCTGTGTCTCTCTGTTTGTGACATCACCAAAAATATTTGATTCAAAGTGGGCTGTTTTTGCAGCTTGGTTTCTGTATAGGGATTACATTGACTGATAGAGTATTATAATTTGTACATACTACATCAAACTCATTATAAAAAGTGAGGAATAGCTTTTATCAAGCTTTATTAATAAAGCATCCTTTTGGCTTTGTATACCTTCATATGTACATGTATGTACATGTCAGTGATCAAATACAATATGAGTGTGTTAAACTGATGGGCTTCTATGTTTATGATGTCACTTCTATACAGACAAAAAAGATTTGTATAAAAGATTTGTGTATACAGCTCTGGAAAAATTTAAGAGACCACCTTAAAATGATCAGTTTCTCTAGTTTTACAGTTTATGGGTTTGTGTTTGACCAAAATGAGCAGTTCTGTTTTATTCTATACACTACTGGAAACATGTCTCCCAAATTCCAGATCAAATATTGTATTTTAGATCTGTTTATTTAGAAAATGACCAATGATGCCTCCAGAAGCCTGTTTTTTGAACCATGCTGGCTCTGCATTTCACCCCAACCACCGCTCGCCAGTCTTTCTGTAGGTCACTTGAGGTCATCTTACGGTGGTTAAGTGACATTCGAATGAGGTGGCGCTCATCACGGTCAGTAGAGAGTGGTTTTCGCCCTCTGCCAGTCTGTAGCTGTGTTGTCCTGTGTGTTTGCTGCTTGACCTTGTTCTTATGAACCAGACGCTCACTGTATCTGTCAGTAAAGCTAGAACCGACCTTCTGTTCCTCACTAAGAACCTGCTGTACATGTGGAGATGCTGATTTAAGAAGAAACTGGAGTGGTGCACAATTAGTTGCATCAACCGACAGGGATGAAACGTGGTGGGTAGGTTTTGCATTGTGACATATGCAAATTATTCAGGTTTCACGTTCAGCATCGTGCTCGTGCATGTGACGTAAGGAACGATGGGCCTTATTCCCATACCTGAGTGAGTGATGGGTGTATATGAAAAGCAGAACATACAAGTGCAGCAGAAATGCAGGAGGAAAACTAATTCCTAATTGTTCTAAAATGTTTTGCTGTGAGTAATATTCCAGTAAAATATTAGAAAAAATTGACAGGGTGTTACTAGTAGACCAGGACAGCCAAAAACCATAATTGAGCAATAAGAGGCTTATGGGTGTCACTTGTGTTGTATTCCCACATTTGTCTTGTTTAAGTAATAAAAAATGGAGCTCTTGACAGTGTGTGAAAATGTCATGGTGAATGGTCCACTAGAAATGCCCCAAAAACATGTTGAATACAATCTTGTAATGTTGACTTTCATTGAAATTTGAAAACATATTTTCCTTCTGACGTTACTATTCTAGAAATACAAGGTTTTGTTCAGACAACGACGACATGCATAACTGTGTGATTCCTAATATGGTAACATTTTGATTTAATGGCTGATTACAATATTGGCTAAATTGCCAGCTAAGTGTCAGAATGAACTCTCAGAAGGCTAGGCTGAAAATCAACTACAGATTTAGCCTGACCTAATATCAGTTATAATGATCTAGTTCAGATACTCAGACTGTGATTAGCCTCCAGTTTTATAGTATATCAGAGAGCAAGATAGGAGGACCCAAAATAAATCCTGCCAACAGCATCCAGAAGATCACAGCCAGCTTCCAACACTGCCTACCACACTGCCTCAAACAGGTGTTGAAGAGAGACTGAAACTGAAATGAAGAAAGTGAGAGTTCTTCCAGAGGCAACCATGAATACAAAGACAAACAGTAATCATTCTAATAATTTGGATTTGATACATCATTAAGCACAATTTCGAGGTAGTTGATCACAAGCCTCGCACAGCATGGAGTCACTGTGCCAACTGCAGGAGACCGGGGAGGGGGGAGTGTCTGTGTATACTAATTAGCACAGCTGGCAATTATGTCTCTAATACGGACACTTAGCAGGCAATCTGCCACCCCTCACTGGCCCATCTGAGAAAACATTTAACAATGATGCATTCACAAATGAATGTGTGGTCTTTTTTCTCTTTTCACATGGTCATTTGAACATGTATACGGTAAAACCATAACGAAAGACACATGGTTAGGGTCACTCTCCAAGCAGGCAAGCCCTCAGGCGTCGCACAACTGCTTTCTGCTCCAGCAGCTTTCATTCCCAACAGCAGGGGGCAGTAGATGTAAAGGTACAGCTTTGGGACAAAGAAAAAAACAGTCCACAAAGACTCAGAGCACAAACAAAAGCAAACAGCCAGAAAACAGTGGAGCTATGGGCATATGACTGACATTACGAAGCAATAATAGTACCACTGTACTGTAGCAGAAATGGCTGGTAGCCAGCGTGTGGAGAAACAAAGCAAGGCCGACTTATAAATCTGCAGATGCAGATGCTTCTACACTGCTCAATCCATTTAAAAGCACTCACCGGCTCCAGAAAATATGCAGATGGTGAATCATGTTTATCGCTTAGCAGAATCACAGGTTTTCCCCCAACCCCTTCAAGCACATTCGGTGGTTCGGCAAAGACACAGCAAAAATGAGGTGCTTTATATTCAAGGAATTGTGTGCCAATCAACAGCACAACTTCATCTGCCTGGCTGGTGTTACAGGGTTGAATCATGAGGGCTGAAGACGGGGAGAAAGGGACACTAAGCAAACTATTTAGGTTCATCTCCAGGTTACACAATGCCCGAATCATTGATTTCCCTCATCCAACAAGTATAAGCTTGGGGAAAATACAGTTAATGTGTTAATGTCTCGCAAAGCTTTTACAATTTCAGTCCTCATACAGTCCTGCTTCTTAAGCATAGGTTGGATATAAATCATGCAGCTAATAACACCACTCATGGCCTTAGTAAACATGCTATAACTACACCCTTCCAAATGTCAGAAATCCACCCACGTTTCAAAATGTCTGCACGGTTCAATTGTTGAGATGCAAAGTCAGTCAGAGTGGTTTGAAGTGAAAAGATTAATTCTAGAGAAGCTTACTGACTCAAATTTCCTTACAGTGGTGATGACAGCTGCCAGGGTTTTTACTGACTATCCAAAATGACTACTGAGCATACACGTCCTCTAAATTTTTATAAGTAATGTTAATGTAAACTAGTGGAAAATCTGAATTTGTAATAAATATTGAGGTCTTATTTGGTATTACCAATTCCTAAATAAAGTTAAAACAAAAAGTAAAAAAACAAATAAAAACAGAAAACAGTGAGTTGTAGACAAGGCTGTGTGTACATGTGGGTTTGGGTAGGCATTTCCCACCCAGTGTGAAGCCTTGCCCACCCAGAGGAATCACCTTCTAATCCAATGAAAACTCAAAAACAAATCACCATTATAGCTATTTTTCAGCATTTCTAGTTGTCTGTAATTTTGTCATTCATCATCAACAATGCACTGCATTCCCAATGGTCGCTTTGAAGGTGTGGTTGTGCTTTAATCTCCTTTACATTATCACCAAACCACAACATTTCTTCACATAGGCAGTTCAGGCATGGCTGGGTGAACTGCTAAACCAGTCTGTACCTGCACTCAGCAATCAAAGTAAAGCTGTACTTTTGATTCTTGTTCATTCTTTTCTCTTATTCTCACAAGTTATTGGTAGCTTTGTACAGTTTCACAGCTGGGTCTGGACATTTTGCAAGCTGCACATCATATCACATCACAGCTCACTTAGTGGAGGCTGGTACCAGTTTCGACCATGGCTATTCTGTCTTGTGTGATGTTTGCTTTTGCTTTGTCTCAAACCCGTCTCAAATTTGGTGTTTTTGATTTCAAACCAAAGGTTAAAGTGTTGATACACTCATTGGAAGAGAGTGTTTAAATGAGATGGTGGTTTCCTTAAACATGCCTCTAGTGTTCTTCATGTTAGAGTGAAGGCTGCATGGCCCGAATACCGGTGTCGCTCAGAGACAGGTGAAAGTATCATTTACAGGTCAGCTACCCAGGTACAAAGAACAGGTACTACAGTCATTCAGTTTATGGCTGGAAATGAGCTAGCTCTATGCAGGCACTGTGAGGAAAGCATTAAAAAAATTATTTAAAAAAATTTTAATTATTAAAAAAGGTTTCACTGCATCTGCTAAACATACTGGATCTGGAAATTGTTCTATCCTAGGCAGAACTATCATAATTCATCATACAAATTATCATCATGCAGGCCCTACTGCCTGATGCTGTGCACTCTATTCTGTTGTAGCCTACTGAAGATCAATACAAAAGCTCATCATAAAATCTAAATTTAAATTTTACTAAGTTTAATTATTTTTACTTTCTCATGGGGTAATGGAACCTGTGAATGCTGTAATTGTATTCCTTAAAATTTAACCATACCTTTGATTACATTATTTACACAATAAAAAAGCCAATTTTTTAGCTTAAAAAAGTATGTGACCTATATATTTTTTTATATTTTTTTTATATATTTCTTGGAATGTTGAGTTAATTGAACCTGTAATATTAAGTAAACAGATGATTACTCTGTGGTTTACTTTTGCAAATTTATTATTCAAAGTTCAATTAACATTTCAGATTAATAAAGAGTTTTTATTATAGAGTTTTATAAATATATACAAATTCCAAATTTGATTCCTTCAACACATTTCATGTTGGGACAGGGTCAATGTAAGACTAGGAAGTTTGCAGAACAGATCAAAAACACCTGTTTTGGAACTTTCCACAGATTAACAGGTAATGCTGTAATGATTGTGTACAAAGGGAGAATTTACAAAAGGCTTCTCAGCACTGAAAAAACAAAAACTGCAAGCGTGATAGTCCGGTTAAACAACAATATTTCTCAGTGCACAATCAATCCCCCAGACAACACCGCATTAAAAACCGACATCCACTGTTATGAATATAACCACTTATGCTTGTGAATACAGCTTGTCACTCTATTTACAAACGCAAGTTAAGACTCTACCATGCAAAGCATAAGCCTCACCTGAGAAGGACTGATGCAAAGTGGAAGGTGTGCTGTGGTCTGACGTGTTCACCCTTCAGATTGTTTTTTGAAATAATGGAAGTTATGTTCTCTGGGTCTAAGACGAAATGGAACATCTGAAAGCCAGAGCCTATCATGGTATTGGGGTGTGTTAGTTGTAATGGCATGGGCAACTTGCACCTATATTGCTAAGAGATACATAAACATTTTGAAGCAACATTTGATGCCATCTAGACAACAACTTTTCAGTTGAACATACAGTAGGTGAAAAAACATTTGCAAGTAATTCTTAACATCCCAATGTTTGGGGGTGTGTACCTTCCTAGTAATAACAAGAAAATGTTAAAAATATGTTTTATACCAAAACCTACTGAAAACAACAATTGAGAATGCTTCTGTGGATGGTTCTGACTCTTGGGAACTGTACATCAAAATACATCATAATTCTTTTTACTTTTTTAAATTGTGGATTTTCTAAAATCCATGACATTTCAATGCTAGATTCACAAAAGAAATCTGTTTATTTTGATGGACTGCTGGAGTAATTGGAGAAAATTATACATCTTTGATGGAGCAAGGGAGTTTTTCCAAACCACACTTCAGCCATAATCAAACAGTGAGTAACTTGTCATTGGGTCCATGGTGCATGCAGGCAGGGAAAGGTTTGACAGAAGTGGAGTATTAAAGACAGATCCGATCCACACTACTGGTTTAGACTGATTTAAAAGATAAAGCAATATCACGTGCATGCTCTAATTACTGACCATCTAACTGCCGTGTATTAAAAACACTCATCATAATCATGTCTGGTTTTACTGTTTTATTTGGTTCTCTCTTTATTGAACAGGTAGTATGATGCATAATTCAAATCTCATCACTTCACAATATTAAATTGTATCCAAGATCCACAGTCTTTCACCTGTGGACACTAATGATATGATATTTGTGCATGAAAGCGCTTGTTAGAAGACACTCATGTTATTCTGTCAGTCCCTTTGTTTTTCTAAATGCTCTCTTGTTCCCTTGCCTGCCTCCTCAGTCCCTCTAGCTGCTTTCAGGGACAGAGATAACGCAAATTAAATCAGACAAGGGTTGCTGACCCTCATAAATCTTGCCACAGTCATCACAAAATAGGCAGACCCCTGAAAATATATCCACCTGCAGGATCATGACAGTAAATAAGACATTTGAATAGCTGCAGATGTGAAGGAGAATGCTGCTCCTGCTCTCAAGCTTCAAATACAAGTACCTGGAGTTTGCTAAAGGTCACTGGAGCTTCAATAAAGATCAGATTGTTTGCCACGCTGTGAAGTATGGTGGTGGATCTATGAGGATGTGGAGCTGTTTGCTTTCAAAGCCCTCTAAAAAAACAAACCTTCTAAGGACATATTGCACCATGATCTAAGTTCTAAGCTGTTTTTGAGCAATATTGCTTTTGTCAGGACACTAGGGCATTAACAGACATCTTGGGTAAGCCAATCATAAGTGAACAGCGCTAAATATAAGTGTGAACGGGGTCCAATGCGTCTTGGAGATGCATTGTAATTCAAACCACCTTCACAGTAAGGATGCACTAAAATGTCAGCCACCAGTTGTCATGTTATCATATCAAAAATGGTACTGTCTGCTAGCATACTGAGTGGGAGGCTAGGATAGCCAGATAAACATCTCACATTTTTTCCTTTTTTGTTCTTTCAACTCTCAAGAGTACAAACACCCAGCAAAAAGCAGCATTGCAGGCCATGATGACATGATTTCAATACTGTTTTGGTCACTACCCATAATTCACTGTTAGGAGATAATAAACTCTGTCTCTTCGGGGATGTGATCAAATGTTACTGAGATGTAGGGCTTAAAGTAGGAGAGGGGTCACTATTTTGGTAATACACAAAATTATGAATTATGTTACTCCATATATTATGTCCAGGAGCTGAAGCACTGAAACCAACAGTCATTAAACTATCAAACTCCTATGTGGCTATTACTACTAACTAAAATAACCAGCTCCTTTAGTCTTTTAGTACAAAACACATTTACACCATTATTTTCTGCACATTCTTTTTGGCTGGTGATGGTCTGCAAGATCTGAAAGCTGTGTACTGTACATAAGCACTGTAGTTTTTCTCCCTTTCTTTTTTAATTTGTAGCCTGTTCACTGTCATGATTATGTCATATAGCTTTTGCCAGAGTTTATCCTATCACTAGCTGGAGACCTTGGTTATCTTAGTGTAGCATACAACAATCAGCCAAAACATTACAACTGCCTCCTTGTTTCTACACTCATTGTCCACTTTATCAGCTCCACTTACTATACAGGAGCACTTTGTAGTCCTACACACTGTTGTCCATCTATTTCTCTTTCTCTTTCATGGTCAGGACCCCCACAGGCCCACCATATAGCAGTTAGACACTCCTACCTTGCTGGTCCAACTTGTAGGTGTAAAGTCAGAGACGATAGCTCCTTTTGCTGCTGCACAGTGTGTTGTGTTGGTCATCCTCCAGTCCTTCATCAGTGGTCACAGGATGCTGTTGACTGGACGTTACTGGTTGGTAGACTATTCCCAGTCGAGCAGTGACACTGATGTGTTTAAAAATTGTGGTGTCACTCGTACCAGCACAACACAACACAAACACACCACTACCATGTCAGTATCACTGCAGTGCTAAGAATGATCCTCCAACTTAATAATACCTGCTCTGTGGTGGTCCTGTGGGGGTTCTGACCATTGAAGAACTGGAGGAAGGGGGTTAACAAAGAATGCAGCAACTCTGACTGTGATTGTAGAACTACAAAGTGGTTTTATATGGTAACTGGAGCTGATAAATGGATAATGACTGAAGAAATAAAGAAGAAAATGTGCAGCATTTAGACAATGTTGTATGTGTAGCAGGAGAAACATTGGGGTATTGGGGTCTGAGGATTTTGAAATGGACATATCAGTTCTCTGACCTAAACCATTTTTAAAAACTGAGGCATTAACTGAAGAGGAGAGTGCCAAGGCTACCGAGGGATTTAGAGATAATCTGCATGGAGGAACCGTCTCAGATCCCTTGCTGTGTTTTCTCCACTGCCTCACATATTTTAGGAACAGATTCGGTGCCGTTATCTTGCACAAAGAGTGAAATTATGATGCATATCTGTTCTTGAAGAAAAAAAAAAAAAAACGAAGCTTTCCCTCCGAGACATGGTATCACATTAACATTGTTATTTTCTGAGGGTTTAAAGCTTAGGAAAACTTTCAGTCAGCGTGTTTGATTCATATTAGTTCAACGTGGCAAAATATCTTCAGAATGCTGCGGGCAGTCCAAATTATTTAGGAATATGCAGCGTTTGGAAGACACTTCCCAGAGGCCCATATCCTACATCATTCTTTAATTTTATATGCCAGCCCCTGATATTATAATGTTTGCATCATGAAGTCCGGATTCAGTCTAATAAAATTGTCTGTTTTTGTTACAGTGTCTTCAAGTCTACCATATGCAAAGGACTTCTATTCTGACCGGCTGGCCTGTATTGTGCCTCATTCAAAACTGTCTGGGCTGGAACACTCCCTTTAACTTCAGCCTGACTGGGTATGTACTATAGGCTGAATAGGTGGATGTGTGTCAATAGGTTTATTTTTGTTCAATTACTTACAAACAAGCTATTGTTACAACTTAGATTCTACATATAGACTGAATTTACTGGGGAACAATGTTTACAATCAGTCCTATATTTAAAATCAGTGAGAAAGATTCTGTTTGCCATAATATGAGCTTATCTATGTGCTCCAGCTATAGAAGTATAGCTTGGTATTCACGGTCTATGAACGAATTCGATCAGCCTTGTTTACTTCCCTCCTCTGGGTAATCTTAACATTTTTGTCAGTTGGACTGCTATGCTAAAGGCAGAGATGGAGTAATTGGTCATTTGCTGTGTCCCTGCACAAAATACAGTTAGTTAGAACAAGTTTTGTGTGTACAAAAGTTAACCTCACATCAACTTTATGAAGCCCCATGATACATGTGCCCCTCATCATTTTTCTCTCTTACTCACTGTCCTTTTTCCTCTCCATTCTCATATCTGCCCCACCACATGACCCCTCGTTTATGGCTATAATGAGAGAGGCAGCCTGCTGGACAATGACTTCAACGCCTAGAGGACACATGGACAAGAATGGCCATGGACACGTCAGCCAGGCAGAGGCAACCAGCCGACTATATAGTGAAGTTCATTGCAATTAACACAGCACGTATCATCTACAGAATTTTAGATACATAAACACAAAAAATACTAAAAAGGCAAAAACCAATGAAGTTCAAAATTTTTATTCAATTTTTACGTCAACATTTTTCCTCACAATGATGCCAGATATAAAGCTTTAAAATGTTCTTTCTTTTGTTTCATGATGGAATCTGCTACTTCAAAGCGAATCTCAATCGAGAGAGAGAAAGAGACAGAGAGAGAGAGAGAGAGAGAGAGAGAGAGAGAGAGAGAGAGAGAAAGAGAGAGAGTGTGTGAGAGAGCAAGAGAGAAGCACAACGTTTTTCAGTGTAGGAGCTGAGGCATTAGCATGCAGTGGGTGAGCAGTAAAGTCCATCAGTATCAGTGACAGGAGTGCTGGAAAGTGAGACACGTCTGCTCCTCCGATTCAGCTCTCGCAAGAAAACTCAGAGCGACGACTCACATTTTTTTCTTCTTCTTCTTTTTCTTTTTTCCATCCCACTCTCAAGAGTACAAACACAACTGAGCAGAAAAGCAGAATTGCAGGCTAGCATGACATGATTTCAACACCATTTCTGAATTCGTTACTTGTAATTCACTGTTAGGAGCTAATAAACACTGTGTTGTGGGAATGTCATGAAATGTTACCGAGATGTAATTGGGGGCTTGCAGTGGGAGAGGGGTCACTATTAGTGATGATGAAAATTATGTCATCCCATGTGACATGTCCAGCCTGAGCTGAAGCACTGGAACCAGAGAGAAGGAGCCTGTCAATATTATAGTCAATAAACTATCAAATCCCCATGTGGCTATTACTACTAAACTAAAATAACCAGCTCCTTCTGAGTCTTTTAGTACAAAATACATTTACACCATTATTTTCTGCACATTGTTTTTGGCTGGGGATGTTCTGCAAGATCTGAAAAGCTTTGTACTGTACATAAGCACTGTAGTTTTTTCCTTTTCTCATGAACTCTAAGAGTCTGTATTTAGTGGTATGACACACAGGCACACGCTGAGGGCTTCCCCACTGCCAGCGGACCTGAGGGGAGGCATGACTGATTGACAGGTCCATTCAACCCAGGGCTAATTCAAATAAGCTAGTAGAGAGTAATCACTCACCCCACCCCAAAATAATACTACTAATAAAAAAAAAAATTAAAAAGTAAATGTGGAATGAAAAAGAAACCCTAGAAGAAGACAAGGCAGCCACCGGCCAGAGGCAAATAGGCATGTGTGTGTGTAGTCTGTCTGGTGGCCGCCAAGTGTCTGTCTGCACCTCGAAGCTGTGGGGCCCAGACTGAGCCTCACTTCAGCAAGGCTTTGATGGCTTCACTCTCTGCTGCCTCAAACGCACTCAGCCCATCTGGTCCTTTCCTCTCCTTATCAGCCCCCTATAGACACAGCAAACACAACACACTTATTCACATTACTTACTAGTCTTCTGATGGTCTATTGTATACTAAAGGTAGGATATAAGACTTTTGATGGCCGATTTAATTTCTTTTTTTTTTTTTTTCTTTTTACAGCCAAAATCACAGATACAACCTTACTGGCTACTTTTTATTAGCCTTTCTTTGGAACCCAAAGCTTGTTTACACACACCCACCCACACACACACACACACACACACACACACACACACACACCCAAACCAGCACAACAAACACCAACACATCGCCACATCCTGTGGGTGGCCTGACCATTCACGAACAGGGTGAAAGGTGACTAACAAAGAAAGAAGAGAATAAGATGGACTAATCTAAACTAAGGCTGAAGAAAATAAATAAAAATCCTGCATTTCTTCATAAGGATTCATAAGAATCAGCCGTTAAAAAAATAACGTAAGAAAGAAAAACAAAGGAAGTGAAGTCTGAGCTTAGTACGACCCAGGATTATCCACAGTGGAACGGAGAAGCCCAAGATACATAAACAGGGCCTGACCCAGAGTAGTTCCAATCAAGACAGTTGAGGTGGGGGGAAAAAAGAAAAAAAAAAATTGAATGTGACACACGAGCACCCCCTCTGAGCTGTCTATCCATTAAGTCTTTATTATGGTGTTACTGAGTGAGGGAAAGAGACTATGCATAATGAATGAAAGGACCATGCCCTGGGGAGCATTTCTAAACATCACTCCCAAGGCACTCTATTGACCCGCTGTTGCTATTGGCAGGGATATTTCACACTGCTTTCCTAGGCATCTTCTTTACAGATCAATATGGCACATTATGATAATCTTTACAGCAGAATCAAAGGAGAATGTGACCTCTACAGAATATTACAAGTGTCCTCATGACCAAATATTCTTCTCTCACACACACACCCTACTCAAGCCCTCAGACTAATGTAACATGTGACCTCAATATAAACATCAAACCCAGCATCACGGATGGTGAATCAGTCCTACTGAAAGGCACTTCAAAACGGCGCTCAAATAATACTACTCTTTCAAAAGAAAGTATAGATAACGCGGCATACATTTTACCTACTGTGAGCACAGTCATCTATATCTTGTATAATTTCTGAATTTTATTAACATCAATGCGAATTCCAAATTAAAAAGTTTTTGGGCGTTTGAGCAATTGAGATTTCATGCAGATTGCGCTGTCTTACAATTATAATTTCCAAGAAGTCCACGACACTGAAAAGCACCCTCTGAATTATAATGAAGTTACTATTCAGAGTCTATTTGATAGCCAGACAACTACTAATCCATCACAGACTCTGTCCTGTGCAGCATATGCACAGGCATGACCGATATGAAATGTGTGTGACTGTTAACCTACTTTAAGGAGCTGAAAAGTCGACTTGCCAATAATGTTGCATAATAATAATGCATAATATAAAATAAAAGAAAATAATGAAATGGATTTAGTTAATGCCTTAAATTCCTTGGCTTATTATACATTAGGCCTACAGCTTATTATTCAGTAACTACAAAGACTTCACAACAATGTGATCTGACATCAGTCTGTGCATCTCCCGTGGGGCTATACAGTGTGATGGACCAGTGGGAGTAAGATAGCCAATATTTTTAAGTGAGGCACTTTGATTAAAAGGGCTCAATCTAAAGCTCAGTAGCTTTTAAAGAAGAAATATTGGATTGGCCGATATTCGAAGTTTCAATCAGTCTCAATATTGATATCAAACGAAAACGTGCTTGATAAAGTGTACGATATCTAACTGCAGTCACTATTTATGTGAGCCAATTAAGCAAGAATATAAAGCAGAAATGTGTCATTTATCCTTAGCCTGTTTGTTACGGACCCTGCTTTTGTTTTGGGATTTTGTTACCAGAAAGAAAAGTGCCTGAGACAAAGTTTGATTTATTGTTATTCATAAGCAAACAATGTTACTCACAGAGAAATAAATGAGGTTTAATAAACCAACCACTGTTATTGTTCCCCTCATATTACTGTGTTAAAATAATTTATGTGGATGGAGTACTAGATCGGCACAATACAACCGTTTCTGTTCCTAATGTGTACTGGTGAGTACAACCATTTGTCTGCCGTGTCCATCAGGGGTCAGAAACTGCAGTAAGGCTAATCTGACCTTTGTCAGAACAAAAGTGCTGTAACTCTCTGTGACCCCTCTACAGCCTCTGTGTACATTTCTGTGTGTGAGAGAAAAGAGGCAAATACAAACCCCTTCATGCACTATGCTCTATTCAGTCTAGCTGCAGATGCTGCAGAACATGCTGTTAACAATAAAGGGCTGCTTCAAAACCAAAAGCACAAATGCACATGCACACGTGTTTTCTTCTACGCCAGAATGTTCTCTACCAGCCGCCGCTCTTGCAAACACAAACAGCCTTTCCAATTAGCACTGAACGGCTCTGCATACACACTGCACATCAACCACAAACCACAGAGAACGTAAATATCTTTATTTATATGTGTGCATCTGTACCTTCTCTAGCAGAATCTTCACACAGGCAAGGTGACCCTCATAGGTAGCAGACAGCAGCGGAGTGATGCCATGTTTGTCTGGAGCCTAGAGAGAGAGAAAGTGAGATGGATGCATCATTCACATTATCACTAAACAACCGCCTTACTTTTTGTATCTCCTTCAGGAAAGAGTTTGCGAGGTTTTGCCACCGTCAATGAAGAATCCAACTCTCTGCTGGACACATTTTATCAAAGTAGGGGAGTATGGGGTATGTATTGCATTTACCCATGTTCAGATGAAAACTGTAGTGGTTGCAATTTTTAAGCCTTAGTTAACACGCACGGACGGAAGGAATTTAAAACATCTACACGACAACATGTATTCTTCCAAGCCACCAATCTGAGTAATAAAGCACTATGTAATTAAGAGAGTTTTAACAGATAAAATATCAAATAGAACCTTCTGCAAACCCAAGTTGTTACAGTGTTTGAAATAATCACAAAAAAGAAAGCAGTGATATAGTCAATGGATCATAACTTTGCAAAAAATGCCTTTATATACAAATGAAACAAAATGTTGCACTGCTTTCTGTTTTTATTGGCATTGCACACTGTTCTATGTTTTTCTGAAATTGCATTTGTAGTTCTAAAAACAACAATATCAACAGCTCAAAAGCAAAGGAAAGCAAAGTTATAGCTACCAGCTTCAGGAAAACCCAAACCTGTCCATGTATTCTAAGTGTTAAATCAGTACTAGCTGTTAAATGTAACAGCAGTAACTTTATAAGGAAATACTTCGCCTGTGCAGCAAAGGAAGAAGGTGAGTCAGATAAAAACATTATGCAAAGCATATTATATATAAATACATGGGAACAGAAACTGTAGGTCCAAAATAATAAACATTTTCAGAAACAGAAGCTTTACCCAGCCAGACCCTCATCAACACAGCCCAGTTTATAACTTCCAGTTTGATTCATTTGTCTGTGTCAAACTGATTAACACTAAAATGTCACTGAACTACACATACAGTGCGCATGATTTAAAAGCCCAACTGAACAACACAACATTACACTTTAACAACGATTCGTTATACAAGTACGATCAGCTATCTGATTTTCTTTTTTGAAGATATTCTGATCATTTGCAATTTGAAATTGTTATTTGAAGGGAAAATCTGTCAGAAGCAAATCATACAGCTAATAATCTAGAAGGAACCTAAACGCCACTCATGTCATTTTCCTTTCCCAGAAAATTTTGATTGGAAATGTGTGATTATTAAAGGAGAATTCCACCATTTTTCTGAAGTGTTGCAAAATTTATTGGTTAATATGCAAACCAAGTCATTCAGTGTGCTATGAAGTTTTGTTTCCCCTCAATGTACTGCTATATGACCATCATCAACATGACATATAAAACTCAGAAGGCATGTGAAGGTTTACTAGTCATTCTGGATAGTAAACAAAATAGCTACAGTTGCACTGCAGATATTACAGCACATCAAACCACTCTGAATGACTGAATTATGCAGAAATGCTGAAAAATGAGTGGCAGCAACACTGGTTAGACTTAAGCATTACAATCATTTAAAAAAACAGCTTAACACAGCATGACAATAACATCATGTATCAGAATATGATTATGGAGAATATGCTATTATGACTATTAATATAATGTCCATTACAAAGCACTCTGTACACAGACCACACCCCATGTCCATTGAAATATGCCTTCAAATGATTAATTATTAAGCCTTTTGACTGGAGTGCATCTTTAAAGCAGTACTTACCAGACAAAGTGCCAACTTTTATGACTGTACTCTGTTGTGGCTCAGTTAGTAAAACACAGAGCAGTCATTTTAATTCTTCTTGCTTTGTAGTCTTTTTTTAATTGTCAAGTTGGAATTACTTACTAGTTTACTTTTCACGCTTTCTAAGCACTTAACCAAACTATTCAGTGTTGCAAAACTGGCTTCTGCCTTTTTCATAATATCAACTCACAATAGAGCTTAGAACTCCCCGCAGAAGTGAATACCATCAGAACTGGCCTGTACATGTGTCTTATTACTGTTTATGCGGGCTTACATTGACATCTGCTCCTTTAGACAACAGGAACTCCAGCATCTCAGCCTGGCCACAATCAGCAGCGTAGTGCAGCGGCTTCCTACCACCCTCCAGTGTCCGATTTACATCCTCATCCTGAAACACACAAACACAAAATGAGTTTTAAAGCAATTAACATGTCCCCCACTACAGTCCTGTACCTGAACTTTAAACACCTTAAGGGAGGGGTCCACCCAGAAGGAATCAACCGACAGGAATCAAACTTGATTGATCACTTGATCATGAGACATGCGAGTGATTCAAGTTTCACGCTCGGCCACACGAGACGTAAGGACAGGCCTTATCGCTGTTCCTGACTCAACAGCCACAATTGTGGACATTCAGTGAGCAGTGATGCCCTCCATGAGTCACCCTGTTAGTGCCAGCACCACTGGCAGATGACTGCACGACGCAAAACTACATGCAAGCAGACCTTTACGATGGCTGCTCTTACGTCAATGTCACTAAAGACTGCAATGGTGTCGTGCCATGGAATGACTCAAAAAGGCAGTGGGTTATCTTAAGTGATAAGTCGCAAATTTTGTCTTGGTGGAATGACCAATGAATCCGTGTGTGGGCTGGGACCGTGGTCAGCTCCAAGATGAACGATTTGTCACGCACCACACGTCCAGAAGGCCTGGTGTCACTCTACCTCCTCCCCTACCACAAAATTGAGAACTGTGCGAGCGCATAAAGTTCAATTAGGAACCTCTGCAATTCCATGCCGAAACTTCTGGCATGTTGTATTAGCAAACAGGGTGGCCCGACGACATACTGAGAGAATCAGTCTAAATTTTTAATTATTTAATACTCCTGGTAACCTTTATCTTCCTTCCAAACAGCATTGCAATCAGACACTTCCTTCTGGGTGCAACTATTCTTTTGATGATAGGTGTACTTATTCACATTATTTAACACTGGCTCTGCATTTGCTTACCATTGTATAACATGCAAAGTCACTCTGGTTGGATGCTTTGCATGTTAGTCAAATCAGTTCCCTGACAAAGGAGATGGATTTTAGGCAGAGCAGAGTAAAGCTCATCTCACAGCTTAAAACTATATAACAATTCTTTCCAAATTCTCAAGTTAGCATTTGCTTAATAAATATGCATGCTTACACAGCACTTAGCCATTCAGTGTTTCAAATTAACTGAATGAATAACTACTCTAGAGGGCTTCAATAAGGTTACAAAACTTTAAATTGACCTGGAAGAACTGTAAAGACGCATTTAAGACTTATGACCGCAGCTGCAGAGGTGTCTCTGCCTAAGTGCTCGGCATACAAAACATTCCAGGTCCATCCAAGTTATTTATCTAAGCTTCATGGCACACCTCTTTTGTTCCGACCAATCACAGACTTTGTCGAATAGTGTTTACGTTCTCATAGTTTGCCCAGCAGCCATGTGTACAACATGGCAAACAAAGTACTGATGAATATATGACTACAATAGGTAATTCACCTAGATCCTCTGCAGATATGAGGGGAAAGCTCATGTAGATAGACAAAGTTATAATATCAGGGTTTGTGCTGCATTCAGGTGCTCACCAGAAGATGTATACCAATATATACGACTTCACTTTGTTGGTGTGTTTGTTCATAGGTATGCTTTTTATTTACTGTGTTAAATAGTGCAGATCTGTCAGAAGCACACCGAAACACTCTCTTCTATTAACTACATTACAAACTGAGGAAACCACTACCTGAACGCTTGGCTGTCTTCTTAGAGCCCTCTCCTGCTGTGTGGGTGTCTGTAATTTTAATCTTTAGAGTGCCAGGCAGCTGCTTAGAGAAGCCCATGGCTCCTGATTGCTGGGACAAGGTTTGAGGAGTCAGGGTGATTATAAAGCTTTAAAATTTGCACCACCTGCCCTTTCCTAACTATGACTGAACAGTCTGCCCTAACAAGATACTTAAGGACTGAGACTCTGGTCAAAGTTGGTAAATGTGACAGTACAAATCTTGAGGACTGCACAAACTTTTGTATGTCGTTCCTTGTGTTCATCCTGAAACAGAACTCTCTCCAATTTTAGCTTTTGCTCACTTAACCACAGTGATACACATATTGAACAGGGGTGCTCAAACCTCGACATGGCATTTTTCCCCCTTTATAAGGGCACAACAATACACTCGACAACATTAATAAATTTGGTCCTATTTGTGATACTGGGTCCACGACTCATGACCATAATCATGTTGTTGCAAAAAAAAAAAAATGCATTCTTACACCTGTACCGCTTTAGCGATATTCAGATGCTTGGAAATCATAGTTTAGAAAGGCCTATACAATTCTAAATAAGGCAAAACACATCATTGTTTGCAATGGCACATAATCTCTATTTGTTGGTCATTGTTTCTGAGTATGTTAGTTACAAACTGTCCTGGAACTTACTAGGAGCAGCAGACATAGCTTTAAACATCTGAATGCATATTTTCTTCATTCCAAAGAGCCTTTTGTCTCTGGAATCAACAAGTATTTAATGGCCAAATTGTATTTTGACAGCCCTAATCAAAGGAGAATGCCACCAATTTTTCAATGTTTAGAAAACAGATAATAGATGCAACACAAAGTCATTCAGAGTGATTTGATGTGAAACGCTTCATTGTAGAGAAACTTAATGAGTCATAATTGTTTGATGGAAAGAGGCATCTAAAGTGTTGGATGCCTCTAAAAGCGCCCTCACAGAAAGCTATCACAGAAAAAGGTTATGAATATGCTGTCTGATGCCTGAGACATAGTTTCACAATAGTTTTGTGATAAAGTTTTGGACCAAAATATTTTGCGTATCCATTTACTTTAATCCATTAATGGAGAAGGGTTGAAGTGTGCTCCAAGCCAAAACAGTCCCCAAAGAAAGTTGTTACATACTGTATGAGAATTTGTGTGATTTACTAGTCGATAGTAAATTCATTCAAACATGTGTACGGTTGACTGCATCGTACAGACCAAATGCAGCTATACACTGCGCTACAAATTGGACTAGGAAATAAATAATTAGTTCCAACTTCTGAATAATTTGACTTTTCACTAATTTTGTTTTTCCAGAATAGACAGTAGTCATGTGTGAAAGTTCTGCTGGGAGCAAAGAATCAGATGCAATTTAAACTTAAAGACGTTCAGCATGTGTGCCGTAGTGGAGCTGCATCTGCAAAATCAGCTAATATTCGAGCTACTATGGAAATCACTCTCAAAGTTTTAGCTTCTGAAATGCAGTCAAAAAACTCTGCATGCTCTTCTAACTTTTCCAAAGCGTAAACAGTCCTGCAAAATCCCACGGTTTGCCCATAGTGTGAGAAATAAAGAACATAAATGTCCAGTCTGTCATTTTTCCACAGTGTGAACAGTTTTGGCATCTGGTATGGGTTCTGACGCGTTGACCGCACTGTATTTGTTCTGTAGACATGGCACATGACGTCTCTTTCCTGACATATCAAAATTCTTAATAACAAAAAAAAGTTTTATTATTTTTCAACATTTGCCAGGAGACCACACATGACCAAACGGCTAACTGTTTACCAATAATATGTAAGTAGCTGTACTTGTTTTGCATATCGTGACTGAAACTACTTAACACATCCTCTCAACATGATCGGCCGTTCCTCATGGTTTAAGCTGTCCCTTAACCTCACTGAAGAGAGGTGTTTTCACATTCTCTCTCATACCCTTACCACAGACTTGCGCACTAAGAGCACAGAAGTCACACAAAAATAACCACAGATAATCGCCTACTGGCTGTGCAAATACAGAAGTCTAAATTAAACATCTGCCAAATGAAGGAGCTGCAGTTATCCAGTTTTTATTTTAATCCTGCACACTTCAGTCAAATAAACAGCAAGTTTATTTTTCTCACAGTTCTAAATAAACCAATGTGCCTGTGTCCGTCCAGCACTATGCTCAATTTCTCTAATCTCTTTAACCAGAACATAGCTAACTTTGCCTGACTGCCACACTAAGAGTAAAGTGAACTGAGGCTAGTCAACCCCTATTTCTGGATTCTTTAAATACATTTACGCTTACGGCATTCAGACTTCACTCTTATCCAGCGCAACTTTGAGCTGCAGATTTTCTTCTTTTTATGCATTTTATTTTTGCTTAGTAATGACTTTTAGTGTTTAGTTGTCTTCTCACAATGGAAGGATAGACAAAAACCTCTGTAGATATTAGGTCTGAAGCTAGAGTGGAGCTTGATTTTCTGCTTTCTCTCTCTCAAAGATGACAGCATAAAGCACTGTTTACCTGACAATGACAGTTTGGTGGTCCACCAGCTCTTGGATGGCTGTTGGGAGTTCTGTTTTGTCAATATACTCTAATGGTTGTGTGAACTCCAGGTCTGAATATATATTTTTTTCTGTTTCTTGAACAAGTGGCTCATCATATCTGATCTCCTCAGAAATCTCTTCAAAGATGAATATCTAAAATAAATACAAGGTTGTACAATTTGTCAGAACACCTTTGCAATAAGGTAGTGAGTGGTGGCTGCAAAGAGGACTCTTTGAAAGCAATTTTCTTTCTGCATGTTCTGCAGGCAGGATGATCATCTTCAATCAAGTTTCCCTCTGCGGTCATATAAAAACCAACATACTGCAACACTTCAAACAGCCTTCTCTTACATGGCTGAAAAATTTCTGGAACACGTTTTATTCTGATTGACATCAAATGCATGCATGTCTCTCATTCTTGAGAGGGTTTTACACTTTCCTCTGCTCATCATGAAACCATGACTGTTCTAAGCATCCCTTTCCACTAGCGTAGCATGAGCTACTCGAGAGGCTCCAAACTGGAGAACCTTTAAAACCGCTAAGCTTTAAATAATTAATGGCGTAGAAATGAACAAACAGAGAACTACATATATCTTAATAATATAAATATCGCATTACGATATCACACGGTCATTAAAAAAATAAGATTTGCACTATAATCATCTCACTATTACAGTCTCAGTAAATACTGCAGAATTCCATACGAACCTGGGTGCCACCAAGAGAACAGATAAACAGACACTGAAAGATTAAGCAATTTTTATAATGAGAGTGCAATTTTTGTTCAATCACAAGAGATGCAGTTGAAATTACATTCTACATTTCTGCAATTTCCTAAGATTTAGGCAGATATATTTAACTGAATAACACAGAGCATGTGAGCTTAATGTAAAAATAAGACACAAAAGTCGAAAGTAGACATTTTACACAAATAGTTCAGGCTTACACATAGAGGCACCAAGATTTGCTTAAAAATCATAATGCAATTTAGGATGAGCTTTTTATTCCCAATGGCCCATATCCTTCAGATTTCTTGTATTTTACTTTTTCCCTTGAGGTTGACTCATAACAATTAGTTGGTTATACGAGTCAAAAATGGTCTCAACTCTGTTTTACATTACCATCTTCTAGCCTTTCCAAATACATAGGAGGCTGTTTTTGTTACTGTTCCTTTAAGAATGACACAATTCATTAGGTGTATCCTGATTGGCTGCCCTGTACTGCACTTCATTCAAAAAGGCACTCAGAGATAAAAAAAACATTCCTCAGAACCTTAACATTTATGGATAGGGCTAAACTGCTGTAGGTTAAATAGGAGGATGTAAGTCAATGTGTTGGTTCCTGTCACACATTGAATGAATTCAAAGCGGGCTGGTTTTGCAGTTACTATATTTGGACCGTATGGACTGGGTAGTAACCATAACAATGTTTACACATTACTTCAACCGTCTTTGTTTCCAAAACACAAGGGAAATTTGTTTTTCCATGATATAGGCCCTTTAAACAAAGTCAAACAACACCCTCATGCAATCTATTACCGATCTTCACCCTGAGTATTTGCTCAGCCTTGGTTCAGTAAGATTCTGTGATTTACACAGCTATCACAGCAACTATGTGCGGGCCATTACCGCATGCTTGTGCTTGTCTGAGCGCCAATGCTGTCAAATATTTTCCCCTTGTGGGCCCATGACATATACAGAAGGTGCATGTGACTGGGTCCAATCCAGCAGGCAGACATGTAATCCACAGAGCTGAACAGCACACATCAAGCTTTTCGTCTTTGATTTATTGGTCAGACAAATGTTCTGAAATGCCACTGAATTGCTGCAGGAATGAAAAGAGGGTTTAAAAAAAGTGAAAAATGAAAAATCTGGAGAGTTGGCACATACAGAGACAAGTGTGCACTACTAAATTTAGTCTCTTGGTAAGCAAGCACAGCTCTGACGGCCAGCCTGAAAAACACGAAGTGCCTGCACTGCCGCATAGGAGAACATTTTGTGTATGAGTTGCTGTGCAGTGTTGGTGGATAGCATTACATGAGTCTGTGGCGTGTTACTGTGACACAGGAGCTGCCGCTGATAGACGAGGTTCAGTTACGTGCGTACTGGCCGTCGCCCTTTGTCATCACAGTGATTAAGTCATTTGCAACACAGAAATGCACCGCTCATGCCACAAACACGCATCAGCAAAGCTGAAGCATGATGCACATTTAAAAGTACATGAATCCCACCCCAAAACAGTAGCTGTAAAGTCAACTTGAAATCAGGACTGACCTTTGCTCCCTTGTCTCTGGTTAGATGAAGCACAGTTCATCATACTGTTTATATATCTATGAATATGCACCACTACGAAAGCAGTAAACTTCCCTTTTAGAAACCCTGCCCCTTCCCCCACCCACAAGACTGTGAACTATGTCTGTTTTTCAGACTGTGGTGAAGAGATGGAGCAGTGAACCTGAGCTCCCACTCTGAGTTTATTATTCAGAAAGATTCTGTCTTTTAGTCACTCCAGTGCTGGCCACTCAATCAGATTTAAGAATGTATATGTGTTACGATTACCGGCTCAGGATACTAGTTGAAATCTACCAGCATGTGCTCTTAATGTGAATAGAAGCTAAAAAGGAAGATCAGTCGTGAGAAAAACTTATCTTGACCTCTGCACACATGGTTCCTAAAGTGTGATCTTTATCTACTTCAGAAAAATAAATAAAAGTCTTATCTAACAAACACCACATTTGGCTTTTAGGTTTTATATCTATGACCTTTTTGAATCTTTATTGTCCGTGTTCACAAGTCAGGAGAAACACACAGAACCAACACTTTGTTCATTGGAGGTTACCACAGAGGAAACCACTGCTGTCTAAAAAAACCCATTGCTGACCATTTCAAGGTTGCTAAAGATGAATTAGTATTTTAAGAACTAATCATGTTCTCAGAGTTCATAACATCTGCTATTGTGAAGCCAAAGAGGATAAAGGAAAAAGCAGAGTGTCTGTACAACTGCTGAAGCACTAGTTCTCCTACACAGGTACAACACATTCACTAGGAGATACCTGTATATGAGATTAGCAAAAGGCCGGCATCGGTTTGACAGTTCAAAAGTCATTTGTTAAAGGAACATGGTCATTACATCACAGCCTGTGCTTGTTGTTGTAATGCATTAATGGTTCCTGCTCCATACAATAGCCTAGTAGACAATTCACCAACAAAGATAATGCTCAATGAAAATGTTAGGAAGTGATTTGCTAGAAAGTAACATGGTGTATCTAAACATGGTTTTCCACACCCAAAAGAGTGCCTGGTGTAACCTTACAAGCTGTAAGAGTAATAGTGTCAAATGTCGGACCTGCATCATAAGTCATACTTCCTGTAGCACTCCTTGATCTCTGATCCTCGTTGGAGTGATTGTGTTTGCTTCACATTCTGAGCAAGGTCCCACACCCTCCCCCCCAAGGAAATAATAATAAATATATAACAATTATAGTCTTTCATTTAGTCTTTCAATTAGGACGGCTGACTAGTAAATAGAATCACCGTCAGTGTAAGTAGATTACGTACATGAAAACAGTCAAACTGTTTCTTAGGTCCTCGGCCTAAATACAGGTCCTATCAGTCCAACACACGTTCACTATGACACACCTGTATATGAGATTACACTCTTGATTCACTGTCTTTCCTCTTTTCCTCTTTAAATGTCTTCACTGTATTTGACTGCAAATTCAAATCCAAAAATCATCTAAAACATAAACATGCTTCTAATCAACAGGAATTATCAAGAGAAATTCCACAGATTTTTCTAAATTCTGCATTATTCAATTGTTGAAACGTAAACAAAGTATTTTGTATTATTTTGACATGTACAGCACTGTAATATAAAACTGTGAACAGAAACTTTACAACATCTTTACATATAGCCAATTTACTTACTATGCAAAACCACCAGTGACTCTACAAGTGAGTGCCTTTTATATGTAATGGTGAAGGAAAATACTGGAAAATCTGAATGAATATATTATAGGTTCCTTTTTGCCTTACAATGGCCTGTATGTACCTCTGCACTATGAATGCATTTAAAAAGGAATGTTTTAGGTTAAAACTTTCTCAGAAGTTTGTTTACATGTTATACAGAAGTCTTGTTCCCACTTCAACACCTCATGATATGATTATGAAACCTCACACTTCTGTAAGAGGCCTCATACTAAAAGCAAAAAAAAAAAAAAGGAAAAAAAAGAGAACGCAAAAACCATCTTTACATTTTGTTACATAAGGAGGCCACAAACCTTAAGGGCTAATGTCTTAATCTAATTCCAATTTACAGAATGAAACATATTGGAGGAAATAAGAAATGTAGCAATCAAAGCATATTTGGCATAGCACTCTTGTTGGTATTTGTCAGGCTCATTACCGCAGGGGCTCTTTGTATTGAAGGAATGTAGATTACTATAGACAGTAAAGTAATGACCTTTTCTTTTCTATAGGTGTGAGCACTGGGCTGGGGTTGCCAGGTAGTGCTCTTTTTGCTCTATATGTGTGTATTGATCTATCTAGGTATCAGCACTGGCCCCCTGTTCGGGCAGTGTCTGAGCTCAGGGTGAGTTTTAGGCTCTAAACTTCCTGTACTAGCTGGAATATTATCCAACGGAACACTAAGCACGGTTGTAAGTCGCTCTGGATAAGAGCGTCTGCTAAATGCCGTAAATGTAAATGTAAATGTAAGTAGGGGATGCCTAAGTCTGAGGTAACTGCAAGCTGAATTACTACTGAATATCAACTGAATCAGAATTCAAACTAAATTTTGTTGTATGCAGGTATAATGAGAATAAAGAATTCTATTCTATTAACAGAATTCAACATTCCCTCCATGTACAGGCTCTGACTGCTTTAGTGGGACACATGTTGCTTTCTACATTCTATTACCTGCTGGTTGCGTATGACACTGTAAGTAATTGTTTAAATTTTATATTTATAACTGTTAACTTAGTATCAAAGATTATACAGTTTAGCTCATCAACAGGCTGTATTAGAGTCACCTGAGTTTGAGGCTGTATTAGAGACCCTGTGTTTGAGTAGCGAGAGTTTGTCTCGCTACCAGCTTTAAGCTTAGCCAGCGCTGCTCAGTTAGTCGCTACTATACCCACAAAACTGCTTTCTACATGTCCTGAACCGTTTTTATGCAATGACCTTCTGGCACCAATGCATCATTATGGTACAAGCTGCATCAATTAAGGTGGACTGGGAAGTAATAATAAAAAAAAGCTGGTGAAAATGGAAAAAAAGAAACATTAGACAATAATGATTTGGTACTGATCAATGTTTCCTCCTCACCCCCCATTACATGAAAAACAAGCTAAATTTAATCATCAAATCACTACTCAAAATGACTTAAACAACATTTAAGATGGTTTAGGCTCTGCTGTATCCTATTATTACTGGCTCAGGAGCTGTATTGGTTAAATAAAGTGCTGCTACAGTCATAGTTACTGTAATACGTGCAATATAGCAATGAACCCCTTTAGACCGTTTGTCTGTGTAGTGTCGTTACACCCTGCATTTTAATGTAGGAAACTTTTCTTACTGAGAATGTTTGCAACTGGGTCACTAATTGGATTATATTTGAACTTAGCTGGCCAAATGTCTTCAATCTCTCCTGAAATAAATTATAACGTAAAGGCGAAATAAACCTCTGGATGGCTGTTCTTTCTGATAGAAGAATTAGGTCAGTGCAAACAGCAGCCTCTCACAATACGTACCCGTCTGCACCCGTTCTTACTCAATTCCACAGGTTTAGATATATTTAGAGATACATTCACTGTGTTTAACCTCAGAGTGACATTGTGGTGTGTTTCAAAGCTTCATTTGTAAAGACCCCTGAGCAAACAGCACAGAGCTGCTGGTACTCTTTTTCAGTTGCCATTTTAATGAAGCCCCTCACCCCTGCTTCCAGTTACAATGCAAAGTTTGACTGAGCCTATAATACAGTAATTATATTTATTATTTAATATGATATTTTACAAAACATGTTATAAGAATCGACATTGTGTCTTCGTTTATATACTGTGAAAGTATCTTAATCTGGGCTCTGTCTTAGGCACTCCTGGTTTCGATGTGTCCCAGTCCTGGTCTTGACTTGGATCTAGCGGTCTTGACTACAACACTAGTTGATGCTGTGAGGATGAGTGACACTGAACTGCACCCAATGCACTCTGTCAGTTATGTTTCTGAGCCAACCCAAGTCTGCAATGTACTAGTTTTGATCTGTAACGACGAAAACAGTTGCATATGCAGACGGTCTATTTAACATATAATCCACATAAAGAAACAAGTGGTTCTACCAAGTCTGTGCTAGATGGAGAAGACTATTACTAAGACTAATTAAGAGATTATTTTTAATCCATTCTTTTCCAGTTCCAGTTTTCATCTTCCTGTAATCATGAATAACACCTCACCTCTCAAATTCTATAATCCATTTCCTGCCGAAACTCTTCTGATAATGTGTGGCATTCTTATCTGTCGTATATCGCAGCCGAGCAATCATCTATTTTCATACATATCTCATTTTCTTATTCCCATCATGCTGTGGTAAATTACCCAACAATGTTTCTGTGTGATTCGTGTAGAGCTGAAGCGTAGGGCCTGTCAAACACGTCTAACATGCAAAAGACTGAGAGCTAATATGGCTGGTCTATAATAACAAGAGAGTCATTCGGCCATTCGAGTTGAGTTTCTGCCTCTAGTAATGCTACACCGGCCACAGTAAGACTGCTAGCTTATGCTGCTGCGCCCCCGCCCACCCTTCTCTATCCAGAACCATCCACACACTGAGCTAGCGAGCCACAGTACTGACAGCTAACGATGTTTTCCCCCAAGCTGTTGCCATTTTGTTAATAACACCAAATACCGCATGGCTACAAACATTTCATGTTCTTCGTGGGAGTCGCTTTTGTAAAAGAACACTGAATACCTACTTCTTCATTTTGAACAGCAGCTCGTAGCTGCGTGACCCAGCTAGCGTTTAAATTAGCCAAATTCCTGCCAACCGACACCGACACACCGGTATTTCACAGCTAACGCACAACTTTAGCGGCTAACCTAGCCAGATACAGTAATTCACAGGCTGCGCTTAGTACAGTTACACATTCAAACTGATCAACCTAATATCCGACTAAACCATCATCGTGACTCAAGGAAATGTAGTCTATAAGGCAGCCAGCTAACTGCTAGGTAGAAGCAACAAGCGGTTAGTGTTTGCTAGCTTATCCAAGCAATAGCATAACGAGGCCTGGCACTCAGTAATACACAAGACAGCTAAGCTAAACCCAGAAGTCATTCTTACATCCATCTTTTTTGTTAATGCTAGTTCAGCTACATCAGCATGATAAACAATGATCCCCAATTCAACTCCCTAAACTCCATTCTGCTCACTGGCGTACGTAGCTAGCTAATGTCACTGGGTCTCAAACGCCAGCTTAACGTTACCGAATAAACAAAATCAAGTTTACCGAGAGAGAAAAGCTATGGGGTATTACTGCCGCAGTATCGTCAACATCAGCTGTATGTGTGGCGGTATTTCATTTATTGAGCTTTATTGTACAGACATAGCTTTGTCTCAAACTAGCCACTGCTTACAGTCAGCTTTGCAATGACAAGCTGTGCACAATAAGTTGCCCCCAAACTCTCTATAACGTACTAAATATACAGGATCTTACCTTTTTGAGTAAAGCCTTCACCTCGTCCAAATCACCATTTTTCAAAGCCCACATCAGCTCCTTGTCCCCCATCTTCTTTACTCTGCCGGGTTTTTCAGTAACAGAACCTAAAATTGAGAAGTCGAGTTAACGGTTAGCTACAGCTAGTAGGCAGTTGGCTAACTTCAGACATTTCAAAACCTTGTGGGATTGTCTCTTAAAACCATGTAAACTCTGTCGCTGTGTGTTTGTAAACGTGTGATTTCAAACGTTCAGGGACAAACTGAACGGGTAAACGGGTCACTTACTGTGTTAAAAGGTGTAATATGTTATTCGAAACAAAGTTTCAAAGACGTTAGGGTGAAGGGATCCGCCTTAGCCCAGTGAAAGCAGCGGATAGTAAGACTTCCTGTGTTGCAACGAACTGATTTCAAATTAAAAGTCCGCACACATACTCACTTGGATTACGAGGAACAATGTCAGTTATATATGCAGTCTATATAATAATAATAATAATAATAATAATAATAATAATAATAATAATAATAATAATTATTATTATTATTATTATTATTATTATTATTGCATAATAACAACAATTGCTCATTGTTCTTCTTCTTCTTCATTGTTTGGAATCATGAGTTTTTGGGGCAATTGTTTTACAGTAAATACATAGCAGTCTTGCAAACTGAGTCACAAAATGAACAGTTCCTGGGCAAACACAGAAGTATACAACAGCTTGAGCTGAGTGTACAGTGTATACTTAAGTGTACAGTGGCTGACACTACTGTACAGATGCTACGCCCACACGTAGACAGAGTGTGCACCCCAATTGCCTACTTAATACTAATACTAATAACTTTTTTTTTTTTTTAAATTAGTAGTATATAGTAGAGTTATGAATATCAATGTTGAATATACAGAAAAATCTGTACCTAGAACCATGTGATTTTTGAGAAAGGTAATGATGAACACTATTCTCCCTCAGTGCAGTGGTTAACGGAAAGGGAGAAGCTTCTCATGTCTGGAAAATTTTGAAAAAATGGCGACGGCAACATTACAGCAGCTGTGGTGGTGGCAGGACCAGAAATGGTGTATAAATGTTCAACCCAAATCTGTCAAAACAACCTGTAAAATAAACATTGTAAAAATATTCTTTTAAATAATGCACTTTATTTGTATAGTTGCTTGGGTTTTGTAAAACAACTTAAGTGGAAGCAACCTTTAAAGTCGAGCTCGGTATGACATGAGCTTCATCCTTTTGTTTTAGTAAGAAACTAGTAGTAGATGTAGTACGCTAAAACTAGTAGTAGATGTAGTACGCTAAAACTAGTAGTAGATGTAGTACGCTAAAACTAGTAGTAGATGTAGTACGCTAAAACTAGTAGTAGATGTAGTATGCTAAAACTAGTAGTAGATGTAGTACACTAAAACTAGTAGTAGTAGATGTACTATGATAATATTTGGTGTACTAACCTGCTGAACCATATTATTAAGATTAGTGCATAAAATATAGTATTGTGTAATAGTGTGTAGTATTAGTGTGTAGTACACAA
Organism: Semaprochilodus insignis; assembly: GCA_034552555.1. NCBI lineage: Eukaryota > Metazoa > Chordata > Actinopteri > Characiformes > Prochilodontidae > Semaprochilodus > Semaprochilodus insignis. The sequence goes on along the minus strand of CM067474.1, from coordinate 40,498,864 downwards.
CTGAGACACAGCCAGAGAGTCTGATATCTGTAGTGTGTTAATCTGACAGACTGCATTCTGATATCATACATATCAGCAGGCTTCTGAATGGTTGTTTTGCGTGTCAGTTGAATTTCCCTTTCCTGCAGTAGTAAGCAGTTCTTGGCCACATTAAGTGGCGAAAGGCACCAGATTCCCTGGAGAGTCTGGCAATGTGAGACTGTTGTCTGCTTGGCTGAATTACCTGTGCCGGCATTATGCATATTCTTGCTAGCACCCTTTTGCTATGTTTGTGCCAAGCTAATGGTGGTATTTATTCAAGTTAGTCTTTTAGCTATTGGCTGAGTTGTTCAGCCTTAAATAACACTTCTTTAGAGGCTAAAGATTCAGAGGGCACGAAATCGAGTGACCAGTGTTGAAGTGTCAGCCAGAATTAAGGCAGCCTACTCAGCCTACCCATTTTCACCACTGTTAGATTTGAAATCAGCCTATCAAGTGCGATTAGGTAAAGATGTTCTATATTTTCTGTACTTAGACCGCATTCTGTGCTCATTAGAGCAGTTTGATCAGTTTACTGATCAACAATTGATCAATAAATTTGTTTTATTATTTTCTGAGGAGGTTAAGTAAAAATTATATGGATTTGTAGAGGTTCATAATGGCGTCCTGCGATAATCCATTCCATGCTGCTTGAATATTCTCACTCAGCTCCTGCTGATCTTGTGGCAGAAGTGGAGGTGGAGGTGAAGTGACACCAGGCCTTCTAGTCGTGTTATACAGTATGTGAAAACAACTCGTTTATCTTGACGCTGACCACAGTGTCTCCACACACGGATTCATTGGTCATCTCCACCAAGCGGGATTGGTCCATGACAGTCACTCCATGACAGTCTGGCACGACACCATTGCATTCTTTGGTGACTTGACGTGGTGTTGAAAGCAGTCTTTATAACGGTCTGTGTGCATGTAGTTCTGCGTCGTGCAGCCATCTGTAAATGGTGGTGGCACTAACAGGATGACTTGGACAATGGAGCTCGCTGAAAATCTGCAATCCTGGCTGTTGGGTCAGTCAGGTACAGCAATAAGGCCCATCCTTGCTTACATCACATGTGTATCCAAGCTTGAGGTTTGCATCTCTGACAATGTCAAACCTACACACCAAGTTTCATTCCTGTTGGTTGACGCCTTCTGGGTGCAACTATTTGTGCAACTATTCTTGATGAGTGGACTCAAATGGCTCTTTTGACATGATGCAGTTAGTGATTCAAAAAAACTTTTGTGTTAAACATTTCTGTGCCATGGCTTTCATAACTGATAACAAAATGTACTGACCACGCTTGTGGCTACAGCCCTGAAGTAAGAAGATGTGGAGAAAGATATCACATTACACAAGAGCTCTTTTACTGAACACGGTAGGGGAGACTGCCGTCCAGCGTTATCCAAATGGCCAAGATAGCAGACCGGTCAGCAAAAGCCACACATCTCACCTGAAGGCCTTAACACCACCCCTAACTACCACACAGTCCAGGACAATAGCACACACATAACACATAAACACAGTAAAAACACAATATAACACAGTAATAATGCCCAAAACAACAATTATTTATAAATTAACGTCTCTCTTACTGCGTCTGCCGGCACCTCCTAAGAGCCTGTGCGCATGGCCACGCCCCCTATGTGTCCATGGCCTTGCGCTAGCCAGTGGCTTGCTACAGTATATGTAGTATTCCTGTTTCTGATTTACCAGCACAGCAAACAGAAAAAGTAACTATACCTGGTCTCACAAGTCCACACCAGCATGGAGTCGTGCAGTACAGTCCAGTGAACTGCTGGTTTTTTTTTCTTTCTTTATTTCTCAACCACCTCTCTCTTGTGCCTCCCTTTCTCTCTCCTACTCTTTCATTCTGCTCCACTCTCTCTCCCTCTCCCCATCTCTTTCTCTTTCTCTGTCTTTTTTTCTTCCCTCTCCATCCTTCATTCTTTGTCATTTAGGTCTCTAACTCTTTCTCTCTGTCCCTATTCTCTTTCTTTTCCTTTCTTTCTTTCCCTCGCCATCTTCTATTTTTCTCTCTGCACTCTTATTCTCTCTCTCATGTTCTTTCTCTTCTTTGTCTTTCTCCACCTTTCTTATTCTATCCTTGCTCCTTTTTGTCTCTTTTTATTTCTTTCGTTGTTTCTCTCCCTCTCTCTCCCTCTCTTCCTCTCTTTCTCCTTCTCCTCCCTGCTTTCTTTACTATTCTTTTATTGTCACCACCACTCTCTTCTTCTCCCAATCTCTCTCTTTTGTTTTCTCCCCATCTGTACCCCTCTGTACCCCTTTTCTGTCTGTTTTTCTTTCCTTTCATTTCTCCTCTTTTTCTTTTATTCTCTCACCCTCATTCTTTGCTTTTTGTTCTCTCCCTTTTTATTTCGTACCTCTTTTTCTTTCCCTTTTCTCTATTTCCTAACTCTCTTTCTTTATTTCTCGCTCTCTATTTCTTCCTCTCTTCCTCTTCTTCTTCCTCTCATTTCTTACCCCCACACTCTCTTGGTTTAATCTAATGTCACTTTCCCTGTTTCTTTTCATCTCTGCTTCTTTTTTCCATCTATCCCCTCAATTTGTATCTCTCCCAATATTCTCCACTCCTCTTTCTTTCTTTCTCTCACTCTCCCTTCACCTTGTCCCTTTCCTTGCTCTGTCTTTTTCCCTTTCTCCTTCTCTCCTTCTATCTCTACTTCTTGCTCATTCATCTCCCCATCCTCTTTAAATCCCCCCTTCCCTCTTATTACCATTTTCATTACCTCCTACTTGTTTCTGGATGGGCCCCTATAATGAAAAACACATCTTACAATGCAGATTTATAAAGCCTTAGTGTATGTGTGTGTGTGTGTGTGTGTGTAAGAGAAAGAAAGAGAGACAGCGAGAGAGAGAGAGAGAGAGAGAGAGAGAGACAGAGAGACAGTTGCATAAAATTTGCCAATCAATACAGCGAAGGGCAGAGTGTATGGTTCACAACCTGCTAATCGGCCATGGAAACCTCTCATCCGTTGCACGCCCAGCACACTCCTCCATCCCTCCTCCTCCACTCCCACCTCACCTCACTGCCAAAACACTTCTTTATGTCCTCTGTTTGGCACCAGAGGAGTAGTATGGGTGATGGGTGATGGCAGTAGCAGTGTTATTACATACAATAAGCACTTCACAGAGAAAAACAGAGAAAAATCTGGCCACCGGACTATACATGCTGAACAGGAGCAAAAACTCAATACCATATGTGCACAGAATAAAAATGGGATAATGAGTCCCACCTCCACTCACTGGTCAGTTCTGCTGCTGTTCTTTAAGCACAGAGGGAATACAGTATAATTTGTGTGCTCTCTGGTGCTTTATATTTAGGAACACTTTGTAGTTTTGCAGTTATAAGAACGATCTATAATGTTGAGATAGTTGTAGTGTCATGAATTCTCCATGTACTGTATTTCTATGTATTTTATTTATATATGATAAATAAATGATCTCATTGTAAATACTTCCTTCTATCATTATTTCTTGGAAATAAAATCCAATTGTATAATACCATGACTACATAATAATGACTTAAAACAAGAAAATGCCTAGAAATGGTTAGAAAATCAAAAGATATTGTGACAACAATTTCATAATGAGAAATATTCCATGTATTGACCAAATGTAACTTGCCAAGACATCATGCTTTGTCACTTGGGACTTGTATTATTGGGGAAGTACAGCATTATTAGCACTGCAGTGACACTGAAGTGGTAGTTTTTAATGAATCTGGCATGACAACATTAGTGTGTTTTTAAAACATCTCACTCTTTTCTTGGTTTACTTTTATTACTGGGTTGAAAATTGTCTAGTTGGAAACTGACCACTGAGGAAGTGCTAAAGAATGACTAACCGCAGAAGATTACTTACAGTCTTTAAATATACATATGTATCATGTCAACTAAGGAAACAAATGTACAAAAGTGTACACAGTGTTTAAACCACCAGCAACAACTGTTGTGCTCATTTCAGTGCACCACGTGCTGCTATGCAACTATCACGTTGGTTTCACTACTATTCTGTAATTAATTGTAATGCAAAAAATATGTTTCCACAGAAGGTAATGATGCTATGCTTTGGTGTGGTCATACAAAGTGGCTCTCAGGATGCGTCACACTCCCAGTCAGAGAAGCAAGATTATTATTCAGTTGTTGATGCTGTTGCTGTTGTTGGTGTGTAGTTGAGGAGTGTAAGCTTTGCAGTGCAACTATTACTTAGAAATGTCAACCCTCTTGTCACTGAGTTTTACCCTGAGAACTGGCACTAAATCAAATGAACTCTGACTCTAGGCTTTTTTATTGTTGTGTTTTAAAAACTTATGAAAAGACACAAATATGCACCTTCCCATAACACATGCACTTTTCATAAACTATGTACCATCTCATAAAATATGTACCTTTTCTGTGGGAAAAGCACACTGTTGGACCTCAAAATCATTGTTGTACCTTTGAAAGTAAGTTTACACTGTACCTTTTTTTCTGACAATGTATACTGAGCGTGTCTGGTGGCTCTGTTATGTTGTAGGGGGCACTTTGCTGGAATAGCCTGGTTATATTTGTCCCTTCACAATAAACCATCACAGTAAATATAAATACAAAATATAAAGCTATTCTGACTTATCACTTTCATTCTGTGAAAAAATTCTCTTGTGTTGGGACTGGTTCTCTGCTAGGATGACAATGAGCCATTTACGGAGTATAAATCACTGAATGATTTGCTGAGTACAAAAATGAGGTAAACTATGCGCTTTGACCTTTTCAGTCACTCATCTCAACTAAATGATACACCTATGGCACCTATGGCTCTCCACAACTATCATCAGAACACCAACTGAGGGAAAAGGTTTTGGAAAAATTCAGTTCCAGAGACTGAAGCTGTTCTGGTGACTTGTGGTGGTCTGCATGACAGTTTGTGTTGGTTGTACAGAATACACATTTGTGTATGGCAGGTGTTTCTGATAAACTGGCCAATGAGTATAGGTGCCTGTAATGTGCACTGATGTACTATAGTCTCCCACTTATAGCTTCCTTGTTGTAAATTGACATAATGTCTTCTCTTGTGGGGTGATCCTCCATGTGGAACCCATGTGTTCACTCTTAATACCCACTTATGGGTTATAAAGCGAGCGGAACATGTGCGATTTTTATAGCTGCTGTCACAAAGACTCTGGGCAGCAGAGCCACTTTATTACTGTCATTCTGCCCTTCTTATCCAACATCAGCTTTATTGTCCTATAGAATCCCCCTGACTAAAGGCAGCAAGAGGAACATGCTCCACTGTGGCTGATACTAAAACAGTGCCATACTACTCCCTCATACCACTACTAAAGAACATTATATGATAAAGCTCTCCAAACACAATAGAACATAAAACAACAGCACTTACAGAGGCTAATCTCTGGATGAAATGGAACACATAAGCCCTCTGTGAAACAGAGAAAACACTGATCATAAGATTTCCTTCAGAAGACTTGAGTGTACAATGTTTACAGTCCTTTGCTTACAGTTTTTGCCCAGATAAAACCATATAAGATAGGTCTGCCTTGGCACATGTTTGATAGCAGTATCTCTGCATATTGCACTGGTAGAAGCATATCCACAGAAAACAATACAATCCACAGCTTTCCCTAGTGGGATGACATTTTTCATCCTAATAGGCGAATCTTACTGCAGTAAAACAGCATACAGCAGAAGGAAACAAAATCTCTCGTTTAACCTTCATGAACAATCCTGCTGAATCCAATTACATATGCACAGTATGTAGCTCCACAGCAGTGTATGGAAAGTAATTTTCCCCTTGCATTAAAGCCTCCTGGAAATAATGAATCATTGTTTTAATCAGAGATTAATATTGTCAGTGTCCTCTTTCATAGCCTGACTCCTATTCATCTCACATAGTGCGAAGCAGCAGCTCATTCAAGTTGAACTGCTCCTTTCAGAATCAGGACCATGCCTTGTGTTTTCTTCCCTCTCCAGCAACCCCCATGTACCCCTCAGATTAATATGCATGTCTCGCTGCTACTCCATAGAAGTTTGGTGGTTTATGCCAAAGGCTTGGCTCCGGATGCCCATGTGAGTTTTCCGCAGTCCTTCCACAGTACATGCTCATATTTCTTCAACTGATATTTATCCAACTTCACTTTTTTCCAACCCAAAACCTAATAAACCTATCCATACAGGGGAATAGCACAAATTTCTCCTAAATAATTCAATCACATTATTCAACCTTTGAGATGTAAACACAGTCAGTGGCTATGTGTGGAACAAAGAGTGGCTACATGTGAAAGTGTGCTTTGAAAAGAAACTTCTTTACAATGATGAGGAGTCACAATGTCTGCAACGCAAACACAGCCACATGACTAATGAGCATATATATATAATGCTTCCGGGTTTCCCTGCTGCCTCCGATCTCCCAGACTCCATCCCCAGAGTTCACTCCCCAATGACGTCACACGAATGTCCCGAATCCACCAATCACACCCCACTTCCTAGGTCCAGCTCTCCCGAATTCTGATAGCTCACCTGCACCTCATTTCTCCCCCAGTACATATACCCCTCAGATACAAACTCTCATTGCGAAGTATTGCCAAACCTAGTTTGCATACCAAGCGGTCTCTCCTGTTTACTTTTGCCTTTTCTCCCTGGTTTTGACTCTATTTGTTATTGACTCTCTCTCTCTCGGATTCTCCTTACTGGTTTTGGTCTCTGGTCTGTTTGTTCATTCTCTGGTTCTCGACTTCTCTTTGTTCTATGGTTTACTCGCTTGCTTTCTCCTCTGGATTAGTTTGCCTTACTCTGACTGGATCTCGACCTCTGCTTGTCTTTCTGTTCTCGTTCTAGCCTCACGCTGTGTATGATTGTCTTGTTGTTGCTGCTGACTCTTACTGTCCAATTGCTAAATAAAGACCCTTTGACTTTTAGCTCGGCGCTGTGTGTGTGTGTGTGTGTATATATATATATATATAGTATATATAATACTGGTACTGGTAAATCATAAAAACACAGTATTATTATGCTTGACAATCCCTCCATATATCTCCACCACTAAATGTAAACCTTATAACACCACTATCAGAAAATACCATCTCACTCATCAGGCAGCTTACTCATGATTGCATTGTGCATTAAATTTCTCTGAGGAAGCTTTTAGAAGCATTAAATGCTTTAGGAATGTGTTTTTTTCACCACCACTAAAAACAATTTGGACATAGACATAAGATGTATGACTTTGTTTACATCTTATTAATTTCCATATGCAGGCATTTACAAAAGTCTGTAGAGTTCTTCTGTAAGCTCAGCTAAGGTTAGACTGTGATATCACTGAGTGAGAAATAAACAACAAAGCTAGTGAACAAAGATAAAGACTGAACAATAAATATAGAGCAGAGAGAAATGGGTTTTACTGGTGAACTGAGCCATTTGTTATGATTACCTGGCAGAGCCAGAATGCCCAGAGAACTGAGCACTGCTCCTAAAACAGCAGGGGTAATAATCTCACATGAACCTTATGACCCAAGTCGGAGTAGGGGACGCATTTCAGCAGCGGTCACATTTATGAATGAGAATATAGAAAAGTTTCTCTTTTATAATGTCTCTGATGTAGAGGGCTTGTTATAGATGTGTGTTACTTGGCAGTATGTTGTTATCCAAAAGTGTATTCTTTTTCTTCTTCTTGGTACACATTTTTTGTCCGCTAACTAGTCCTGTCAGTTTTCTAGATATCGACATTGTTCCAACTCCAGAATGTTTGGTCTGATCGAGAATTATGTGCTTGTATACAGCTTTTTGATCTGATCAGTTTTCAGAAAAAACTTCGCTTAGTTTTTTTTCCATTAAGATCCAATGGGATGAAAAAATACACACTCATCTACTGTACATCCGCTTGATTGACAGACACCGTTTCGCATATGCTATCTCGGGGCAGACCCCCAAGCATATGCTTAATGTTGGTCTGACCCGCACTTGTCAGTTTGTCTTTTTTCCCCCATCACTTGTTCCTCCCATAGAATCCCACTCATTTTCATCCCATTCAAACCCTATTGTCTTTACCCAGCAGCCACCAAACTGCATGCGCTGGATGTGCATAGCAACTGCCTAGCAACACTTTAGCAACCACCTGGGGTACCATAGCAACCGCCTAGCAACACCATAGCAACCACATGGGATACCATAGCAACATCATAGCAACCATAACAACGCTGTAGCAACCAGAAAGCAACACCATAGAAACCACAGCCTACTACTAGCCTAGCAGGAATTGGGAATCATTTAGGTTGCAGAACCATTCTGCACTTCTTTCAGAACATGCAGTTTTCTAGCTTGCTTTGACATTTAAACTTTTCCATTAAACATGTTATTCATTTTGTGGAGCAATTTTCACTTTCAGAGAGAAGCAAACTGCACTAAAAGATGCTGGTGAGTGAATAGTACAGACATAAAGAAGAAAAAAGCTGAGAGAGAATATGTGATGCTAGTATTGTTACTTTGGTAAGCTAATAATACCTTATGCGGATAGGCCAGTGAACTGTGGACTGTGTGGACTTGCTGCAGTGTTGTGATCGTCAGTCGGTATGTTCTGATGTTTTTCCACAGTAAACATTAGCTTTAGTGA